>JARQOD010000006.1:146657773-146932469 GCA_033576555.1 Oophaga sylvatica
TCCTTTTAAGGCAGGGCTGCAATGATGTTGAAATGTGTTTTGGGGGATAAAGTTCATTTTCTAGCCAAATATTGACTTTGCAAGTAATTGCTGTTAAGCTGATCACTCTTTATAACATTCTGGAGTGTATGCAAATTACCATTAGAAAAAGTGAAGCAGTAGACTTTGTAAAAATTAATATTTGTGTCATTCTCAAAACTTTTGGCCATGACTGTACAATAGCTCAAAAGCCGGACAGTATATTCCTCTGTTATGATTTGGTAGCTGAGGAGAGCAGGCAAAAAAAGGAAATACACCAGAGAGGTTGGAATCTATGGGATTGCAGTACCTTGACTAACCACCACAACTAAAGGCAGCCGTGGAGCGTAACTACGTTGGTCCTAGACGCCTCGTCACAGCCTGAGAAGCTAACTACACCTAAAGACAGAAAGAGGAAAACTATCTGCCCCGGAGCAGATCCCCAAAGAACATAGAAAGCCCTCAAACATGTAATGGCGGTTAGACAAGAGGAAAATACAGACACAGACAGAAAATAGTATGAGCAAACGTTGGGGCCCAAACTTCCTAAATAGAAAAGGATAGGAAGGACACTTACTGCAATCCCAAAAAAACCTGAAAAGAACCAACACTACTAATTACAAAAACACCTGAGATCACACGACCTCTACCACCTAAATTAGTTCTCTGGTGTAACAAAACTAAACAGCAGCCACTGAAAAAACTGGAAAAGGCAAATGAACAAACAACAGTGGCTGAACTAAACTGAGAGGAGCACAAGCCCCCGGAGGGGACCCGGCAGACCCCCAGACAAGTGCAGGACAAAATGCAAAAATCAAGCACAAAAAACTAAAAGAAGAAAATGTCTTATCTGTTAGCAGAAGATGCAGGCACGAAACAGCAAGCTACAAAGTGAACTGGAATCAAAGATGAGACCAGAACAATTGATCACCGGCAACCCTGATGGGAGGGAACCTCCCTTATATAAGACCAGTCAGTAACTGTCACGCGGTCTAATGATATGAATACAATGTCAGTAAACTATTTATACAGGAACCACACTCAATACAACATATAGTTTAGCAACATCAGAATGTAAGTATAAAATAGATTTACCTGACACAATATCTGCAGAACTTAGGGTCAATCTTGAGGACTCGATGTGCAGAAACGATATAGTTGAACTCAGGGTTAATCTTGAGGACTTGATGAGCTGTAACAGGAAAGAGGAGGACCGGGGTCTAACCTGACCCTACACTGGGGTCCTAACTAATCTCTTTCCTTGGAGGTACTGATAATGGTTCAGAGGTCCAAGTCTCCAGCCTAACCCTGTCTCCTGTCAGACCCTGAACCCTGTAATCAGTCCTAAGAAGGATCCTGATTACCACCAAAGGGATATGAGCTGATCTCAGCTAAATACACAGATTAGACATATAAGACAGACAGGATAGCACTCACTTGCATACACACTCAAACACCGAAGGAACATAAATGGTCTGGGAAATAAACTCTAAACAAGTTGAGCTTAAAACAGCTAAGGAGCTCTCAACTTAAGTCTATTCAGATTCATTCCTATCTGTGGTCTGCATGAAGGATTTCACTGGCAACTCCCAAAGCAGACAACCAGGAATTTAAAGGAAACCAATCAACAAATAATCAATTGCAGCCGGGAGAAACTGCACCCAGTCCCAGCACCGAGCACAGACAGAATTAACTCCCTAGCTGCCAAACACAAAGAAACAGCAACTCAGCTGTGAGAAGTCAAAACGTGCAACCGCGACGATCTTCGTGGCAATGCACACATGACAGTACCCCCCCTTCTACGAGGGGCCTCCGGACCCTCAGGGCCAGGCCTGCCCGGGTGAGTTCTGTGGAAGGTCTGAACCAAACGATCTGCGTTAACATCGGACGCAGGAACCCACGTCCTCTCCTCCGGACCATATCCCTTCCAATGCACCAAGTACTGAAGGGACCGGCGATTCAAACGAGAGTCAATGATTTTTGATACTTGAAATTCCAAGTTACCATTGACCAACACTGGAGGAGGAGGTAGAGGTGACGGTATGACTGGTGCCACATACCTTTTAAGTAATGACTTGTGGAACACATTATGAATTTTAAACGTAGAAGGGAGTTCCAAACGAAATGCCACAGGATTAATTATGGAACTGATCCTGTACGGCCCGATGAATCTGGGACCCAGTTTCCAGGAGGGCACTTTAAGTTTTATATTCCTGGTAGACAACCATACCAGATTGTTCACATTCAGATCTGGACCAGAAACTCTCCTCCTATCAGCCATACGTTTGTAACGGTTCCCCATCGTACTCAAATTATTCAATACACCTCGCCACACAGAAGCAAGTGACGATGAGAAACGCTCCTCCTCAGGAACCCAGAAGGACCCCCCCCATTGAAAGTACAAAACTGGGGATGAAAACCATATGCCCCAAAAAACGGGGACTTACCAGTGGACTCGCTCCGCCTGTTGTTAAGAGCGAACTCTGCCAAAGGCAAGAAAGAAGACCAGTCCTCCTGGTTCTCCGATACAAAACACCGGAGATATGTCTCTAAACTCTGATTCAGACGCTCTGTCTGACCATTGGTCTGTGGATGAAAAGCCGAGGAAAACGACAATTGCATTCCCCGACGTAAACAAAATGCCCTCCAAAATTTGGACACAAACTGAGACCCCCTATCTGACACCACATCAGAAGTCAACCCATGAAGTCTCACGATCTCCCTAATGAACACCTGCGCCAGAGTTTTAGCATTAGGGAGTGCAGGAAGAGCAACGAAATGTGCCATCTTACTGAACCTGTCAACAACCACCAGTATGACAGTATTCCCAGACGACGGAGGAAGGTCCGTAATGAAGTCCATAGATAAATGGGTCCATGGACGCTCCGGAAGTTTCAAAGGTAAAAGGGTCCCAGACGGACGGGTATGAGGAGTTTTAGAGCGAGCACAAACCCCACAGGACGCGACAAAAGTTATAACATCTTTATTAGCGTTAGGCCACCAAAATCGGCGAGAAAGAAGATCTAAAGTAGCCTTACTCCCTGGATGTCCTGCTAAAGCAGAATTATGATGTGCCTCAATAACCTTTTGTCTCAACTGATTCGGGACAAACAGTCTCCCTGGAGGTCCTGCAGGGGCGTCCCCCTGAGCCTCTAACACCTCCTCAAGCTCAGAACATACAGCCGACACTACCACCCCCTCCTGAAGGATAGGAATCGGGTCGTCCGTTTTCCCGGCCCCTGGGAAACTGCGAGACAAAGCATCAGCCTTTACATTCTTAGACCCCGGACGATAAGTGACGACAAAATTAAACCTGGTAAAAAATAATGACCATCGAGCTTGTCTGGAATTCAGACGCTTAGCGGATTCTAAATACAGTAGGTTCTTGTGATCAGTAATAACGGTGACTGGGTGGACTGCCCCCTCCAAAAAGTGACGCCATTCTTCAAATGCCAATTTAATGGCCAAAAGTTCCCTATTGCCGATATCATAATTCCTTTCGGCGGACGACAATTTCTTAGAAAAGAAAGCGCACGGATGCCATTTACCAGGGGACGGACCCTGGGACAATATAGCACCCACCCCTACGTCAGACGCGTCCACCTCCACAATGAACGGCAGAGATACATCTGGTTGGATGAGAACGGGTGCCGAAGCAAAACATCTTTTTAAAGAGGAAAAGGCTTGGCAAGCTTTGTCCGACCACCTAGAAAAATCAGTCCCTTTTCTCGTCATGTCAGTGAGAGGTTTGACGACAGACGAGAAATTACAAATAAATTTCCGGTAGTAATTAGCAAACCCCAAAAAACGCTGCAGAGCCTTAAGATCCCCTGGCTGATCCCATTCAAGCACTGCTCTCACCTTTTCAGGGTCCATCCGGAAACCGGAGGCTGACACCAAAAAACCCAAAAACTGAAGTTCCTGTACGGCAAACACACACTTCTCCAGTTTGGCGTATAGTTTATTGTCTCGCAAGATCTGCAACACCTGTCTCACATGCTCCTGGTGAGACACAAGATCTGGCGAGTAAATTAAAATGTCATCCAAATATACGACCACAAACACCCCCACAAGGTGACGAAAAATGTCATTAACAAAATGTTGGAATACTGCTGGAGCAGTAGTCAGACCAAAAGGCATGACCAGGTTTTCATAATGTCCCTCTGGCGTGTTAAACGCCGTTTTCCACTCATCCCCCTCTTTTATCCTAATCAGATTATACGCCCCCCTGAGATCCAATTTAGAGAACCATTTGGCGCCAACAATTTGATTGAAGAGATCAGGAATAAGAGGGAGTGGATACGGATCTCGAACAGTAATCCGATTAAGTTCGCGGAAATCCAAGCAAGGGCGTAGGCCTCCATCTTTTTTCTTCACAAAGAAGAACCCCGCGGCCACAGGGGAAGATGAAGGTCTAATATGCCCTTTGGCTAGACTTTCAGAAATATAATCTTTCATAGCCTGTCTTTCAGGACCAGAAAGATTATACAACCTAGCTTTAGGCAACTTAGCATCAGGAAGTAGATTAATAGAGCAGTCATACACGCGATGAGGAGGCAACTCCCGACACCCCTCCTCAGAGAAAACATCCCCAAAATCCTCCAAAAAAGGAGGCAATGTACTAGGCACGACCGCACTGATGACTGTGTTCATGCAGTTGCTTTTGCAAAACTCACCCCATTGGCTTATCTCTCTGGACTGCCAATTAATCACAGGGTTATGTTTAACCAGCCAAGGAAGTCCCAGCACAATGGGAGTAGGTAGACCCTCCAACACATAACAAGATAATTGTTCCCTAACCGAAGGTCAATGTTATGAACCTCATGAACAAAGCTACCTTGGCCGAGAGGCCTGGCGTCAATGGAGAAAATAGGGATCGGTTTGACCAATACATTCAGATGCATACCTTGAGCCTGAGCAAACTGAGCGTCAACCAGATTAGCCCCGGAACCACTATCCAGAAGAACAGACAATCTCTTCACTCTAGTACCAACCACCACCTCCACTGGTACAAGGAACTGAGAAGAACCGGCGGATGAAATACATACTCCCAGGTTGTCGTCCACCACACAACCTGGGATTAGCAGTTTTCCGGCGACTTTTTACTTAACAAGACACGGGATGGACATTCTCCAACAAAATGTCCCTCTTTCCCGCAGAAAAAACACCTACTAGTCCTGCGGCGTGCCGCCAATCCCCTACTACGAAAAGATGTCCCTCCCAACTGCATAGGCTCATCCGAACAGACAAGGGGAACCTCAACATAAGGGACTTTAGTAGTAGGTGGAGTAACAACAGGGAGTGGAGTTACCTCACCCCTCTCCCGAAGCCGTCTATCAGTACGGATAGCTAGGGCCATAGCAGCCTCCAGAGAAGGAGGAGACTCATACTGAGCCAAAACGTCTTTTAATTTGTCAGAAAGCCCATGACAAAACTGGCTCCTAAGAGCTGGGTCATTCCACTGAGTATCCGTGGCCCATCTACGAAACTCAGAAGCAAATTCCTCCGCCGGACGATCTCCCTGCTGTATTTTACGTAATTTGGTCTCAGCAAGAGAGACCCGATCTGGGTCATCATATACCAATCCCAGAGCAGTAAAAAATTGATCTACAGACTGTAGAGCCGGGGAACCCGGAGGAAGGGAAAATGCCCAGGATTGAGGGTCCCCTTGAAGAAGTGAGATAACAATTTCCACTCTCTGCTCATCACTCCCTGATGATCGCGGCCGAAGCCGAAAATACAATTTACATGCCTCCCGGAAGGTAAAAAATTTGTCTCGCCCACCAGTGAACCTATCTGGAAGAGCTACTTTAGGTTCAACTCTGGTTTGCTCCAGGGGAGACAAAACTTTGGACTTATGTCCGTAAGCTCCATGGATAATCCCTGCAACTGCAGAGCCAGCTGGGCTATTGGATCCATGGTAACTAGAGATAATTTTTTATGGCCAGTGAAAATGTCACGCTGTCTAATGATATGAATACAATGTCAGTAAACTATTTATACAGGAACCACACTCAATACAACATATAGTTTAGCAACATCAGAATGTAAGTATAAAATAGATTTACCTGACACAATATCTGCAGAACTTAGGGTTAATCTTGAGGACTAGATGTGCAGAAACTATATAGTTGAACTCAGGGTTAATCTTGAGGACTTGATGAGCTGTAACAGGAAAGAGGAGGACCGGGGTCTAACCTGACCCTACACTGGGGTCCTAACTAATCCCTTTCCTTGGAGGTACTGATAATGGTTCAGAGGTCCAAGTCTCCAGCCTAACCCTGTCTCCTGTCAGACCCTGAACCCTGTAATCAGTCCTAAGAAGGATCCTGATTACCACCAAAGGGATATGGGCTGATCTCAGCTAAATACACAGATTAGACATATAAGACAGACAGGATAGCACTCACTTGCATACACACTCAAACACCGAAGGAACATAAATGGTCTGGGAAATAAACTCTAAACAAGTTGAGCTTAAAACAGCTAAGGAGCTCTCAACTTAAGTCTATACAGATTCATTCCTATCTGTGGTCTGCATGAAGGATTTCACTGGCAACTCCCAAAGCAGACAACCAGGAATTTAAAGGAAACCAATCAACAAATAATCAATTGCAGCCGGGAGAAACTGCACCCAGTCCCAGCACCGAGCACAGACAGAATTAACTCCCTAGCTGCCAAACACAAAGAAACAGCAACTCAGCTGTGAGAAGTCAAAGCGTGCAACCGCGACGATCTTCGTGGCAATGCACACATGACAGTAACATCTGATCGCCAATCTTCACAATCTTCACTGGATAGTTCAGTACTGTTTGTAACCACCAGAGGGAGCTTCTGCTCAGAATTCATTTCTAGCACATTCACAACAGTACCCCCCCCTTGAAGAGGGGTCACCGAACCCTCATTTGAGCAACCAGGTCGGTCAGGATGAGCTCTGTGATACACACGGATGAGTCTCCTAGCATGGATGTCCGAAGCAAACACCCAAGAATTGTCCTCCTGACCATAACCTCTCCACTTAACCAAATACTGGAGTTTCCGTCTGGAAAAAGGAGAATTCAATATTTTCTCAACCACATACTCCAGATTGCCCTCAACCAAAACAGGGTCAGGAGGCACAGCCATAGGAACCACTGGCTCGACAAACCTCTTCAATAAGGACTTGTGGAACACGTTATGAATCTTAAATGTCCCTGGAAGAAGTAAACGAAAGGAAACAGGATTAAGAATCTCCATGATCTTATAAGGTGCAATGAACCTAGGCTTAAACTTAGGAGATGCAACTCTCATAGGGATATTTCTTGAGGACAACCAGACCAAGTCCCCCACTTCAAACCGAGGACCATCAGTCCTATGCCGGTTGGCAAACCGCTGGGCCCTTTCCTGAGAGAGGGACAACCTCTCCACTACCTGGTCCCAAATCTGCTGCATACGCTCCACAACAGAGTCAACACCTGGACAAACAGAAGCCTCCGTCTGTCCTGAAGAAAATCGAGGGTGAAACCCAAAATTGCAGAAAAATGGAGACATCAAAGTGGCAGAGCTAGCCCTATTATTAAGAGCAAACTCAGATATCCTGATCAGCAGACACAAAGCATCTCAGATAAGTCTCCAATGTCTGGTTTGTTCTCTCAGTTTGTCCATTGGTCTGAGGATGAAAATCCGAGGAGAAAGACAATTGAACACCAAGTTTAGAACAAAAAGTCCTCCAAAATCTGGAAACAAACTGGACTCCTCTGTCAGACACAATGTTCTCAGGAATGCCGTGTAACCGAATCACGTGCTGAAGGAACAAAGGCACCAATTCAGAGGAGGAAGGCAACTTAGGTAATGGCACAAGATGTATCATTCTGGAAAACCTATCACAAATCACCCAGATAACGGTCATTCTCTGAGAAACAGGGAGGTCGGAAATGAAATCCATAGAGATATGAGTCCATGGTCTCTTGGGCACAGGCAATGGCATCAACAAACCACTAGAGCGAGAGCAAGGCTTGGAGCGAGAGCAAGTCCCGCAGGACTTCACAAATTCCCTGACGTCACGAGACAAAGTAGGCCACCAAAAGGACTGACTAACCAAGTCTCTGGTGCCAAAAATTCCGGGATGACCGGCCAACACGGAACAATGAATCTCAGACATCACACTCTTTTTCCACCTGTCTGGGACAAACAATTTCCCAATAGGGCAGCGCTCGGGTTTATCCTCCTGACACCCTTCCAGAGCCAGTCTCAAATTGGGCGAGATGGCGGAAAGAACTACATCCTCTTTCAAAATAACAGCAGGATCAGATAACTCAGGAGAGTCCGCAAGGAAACTCCTCGAGAGGGCATCCGCCTTAACATTCTTAGTGCCAGGAAGAAAGGAAACCACAAAATTAAAACGTGTGAAAAACAAGGCCCACCTGGCCTGTCTAGGATTAAGTCGCTTGGCTGATTCCAGATAAACCAGATTCTTATGGTCCGTGAGGACCACCACCTGATGTTTGGCTCCCTCCAGCCAATGTCTCCACTCTTCAAAAGCCCACTTCATGGCCAATAACTCCCGATTACCCACGTCATAATTACGTTCAGTTGGAGAAAATTTTCGAGAGAAAAAGGCACAAGGGTTACTTTTAGAGGTCTCTGGATCTCTTTGGGACAAAACAGCACATGCCCCAATTTCAAAGGCATCAACCTCCACCTGAAATGGCAGAGAAACATCAGGCTGCCGTAGAACAGGAGCAGAAGTGAATCTCTGCTTAAGTTCCTGAAACGCAGAGACTGCCTCAGGAGGCCAATTCACCACATCAGAACCCTTTTTGGTCAAATCAATCAATGGTTTAACAATAACAGAGAAATTACCAATAAATTTACGATAAAAATTGGCAAAACCCAAGAATCTTTGAAGAGCCTTTCATGAAGTAGGTTGGACCCAATCACAGATGGCCTGAACCTTGACCGGGTCCATTTCAATAACAGATGGGGACAAAATGAATTCCAGAAATGAGATCCTCTGTACGCCAAAAAGACACTTTGATCCCTTCACATAAAGAGCATTCTCTCTCAAAATCTGGAACACAGTCCGAACATGTTTCACATGAGAGTCCCAGTCATTGGAAAAAATCAAGATATCATCCAAATAAACAATCAGAAATTTATCCACAAAATCCCTGAAAATGTCATTCATGAAGGGCTGGAAGACAGAAGGAGCATTAGTGAGCCCAAAGGTCATCACTAGGTACTCAAAATGCCCCTCTGGGTATTAAATGCCGTCTTCCATTCATCCCCGTGCTTAATGCGAATAAGGTTATATGCCCCCCTGAGGTCAAGCTTGGTAAACCAAGTAGCACTTTTCACCCTGGAAAACAGGTCAGAAATCAAGGGTAACGGATATTGATATTTCACAGTGATATTGTTCAAGAGACGATAATCAATACACGGCCTTAATGAACCATCCTTTTTGGCCACAAAGAAAAAACCGGCACCCAAGGGTGAAGAGGATGGTCTGATATGACCTTTCTCCAATGACTCCTTGATATAAGACCGCATAGCGTCATGTTCAGGTACAGACAAGTTAAAAAGGCGACCTTTAGGGAATTTACTACCAGGCACTAATTCAATAGCGCAGTCATAGCTCCTATGGGGGGGCAAGGATGCAGATTTACTTTAGCTAAACACATCAGAAAAATCAGTAAAAAAGTCAGGAACATCCTGAGCCTGGGGGGAGGTAGAAAAAACAGGAGTGTTGGTATTAACACATTGGCAGCCCCAACTGGTTACAGACACAGATTTCCAATCCAAAACAGGATTATGAGACTGTAACCAAGGGAAACCCAGTACGATAATGTCATGCAGATTATACAGCACCAAAAATTTGCAACTCTCCTGATTATCAGGTTCAACCCTCATTATCACCTGAGTAGAGAACTGAGGTTTATTCTCAGCCAAAGGGGTAGAATCAATCCCCAGTAGGGGAATAGACTTCCGTAGGGGTATCAAGGGAAGCCCACAACGTTTAGCAAAATCAAAATCCATCAGGTTAATAGCTTCTCCCGAATCAACAAAAGCCTGAGCAGAAAATGTGGACAGGGAGCAAATCAGGGTAACAGTCAACAAAAATTTAGTCTGAACACTACCCAAGACAACTGAATGTGCAAAACGTCTTCCCCGCTTAGGGCAGACCGAAATAGCATGAGAGGCATCACCACAGTAGAAACATAACCCATTGCATTTACGAAACTCATGACGCTGTGCCCCAGAAGCCACTCTATCACACTGCATGGGTTCAGAAGCTGGTTCACAAGGCAACACTGTTCCACGCATACCTCTACGCTCACGCAAACGTCTGTCAATTTGAATGGCTAATGACATAGAATCATTGAGACCAGAGGGGACAGGGAATCCCACCATAACATCCTTTACATTCTCTGACAGACCCTTCCGAAAAAGGGCTGCCAAAGCATCGTCATTCCATTTGATCAGGACTGCCCACCTTCGGAATCTCTGACAGTATAACTCAGCGTCCTCAAGCCCTGATTTAATGCCAACAAGGCTTTTTCAGCTTGATCAGTGACATTAGGCTCATCGTACAATAACCCCAGAGCCTGAAAAAATGCATCAACATTACTCAAAACAGGATCCCCAGGTGTCAGGGAAAAAGCCCAATCCTGAGGATCGCCGTGCAGGAGAGAGATGACAATTTGAACCTGCTGTGCTGCGTTCCCTGAGGACTTAGATTTCAAGGCAAAAAACAACTTACAGTTATTTTTGAAATTCAGAAATTTAGCTCGATCCCCTAAAAACAAATCTGGCATGGGAATCCTAGGTTCCACAACAGGCAACCCTGCAAGATAGGTTTCAATACTCCGAACCTCAGTGGCAAGCTGATCCACACGGCCAGACAACTGTGCAAACTCCATTGAGAGAAAAAAAAATCCTCCTCAGCATTCAGAGAAACAGAGGGAAAAAAAAAAATCTCTGACAACTTTGACAATCTTCTTTCTTTAACACTATTTTTCCCTTCTGTGAGTACCATACAAATATCAGTTTTTGGGCCAGTGATACTGTTGTGATTTGGTAGCTGAGGAGAGCGGGCAAAAAAGGAAATACACCAGAGAGGTTGGAATCTATGGGATTGCAGTACCCTGACTAACCACCACAACTAAAGGCAGCCGTGGAGCGTACCTACGTTGGTCCTAGACGCCTCGTCACAGCCTGAGAAGCTATCTACACCTAAAGACAGAAAGAGGAAAACTATCTGCCCCGGAGCAGATCCCCAAAGAACATGTAATGGCGGTTAGACAAGAGGAAAATACAGACACAGACAGAAAATAGTATGAGCAAACGTTGGGGCCCAAACTTCCTAAATAGAAAAGGATAGGAAGGACACTTACTGCAATCCCAAAAAACCCTGAAAAGTACCAACACTACTAATTACAAAAACACCTGAAATCACACGACCTCTACCACCTAAATTAGTTCTCTGGTGTAACAAAACTAAACAGCAGCCACTGAAAAAACTGGAAAAGGCAAATGAACAAACAACAGTGGCTGAACTAAACTGAGAGGAGCACAAGCCCCCGGAGGGGACCCGGCAGACCCCCAGAGAAGTGCAGGACAAAATGCAAAAAGCAAGCACAAAAAACTAAAAGAAGAAAATGTCTTATCTGTTAGCAGACGATGCAGGCACGAAACAGCAAGCTACAAAGTGAACTGGAATCAAAGATGAGACCAGAACAATTGATCACCGGCAACCCTGATGGGAGGGAACCTCCCTTATATAAGACCAGTCAGTAACACCTGATCGCCAATCTTCACAATCTTCATTGGATAATTCAGTACTGTTTGTAACCACCAGAGGGAGCTTCTGCTCAGAATTCATTTCTAGCACATTCACAACAGTCCTCCATACAGTATTATGGCCACCACATAGTGCGCCATACAGAATAATGAGCCCCATATACAGCTCTATACAGAATAATGAGCCCCATATATTGCTACATGCAGAATGGGCTCCATATAATGCTAGAAACAGAATAGGCCCCATATGTGCTCCATATGATGCTCCATAGATAAAGGGCCCTATATGATGCCCCATAAATAATGGACCCCATATGATGCTCTAGTATATGATGGGCCCCATATATGATGCTCCAGTGTATGATGAGCCCCATATAATGCTCCAAATATAATGGTCCCCATATATAATGCTCCATATATAATGGGCTCCATATGATGCTCCATATATAATGTGCCCCATAGGATGCACCATATATAATGGGCCCCATATGATGCTCCAGTATATGATAGGCCACATGGATGATGCTCCAGTGTATGATGGGCCTATATAATGCTCCATATATAATGGGCCCCATATGATGCTCCAGTATATGATGGGCCCCATGGATGATGCTCCAGTGTATGATGGGCCTATATAATGATCCATATATAATGGGTCCTATATGCTCCAGTGTATGAGGGGCCCCATTTATAATGCTCCAGTGTATGATGAGCCCCATATAATGCTCCAAATATAATGGTCCCCATATATAATGCTCCATATATAATAGGCCCCATATATAATGCTCCATATATAATGGGCCCCATGGATGATGCTCCATTGTATGATGGGCCTATATAATGCATCATATATAATGGGCACCATATGAAGCTCCAGTGTATAATGGGCCACGTATATGATGCTCCAGTGTATGATGGGCACCATATATAATGCTCCAGTGTATAATGGGCCCTATCTATGATGCTCAAGTATATGATGGGCCCCATATATAATTCTCCAGTGTATAATGCTCCCCATACATTGCTCCAAACATTAAAAAAATGAAATACCTCTCCTCGCTGGGCACTGCTCTACTCTGGACTCCTCAGCGTCACCATCTTCCAGCTCTCTGCACTGTGACTGTTCAGGCAGAGGTCGCACAGACGTGACATCATCGCGCTCTCTGACCTGAATGTCACTGTCAGGAAACGCAGAAGATGTCACAGCGGTGGAGCAGGGAGACGTAAGTATTGCAATTGCTGGGGCCCTGAGCAAGCAGGGGGGGCCCACTCGTGGGCACAGACACAGGGCCCCTCATAGTACGCCTGTATCTCTGATGGCGAGTGGTCCCCCCCACCTGCTCAGGGCCCCGGCACTTGCCCGGGTGCGCCAGGTGCTGACGCTGGCCCTGAGGGGGTATAGCCCAGTTAAGGAGGTGGAAAAACTGGCATATGTTGAGGTGTAGGCTGGACGTTCAGCAGCTGCAAATAGAGGAATTGGAGAAGTCGGAGGAAGAGGAGGACAAAGCGAGCCATTTTGCTGGCAACCTATGTGTCATCAGGGGTAGGTGGTACAAAATCCTTTGAAACCCAGGCATGGTTCATTTTAATGAAGGTGAGATCACCAACATTTTGGGTCGACAGCCGGGTCCTTCTTTCTGTCAGGATTGATCCAGCAGCACTGAAGACTCTTTCTGATAGCACACTACCAGCAGGGCAAGCGTGCTCCTGTAAGGCATATTGTGCAAATTCAGGCCAGGTGTCCAGTTTACAGGCCCAGTAGTCTAAGGGGAATGAACTGTGAGGGTGAACATTGATAGGGAGGAGAGGTAATTTTGAACCATAGTTGACAACTGCTGTCTCCTGTTTGTTGCAATCGATTCAGTATTAACAGTCGTGTTAGCAAATAATCGAGAAATCAGTCCACAACATGGTCATGAAACCCCTGTCTCCAACGCCACTTCGGCTGTGTGCACCACGAACACCTCTTCCACGTTGCCCAGTACGGCTCGTGGTAGAACCTGCACCGCTGCTGTATGCTGGGAATGCCTCTAACAAACGGTTTACCAGAGTTGCTTGTTTGTTCGCCAATGTTAGCTCTAGGTTCTCCTGTGGCATGATGTTCTGTAATTTGCCTTTATAGCGTGGATCGAGGATGCTGGCCAACCATTAGTCGTCATCCTTCATAATTTTTTGGCAATGCGGGGGCCCCTTTTTAGGATCCACAAGACATAATCACACATGTGGGCCAATGTTCCAGGTCAATGATGCAATGCCAGTGATGTTTGGAGGAGCACTTTCTGCCAAATCAACATCCCTCCAGTCACGCACAAACCCTGCACCTTGGCAACCCAACATTTTCTCTTGACCCCTGAGAAGCATCTTCCTCCCCAAAATAATCATCCTCCTCATCCTCCTCCTCTTCCTCTTCTTCCTCCACCTCATCCAGGACAGTTCCCTGAGCAGACAATGGCTGACTGTCATCAAGGCTTCCCTGCTCCTCCTCCTCTTCCTCCTCTGCTGCAGACGCCTGATCCTTAATGTGCGTCAAAGTTCGCATGAGCAGACGCATAAGTGGGATGTTCATGCTTATGATGGCGTCGTCTGTGCTTACCAGCCGTGTGCATTCCTGAAAACACTGAAGGACTTTACAGAGGTCTTTCAGCTTTGACCACTGCACACCCGACAACTCCATGTCTGCCCTCAAACTGCCTGCCTGTGTATCCTCCCACAAATGCATTACAGCCTGCCTCTGTTCGCACAGCCTCCCAACCATTTGCATGGTGGAGTTCCACCTTGTTGCAACGTCTATGATTAGGCGGTGCTTGGGGAGGTGGAGTGATCGCTGCAGCCTCTGCATACGACTGGAGTCTACGGGCGAGTGACGGATGTGCGAGCACAGTCTTCACACCTTATGGAGCAGGGCTGGTAACTACGGATAATTATTTATGAAGCACTGCACCATCAGGTTCAAGGCGTGAGCCAGGCAAGGTATGTGTCTGAGTTTTGCCAGAGCTATGGCCGCCACAAAATTACTGCCATTATCACTGACTACCTTGCCTGGCTCAAGATGAAGACTGCCAAGCCATGACTCAGTTTCTCACTGCAAGTAGTCTGCCAGTACCTCCGCAGTGTGTATGTTGTCGCTCAAAGACATCATCTTTAAAACAGCCTGCTGACGCTTACCACTAGCTGTTCGATAGTGGGACACCTCGTGTGCAAAACTGACAGCTGCGGATGGAGTGCTTGTGCGACTGCTCTGTCGACGAGCTTTCGCTTCCGGAGGAGGAGGGTCGATCGCCTGCAGCCAACTGTTGCCTATACCGTGGGCTATGCAGCACTGTCCCACCGCCGCTGTCCCCTGTGGAGCCTGCATCCACCACATTAACCCAATGCGCAGTGATGGACACGTAATGGCCCTGGCCATGCCTACTGGCCCATGCATCTGTTGTGAGGAGCACCTTTCCATTCACTGATTGTGTGAATGCATGGACAATGCGTTCTTTCACATGCAGGTTGAAGGCAGGGATGGCTTTTCAAGAAAAGAAGTGCCGACTGGGTAGGTCATAGCGTGGGACAGCATAGGCTATGAGCTCTCGGAATGTTGCGCTTTCAACCAAACTGAAGGGCATTGTCTCTAATGAGATCAGTTTGGCAATGTAGGCGTTCAAAGCCAGTGTACGCGGATGAGCGGATTAGTACTTTCTTATCCTACTCAGAGTGTCTGCTACGGTGAGCTGGACTTGAAAGCTGCATATAGGGGAACTAGCGGTGGACATGGTGGACTGAGAGGGGGTTGGTGATGGTGATGGTGGTGGTGATGGCCTAAATTCAGTATTTCGTTGGAAAAACATTGTGATTCCCTAACTGCTTTGGCTTTGCAATGACACCTCAACATTTCTTGCTGGTGGTGTGCTAACCGGTGGGCTTACAGTGGGGGAAGTGATGTAGCGTTGCTGGGTACCTTCAGTCGGAGCAGGTGCACATGTGCTACCTGAGGTTTTGTAGTCCGTCCACGCTTGTAAGTGCATGGTGTTTAAATGTCTAAGCATGCAACTGGTATTGAAATTTTGGAGAATTTTCCCTCGGCTAAAGGTCCTTCCACACTTCTTACAGATAACCTTTGCCTCATCAATAGGATTTTTGTCAAAAAAGTGCCACACTGCACTCTTCCTACTATGGGATAAATTTTCAGGGCTTGCACGCTGTGCTAATTTGACCGTCTGGCCAAACTGTCCTGCAACTCTTTTTTTTTAACACATTTTTGGAGTGCTACGGGGCTGCCAGATAACCGCAGCTGCGATGTCAATGCCTGCTGCGGATCATCCTCCTCTTATGAGCTATTGCCAGTGCACTCTCTTCCCTCAATGGATGCCAATCTGGGTCAAAACTGGGTCATCCATCACCTCCTCTTCAATTTCATCTGCACCTTCCTCTTTGTCACCGTGTAAGGTGGTAGAGTATGTGGGAAGAGGCACCTGAGTTTCATCAGGGTCAGAATTTGGCTCAGTAGACTGCGATGGCAATGCAGTGCTCTGGGTGAATGTACCAGCAGAATCATATAGCAGTGACTGTGCATCAGTGCATTCCATGTCAGATTCATCTTGGACTGGAGAATTCAGGATTTGACTTGATAACCCAGGCATGGTAAGTAAAAAGAGCTCCATGGAGTAATCTGAAGTATGGCCTGCCGCATCCTTCACTTCTGTTGGGGGTGAAGGACACAAGGAAACGTGTCATTCCTGACCAGGAGCCTGCACTGACGACTCAGTGCTTGCAGCTTTTGAAACTTCATAAGAGGAGGCGATAGAGCTGGAGGCTGTTTCGGCAATATAAGCCAAAACCTGTTCCTGATGCTCCGGCTTTAAAAGCGGTTTACCTACTCCCAGAAAAGGGAGCCTTCCAGGCCTTAAGGAGCCAGACGATGACGCAGGCTCAAAACCTCCTGCAGTACCAGCAGATGCACCACCACCACCATCAGTACCAGCTGGCCCCCCTCGCCCACGTCCGCGGCCTCTTCCACCATACTTCCTCATGTTTGGGAAAATGTACCAAAAATACCAGCAGATATATGGTACTGTATCAGAAGCGTACAGCTGTATACAGTGTAGGGGAAAATTGAAATCTCCATATATATTTCCGGAGTCACACACAGACGCTCTCTCAGTATGGATTTGACCTTAATTCAAAAGGCAGAAAAACGGTACTGTATCAGAAGATACCAGCTATATACGGTGAACGGGATAATTTAAATCTCCGTATATATATCCGGAGTCACACACAGACGCTCTCTCAGTATGGATTTGACCGTAATACAAAAGGCAGAAAAAAGGTACTGTATCAGATGCGTACAGCTGTATACAGTGTAGGGGAAAATTTAAATCTCTGTATATATTTCCGGAGTCACACAAAGACGCTCTCTCAGTATGGATTTGACAGTAATACAAAAGGCAGAAAAAAGGTACTGTATCAGAAAGGTACAGCTGTATACAGTGTAGGGGAAAATTTAAATTTCCGTATATATTTCCGGAGTCACACACAGACGCTCTCTCAGTATGGATTTGACCGTAATACAGAAGGCAGAAAAACTGTACTGTATCAGAAGATTCCAGCTGTATACGGTGAAGCTGAAAATTAAAATCTCCATATATATTTCCGGAGTCACACACAGATAGTCAGCATGTATTTGTCCGTGAGACCAGCCGGCAGGGCCGGCGTCAGCACCCGGCACACCCGGGCAAGTGCCGGGGCCCTGAGCAGGCGGGGGGGGCCCACTCGCCGTCTGGCACCCCCGCGCCCGTTAGTGGAGGAGAGCCGTGTCAGCGCCGCCACTGGGCCACCCCCGCTTGCTCAGGGCCCCGGCATCAGCTGGCACAATACTTACCTCTCCCGTGCCTCCGCTGCCGCAGCTCTGGGCTCCAGGGGGCGCCGGCGCTTGCTCTCACAGCAGCGCCGCTGAATGACGTCATCATTCAGCGGCCGGCTGTGGCAGAGAGCTCGCGGACGTCAGACAGGTAAGACTTGTGTGTGTGTGTCTCTGTGTGTGTCTGTGTGTATGTAGTGCGGTGCTTTGTGTGTGTGTGTATGTGTGTGTATAAGTGAGAGAGTGCTTGTGTGCTGTGGTGCTGTCTGTGTGTGATGATGGGCAGACATTGCTGATAATGGGGAGGCATTGATGATGATGATGGGGAGAAGATGATGATAATTGGCAGGCATTGATGATAATGGGCAGGCATTGATGATGGGGAGAAGATGATGATGGGCAGGCATTGCTGATAATGGGGAGGCATTGATGATGATGGGGAGAAGATGATGATAATGTGCAGGCATTGATGATAATGAGCAGGCATTGATGATGGGGAGAAGATGATGATGGGCAGGCATTGATGATGATGGGGAGGAGATGATGATGGGCAGGCATTGCTGATAATGGGGAGGCATTGATGATGATGGGGAGAAGATGATGATAATGGGCAGGCATTGATGATAATGGGCAGGCATTGATGATGGGGAGAAGGTGATGATGGGCAGGCATTGATGATGATGGGGAGGAGATGATGATGATGGGCAGGCATTGATGATAATGGGGAGGCCATGATGATGATGGGGAGGCAATGATGATGATAAGGAGACAATGATGATGATGGGGAGGCAATCATGATGATAATGGGGAGTCTTTCCACAGCGCCCTTTCCTGAGCCGTAACAGTGCAGAACGCAGTACAGCGCAGAGGAGAGCTCCATATTTTGTATGGAGCATTATATGGGGACCAGTATCCTGTATGGAGCATTATATGGGGACCAGTATCCTGTATGGAGCATTATATTGGGTCCAGTATTCTGTATGGAGCATTATATGGGGGGTGACATCCTGCATGGGGTATTATATGGGTGATGAGGGGGAGACTGTGGTGCCCATAATATTGTATGGAGGACTGTACTGTCCAGTCTGTTCTGTGCGCTATGAGGATTTGGCGGTTTTTGAGCTATTGTACAATTTACAATAGATATCACTCATGTAATGGAAGAAGAGAAGTGTTTGGCATTGTACTGTACCCATATTTCTCTGCTGTATCTGTGCATCATGAATCGTGGTCTGTGTTAAAGGGGCCCACTGAGGCTCCTTCGCCCGGGGCCCATAAAAACCTGGAGCCGGCCCTGCCAGCCGGTACACGGTAGTGTGTGAGGAGCGTACAGCTCTATACTGTGTGGGAAAAAATGAACGCTCGGAAACTGTGCAGAAAAAAAGAATAAAAGTATTAGTGCTGTGTAAAAAAGCAGCCTGTACAGCAGTGTACACACAGCAATACAGCTAGCAGGCGGCCTAATAACCAGCGCTGCTGCACACAAGAAAATCCTCCCGTCACTGCACACTAATTGTACAGCACAATTGCTGTCAGCACAAGCACAGAAGAACTTCTTCTATCTTTCCAGCCCTAACTCTCTCCCTAATGATAAACAGCAACCTCTCCCTACTGTTAAGATCGGCAGAAGTAAAATGGAGGTTGGCACTCAGGGCTTTTATAGACACTATGACACCCCCCAAAGCAAGCCAATCACTGCAATGCCCTACTCTAAGATGGTGGTGGACGCTGCACATTTCATCTCATTGCCCACAGTGTACGTTATTGCTCATTGGCTGAAAAAAAGGCACCTGCAAGCATTCTGGGAAATCCGACTTTGGCACTCGTTTTGCCGACCGCATGGTTGGGTTTCGGTCAGCAAAACCCGACTTTGGCGAAAGTCGGAGACTTATGAATCTGACTGACCTGTTTCCCTCAACTTTAGTAGTGACAGTTTTCTCACGTACCGGAGACACTGACGCGCGTAAACCCATTCAAATGAATGGGTCTATGCACGTCAGTGTGTTTTCACAGACCGTGTCCGTGTGCAAAACACGCTGAAATGTCCATTTTTTTCCGGCAACACGGTCCGCAAACCATGCAGACGGAGAACAGTTCACACTGTCCTCCTTGTGCACGGACGTGCAAAACTGTACTGCATCAGAAGATTCCAGCTGTATACGGTGAAGGGGAAAATTAAAATCTCTGTATATATTTCCGGAGTCACACACAGATAGTCAGCATGTATTTGTCCGTGATACCAGCCAGTACACGGTAGTGTGTGAGGAGCGTACAGTTCTATACGGTGTGGGAAAAAATGAACGGTCAGTAAGTGTGCAGAAAAAAAATAATTAAAGTATTAGTGCTGTGTAAAAAGCAGTCTGCACAGCAGTGTACACACAGCAATACAGCTATCAGGCAGCCTAATAACCAGCGCTGCTGCACACAAGAAAATCCTCCCCTGTCACTGCACACTAATTGTACAGCACAATTGCTATCAGCACAAGCACATAAGAACTTCTCTTTCCAGTCCTAACTCTCTCCCTACTGATAAACAGTGTCAGCAACCTCTCTCTACTGTTAATATCTGCAGAAGTAAAATGGAGGTCAGCGCTCAGGGCTTTTATAGACACTATGACGCCCCCCAAAGCAAGCCAATCACTGCAATGCCCTTCTCTAAGATGGTGGTGGATGCTGCCCATGTCATCTTGTTGCCCACAGTGTACGTCCTTGCTCATTGGCTGAAAAAAGGCGCCTGCAAGCATTATGGGAAAACCGACTTTGGCGCTCGTTTTGCCGAATGGATGGCCGACTTGGCGCCATGGTTGGGTTTCGCTCGGCGAAACCCTACTTTGGCGAAAGTCCGCGACTTATGAATCTGACCTACCTGTTTCGCTCAACTCTAGCCACGATTAGTAGTCACACTTTTCTGGCCTTTTGAAACCTCTTGCCTTAAAATCCAGCATTGAATGTATTTCCTTAGTGAATGTAAATGCCCATCTATGGAGGATGTAATGCTCACGTCTTTTTATCTTTGTAGGCTTTAGCTGCCTCTGAAACTGATGACGTTCTCTCTGTATCTTCACAGTAAATAGGATTGATAGAACGTAGACAAAGCTCAGCTCTCCTTTTCCAGAGATATTTATAGCTTGTGTACTCACTTCCTTTTGCATCACAAATGTATTTTCCCCTCTGTGTGCTGCACATCAAGGGGCTATGTCATCTCCTAAGTGGCTGCATCAGAGAATAATGATTTCCTATTACGCTATAGGAGATCCACACAGTGTTATTAAATTCACAGTGACAGTACTGTCAAATTTCCATAGAACAATCCACACCTGTAAGTCAGAGAAATCCTCTCCCTTTGATGTTTTCCGGGATCGTCATGGTAACGCTTATGATGTCACAGGGAGAGAATCCACAGAGTAAGTGGATAAGCAGAAGAACAGATGGATCCTGTACGATGTCGCTTATGTACTGATACAAGGCATAAGTCATCTGAAGAAACAGTTGCATGCTTCCAGCATATATATCGAGACAGACTGCCATAAAATATGTTTTGTCTCGTGTTCTCTTTATATAAAATGATTCATAGAAATACAGAATAGGTTATGTTTCAAGGCACAAAATTAATTACTATATTATTATTATTTGTGTTATTTTTAAAGACATTCGTTATCAACCCACCTAAATATATTGCTATATGAAATCTATTGGAAATCCTATTTGCTATTTGGTGTTCTATACATATATATATAATTTTTTTTATATATATGTAAAAAAAATATTCCTTCTCACCCTCAGTGGGGGTGGTCTTTGTTGTCCTTTCTCATTCTCGGGTCCTCTACCAGAGGCCTGGGAGTTTGAGGGTTCTGCGCATGATCTTAGCTGTTCCCATCATTGTGCTTTTCTGGACAGAGAGCTCAGATGTTGCTCCTGGGATCTGTTGTAGCCATTCTTCCAACTTAGGGGTCAGTGTTCCAAGTGTTCCTATGACCACTGGAATCACTGTTGCCTTCACCTTCCACATCTTCTCCAGTTTTCCTTTGAGGCCTGGTATTTCTCCAGCTTCTCATATTCCTTCTTTCTGATGTTGCCGTCACTTGTCACTGCCACATCTATTATCATTGCTGTCTTCTGATCCTTGTCTACTATTACAATGTCTGGTTGGTTAGTCAACACATGCTTATCCGTCTGGATCTTGAAGTCCAACAGGATTTTAGCCCTTTCATTCTCCACCACTTTTTCTGGGGTCTCCAACCTGGACTTATTGGGACCTAGACCATATGCTGTGCTGATGTTCATGTATACAATTCCCGCTACTCGGTTGTGGCGTTCGGTATACACTGTTCCTGCTTGCATTTTGCATCCTGCCACTATGTGTTGGATGGTTTCTGAGGTTTCTTTGCATAGTCTGCACCTTGGGTCTTGTTTTGTGTGGTAGATTCCTGCTTCTATGGATCTGGTACTTAGTGCTTGCTCTTGTGCAGCTATGATTAGTGCATCTGTGCTGTCTCGGGGTCCAGCTTTTTCCAATCATTGGCAGGATTTCTCCATGTCAGCCACCTCCATTATCTGTCGATGTTACATTCCATGCAGCAGCTTGTCTTGCCATGGTGCTTCATGTTCCTGTTCTTCCTTCCAGACCTGTTGTTGCTGCCTTAGGCTTTCTCTCAGCATCTCATCTTTTGTTGCCATTTTTCTGATGTATTCCTGGATAATCCTTGTTTCATCTGTGATGGTGGCTTACATGCTTATCAAGCCTCGACCACCCTACTTTCTGTTGGTATACAATCTTTGGGTGCTAGACGTAGGGTGAAGACCTCTATGCATTATGAGGAGCTTTCGTGTCTTCACATCTGCAGCTTCCATCTCTTCTTTTGGCCAGCACACTATGCCAGCAGGGTATCTGATAACTGGCAGGGCATATGTATTGATGGCGCGGATTTTATTCTTCCCATTGAGCTGGCTCTTCAGGACCTGTCTTACCCTTTGATGGTATTTGGATGTTGCTGCTTTCCTTGCTTCCTCATCATGGTTACCAGATCCCTGTGAGATGCCGAGGTACCTGTAGCATGGGATAGATGAGGGGGGGGATGCTAGGGTGGAGCTGCAGGACACTGAAGTAGGAAGCTGGGTGACAGTTAGAAAGCGGGGTAGAGGGAAGAGCGCCAGGGAGGCTAGTCCTGATCTGGCACACCCCAATAAGTTTGCAAAGTTGGCAGATGAGGGGGTTGTCAGTACAGGGGTAGCACTGCTGCAGCCAGGCATGTCCTCTGAAAGCCGGGGGAGTGTCTGCTCCAGTAAGGGGGGAATTAGGAGAGCAGGGCAGGCCAGACAGGTGCTGGTAGTGGGGGACTCAATTATTAGGGGAACAGATAGGGCAATCTGTCACAAAGACAGGGATCGTCGAACAGTGTGCTGCCTACCTGGCGCTCGAGTCCGACACATCGCTGATCGGGTTGACAGATTACTGGGAGGGGCTGGTGAGGACCCAGCGGTCATGGTGCACATTGGCACAAATGACAAAGTTAGAGGCAGGTGGAAGGTCCTTAAAGATGATTTCAGGGAATTAGGCTGCAAGCTTAAAGCAAGGACCTCCAACGTGGTATTTTCTGAAATACTGCCGGTACCACGTGCCACACCAGAGAGGCAACGGGAGATTAGGGAGGTTAATAAGTGGCTCAAGAATTGGTGTAGGAAGGAGGGGTTTGGGTTCCTGGAGAACTGGGCCGACTTCTCAGTTGGCTACAGGTTCTATGCTAGGGACGGGCTGCACCTCAATGGGGAGGGTGCAGCTGTGCTGGGGGAGAAAATGGCTAGAAGTTTGGAGGAGTCTTTAAACTAGGGACTGGGGGGAGGGTATTCATTTTATAGGAGGGGAAGGCAGTACAGATAGAGACCTGGGCACAAATAATGAAATTGGGGGTGGGGGTGGCATGGGGGGTGGGGTTAGAACAGTTAATAATTTAAGAAAGAATAGAGGTTCAGAGAGATACATAAAGTGCATGTATACTAATGCTAGAAGCCTCACCAACAAAATGGCGGAATTAGAATTAATTTTGTTGGAACATAATTATGACATGGTGGGGATATCTGAGACTTGGCTGGATGAGAGCCACGACTGGGCGGTTAATTTACAGGGCTATAGTCTGTTTAGAAATGACCGTAAAAATAAGCGAGGTGGGGGTGTGTGTTTATATGTAAAATCATCCTTAAAACCCACCCTGCGTGATATCTGTGAATCTAATGAAGATGTAGAGTCTCTGTGGGTGGAGATTAGGGGAGGGGGGAAAAATAATAAATTATTGATAGGGGTTTGTTATAAGTCTCCTAAAATAATGGAAGCAACAGAGAATATCCTCGTAAAGCAAATAGATGAAGCAGCAACTCAAGGAGAAGTCATTATTATGGGGGACTTCAACTACCCTGAAATACATTGGGGAACAGAAACCTGCAGTTCCAGCAAAGGTAATAAGTTTTTGGCAACTAGGAGAGACAATTACCTTTTACAACTAGTTCAGGACCCAACAAGAGGGGGGGCACTGCTAGACCTAATATTATCCAATAGGCCAGACCGCATATCAAATATAAGGGTTGGGGGTCACTTGGGTAATAGTGATCACAAAATAATAAGCTTTCATGTATCCTTTAATAAGATGTGTAGTCGAGGGGTTACAAGGGCACTAAACTTCAGGAAGGCAAATTTCCAACGGATGAGAGATGATCTTGGTGCAATAAACTGGGACGATATCCTGAGACATAAAAATACACAAAGAAAATGGGAGACGTTTATTAGTATCCTGAATAGGACCTGTGCACAGTATATACCCTATGGGAATAAATATGCTAGAATTAGGAGGAAACCACTATGGCTAAATAGAGCTGTAAGGGGCGCAATAAGGGACAAAAAGAAAGCGTTTAGGGAATTAAAGCAAGTAGGTAGTGAAGAGGCATTAAATAAATACAGAAGACTGAATAAATTCTGTAAAAAGCAAATCAAGACAGCAAAGATTGAGGCAGAGAGACTCATTGCCAGAGAAAGTAAAAATAATCCGAAAATATTCTTTAACTACATAAATAGCAAGAAACTAAAAAATGATAGTGTTGGTCCCCTTAAAAATAGTCTGGGTGAAATGGTGGATGAGGATGAGGAAAAAGCCAATATGCTAAATGACTTTTTTTCAACTGTATTTACACAAGAAAATCCCATGACAGATAACATGATCAGAGATAAAAAAATTCTCCATTAACCCCTTAGTGACAGAGCCATTTTGCAGCTTAATGACCGGGCCAATTTTTACAATTCTGACCACTGTCACTTTATGAGGTTATAACTCTGGAACGCTTTAACGAATCCCGCTGATTATGAGACTGTTTTTTCGTGACATATTGTACTTCACGTTAGTGGTAAAATTTCTTTGATATGACTTGTGTTTATTTATGAAAAAAACGGAAATATGGCGAAAATTTTGAAAATTTAACAATTTTCAAACTTTAAATTTTTATGCCCTTAAATCAGAGAGATATGTCACACAAATTTCTTAATAAATAATATTTCTCACATGTCTACTTTACATCAGCACAATTTTGGGACCAAAATTTTTTTTTGTTACGAAGTTATAAGGGTTAAAAGTTGACCAGCGATTTCTCATTTTTACAACACCATTTTTATTTTAGGGACCACCTCACATTTGAAGTCACTTTGAGGGGTCTATATGATAGAAAATAGCCAAAAGTGACACCATTCTAAAAACTGCACCCCTCAAGGTGCTCAAAACCACATTCAAGAAGTTTATTAACCCTTTACGTGCTTCACAGGAACTGAAGCAATGTGGAAGGAAAAAATTAACATTTAACTTTTTTTGCAAAAACTTTAATTCGGAACCTATTTTTTTTATTTTCACAACTGTTAAAAGAAAAAATGAACCACAAAATTTGTTGTGCAATTTCTCCTGATTAAGCCGATACCCATATGTGGGGGTAAACCACTGTTTGGGTGCAAGGCAGAGCTTGGAAGGGAAGGAGCGCCGTTTGACTTTTTCAGCGCAGAATTGTCTGGACGTCATGTCGTGTTTGTAGAGGTCCTGATGTGTCTAAACAGTGGAAACCCCCCACAAGTGACCCCATTTTGGAAATTAGACCCCCTAAGGAACTTATCTAGATGTGTGGTGAGCACTTTGAACCTCCAAGTGCTTCAGAGAAGTTATAACATAGAACCGTGAAAATAAAAAATCATATTTTTTCCACAAAAACGATCTGTTTACCCCAATTTTTTTATTTTCCCAAGGGTAACAAGACCCCAAAAGTTTTGTGCAATTTGTCCTGAGCAGCTGATACCCCATATGTGGGGGTAAACCACTGTTTGGGCGCAGGCAGGCTTGGAAGGGAAGGAGCGCCGTTTGACTTTTCAGACATGCATGGAATTGTTGGACGTCATGTCGGTTTGGAGAGCCCTGATGTCTAAACAGTGAAACCCCCCACAAAGTGACACCATTTTGAAACTAGACCCCTAAGGAACTTATCTAGATGTGTGGTGAGCACTTTGAACCCCAAGTGCTTCACAGAAATTATAAACGTAGAGCCGTGAAAATAAAAAATCATTTTTTTCTCAAAAATGATTCTTTTAGCCCGCTATTTTTTATTTCCCAAGGGTAACAGGAGAAATTGGACCCAAAAGTTGTTGTGCAATTTGTCCTGAGTACGCTGATACCCCATATGTGGGGTAAACCACTGTTTGGGCGCACGGCAGGGCTTGGAAGGGAAGGAGCGCCATTTGTACTGATTTTTTGGAATGTTCGCGGGCGTCATGTGGTTTGGAGAGCCCTTGATGTCCTAAACAGTGAAACCCCCACAAGTGACACCATTTTGGAAACTAGACCCTTAAGGAACTTATCTAGATGTGTGGTGAGCACTTTGAACCCCCAAGTGCTTCACAGAAATTTATAAACGCAGAGCCGTGAAAATGAAAAATCATTTTTTTTCTCAAAAATGTTTTTTAGCCAGCTATTTTTTATTTTCCCAAGGGTAACAGGAGAAATTAGAACCCCAAAATTGGTGTGCAATTTGTCCTGAGTACGCTGATACCCATATGTTGGGGTAAACCACTGTTTGGGCGCACGGCAGGCTCGGAAGGGAGGGAGCGACATTTGATCTTTTGAAAGCCACGTCGTGTTTTGAGACCCCCTGATGTGTCTAAACAGTGGAAACCCCCCACAAGTGACCCCATTTTGGAAACTAGACACCTTAAGGAACTTATCTAGATGTGTGGTGAGCACTTTGAACCCCCAAGTGTTTCACAGAAATTTATAAACGCAGAGCCGTGAAAATGAAAAAATCATTTTTTTTCTCAAAAATGTTTTTTTTAGCCAGCTATTTTTTATTTTCCCAAGGGTAACAGGAGAAATTAGAACCCCAAAATTGGTGTGCAATTTGTCCTGAGTAGCTGATACCCCATATGTTGGGGTAAACCACTGTTTGGGCGCACGGCAGGGCTCGGAAGGGAGGGAGCGACATTTGACTTTTTGAAAGCCACGTCGTGTTTGGAGACCCCCTGATGTGTCTAAACAGTGGAAACCCCCCACAAGTGACCCCATTTGGAAACTAGACCCTTAAGGAACTTATCTAGATGTGTGGTGAGCACTTTGAACCCCCAAGTGTTTCACAGAAATTTATAAACGCAGAGCGTGAAAATAAAAATCATTTTTTTTCTCAAAAATGATTTTTTTAGCCAGCTATTTTTTATTTTCCCAAGGGTAACAGGAGAAATTAGACCCCAAAATTGGTGTGCAATTTGTCCTGAGTACGCTGATACCCCATATGTTGGGGTAAACCACTGTTTGGGCGCACGGCAGGGCTCGGAAGGGAGGGAGCGCCATTTGACTTTTGAACGCCACGTCGTGTTTGGAGACCCCCTGATTGCCTAAATAGTGGAAATCCTCAATTATAGCTCCAACCCTAACCCCAACACACCCCTAACCCTAATCCCAACCTAATCCTAACCTAAATCCCAACCCTAATTCCAACCCTAACCTTAATTGTAACCCTAACCCTAATTTTAACCCTAACCCTAATTGTAACCTTAACCCTAATTATAACCCTAATTATAACCCTAACCCTAAGGCTAGGTTCATTTTGCGTTTTACCAGCCCGTTCAACACATAGCGTTGACGGGCTGGTAACGGTATAGCATAACACGATCGCGTTATGCTATACCCGCTAGCGCAGAGGAATCAGCAGATGATTCATCTGCGCTAGCGGTGACGGAGCCCAGACGCTGCAGCCCGCGTCCGAGGCTCCGTCACTGAATGATGGCACGTCGCAAACGCATCCCGCTTAACGGCATGCGTCGCGATGCGCCCTCAAATGGGGGTGAATGGCAGCGTTAACGGACTGCGTTACACCGCGTTATACCGCGGTGTAACGCAGTCCGTCTAACGGACTGCCATAACGCAGTATGAACCCAGCCTAACCCTAACGCTAATTATAACCCTAACCCTAATGCTAACCCTAACCCTAATGCTAACAACCCTAACCCTAATTATAACCCTAACCCTAATTATAACCCTAACCCTAACAGAAAAATGAAAATAAATATAATTTCTATTTTTTATTATATGTCCCTAACTAAGGGGGTGATAAATGGGGGGGTTATGTACTGTTTTTTTTATTTTGATCACTGTGATAGTTTATCACAGTGATCAAAATGCACTTTCTGGAGAATGAATGAAATCATTTTTGAATCTGCCGCCAAGCAGATCGGCGGGCGCACTGCGCATGCGCCCGCCATTTTTTTTTTGCAGGAAGAAGACGCCGGGATCCTGGGGCCTGCGGAGGACGGAGGACACCGGTAAGTATACGGGGGGGCGATCGGTGGACCGGGGGACCCTCATTTTCTCCCCTCTGATGTGCGATCACTCAGAGGGGAGAGAAATCATTTTTTTTTTTTTTTTGCGATCGCATCTATGCTTGCATAGATGCGATCGCAACACCGGGATCGGTGAATACCGACCCGGATCATGTTCTCTGGGGTCTCGGCTACCCCCGGTAGCCGAGACCCCAGAGAATATTTGCCATCCCCCCCAGGACACAGCGGCACATAGCGGCGGGCGCACTGAGCATGCGCCCGCCATTTTCTTCATCGCGCCGGCCCCGGGGACACCGGAGGGCCCTGGGGCCACATACAGGACATCGGGGGCCACATGGGGGTCCCGGGGACCCTTTTTCTCTGTCCTCTGATGTCCGATGACATCAGGGGACAAAGAAATTAAATGACACAACTTTTTTTTTTTTGTTGTTGCGGTCGCCGTTATAGGGTTAATAACGGCGATCGCAACATCGGTGTCGGTAAAAACCGACCCGATTCATGTTCTCTGGGTCTTGGCTACCCCCGGTAGCCGAGACCCCAGGAGAAAATGCGCCTCTGGGGGGCGCTATTCACTTTTTCCACAGCGCCGTTAATTAACGGCGCTGTGGTTTAAGTACCCTTAATGACCGCCGTTAAAAGGCGTATCGGCGGTCGTTAAGGGGTTAAATAAATACAGAAGACTGAATAAATTCTGTAAAAAGCAAATCAAGACAGCAAAGATTGAGGCAGAGAGACTCATTGCCAGAGAAAGTAAAAATAATCCCAAAATATTCTTTAACTACATAAATAGCAAGAAACTAAAAATGATAGTGTTGGTCCCCTTAAAATAGTCTGGGTGAAATGGTGGATGAGGATGAGGAAAAAGCCAATATGCTAAATGACTTTTTTTCAACTGTATTTACACAAGAAAATCCCATGACAGATACATGATCAGAGATAAAAAAATTTCTCCATTAAATGTCACCTGCTTAACCCAGCAGGAAGTACGGCGGCGTCTAAAAATCACTAAAGTTGACAAATCCCCGGGCCCAGATGGATACACCCCCGAGTACTGCAGGAATTAAGTACAGTTATAGATAGACCTTTATTTTTAATCTTTAAAGATTCCATAATAACGGGGTCTGTACCACAGGACTGGCGTATAGCAAATGTGGTGCCAATATTCAAAAAGGGGGCAAAAACTGAACCTGGAAATTATAGGCCAGTGAGCTTAACATCTACTGTGGGTAAAATCCTGGAGGGTTTTTTAAGGGATACTATATTGGAGTATCTGAAGCTGAATAACCTCATGACACAGTATCAGCATGGGTTTACGAGGGACCGTTCTTGTCAGACTAATCTGATAAGCTTTTATGAAGGGGTAAGTTCAGGACTGGACCAAGGGAATGCAGTGGACGTGGTGTTCATGGACTTCTCAAAAGCTTTTGATACAGTGCCACACAAAAGGTTGATACATAAAATGAGAACAACGGGGATAGGGGAAAATATGTGTAAGTGGGTTAAGAACTGGCTCATGGATAGGAAACAAAGGGTGGTTATTAATGGAGCACACTCGGACTGGGTCACGGTTAGCAGTGGGGTACCACAGGGGTCAGTATTGGGGCCGCTTCTCTTTAACATATTTATTAATGACCTTGTAGGGGGCATACAGAGTAGTATTTCAATATTTGCAGATGACACTAAACTCTGCAGGGTAATAAATACAGAGGAGGATAATTTTATATTACAGGAGGATTTATGTAAACTAGAAGCTTGGGCTGATAAATGGCAAATGAGCTTTAATGGGGATAAATGTAAGGTCATGCACTTGGGTAGAACAAATAAGATGTATAATTATGTGCTTAATTGTAAAACACTGGGCAAAACTGTCACTGAAAAAGACTTGGGTGTATGGTGGGACGACAAACTCACATTTAGTGGCCAATGTCAGGCAGCTGCTGCCAAGGCAAATAAAATAATGGGATGCATTAGACGAGGCATAGATGCTCATGAGGAGAACATAATTTTACCTCTATACAAGTCACTGGTGCGACCACACTTAGAATACTGTGTGCAGTTCTGGTCTCCGGTGTATAAGAAAGACATAGCTGAACTGGAGCGGGTGCAGAGAAGAGCGACCAAGGTTATTAGAGAACTGGGGGTTCTGCAATACCAAGACAGGTTATTACACTTGGGGTTATTTAGTTTGGAAAAACGAAGGCTTAGGGGTGATCTTATTACAATGTACAAATATATGAGGGGACAGTACAAAGACCTTTCTAATGATCTTTTTACTCTTAGACCTGTGACGGGGACGAGGGGGCATCCTCTACGTCTGGAGGAAAGAAGGTTTAGCCATAATCACAGATGCAGATTCTTTACTGTAAGAGCAGTGAGACTATGGAACTCTCTGCCGTCTAATGTTGTAATGAGTGATTCCTTACTAAAATTTAAGAGGGGACTGGATGCCTTTCTTGAAAAGTATAATATTACAGGCTATATTCACTAGTTTCCTAGATACAGCGTTGATCCAGGGAGCTAGTCTGATTGCTGTATGTGGAGTCGGGAAGGAATTTTTTTCCCCAATGTGAAGCTTACTGTTTGCCACTTGGGTTTTTTTTGCCTTCCTCTGGATCAACATGTTAGGGCAGGTTAGGATAGGATATGGGTTGAACTAGATGGACTTAAAGTCTTCCTTCAACCTTAATAACTATGTTACTATGTTACTATGTCTGTACATCTGCTATGTGCCCTGCTGGTATTTCCACTCCATCAGTCTTGACTACCTTGCCTCTCTTTATTACCAACCGGCTGCACTTCTCCAGTCCGAAGGACATCCCAATGTCTTCACTGTAGATCCTTGTCAGGTGGATCAGTGAATTGATGTCTCGTTCGTTTTTCGCATACAGCTTGCTGTCATCCATGTAGAGGAGGTGGCTGATGGTGCTTCCACTCTTGAACTTGTATCCATAGCCAGACTCTGTAATTATCTGACTGAGGGGCTTCAAGCCTATGCAGAACAGCAATGGGGACAGTGCATCACCTTGTATATGCCGCATTTGATGGTCACTTGTGCTAGTTATCTTGAGTTGACTTCCAATGTTGTTCTCCATAGCCCCATTGAGTTTCTGAGGAAGGTTCTTAATTTCCTGTTGACATTGTAGAGAGCAAATCATTAACAGATCCATGTGTGGCATTGAGTCATAGGCTTTCCTGTAGTCAATCCAGGCTGTGCTGAGATTGGTATGTCTGGATCTTGAGTCTTGAGTGACTGCTCTGTCTACTAGGATCTGGTGCTTAGAGCCTCTGGTGTCGGTCCAATGCCCTTCTGAATTGGATTCATGTACTGGTTCATATGGCTCTGTAGCTTGGTGGCTATGATGCCTGACAGGAGTTTCCATGTTGTTGTAAGGCAGGTTATTGGGCGGTAGTTGGATGGAACTGTTCCTTTGTGAGGATCCCTCAAGATCAGCACTGTTCTACCTTGTGTTAGCCAAGCAGGGTGGTGGCCTTCTTCTAGGCGTTGGTTTATCTGCTTTGCCATGCGTTTATGTACCGCTGTGATTTTCTTTAGCCAGTAGGTGTGGATCATGTCTGGGCCAGGTGCTGTCCAGCTATTCATGTTCTTGACCTGCTGTTGGATGTCAGCTTTTGTAATGGTGACTGGATCTAGGTGGTTGCTGTGTTTCATTCTCAGATCTTGCAGCCACATTGCACTGGTGTTGTGTGTTTTTCCCTTCTCCCATATGTTCCTCCAGTATTGTTCAATCTCTGCTATTGGTGTAGTTGCTGCCTTTGTGGCATTACTCTGTAGTTGGGAGTACACTTTGGATGGTTCTTTGGACGACATGGCATTTACAGTGCCTTGCAAAAGTATTCGGCCCCCTGGAACTTTTCAGCCTTTTCCCACATATCATGCTTCAAACATAAAGATATCAAATGTAAATTTTTGGTGAAGAATCAACAACAAGTGGGACACAATTGTGAAGTTCGACGAAATTTATTGGTTATTTTAAATTTTTGTGGAAATACAAATACTGAAAAGTGGGCGTGCAATATTATTCTGCCCCTTTAACTTAATACTTTGTTCCGCCACCTTTTGCTGCGATTACAACTGCAAGTCACTTGGGGTATGTCTCTATCAGTTTTGTACATCGAGAGACTGAAATTCTTGCCCATTCTTCCTTGGCAAACAGCTCGAGCTCAGTGAAGTTGGATGGAGATCGTTTGTGAACAGCAGTTTTCAGCTCTATCCACACATTCTCGATTGGATCCAGGTCTGGACTTTGACTTGGCCATTCTAACACCTGGATATGTTTATTTGTGAACCATTCCATTGCAGATTTTGCTTTATGTTTGGGATCATTGTCTTGTTGGAAGACAAATCTCTGTCCCAGTCTCAGGTCTTTTGCAGACTGCAACAGGTTTTCTTCAAGAATGGCTCCATCCATCTTCCATCAATTTTAACAATCTTCCTTGTCCCTGCTGAAGAAAAGCAGGCCCAAACCATGATACTGCCACCACCATGTTTGACAGTGGTGATGGTGTGTTCAGGGTGATGAGCTGTGTTGCCTTTACGCCAAACATATCGTTTGGCATTGTTGCCAAAAAGTTATATTTTGTTTTCATCTGACCACAGCACCTTCTTCCACATGTTTGTTGTGTCTCCCAGGTGGCTTGTTGCAAACTTTAAACAACACTTTTTATGGATATCTTTGAGAAATGGCTTTTTTCTTGCCACTCTTCCATAAAGGCCAGATTTGTGCAGTGTACGACTGATTATTGTCCTATGGACAGACTGTCCCACCTCAGCTGTAGATCTCTGTAATTCATCCAGAGTGATCATGGGCCTCTTGGCTGCATCTCTGATCAGTCTTCTCTATGTTTGAGATGAAAGATTAGAGGGACGGCCGGGTCTTGGTACATTTGCAGTGGTATGATACTCCTTCCATTTCAATATCATCGCTTGCACAGTGCTCCTTGGGACGTTTAAAGTTTTGGAAATCATTTTGCATCAAAATCCGGCTTTAAACTTCTCCACAACAGTATCACGGACCTGCCTGTTGTGTTCCTTGGTCTTCATGATGCTCTCTGTGCTTCAAACAGAACCCTGAGACTATCATAGAGCAAGTGCATTTATATGGAGACTTGATTACACATAGATGGATTATATTTATAATCATTAGTCATTTAGGGCAACATTGAATCATTCATAGATCCAAAATGAACTTCTGGAGTGAGTTTGCTGTACTGAAAGTAAAGGGGCCGAATAATATTGCACGCCCCACTTTTCAATTTTTGTATTTCCACAAAAATGTAAAATAACCAATACATTTCATTCAACTTTACAACGGTGTCCCACTTGTTGTTGATTCTTCACCAAAAATGTACATTTGGTATCTTCATATTTGAAGCTTGATATGTGGGAAAAGGTTGAAAAGTTCCAGGGAGCCGAATACTTTCACAAGGCACTATATATATATATATATATATTTTTTTTTTTTTTTAATTTTTTTTTTAATTATTCACATTTTTTACAATGAATTCATTTTTATGTCCTAGCTATAAAGACATATTTAAAGGAAATCTATCATTGTGTTTTTGCTACATCATTTCAGAGCAGCATGATATAGGGTCAGAGACCCTGATTCTAGTGATGTGTCACTTACTGGGCTTCTTGCTGTTATTTTGATTAAATCCCTGTTTTATCCACTGCAGATCTACCAAATCTCTGAATGCTGATTGCTGTATGATCCCAGCCCACACCACTGATTGGCAGCTGTCCATGTGCACTATGCATAGGCAGAAAGCTGCCATTCAGCGGTGGGGCAGAGTTTTACCGAGCTCATGAATATGGAGGACTATACAGCAGTAGGCTTACTAGTTCTCTAGTAATAATCACCTGCTGATAAAATAGTTATTTTTATAAAACTACATCAAGTAGCCCAGTAACGAGAAGAGTGTTAAAGAAGTAATACATTTTATTTAAGTTACAATTCATATACAAAATTTCATAATAATACATATAGAGAGGAAAGGAGTATACCCAAGTTAAGTGCACAGTGGGTGATAAGGGGAATAAATACAGGCTCAGGGGTTATGTGACATTTATGTAAACACCAATATATCCAACTGCATGAAATAAATCATATCCATAATAATCATTTGCCTAATAAAGTGCCTAAAGGGACATGTGGCGCCGACCATGTGCAGTGCTTGTTTCATTATTTCGATGACCTTCTGAACATCTGGCAGGGCCCAGTCCCTGAATTAGACAAATTTATGCTTAATTTGAATAGCAATGCTTACAATATCAAGCTAACTTATAAATGGCATGAAAGCAAGATTGATTTCCTGGACACTGATTTCCTGGACTACCCTTTCTTGATCATGTATTTTAATTGTTATATTTACGGTGTATATTGTAAGCCCCATTCCTTCATCATCTACTTATTGTTCACTTTGCAATTTTTTGTTCTTTGTTGTAGACAGTGTATATAGCACCTATTATGAGGTACTTTTAAATGACACTACTGTATGTATGTATATGATCGAACATTGGTACTCTTTTAAAATAAGCTTGTGAACAGAGTTGAGGTCTCTCCCGTTATATCTAGTCCCCTTCTGTGTAAAGAAAAAAATTTTTTTTGTTATATATTGTCTTGCCAATATCGCATCTTAAATATACTGCTGGCATCATATGCAAACCTTTTGCGCAGGCGCGGCTTTACTGGGAGATTTCCCCACACATAGGGCTTCAACAACATGGCGACGCGCATGTGCACTGAGCCCGAGTCTCTTGCTTCTGGCTTAAGGCCTCTTTCACTGACGGCTGGCGGATATGACATCATGGAGGATTTCCTCCCTGCACACCGGAGTTGAGTGCCGGACACTGTTGCATCTGAGACTCGGGGGCGGCGGTGGCATACGCGATGTAACCATTGGCCCATTAGTAAGTGATGACTTTGCTGCACCTGAGATCTGTGGGCGTTGGCGCTACATGCATCATACTATTGGCCCATGAGTGAGTTCTAGTGCCATATAAACAAGACATTCTTTGAGACATGACAAGCACACTCCCCCTTGAAAAAGCTGGAACGCAAAACGCGCGTCGGGGCATTGATGATACTGTGGACAGGCTGACTACTATGGGTATGCGTCATTTTTTATATTTCTGCTGACATCCCTCTTGGTTGCACTAGGCACTTCAAAATGATTATTATGGATATGATTTATTTCATACAGTTGGATATGTTGGTGTTTAAATAAATGTCACATAACCCCTGAGCCTGTATTAATTCCCCTTATCACCCACTGTGCACTTTACTTAGGTATACTCCTTTCCTCTCTATTTGTATTATTATGAAATTTTGTATATGAATTGTAACTTGAATAAAATGTATTACTTCTTTAACACTTTAACACTCTTTTTGTGAGTGGTGTGCTTTGGATACTTTGCATCCATTATATGTTATCCATTACTATATTCCTAAAAATAGTCATTTCCTGACAACTGTATAGTGGAAACAGGCTGCAGATCAGATAACAAACTAGCAAAAATCTTGTTTCTTGGGTAAAATCATCTTTCAAACGTGTTGAAAAAAAGCATTCTTCTCGGCATCATACCAACCTGTTTAAGAAGGATATTTGCTGCCAAAAATGATGACAGTCAGTGAGCACAATACGATCTGTTACTGACTGTTCTGTGTGCATTGTAAGCTTTGTTGACCTGTGTAGGTGAGTGCTAATCGGCATACATGAAGTTGATCAGCAAACATTTGGCCAATCAGTGGTCATTTAACCCGCAGGTCATCTAATGTACACGAGCTATTCACTAATAGCTAATAATAAATAAATAACTAATAAAGTGAGTCTTGTGTTATGTACAAAGGGGCTTTTATAAATAATTCATTGTCTTCTTACTCAGACATGCAAAACATCTAGAAATAAACAGCACATAAGGTATACACAGATTCTTGGGAAAAATGAGACATGACAATGAAATTCTTAAGTAGGAACTTATTAAATGTGACATTTCTGGATTTCTGTGCTCATGTTCTGATCATTCTGCCTTTTACCTAATCATAGATTAGTACCTGCTGGTCTAAAAACAACCACAGGTATCTCTCAGTACTACGATGTACAATATGTATTGTTTGTGTCATTACGTTGCTTGAAACTGAACACAAGGAACACAAAAGGGGGGAAATGGAGTTATTAAATCAAGTTAAAATCTGTGTAATTTATTATAAATTTGCACAATATATTTGTTTATTTTAATATTGGTAAGTCACTTGCTATAAAAAAAAAATTCAAGGTGGAAACCCTTCCAGTGATCCCATATGGGTAGCTGCACATTTGAAGAGCAATCACATATTGAGGTAATTCGATGGACTAAGCATTATTTGTCCAAAAATCACAATACTTCATTTTGAAAACGTTCATAGATTCTACTTGACATGGAATCAACATATCTTGTAGCTCATGAAAGTGGTAGAGAGTAGCTGGCGAGTACAGATTCCAGTGTCCAGAACATTCACGCTATTCGTCTTCTTTGTGAACAGGTTTACAAATATAATTGTCATAGTGACTGGACTTTATAGTGTTACTAAAAGAAACACATTATGAAAAGTGTATCCAATGCTGCTCGTTAAGAGGTCGGGGGTAACTTGTCCCTAAATTCAAACAAGAAGTAATATCAACAAAAACCTGCCCTTGGGAGGGATGCCGTGAATTATGGTGTATCAGATTATTCTTTTAAACTTGGATATACAAAAAATATTTGGCCAGTAGACTTCTTTCCTCACCTTCCCATGAACATGGATGTGTGTAATTTTATTTCAAAAGATTGAGACAGACAAGACACGGCCACAAACTTCAGGCATGTTAGATGTTCCCTAGACGTTTTCCCGACATTTATCATCAGGGTTCAGTACTAATGTGGTGACTGCTAGTCACGCTGAATTTCCAGCAGAGGCCACTGATATCAATGTGATGTTCCATCATTAAAAGCTCTTTTTCCACTGTTACAAGTGTTATCTTGTTAGTATTACTTAGATTTGCTATTACCCGTTGATCGGTTGCGATGCGATACCACTGTGGAAAAGCCAACCAGGATCAGAATGAACAAGCTGTGGCACTAGTTTCCCACTCCAGTCCCTTCCAAATGTTTCTTGCACAGCAATATTCTTAGGCCTCCTTCACACTTCAGTCGTTTGGCATCAGTCAGAATCCGACATCGTGGCAGACTGGCGGATCCGCCAAAAATAGTGAATAACGGAGTCAACGGATCCGTTATTTTGGCTGATCCGTTAACGGTTCTGCCAAAATAACGGTTCCGTTGACTCCGTTTCATCCGTTTTTTCCATCCATTTCATCTGCTTTTTGACGGATCCGTTATTTACAAGGGAGGATCTCCATCATGATTGGCTAATGGAAACTACTCTGTACCGTGATTGGCTACTGGTAACTATGTGGAAACTATAAATAGGGTGTTTTTACACCATATTATTTGAAAGGTTTTTGAGCAAGTGGCAGCGATGGAGATTATTTTGGAGAATATGGAGAAGATTTGCGAGGATTTTAGAGTGGAGGGTAATCGTTTGGCAAGGATTGTTCAGGAGAAGGAGGAAGCCAGACGGCGGATACTGCGTCGTCGGCAGAGACGGATGTGGATCCATCCCATAAATGCGAGTCGGATGGCCCGTGGTATTTATTCCACCTTGAACATGGAGTTACGGCAGAACCCAGCAAGTTTTTCAACTATGTCAGAATGCGAGCTGACAATTTCGAGTTTTTGGTTGCACGCATTGAAGATAGAATTCGGAGACAGGACACTGTCCTTCGGTTTGCAATATCACCAGCAGAGCGGCTGATGGTGACAATTAGGTAAGTTTTTTTTACAAAATAATTCTCCCTAATGTTGCAAAATGTTTTTTTTTTTTTGCTGGTTTTTTTTTTTTTTCTTTTTTGTTGCTGGCTTTTTTTTTTTTTTTGTTGTTGGGGTTTTTAATTAATTGTCTTCTCCTTTTATGCAGGTTTCTTGCTACAGGGGAATCCTTTTCCTCTCTGCATTTTCAGTACCGGCTTGGCATTTCAACAATATCCGGGATTGTGAAAGAAACCTGCCAGGCATTGTGGGATAGTTTGCACGATGAATTCCTCCCAGAGCCAACACAGCAGAGATGGCTAGAAATTGCAGATAATTTCATGGATATCTGCCAGTTCCCCAACTGTCTTGGTGCCGTGGATGGCAAGCACATTAGAATAGTGAAACCCACTGGATCTGGATCTCTATTCTTCAATTACAAGAAGTTTTTCTCTATAGTCCTTATGGGCATTGCTGACGCCAAATGCAAGTTTATTGCTGTGGATATAGGTGCATATGGGCGTTCAAAAGACTCCCAGGTGTTCAAGAATTCGCCTGTGGGACGTCGCTTATATGGCGATACTTTTCAGTTTCCACCTCCAAGACCACTCCCTGGAACCTCTGGCCCTGCATTGCCCTTTGTCTGTGTGGGAGATGAGGCCTTTCAGCTGTCACCACATTTGTTGAAACCCTATGGCAGTCATGGATTGACACAAAGGAAAAAAATTTTCAACTACCGTTTAACAAGGGCCAGAAGAGTTGTTGAATGCGCATTTGGAATTTTAACAGCGAAATGGAGGGTGCTGCTGACCGCTATCAAACTACAAAGTGAAACTGTGGACCATGTTGTCAAGGCTTGTGTGGTCCTGCACAATTTTGTTATCTCCAAAGAAAATTTGCCCATGGATGAAGATATGCCTGCGACCACATTGCAGGACTACAGGAATATAAGTTTCCGGAGTACCAGCTCTGTGTCAAGAATGCGTGACAAGTTTGCGGACTATTTTATGTCTCCGGAAGGAAGGGTGGACTGGCAGGATGACATGGTTTAATTTTTTTTATTAGTTTTTTCTACTATACCCTGCTTTTCTTTTTTTAACACAATTCTGTATTGTATCTGTAACAGAATGTTATTACCCCTTTTGTGATATGTTTATCTGTGCCCTATTCTTGGTACATTTTCACCAAGTTGTGTGTGTTATAACCTTGTAATGTTTTTACACTTTTTTTATTAAAAAAAAAAGACATTACATTTTTTGAACCAAAATAAATTTTATTATTCAAAAAACTTTCATTTTTATTTTCAAAAACATTTTCCAAAAGACCTTTTCATATATACATACATCCCCAGCACTCTATACAATATATACATACATTCACAGCATTATAAACAATATATACATACATTACCAGCACTCTACACAATATATACATACATTACCAGCACTATATACAATATATACCGTATTTTTCTGGCTATAAGACGCACTTTTTCCCAAAAAAAATTGTGAGGAAAATGGGGGGTGCGTCTTATAGCCCGACCGCAGCTTACCGGGGGGTTGCGGCAGCGGTGTGGCGGTGGCAGAGATGCGGCGTTGCAGAGGCGCGGTGGGCGGCGTGCACCTGAGCAGGGTCCCTTCCTCATGTGTGAGGTGACGCCGCGGCATCAAGAACAGACAGGACAGCAGAGCCGGGTTTGTCGGTGGTGGCGGCCATCTTCCTGAGGCGGCGCGTGCGCAGATACAGTACTCTGCTTCCTGGGGCTTCAGGAAAATGGCCGCGATAGGCCGCGCATGCGCAGATAGAGATCGCGGCGGCCATTTTCCTGAAGCCCCAGGAAGCAGAGTACTCTGCGCACGCACCGCCTCAGGAAGATGGCCGCCACCACCGACAAACCCGGCTCTGCTGTCCTGTCTGCTCTCTGTGCCGCGGCGTCACCTCACCACCTGAGGAAGGGACCCTGCTCAGGTGCACGCTGCCCATCGCGCCTCTGCCACTGCCGCATCTCTGCCACCGCCGCACCTCTGCCACCGCCACACCACTGCCACAAACCCAGCTCTGCTCTCTGTGCCGTGGCGTCACCACACCTGAGGAAGGGACCCTGCTCAGGTGCACTCCGCCCACCGCGCCTCTGCCACCGCCGCATCTCTGCCACCGCCGCACCTCTGCCACCGCCACACCACAGCCACAAACCCGGCTCTGCTCTCCGTGCCGCAGCGTCACCTCACCTGAGGAAGGTGAGTACAGTATCAGCATCACCGCACCTTTGCCACACCACTGCCGCAACCCCTGCTCTACCACCGCCGGCCCACAGGTACCTTAAAATTCGGACAATAAGACGGACCCCCATATTGTAAAAATCTTTTTTTCTGCTATTTTCACCCCAAAGATTTACAAAGATTCACAGCACTATATACATATTTACAAAGAGGTGTAGTTTTGGGTGGAGATACTAGCGGATGGGCTGACAGGGCGGACCGCGTCGATAGTGGGGGACAGAACAGCAGGTTGGGTAGGATCAGAAGTGGAGGGAAAAACATGAGGTTGGGAAGGGAGTTGAGGAGCAGATGAGGTTTGTGGGAGGAATGGTGAAGGTGTTGGTGGGATGGGGTACAGTGAAGTTAAGGGTGAAAACGGAAAGGGGGAACTAAAATATTGGGAATAATGGAATGGGGAAGGAGTTGTAGGAGGATGGGCGGCAGCTTGCTGGCTGGCAGCTGGATGTGCGGCAGCTGGATGTGTGGTAGCTGGATGTGCGGGAGCTAGATGAGTGGCAGGTTGAACTGGGGAAGGTGTTTGAGTTTGGTGGGTAGGTGGATGGGATTGGGACACTGCCTGCACTAGAGCAGTGTGGCAGCCTTGCATCACGTGCATCTGCAGGTCAGGAGTTAGATTTTCCATGTGCTTGAGTACGGACTGAAAAAAACAGTGTCTCGGCGACAAGTTTGCATCTGACTGCATCCTATCAATTTTACTGCTGAGTTCAAGTATGTTTTTGCTCAACAGAGCGAACCCAGCAGTAACTTGATCATTTAAAAGTCTAGTTGTATTTTGAAAGGATGCATTCAGATGCAAAAAAATCTGATGCATAGCTCCTTTCCTGACCTCTGTGGCGCTGCCGTCTAGTGGCGGCAGTGTCAGCAGGGTAAGGTAAAGGGAACTCCAACTCATCACCTGCAGCTTCATGTGACGAAGTCTGCCGTGCTACTCCAGTGCTGGTGGATGGGGCGGAGGTACCTGACAAGAGGGAAGGTGCAGAGGGGTCGGGTCTATCGACGTGGTCCCCGGTGGCGGACTCCTGAGGGATCGCTCCAGAGGGAACCAACTCAGAAGCAGGCTCCAGAGTGCTGCAGACAGTGCTGTCAAAGAAAAACAAAAATAAATGTTAATATATTTGTATTACATTGCCCTTGCTGAAATAATAAAATAAGGTTAGACACGTTAAACATTTTTCATACATAAATGGGGTGTGAAATATTTACCTTCTGCTGACCATCGTTGATCACAGGAACGACAGGGCTCTGGCGTATTTGTACCTGCTCCTGCGTCCTGATGATCCACTTGCAGCCTGCATCTCCTTGTTAAATTCCCTCTTGAAGCGATCCCAGAGTGACCGCCACCATGTGATAACCCGGTCACCTGGAAAGGAAAAGAAAAAAATTGGTTTTAGTATACAACACATTACATTCTGCAACCTTCATTACTGAACTGTGAATACTTACGCGCAAGATCCTTGTCTCGAGCATCGAGTTCCCCCCAGTTCTCTATGACCAGGCTGCAAACTTCCTCCCATAGCCGTCGGGTGATGACTTAGTCAGCATGGCGGCGATCAGCCATATTCCACAGCGCCTCCCGATCTTGGACCTCTTGGATGAGGGTGTCAACATCGATCCCTCCGTCCTCACCATCTGTATCGGGAGCACGCCATGAAGCCTGTGGAGAAAAAAAATAAAAATTTTAACCTACATGAAGTAAAAAAATATATCAAACACAAAAAAAGGGTACTTACTTGCTGATGTGAGGATCTGCCTGTGAAAAACTTACACTCTGTGCGCCCACTCCTAGTATTTCTCCACCCTGACCGTCTCCTTCTGAAAGCCCCTCTGCTTCAGCTTCCTGTGAAAACAGAATAAATGCATATAGGTTTGCAAATAATGTTATCAGAGAAAACAAAAAATAATTACCTCCGTTCGCCTACGCTGTGGCGGGGGGCTTCCAGAAGAAGACATACTGGCTACAACTGGGCCTGACTGGGTCCTTCAAGTCTGCAAGTATAAAGCCAATTTAGCAAATGTACTAAAGTTATAAAAGCTCAAATGACAATATACTTACATCACTGTAAAACTTGGGCCTGGTAGACTGTCCTCAGCCTAGCACTGTCCTCTCGGTGTGGCGGACTGTTCTCTCGTTGTGGCAGACTGTCCTCTCGGTGTGGCAGACTGTTCTCTCGTTGTGGCAGACTGTTCTCTCGGCGTGGCAGACTTTCTGCTCCAAGTTATCTGCAAGTATAAAGCCAATTTAGCAAATATACTACAGTTATAAAAGCTTAAATGACAATATACTTACATCACTGTAAAACTTGGTCCTGGCAGACTGTCCTCAGCCTAGCACTGTCCTCTCGGTGTGGCAGACTTTCTCCTCCAAGTTATCTGCAAGCATAAAGCCTATTAAGCAACCATACAAAAGAGATAAAAGCTCAATAGACAATATACTTACATCACTCAAACTTGGGCCTGGCAGACTGTCTCCTCCAAGTAATCTGCAAGCATAAAGACACTTAAAACATTGATACCCAAAAATAATATAAAGATTACTTGCGTGGTTTTCCTACGGCGTCTTTTACATCCTCTTGATACACAATGCACAAGCTACAGAAACCTCCACCTCCTGTTTCACCACCACCCAAAAAAAAAACTAAACACCAACCCCCATTCCAACTTTAGATACCTACCACCCATAACCTTTGTATCCATCCTTTGTATACACCCCATTAATGACCTTTGCATACCTCTGTGTTAGGGCTGTCGGAACGCACAAAATAAATATAAATAATAATTGCGTTTGCAGCCCGGGATCCACCGTGCAGTCAGAGCCTGCTGCTAGTAGGATGGCGGTAAGGCGAACTCTGTTACTTCACAGAGTCGCAACTATAGACACTGTGGCCACATATGGCGGTATAAGTGAACTCTGTTACACCACAGAGTCGCTAAGATAGAAACGCAGACATATGGACTGTGCCCTGTTAACTCCACAGGTATGCACAGACAACTGCTGTGCGGACAGCAGCCCGTAGTAACGCAATCAGCAACGCAATCAGACAATCTCCTCACCGGAGAAGCTGGTATTCTAGGGACTTATTTCAGCCGAGCCCTAAACACGTGCATACAATCTCCTCACCGGAGGTGCCAGTATTCTAGGAGCTTATTTCAGCCGAGCCCTAACACATGCGTGCAAGATCACCCTGGCGCAAAGCACATAATGTGATTGATACTAGCGCATGGCGGCACGACCATGCCACCCTTTTATAGTAGCAACTACAGGACCTGCCAGATAAGGACCAATAGGAAACTGCTCCAGAACACAAGTGGTTTCAGGACCTTCCTGGCGGACCAATAGGAGCTGCTGCAGTACCTGAGCATGTGACCCCTGATCTCCAATGAGAGATCTTACTCTGGGCATGCTCAGAAGGGGAAAGCAAGGACTTTGTCCTAAAGACGTCTGCTCACCGCTAACCAGTACTGGCTACAATAGCAGAGCCTGGAGGAGCAGCAGTAATCCTCTGCACAATGTTAGACTGGGTGAGACGCTGGAGCCGACGTCTAAGCTAAGCAGAGTCCACTGCGGCCGGAGACAGATGGGAGACCGCAGCAGGGACGGCTCGAGATTTCCCTTGTGCAGAAGCGGGAACTTGACCCTTTGCATACACATTACCTTTGTATCCACCCCATTTCCTTTGTATACCTTTGTATACACCCCATTACCTTTGTATACACCCATAACCTTTGTGTACCTTTGTATACACCTTATAACCTTTGTGTACCTTTGTATACATCCCATAACCTTTGTATACACACCATTACCTTTGTGTACATCCCATTACCTTTGTGTACCTTTGTATACATCCCATAACCTTTGTATACACCCCATTACTTTTGTATAAACCTTTGTATGCACCACATAAATTTTAGAGCCACATTTTGAAAACAATACACCCTGTGTGGTATACCAATAATAACACAAAAAAAATATGTTTGAAATTATACTACGGACAGTTTTTTTTAGACAGTTTTTATTGTAATGAATGTTTTGTTTTGTTTTACTTTTTTCTGGTGTCAAGTAGGAGCTACACTGCTCTTTATTTAAAATACAGTTACATAACATTAAAGAAACAAAATACACATGCCTTGACACAAACACACGCAGACACATGCACGCACACACATATGCGTGTATGAGCTACACTGCACTTTATAAAAAATACGGATAGATTACATTAAAGAAAAAAAATACACATGCCATGACAAAAACACACGCAGACACATGCACGCACACACACACACACACACACACACATGCATGTATGAGCTACACTGCAGTTATAAAAAATATGGTACATTACATTAAAGAAACAAAATACACATGCCTTGACACAAACATTCAGACACATGCACGCAGACACATGCACGCACACAAAAATACTAGTACATTATGAAACTAAACATGTTGGAACCATAACTACAGTATGAAAGAAAAATAAAAATGCAGGACACACACTCAAACATGCTGCAATCACATATGATGGTATTATACTCACACTGGATGGCAGGATTCAGCTGGGCTATCAACCAGTCTTTCAGGCAGGGTCTTGAGGCTTGCTAGCAGGGTCTAGAGGCTTGCTAACAGGGTCTTGAGGCTTGCTAGCAGGGTCTTGAGGCTTGCTAGCAGGGTCTTCAGGTTTATAGCAGGGGTTTATAGCAGGGTCTTCAGGCTTGCTTGTCTTGATGTCTTGATGTCTTGCTGCTTTGTCTTCATGTGTGGCAATGAGGCTCACCTGGCTTGTTTATATAGGTTTTGGGCTGTCTGGAAAAGTATCCAACATTTTGGAGCATGCTCAGTCCAAAACGGCGGATCCGTCGTGTGAATCCGTCAAAAGACGGATGGCGACGGATCCGCCGCCCATAGGCGCCCATTGTAAAAATTTGGCGCAATCCGCCAGCATCCACCATTTCGACGCAGATAAAAAATGTTACAATGTCCGTCCAATCGAGACAGCGGACGCCAAAATTTTGGCGAATCCGCCAAAAAGCGGGTGCAGCGGATGACCATCCACCACGATCCGCCAGTAATACAAGTGTATGGGAAAACAGCGGATCCGCCAAAAAAAAATGGCGGATCCGTCAAATTCAAAAATTGGCAGATTTTGACTGACGTCGTACGACTGAAGTGTGAAAGAGGCCTTAGATACCACCTGCTGAAAAGCCCTATTCACGTGGAGATTGCTCTGTTACAATGCTCTGTATGACTTGTGGCAAGTTGTACAATTTATTTACATTCATCAATTTTAAAACGTGCCCCAGTCAGAAGATATTCGGGCAGACATGGAGCAGAAGCTCCACTTCTAGCTTCCACTTGACTTAGGACTGTGTTTCCGGTGTCTCCACACCTTCAGTGGTGTGTAAGGGAGGCTGGCTGACTGGCTTATAGTAATAGATAAGCCAGCCCCTTTTATTTCACAACAGATGAACAGACAGAAAAGATAGCTGCTTTACTTAGTGAAAGTGGAGTTGCTGGGACCTGGGATCAGACTGGTATCTTCATATGGGAACATTTGCTACGGTACTTGTTATTTTATACACATTTATGGAATTTTTTGTCAAGCTGAACAACCACATTAATTTGAATTTGTCACCATGTTTTTGGCATCCATCTGAGCAGCGTGATCTAGAAATAGAGACCCTGATTCCAGGAACGTGTTACTTACTGGGCTACTTGATGTAGTTTTATTAAAATAACTATTTTATCAGCAGGCGATTATTACTAGAGAACTAGTAAGCCTACTGCTGTGTAGTTCTCCATATTCATGAGCTCTGTAAAACTCTGCCCCACCGCTGAATGGCAGCTTTCTGCCTATGCATAGTGCACATGGACAGCTGCCAATCAGTGGTGTGGGCTGGGATCATACAGCAATCAGCATTCAGAGATTTGGTAGATCTGCAGGATTTTAAATCAAAATGACAGCAAGAAGCCAGTAATTGACACATCACTAGAATCAGGTTCTCTGACCCTATATCATGCTGCTCTGAAATGATGTAGCAAAAACACAATGATAGATTTCCTTTAAACATATGTCTTTATAGGTAGAACATAAAAATGAATTAATTGTAAAAAATGTAAATAATGTATTAAAATATATATATATATATATATATATATAGTGCCTTGCGAAAGTATTCGGCTCCCTGGAACTTTTCAATCTTTTCCCACATATCAAGCTTCAAACATGAAGATACCAAATGTAAATTTTTGGTGAAGAACCAACAACAAGTGGGACACAGTTGTGAAGTTGAAAGAAATGTTTTGGTTATTTTACATTTTTGTGGAAATACAAAAATTGAAAAGTGGGGCGTGCAATATTATTCGGCCCCTTGACTTTCAGTGCAGCAAACTCACTCCAGAAGTTCATTGTGGATCTCTTAATGATTCAATGTTGTCCTAAATGACTAATGATGATAAATATAATCTACCTGTGTGTCCGTATAAATGCACCTGCTCTGTGATAGTCTCAGGGTTCTGTTTGAAGCACAGAGAGCATCATGAAGACCAAGGAACACAACAGGCAGGTCCGTGATACTGTTGTGGAGAAGTTTAAAGCCGGATTTTGATACAAAATGATTTCCAAAACTTTAAACATCCCAAGGAGCACTGTGCAAGCGATCATATTGAAATGGAAGGAGTATCATACCACTGAAAATCTACCGAGGCCATGCCTCTAAACTTTCATCTCAAACAAGGAGAAGACAGTGCATATATCACCTATTATGAGGTACTTTTACTGTATGTATATGATCGAACATTGGTACTCTTTTAAAATAAGCTTGTGAACAGAGTTGAGGTCTCTCCCATTATATCTAGTCCCCTTCTGTGTAAAGAAAAAAATGTATTTTGTTATATATTGTCTTGCCAATATCGCATCTTAAATATACTGCTGGCATCATATGCAAACCTTTTGCACAGGCGCGGCCTTACTGGGAGATTTCCCCACACATAGGGCTTCAACAACATGGTGACGCACATGTGCACTGCGCCCGCATTTCTTGCTTTTGGCTTAAGGCCTCTTTCACTGACGGCTGGCGGATGTGATGTCATGGAGGATTTCCTCCCCGCAAGCCGAAGTTGAATGCCAGACGCTGTTGCACCTGAGACTCGGGGGCGGCGGTGCCATACGCGATGTTACCATTGGCCCATTAGTAAGTGATGACTTTGCTGCACCTGAGATCTGTGGGCGTTGGCGCTACATGCATCATACTATTGGCCCATGAGTGAGTTCTAGTGCCATATAAACCAGACATTCTTTGTGACATGACATGCACACTCCCCCTTGAAAAAGCTTTAACGCGAAACGTGCGTCGGGGCATTGGTGATACTGTGGACAGGCTGACTACTATGGGTATGCGTCATTTTTTATATTTCTGCTGACATCCCTCTTGGTTGCACTAGGCACTTTAATATGATTATTATGGATATGATTTATTTCATGCAGTTGGATATGTTGGTGTTTACATAAATGTCACATAACCCCTGAGCCTGTATTTATTCCCATTATTACCCACTGTGCACATTACTTGGGTATACTCCTTTCCTCTATATATGTATTATGATATTTTGTATATGAATTGTAACAAATAAAACTTATTACTTCTTTAACACTCTTCTCTTGAGTGGTGTGCTTTTGATACTTTGTATCCATGATATGCTAGCTGTGTGTTTACACACCCCATCGTTCAAGCATTTTTGGAGTCTCTTCTATGGTGAAGGTACCTATACATTTGCTGTAGTATGTTTTTGGACATCTTTGTAGTAATAGTAATGGATAAGCACCACTCAAAAAATGGTGCTCGAGTAAGGGTTTAACTCTGTAATAAAACTGTAGTAAAGTACCGTTTATACTCGTGTATAAGCCGACCCGTGTATAAGCTGACCCCCCTTATTTTGCCACAAAAAACTTGGAAAACGTATTGACTCGCGTATAAGCCGGGTGTATAAGTTGCCATCCTGCTCTGTGCTCCCCCATCCAGCTCTGCACTCCCCCATTCTCCTCTGTGCCCACCCGTCCTGCTCCGTGCTCTCCATCCTCCCCCCGTCCTGCTCCGTGCTCTCCGTCCTCTCCCCGTTCTGCTCCGTGCTCTCCGTCCTTCCCCCATTCTGCACCGTGCTCTCCGTACTCCCCGTTCTGCTCCGTGCTCTCCGTCCTCCCCCCGTTCTGCTCCGTGCTCTTCGTCCTCCCCGTTCTGCTCCGTGCTCTCCGTCCTCCCCGTTCTGCTCCGTGCTCTCCGTCCTCCCCCCGTTCTGCTCCGTGCTCTCCGTCCTTCCCACCGTCCTGCTCCATGCTCCTTGTCCTGCTCCATGCTCCCCCCATCCTCCTCCATCATACTCACCCTCCCCGTGCCATCGCTGAGCGTCCCGACCGGCAATCCTGCGTTCTCCCCGGCTTCCTGCAGCTCTCCAGCGCTGAGCGGTGACATAATACACGCACTATTCTCTTGTGAGTCTCTCGAATCAACACCCGGCACTGCTGCCGACACTCAGACCGGAGCGTGCGGCTGCATGTGTTTCTATGCAGCCACATGCTCCTGTTCGAGTGCCGGCGGCAGTGCCGGGTGCTGATGCGAGAGACTCGCAAGAGAATCGTGTGAGTTTCTCGCAAGTGTGACACCAGCCTAAAGAGAAAAATCTGACAAACTGAAATTTTGCAGTGGTCTCTTAATTTTTGCCAGAGCTGTATGTTTTTGTTCATTTGAGTGCCGATTACCGTATATACTCGTGTATAAGCCGAGATTTTCAGCACCTTTTTTTGTGCTGAAAATGCCCCTCGGCTTATACACAAGTCATAGGGCAGAAACCAGCGGGGGAGGGGATGCAGCGGCAGGAGCCGGTGGCTGGGACATCATACTCACCCTCCCCGTGCCATCACTGAACGTCCCTGCATTTAATTTTTTTACTCTGGCTAATAGAAGGGGGTCCTATAGCTATGAACTCAGATAACTCTAAATGGATGTTTAAAAATAGATAGCTACTTTAATATGTTATGATAATAGTACTTATGCTGCAGCACTTTGCAAGTTACAGGATACATGTACAAGCAATATCAGTATAATGGATAATTCAACAATTTAAATAATTGTAGTTAGGGTGCTGTTTTGCAAGCTTACAATCTTTAAGGGGGGAAGTCACAAAGTCACAAAAGGTAAAAAGAGCCTGTAGTTTGTGGTCCAGTAATCATTATAATAAATAAAGCTGCTTGAAGCAGTCATCAGCCCATATTTGTTTATATTGTACTTAGTGATGACAGTATACTCGTTGCTCGGGTTTCCCCGAGCACGCTCAGGTGGTCTCCGAATATTTGGAAGTGCTCAGAGATTTAGTTTCTGTTGCCGTAGCTGTATGATTTGTGGCTATTTCACAACCTAAATACATGTGGGAATTCCCTAACAAACAGGCATTCCCCACATGTATTCAGGCTGTCAAGTAGCCGAAAATCATGCAGCTGCGGCAACAGAAACTAAATCTCTGAGCACTTCCAAAAGCTCGGAGACCACCCGAGCATGCTTGGGCAAACCTGAGCAATGAGCATACTCGTTCATCACTAATTGTACTCTCTAGTGGATGGGTAACCAGTTCAATGACTGGCACAAGATGGAGGTGAGCCGCCCTCCCAGGGCCGTGGGGGTACTCAGATCCGAGCCCATTAACTCCTATGGGGGATGTCACGGCAACACAGCTCAGTCCGTGGCCCTGGGCGCTCACCCTTAATGGGAGATATTTCCAGGGGATTAGTGTTCGTATGATGATTCGTGACGCCACCTGTAGTAACTGGTCAGGGTGACCAGCGCTGCTGTGCAGGTCCTCTGGAAGGGATGGTGTTGTTCAGCTAGATCATAAGTCTCCTACAGGTAAGACTGTATCCTCCCAGGGCAGATAGATGAGAGATGTAGCAATGGTGCAGTGGGATGTAGCAGAGAGGAGTGTGCGTCGCTGGAAAAATCAGGGAAACAGTTCTGTTGCAGTTTCAAGGTTTTACTCACAGTCTGTTATGCACATACAGATTCCACTGTGTCCTCCAAGAGAGTGGTCCAGCAACCCTCAGGTAAGTTAGTCGCACTTCCAAAGACTCCCCTTTCAGTATGTTCCTTTCCAACTTCTATTCTCTCGGTGCTAACTCTCTTTACCTCCATGCACCACGCCACCACAGAGCCCTCGGCAGTTGCTGGGGACGCGCTCTCAGCTGGCTCACCTCACTTGTGGGCGTGCTGAGTGACGCGTCTCGGCTCGGCTGATGACGCACTCGGTGTCAGTTACTTCCGGGTGGTGGGGTTACGCATGCGCCGCTTTGAGGGCTCGGAGCCTTGATACAGCTTTTCCGATTGGCCCCTATGGATATATATACTGCTTTGGTATATGTGTTGCCATACCCCCGGAAGAAGGCACTGCGCCGAAACGCGCGTTGGGGTGGCAGGGACGCGGTCTCACTCAGGTATTCAAGCTGGGCCATTTGTTCATTTTACTGGTAGCATGGACCGTTTTTGTGTTAATGTTGTACTCTAGTCCTGACTTTGATGTGTGTATATTACTCCTGTTTACATTGTCATCCAATGTGACTAGTTACTTTATGCACTTTATACTTGGTCCTTGCATTACCATTGTTATATATATGGTACCCTCCAGGTGCTTGTTCCCTGGTGTCTCCGCTTTCCCTGTTTAGTCGGTTTTTCACTGCCATCCCTGGTAATTTTAATATTTGATGTTTACTTCTAATAAAATTTTGTATTTTGTCATTATGAGTAGTGCTATTTTCTTTATTTGATTTCCATTAATTTGCACGTTATACTCTATGTATATCCTGTATTACACCTTTTTGGTGTTTTTTGGTCTGGTTTATAAGATTGACCTCCAGGTTAGTGTTGAGCGATACGATAATGCAAATATCGGCTATCGGCCGATATTAGCTCTATCGGCCTTTCGATAATTCGTTTCGATATTTTCGTCTTATCGAATACCGGAATCGGAAGTTCCCATAATTCTTTGCGAGGCAATGTTATTTTAGTCAGCCAATGAGGAATCCTAAGAAGTGTGGGCACATCCTGTACTGCTGCGGTCATGTTAACTAATGGCATGGCTGTGATTGGATGCTGAAATGATGTCAGAATGCACTATAAAAGGCGCCGCCGCCATTTTAGCGTCACTGTGCTGTGAATTCAGTAAGGGACAGAACGCTGCTGTGCTGACTCTGAGGGACAGTTAGAGATTGCGATTTAGTGTACTGTGCTGTAGGCAGGCTAGCACCAACCGCTGTGTAAAGCTTCCTTTTGCCTGCAGTGTTGTTTTAACAGCTCTGCAAGGTGTGTGTGAGTGCAGGTGACGCTGCAGTTTGCTCTGCATGCAACGCTGTCTGTAGGCATCTGCACATGTCACTCACAGACTATTTTTTTTTTCCTTCAGTGTAATTCTTGCAGCTCCATGCAATTTAACTATTAGTGTGACGCGCTTCCATCCGTATCCAATACATTGGTTGCAAACACTATAGAAGTAGACAAAGGAGTAGCCTTTCACAGATTGTGAACAGTTGTGTTTCAGTGTTCACTTCAGTCTGTGTTTTTTATTTTTTGAGTGCACATCACGCTCCAGTTACTTGTTCAAGCACTGCTGCTTGTACTCTGCTGAGCGTGTCTCAGTGGCTCATCCTTTTCATTTATCTCAAATTGTTTCTGCTCCATTCCATTTAAAATATAATCTATTAGTGTGACGCGCTTCCATCCGTATACAATACATTGGTTGCAAACACTATAGAAGTAGACAAAGGAGTAGCCTTTCACAGATTGTGAACAGTTGTGTTTCAGTGTTCACTTCAGTCTCTGCGTAATAACCACACTTAGGCCTTATAACTTTTCTGACTTTCTTTATCAATCTACCAAGATGAAGAAGTCAGTGAGTAAGGCACGTGGTCGTGGCCGTGGAGTTTCAGCAGGGAGAGGACGTGGGGATTCTGTGTCTGCTGCCGCCCTCAGTGACACAGCATCCACCATTTATCCCCGTGAGCGTTCCTTTATGCGCACTTTGGTAGGAGCTCGGCGTGCCCCCCTGCTGCGGGAAGAACAAATTGAAGCCGTTGTTGGTTGGATGGCAGCCAATGCATCGACTTCAATTCCTTCCACCTCCTCTCAGGAACACAACACTGTTGAGCAACCATCTGTCTGTTCACCGCCTGTCAAATTGCCAAGGCAGTCAGAGAGTTCTGTACAGGAGCCAGCTGAGTCTCTGCTTCTGTTCTCAGAATCTGTTGGCTCGCAAACACGGGCACAGGCAAGCAGCATTCTGCAATTTGAAGAAGAGGGAGTATGCAGTGATGCGCAACAGCTGTGTCTCTCTCAATCTGAAGAGGCGGGTGAGCCAGTGCCGATGGACAGCACACCGCAGAACGCATCTTATGATGATGATGAGACTCAGGTGCCAGGTTTTGTGGAGCATGGTGCTGCCCAGACCATCCATCAGCAGCAGGTGTTGGAAGAGGGTAGTGGAGATGATGAAGTCCGAGACCCAACATGGCGTGAGCAACAGGAAGGTGGTGGGAGCAGCTCTGAGGAAGAGATTGTCCCAACGGTACAAAGAGGAGGGAGAGGTAGGCTGCAGACTCGCTTGCCTGTAGCCTCCAGTTTGGCACCTGTTGGGAGCAGTTCTCTTAGAACTGTCAAAATTGGCACTCCCATGACTTGCACTGCGTGGTCCTTTTTTGACAGACTTGTACATGATATTTGCTATGTTCAATGCAAGCTGTGTAAGCAAAAAGTTAAAAGAGGTAAAAATATCAGGAACCTGAATACCACAAATATGTGGACACATGTACGGACAAAGCACGTAGCTGAGTTCCAAAGACACACTGGAGATGTAGGCCAACCTACAGCAGCACCTACATCTTTAGGTCATGTTCGAGCCTCTACCTCCAGCTCTCACACACCTGTTTCGGCTTCCTCACAGGATCTCCATGGAAGAACCTCGGTCACTGTTGTCCATAGAGAAACTGTTATTCCACCCACTGCAGCAAGTTCACAGTCATCGTCACACTCCCAGTACAAAAAACAGCCATCGGTAACACAGGCATGGGATAAAAGACGGCCATACTCGGCAAACCATCCACGAGCACAGGCTCTGAATGCTGGCCTTGCAAAACTCCTGTCCCTTGAAATGCTGTCATTCAGGCTGGTGGAGACTGACAGTTTCAGGAACTTTATGGCATTGGCAGTCCCACAATATAATGTGCCAAGCCGATTTTATTTCAGCAGGCAAGCTGTCCCTGCTCTGCAAAAACATGTGGAGGGAAACATTAAACATGCGCTACTAAACGCCGTCAGTAGCAGGGTCCACCTGACCACCGATGCGTGGACCAGTACCCATGGCCAGGGACGATACCTTTCCCTCACTGCCCATTGGGTCAATGTTATGGAGCCGGGTACAGATCTTGCCAGTGGCGCTGTACGTGTTCTGCCAACTCCAAGGATTGCAGGAATCCAGTCTGTGCACATTGATTCCTCCTCCTACTCCAGTTCCTCAGAATCATCGCTGCACAAGCCGTCACGGTATACCTCCACATGGACCGTGAACGCTTACCTGTTGTGACCGATATGAGCAAAGCCGTGGCCAAACGTCAACAGGCCGTACTGAAATTAATTCCCATGGGGAATCAAAGCCACACAGCGCAGGAGCTCTGGGATGCCATCAAGCAGGAGAGCGATGTGTGGTTTTTGTCAGCTAATCTCCAGCCAGGCTTGGTAGTGTGTGACAATGGCCGAAATCTTGTGGCAGCTCTGGGCCTTGGCAACCTCACTCACATACCATGTCTGGCACATGTGCTCAACTTGGTCGTGCAGAGTTTTTTGAGGGACTATCCAGATCTTGATGCACTGCTGCACAAGGTCCGCCTAGAGTGCGCTCACTTGCGACGTTCCAGCATGGCCAGATCGCGCATTGCAGCTCTGCAAGTCAGATTTCGCCTTCCTGAACATCGCATCATATGTGACGTACCCACCAGGTGGAATTCCACGTTACATATGTTGGAGCGGTTGTGTGAGCAGCAGCCAGCAGTAATGGAGTATCAGCTGCAACAGGCGCAATCAACTCGCAATTTGCGCCGTTCACACTTCACCACTACTGAGTGGGCCTCTATGAAGGACATCTGCGACGTTTTGCGTGCGTTTGATGTCTCAACGCGGATGGCGAGTGCAGATGATGCACTAGTCAGCATGACTGTCCCCCTTATCTGCCTGCTTCAGAAATCACTGAAAGCACTAAAGGAAGAGGTTTGAAAGAGGTGGAGGATGAGGAGTCACAAATTCAATTACCTTCAGGACAGTCAGCGCAACGTGGTTCCTCACAAAGGGCTGGGCAGGGCTCACTTTGTGAGGAGGATGAGGAGGAGGAGGAGTCAATGGAGGAGGAAGAAATCCCTACAGAGGGAGGTACACAACGCTGTAGTCAGTATGTAGAGCGAGGGTGGGGTGATGCAGAGGAGACAGAGATGACGCCTCTTCCAGAGGACAGCCTTTGTTGGCCAGTTGGGAGTCTGCAGCACATGGTTGATTTCATGCTTCAGTGCCTGAGAAACGACCGCCGCATCGCCCACATTCTCACCACGTCAGATTATTGGGTGTACACCCTCCTAGACCCTCGCTACCGGGACAACTTACAAACCCTCATCACACCGGTGAACTGGGACCGTAAAATGCATGAGTACCAAGACACACTGGTGCAATCCATACTGTTGTACATTCCAGCCGAGAGAGGTGCTGCTGCTGCTGCTGCTACTGCTTCACAATTAGCTCTGTGCGTCGAGGCAGTGTAGACACCTCTACAACAAGAGGGATCAGAAGCAGCGCCTCTGCACAGGGCAAGAACTGTATGTTACAAATGTGGCAAAGTTTTGTGACAGCGCCAGCAAGGTCTACACCATCCGAGACGGCTCCAGTCACCAGGAAGAAACGTTTCCGTAAGATGGTGACAGACTACTTTGCTTTCCCTCTAAGTGTACTCCCAGATGCCTCTTCCCCTTTCAAATTTTGGGTCTCTAAGTTGGATACATGGCCAGAGCTTAGCCAGTATGCATTGGAGGTGCTGGCTTGCCCTACTGCCAGTGTATTATCTGAGCGTGTCTTTAGTGCTGCAGGTGGTGTAGTAACAGACCGTCGCATGCGACTATCCTCAGAGAATGTAGACCGGCTTACTTTTCTGAAAATGAACAAGGCATGGATCTCACCTGAATTTGCCTGTCCGTTTTCAGATTAAATAACTGTTTGGCAACGTTTTCCATGTCTCCTGTTATGTTCATCTTTCTACCACCTGAACTCTACTCCCTGGGCTACAACACCGCCATTTGTTGCTCGTAAGTAATTGGCAGGGGTACTGACTCCTGGCCAGCCTGGTTACAGCACGACAGCTGTTTCCTGGCAGTGTGAACATCAATTATCCTCCAATAAGTTGTGCTGTCGTGTTGCATTCGGGTTAGCCGACTCTATGGTGCCTGCAGTTTAGGTGATTCCTATGTGTGCTGTGGGATATGTAAATAAAGGCAGTTTCCATTGTGACAATAGGATAAGCACCCACTGTAGGACTGTGTGATTCGGTAACTGCGGACGGCTTGCGTCCTGTCAACTTACATTTTCATGGGTGTGTTCTTCTACCCGTCCGGGGTAGAGTACCGTCAAGTGGTTCTCCCCAGTGCCTTTGGCCTAGGTGCCTCCATCTCCGTATCCGAGTTCCAGCAACGTCTGCTGGTCCTTGGTAGTGCTTTGGAGCACAGGTACCTCCTGCTTAGTAACCGTGTCACAGTAACGTCAGCTGGTACTCGGTTGTGACATTGCCTCTTTTCCTTCTGCTACCCGTCCGGGGTCCAGTACCGTCAAGTGGTTCTCCCCAGTGCCTTTGGCCTAGGTGCCTCCATCTCCGTATCCGAGTTCCAGCAACGTCTGCTGGTCCTTGGTAGTGCTTTGGAGCACAGGTACCTCCTGCTTAGTAACCGTGTCACAGTAACGTCAGCTGGTACTCGGTTGTGACATTGCCTCTTTTCCTTCTGCTACCCGTCCGGGGTCCAGTACCGTCAAGTGGTTCTCCCCAGTGCCTTTGGCCTAGGTGCCTCCATCTCCGTATCCGAGTTCCAGCAACGTCTGCTGGTCCTTGGTAGTGCTTTGGAGCACAGGTACCTCCTGCTTAGTAACCGTGTCACAGTAACGTCAGCTGGTACTCGGTTGTGACATTGCCTCTTTTCCTTCTGCTACCCGTCCGGGGTCCAGCACAGTCAGCTGGTCCTCGTTACTTCCATTGTCTCTTGCTCCATCTGATACCCGTCAGGGTTCCAGTAACGTCAGCTGTTTCTCGGAAATTAGACCACATTAAAGACCACCCAGAAGAAGATGACGACAACAAGGACGACGAGCATGAAGCCAACCAGCCTGAACACCATCACAAAGAAAAAATAAAAGATTACCCAGAAGAAGATCACCAACAGGACAAAGAAGGTTAAGACAAACTACAAGATACAGAACAAGAGACAGAAGAACAATAAGCAAAAGATCAAAAAGCAGAAGAACATGAAGTATAAGACCAAAATGAAGAGCAAAATATATGCTCTAAATTCTAAGCAGAAGAAGACTAAGCAGTGTATGGGGGTGAGTCCGTTCCTCCTCGTGGTGCCCCTGGAAAATGCCTGCTGCTGCAGGCTAAACTGAACACGGACAAATACTGTTGTAATTTAAATCTTTTGTGACAGCAAGAACGGAAGGATGAACAATTCATACTTTTACAGATTACAAGTACAGGAATCTCTGTCACAAATAAGAATATGATGAAGAAGATGAAGAGGAAGAAGATGAAGAATTTGAATATGAAGAAGATTAATTAGTTTAATAATAACAATATGAGTAATGTAAACAAAAACATGAATAGCAAGAAGTTTAAGAAGAAGATTAAGAAGGTGAAGATGAAGAATAATTTGATGAGAAAGATGATGCTGCTGCTGAAGATTATGAAGGAGAAAGTGTGGCACTGGAAAAAGTTAAAAAGGTGAAGAGCATGGAAGTTGTGAAACATACATATTTGCCAAAATAGAAAAAAGGTTAACAACATTGTCAATTTGTTAGTCAATCCAAACGTATTTCCAAAAAAATATATATTAATGCTATTCCAATGCATTGGGTTAAACATGTATGCCTTTATTGTCTCCTCAACCTCCCCCAATACATTCTACATTAGTCTTTGTTGTTTTCCTTCATGTACAATTAACCAACAAGGCGAGAATGTTTTTTTTTAATTTCGATATTTTGTTCCCATAGACTTACATTGGACTTCCGGTATCGAAATCGGATATCGACGATATTTAGTGCTATCGGCGATACAATTTCGATAAGATATTTTTAGATATCGAGCAATATCGCTCAACACTACTCCAGGTACAACCCGGGCTCCTGGATGAAGCCCCATCCACCCTTCAATTTAAAGTCACGCACCGCCCCCTTATGCCGCGGCTCCCTCAGTGTACCTTTGTCGCGACGCATCTTGTTCTTATCTGCAAGGTCTCTCTCGTGCTGTCGCTGACTGAGCTGCTGTTCCTCCCTTTGCTCGTGGTGACATTGGGCTTCCTGCTCCCGGCGCCTCCACTCCTCCTCCTGGCGCCGGTTGTAGGCCTCTTCAGCGACCACCTCCAAGTGCCCAAAGACAAACGGCTGCTTCCGGACCTCTGGCTCCTCCGGCTTTTCCAGCGCCCGCCAGTCCTGGCAGCGTCCACTGCAGCCAGGCAGGGAAAACGGCTCCGGGGCCGGCAGCAGGCTGGGAACGGGTGCAGGCAGCGGGAACTGGTGTACCTGCGCAGCTTCCTCCGTGAGACCGGATGACTCCATTACAGGGCCGGTGACGGGTACAGGCAGCGGGTACGGGTGTGCCTACGCAGACTCCTCCGCGAGGCCGGACATCTACGCTGCAGGGCCAGTGACAGGGCTCACTGCTTGCTCCTCTCCAGGTGCTGTTGCTGCTGGGGGAAGAAGTGACCGGCTCTGCTCCAGCCGCCGCTTAAGGGCCCGCCAGCTCGCTTCCATTCTGGCGACCTCCTCCCGATGTCGAGCCAGTTCTCTCAAGGCATCCTCGGCATCTTTACTGGAGAGAGTAATTACGGGTTCAGTGCCCACCAGTGTTTTGACAGTAGTCAGCTCTCCTTCATGGGGGAGAGGTTCAGCTCCTCCATCCCCTCCCATGGCAGCTCACTCCCAGTCGCCATCTCGTCCTGGTCACATCTGAATTTTCCATCAGGAGGGGCCCATTCTTTTGTATGGAGGCGGGACCTTCGCGTTCTTTTCCGCCCACTGAGGAGGATGAGGAGGCGGAATTCCATAGCTGTGGGGCATGATCTGACATTGCAGTAGCACTTGGACTGGGCGGCCATTATTTCCGCGCCACAGTATGAGCACACGCCCACGAAGTCACGCCCTCCTCCACAAGCGCCTCATGGCGCGAATATGGCGGCAAAATGGTGGTAAATGGCAGCAAATAAAGTCTCTGACACTTTCAACAATTTCTCCAACATAAAAACAGTTCAGATTAGGCACACAGGACCCGCTTATCACGAGCTTCAGGATCCTGTTCGTGACGCCAAGTTAGATGAGCCGCCCTCCCAGGGCCGTGGGGGCACTCGGATCCAAGCCCATTTACTCCTATGGGGGATGTCACGGCAACACAGCTCAGTCCATGGCCCTGGGCGCTCACCCTTAATGGGGGATATTTACAGGGGATTAGTGTTCGTATGATGATTCGTGACGCCACCTGTAGTACCTGATCAGGGTGACCAGCGCTGCTGTGCAGGTTACTCTGGAAGGGATGGTGTTGTGCAACTAGATGATAAGTCTCCTACAGGTAAGACTGTATCCTCCCAGGGCAGATAGATAAGAGATGTAGCAATGGTGCAGTGGGATGTAGCAGAGAGGAGTGTGTGTCGCTGGAAAAATCAGGGAAATAGTTCTGTTGCAGTTTCAAGGTTTTACTCACAGTCTGTTATGCGCATAAAGATTCCAGCCGGGCACTGTGTCCTCCAAGAGAGTGGTCCAGCAACCCTCAGGTAAGTTAGTCACACTTCCAAAGACTCCCCTTTCAGTATGTTCCTTTCCGGCTTCTATTCTCTCGGTGCTAACTCTCCTTACTTCCATGCACCACGCCACCACAGAGCCCTCAGACGAGGGAGTATTGGGTCCTTTCAGTTACCAGACCAGACCAGTTGTTACCAGACCAGACCAGTGCGTAAGTTCTGGACGTACTTGACCCCTAAGCTTCCTCCCAGTGAGATTATGGTGGCTAGTGGCCGCGTGAAGTGACCACTGTTGTCGGTGTTACTAGTGGAGCTGAACTTTCCCACTAGTCTAGGGACCGGTCCCCGATGTTCGCCTGGTCCTCCCTTCTTCAGGATGGGGCACAGCTCCAACTGCTGTCTCGCCCTGGACCCTTTCGATCTCACAGCTAGGCTCCCTGAGGTGGACTCAGAGGAGCAGCAGGACAGTCCAGTACCCACTCACTGACTGCCTGTCTCAAACTGGATTCTCTAATCTAACACGCAGCCTAAGTGCTGCCTAAGCTCCACCCAACAACTAGCTACACCCTGTTCTAACCAGCCAGTCAGACCATCCTTCCGAAGGGTCCGCCTGTGCTCAGCCAGCCTAGTGTATGTTGGATGCAGGTGGTGCGAGTCAATGGGGTGCTTCCTCCTTACCTGAGAGTCAGGTGTCACACCTCTGGGTGAGATGAAACATCTCTGTGATGACTGGACCCTCAGGGCGCCACAGAGGCATCTTTGTAGTACCTGGACAAAAGTATGAGCAAGTCTGCTGTATTCAGGATAGATTAACCACTCTATTCCATCTGACGTACTATTTCATCCTTGTGCCCTGGGACTTAATTTCCAAGGACAGAATAGTACATCATATGCGATCAGCTGTGCTCCCGGGGGAGCGCAGCTGATCGCGTCCTGGTGTCAGCTGATTATCACAGCTGACACCCGGCACTATGTGACAGGAGCTGTCACGGACCACTCCCGGCACATTAACCACTGGCACACTGCGATCAAACATGATCGCAGTGTACCGGGGGCACAGGGAAGCATCGCAGAGGGAGGGGGCTCCCTGCGTGCTTCCCTGAGACCCTAAGAACAGTGCGATGTATTGCGCTGTTCTGAGGGACCCTCCTCCCTGCAGGACCCCGGATCCAAGATGGCCGTGGGGTCCTTCTGGGTCCTGCAGGGAGGCGGCTTCCTCAGTGCCTGCTGAGTGCGATCGGCTATCTGACCTTATACAGTGATGTCCCACCTTGGGACAAAGTAAGAAATAAAAATAACATGTGTAAAAAAAAATTCCTAAAATATTCCCCAATAAATTCATTTCTTCATGTAAATTCCAAAAAACATACTGATAGGGAATCTAGATTGTGAGCCCCATCGGGGACAGCGATGATAATGTGTGCAAATTGTAAAGCGCTGCGGAATATGTTAGCGCTATATAAAAATAAAGATTATTATTATTATAAATAAAAAAAGCAAAACAATAAAAGTACACATATTTAGTATTGCCGCGTCCGTTAAGACCCACCCTATAAACCTATCCCATTAGTTAAACCCGTTTGTGAACCCCTTAAAAAAAAGAAGAAAAAAAAACAAGGCAAAAAACAATGATTTATCATCATACCACCGAAAAAAAAGTGGAATAACACGCGATCAAAACGACGGATATAAATAAACATGGTAACACTGAAAACGTCATCTTGTCCCAGAAAAAACGAGCATACAGCATCATCAGCGAAAAAATAAAAAAGTTACAGCTCGAAGAATAAAGCGATGCAAAAATAATTATTTTTTATATATAAAGGTTTTATTGTATAAAAGCGCCAAAACATAAAAAAAGATATAAATGAGGTATCGCTGTAATCGTACTAACCCGAAGAATAAAACTGCTTTTTCAATTTTACCACACGCGGAACGGTATAAACCCCCCCCCCAAAAGAAATTCATGAATTGCTGGTTTTTGTTCATTCTGCCTCCAAAAAATTGTAATAAAAAGCGATCAAAAAATGTCATGTGCCTGAAAATGATACCAATAAAAACGTCAACTCGTCCTGCAAACAATAAGATCTCACATGACTCTGTGGGCCAAAATATAAAAAAATTATAGCTCTCAAAATGTGGTGATGCAAAACTGCCAAACATAAAATCTCGCTATAATTAGTAAATCAAACCCCCCTTTATCACCCCTTAGGGAAAAATAATAAAATTAAAAAAATGTATCTATTTCCATTTTCCCATTAGGGTTAGGGTTGGGGCTAAAGTTAGATTTAGTGTTGGGGCTAAAGTTAGGGTTAGGGTTGGGATTAGGGTTAGGGGTGTGTTACATTAGGTTTGTGGTTAGGGTTATGATTAGGGTTGGGTTTAGGGTTAGGGGTGTGTTGGGGTTAGGGTTGGAGTTCAAATTGGGGTTTTTTCACTGTTTAGGCACATCAGGGGCTCTCCAAACGAGACATAGTGTCCAATCTCAATTCCAGCCAATTTTGATTTGAAAAAGTCAAACTGCGCTCCTTCCCTTCCAAGCCCTGTCGTGCGCCCCGAAAGTGGTTTTCCCCCACATATGGAGTTTCGGGTATCGGCGTACTCAGAAGAAATTGCACAACAACTTTTTCTGTCCATTTTCTCCTTTTACCTGTGATAAAATAAAAAAATTGTTTGTAAAAGATCATTTTTGTGACTAAAAAGTTAAATGTTCATTTTTTCCTTACAAGTTGCTTCAGCTCCTGTGGAGAATCTGAAGGGTTAATAAACTTCTTGATTGTGGTTTTGAGTACCTCGAGGGGTGCAGTTTTTAGAATGGTGTCACTTTTGGGTATTTTCTGCCTTATAGACTCCTCAAACTGACTTCAAATGTGAGGTGGTCCCTAAAAAAAATGGTTTTGTATAATTTGTTATAAAAATGAGAAATTGCTTGTCAAATTTTAAACCTTATAACTTCGTAACAAAAAAAAATTTTGGTTCCCAAAATTTGCTGATGTAAAGTACTAGAAATGATAGAGAGAGGGGCGCAATAGTGCAGTTACCAAATTAACAATTAGTTTACTGCAAGGTAAAATTCTCACCTTTACACGTTGTGAGTATGCACAACACATATAGTAAGTACAGTCATGGCCAAAAGTTTTGAGAATGACACAAATATTATATTTTCACATGATCTGCTGCCCTCTGGTTTTTATGTGTGTTTGACAGATGTTTTTATCACAGACAGAAATATAATAATTGCAAACATATGAGTAACAAAAGCTTATATTGACAGTTAGAATGAGTTAATGCAGCAAGTCAATATTTGCAGTGTTGACCCTTCTTCTTCAGGACATCTGCAATTCTCCCTGGCATGCTCTCAATCAACTTCTGGACCAAGTCCTGACTGATAGCAGTCCATTTTTGCACAATCAATGCTTTAATTTTTTCAGAATTTTTAGGTTTTTGTTTGTCCACCCGTCTCTTGATGATTGACCACAAGTTCTCAATGGGATTAAGATCTGGGGAACTTCCAGGCCATGGACCCAAAATCTCTGTTTTGTTCCCTGAGCCATTTAGTTATCACCTTTGCTTTATGGAAAGGTGCTCCATCATGCTGGAAAAGGCATTGTTGATCGCCAAACTGCTCTTGGAGGGTTGGGAGAAGTTGCTCTTGGAGGACATTCTGGTACCATTCTTTATTCATGGCTGTGTTTTTAGGCAAGACTGTGAGAGAGCCGATTCCCTTGGCTGAGAAGCAACCCCACACATGAATGATTTCAGGATGCTTTACAGTTGGCATGAGACAAGACTGGTGGTAGCGCTCACCTTGTCTTCTCCGAATGAGGTGTTTTCCTGATGTCCCAAACAATCGAAAAGGGGATTCATCAGAGAAAATAACTTTACCCCAGTCCTCAGCAGTCTACTGCCTGTACCTTTTGCAGAATATCAGTCTGTCCATGATGTTTTTTCTGGAGAGAAGTGGCTTCTTTGCTGCCCTCCTTGAGACTAGGCCTTGCTCCAAGAGTCTCCGCCTCAGTGCATGCAGATGCTGCCTGCTGCCATTCCTGAGCAAGCTCTGCACTGCTGATAGCCCGATCCCACAACTGAAATACTTTTAAGAGACGGTCCTGGCGCTTGCTGGTCTTTCTTGGGTGCCCTGGAGAATTTTTGGCAACAATGGAACCTCTCTCCTTGAAGTTCTTGATGATGCGATAGATTGTTGACTGAGGTGCAATCTTTCTAGCTGCGATACTCTTCCCTGTTAGGCCATTTTTGTGCATTGCAATGATGACTGCACGTGTTTCTTTAGAGATAACCATGGTTAACAGAAGAGAAACAATGATGCCAAGCACCAGCCTCCTTTTAAAGTGTCCAGTGGTGTCATTCTTACTTAATCATGACAGATTGATCTCCAGCCATGTCCTCATCAACACCCACACCTGTGTTAATGGAGCAATCACTGAAAAGAGGTTAGCTGGTCCTTTTAAGGCAGGGCTGCAAAGATGTTGAAATGTGTTTTGAGGGATAAAGTTTATTTTCTAGCCAAATATTGACTTTGCAAGTAATTGCTGTTTAGCTGATCACTCTTTATAACATTCTGGAGTATATGCAAATTGCCATTAGAAAAAGTGAAGCAGTAGACTTTGTAAAAATTAATATTTGTGTCATTCTCAAAACTTTTGGCCATGACTGTACACTGTGCAGTGAACACTGCAAATATTGACTTGCTGCATTAACTCATTCTAACTATCAATATAAGCTTTTGTTACTCATATGTTTGCAATTATTATATTTCTGTCTGTGATAAAAACATCTGTCAAACACACATAAAAACCAGAGGGCAGCAGATCATGTGAAAATATAATATTTGTGTCATTCTCAAAACTTTTGGCCATGACTGTAGGATAGGAGGGCTGCAGATGGCACCGGACCCGCGAAGGATCTTCAAGAAATTCTGGATAGGATATTCAAGATGCCGACAATTCTGCGCTCCTCCAAAATCAGGCAAGGGAATCAGAGTTCAGACGAGTTGCATAATTTATTAAAGGCTATCAAACTACGCGTTTAATGGATGTAAAGTAGACATGTGGGAAATGTTATATAGTAGCTATTTTGTGTGACATAGTTCTCTGTTTTAAGGGAATAAAAATTCAAAGTTTGAAAATTGCAAAACTTTCCAAATTTTCGCCATATTTCTATTTTTTCATAAATAACCGCAAGTTATATCGAATAAATTTTATCACTATCATGAAGTACAATATGTCACGAGAAAACAAATGTCACAAGAAAACAATCTCAGAATCGCTAAGATCCGTTGAAGCGTTCCAGAGTTATAGCCTCATAAAGAGACAGTGGTCACAATTGTAAAAATTGGCCCGGTCATTAACGTGCAAACCACCCTTGGGGGTTAAGGGGTTGAAAAGGATAAGGTTTAGTAAGAGAATCCAATAAGTGGAGAGTTACAACAGTCTATCTGAGAATTAATAGGAGCGACAGTAAGAGTTTTTGCAGTTTCAAAGGTAAGAAAAGGGCAGGTTCTGGAGATGAGAGAAACCAAGAATATTGGTATCTATATAGTGTAAGTTGACCTCTTTTCTAAATATTCACTGTGGATTAGATTTACTTACACTTTCCTTAGCATTAAATTTTCTATTAAACAGCTCTTTTGTTGACATTAGTACATCAGTCAAATGTGTTCTGTTTCTCAACACTGCAGAAAGATGTCAAGTGTTATAGTGTTTTGATTTTTTCTCAGGAAGTGACAGCTGTGTTTAGTTAACATATAAAACATGGGATTAAAATGTCATGATGCTTTTTCATGTCCAGTAGTTACTAATAGTTTATGGTACTTACTGAGGAAGACGCTGCACCATTGTATAGCCTGTACAATCTAATATGTGCTGTGAGGCCCAGAAACAACCTTTCAAATATTTAGTTATTTAAGCCAAGTACCTTAAACACCTGCTATGATAAACTTTTGTGAATACTCTTTTATTTTCCACATGTATTGTGCATTTGATTTTTTATTATAGTTAAAAACTATCCAGACAATCTAGCTAGAAACTAGTCTAGACTTAAAGTACGACTATTAATCTTGTATCTCTCCTTGTAGTTGTTTGGCAGGACCTTCACACTGAAAGGCTGATGATCACCAGTGACTATATTTTCTAAAATCCAAAATGTACTTTCAAGTAACAAAGTTCAGAAATAGATGCTGTAAGGGACGGCCTGGACTGTAGTCATGGCCACTGATACCAGGATATCAGTGTCCCGATCGTCCCCTACAGAAACACAAAGTTCATTGCTGTGCGTACGTGCATCTCTAGGTTCAGGTCCCTCTGGGCACTTCTCAGTCAACGAAGCTTTCTCCCCACGGCGACCACCATCAAATGAGACACAGTCCATTGCAATTGGAAAGGTACTTTACTGCAAACTTTGCATGTCATATCCACAGTTGTTACACTTCGAGTTACATATTCTTCCATATGGGATTCCTCAACTTTCCCTACACCGCTGACACTTCCTTGCAGCACGCGCCCGAAACGGACCATCTTAGACTGCTTCTCAGCTTCCTCCCGGCTCAACCTCGTGATAATGACAACTCCCTCAGCCTGCTTCACCCCAGGATAGAGATCATCAGTCACAAGGCTAGGCTGCCTCTGACAAAACATCCGACCTGTCCGTACTGTTCCCTGTGAAGCTTAAGCGCTTCACTCTATCTCACTCACTGCATCTGAGTGTTCCTTGGTCCATCAAACTTCAGACCTCCAGGCATCTGCCCAGACCAGCATGTGCAAGAACTTCTGCATTCTTCTGTCCAACTGTTCTTGCGTTCCTTAACTGTGGATACCCGAGACTATCGCTAAGCAAACATAGCGGGACTGTCGAGACGTCCTGGGCCTAGAGCCCGTGTGGACACTAAGTGCGCCCTGGCCCCGTCTGACTAAACTTCCTTGTGACTAGCCACCTAAAACCCGTCAGCCCCTCCTATGTTAACCTCTAGTTGACTGACTAAAATCTAAACTAATACGGCTTACTAGTATGCCCCCATCTAGTGGCCCCAACATAAAACTACACTTGCCTGACAGGTGTATTAAAACCTGTCCCTATCTATTAAGCATAAAATACAGTTTTGAACATTAAAAGAACACAGGTATATTACAATATACATAAAAATGGTAGCACAGGAAAAGTGTGGCAATACCATTAACCCCTTCACCCCAAAGGGTGGTTTGCACGTTAATGACCGGGCCAATTTTTACAATTCTGACCACTGTCTCTTTATATGGTTATAACTCTGGAACGCTTCAATGGATCTTAGCAATTCTGAGAGCGTTTTCTCATGACATATTGTACTTCACGTTAGTGGTAAAATTTCTTTGATATAACTTGCATTTATTTTTTAAAAAAACGCAAATATGGCGAAAATTTAGAAAATTTTGCAATTTTCACATTTTTAATTTTTATTCCCTTAAAACAGAGAAATATGTCACACAAAATAGTAAAGAAATAACATTTCCCACATGTCTATTTACATCAGCACAATTTTGGAACCAAAATTTTTTTTTGTTAGGAAATTATAAGGGTTAAAAGTTGACCAGCGATTTCTCATTTTTACAACAACATTTACAAAGCCATTTTTTTTAGGGACCACCTCACATTTGAAGTCACTGAGGGGTCTATATGGCAGAAAATACCCAAAAGTGACACCATTCTAAAAACTGCACCCCTCATGGTACTCAAAACCACATTCACAAAGTTTATTAACCCTTCAGGTGCTTCACAGGAGCTGAAGCAACGTGGAAGGAAAAAATGAATATTTAACTTTTTAGTCACAAAAATGATATTTTACAAACTTTTTTTTATTTTCACAAGGGTAAAAGGAGAAAATGGACAGATAAAGTTGTTGTGCAATTTCTCCTGAGTATGCCAATACCCCATATGTGGGGGAAAACCACTCTTTGGGAACACAGCAGAGCTCGTAAGGGAAGGAGCGCCGTTTGACTTTTTCAAACCAAAATTTGCTGGAATTGAGATTGGACACCATGTCGCATTTGGAGAGCCTCTGATGCGCCTAAGCAGTGGAAACCCCCCAGAATTGACACCATTTTGGAAACTAGACCCGCTATTGAACTTATCTATATCTGTTGTGAGCACTTTGAACCCCCAAGTGTTTCACAAAAGTTTATAATGCCTGGGTGTGAAAAAAAACAAAACAATTTTCCACAAAAATGATTTTTTAGTCCCAAATTTTTGATTTTTCCAAAGGAAATTGGACCCCAAATGTTGTTGTCCAATTTGTCCTGAGTACGCTGATACCCATATGTGGGGGGGAACTGTTTGGGTGCACGGCAGGGCTTGGAAAGGAAGTAATAACGTTTTGGAATGCAGACGTTGATGGGGGTCATGTTCCGCTTGCAGTACCCCAGATGAGCATAAACAGTAGAAACCCCCCACAAGTGACCCAATTTTGGAAACTAGACCCCCTAAGGAACTTTTCTAGATCTGTGGTGAGCACTTTGAACTCCATGCCCGGGCATGAAAATAAAAAATCCTATTTTTTCCCACAAAAATGATATTTAAGTCACCAATTTTTTATTTTCCCAAGAGTAATAGGAGAAATTGGACCACAAAAGTTGTTGTCCAATTTGTACTGAGTACGCTGATACCCCATATGTGGGGAGGAACCACTGTTTGGGCACAGCACACGGCAGAGCCCGGAATGGAAGGAGCATCATTTGACTTTTTCCAACCAAAATTGACTGGAATTGAGATTGGAAGCCATGTTGCATTTGGAGAGCCCTTGATGTGCCTAAACAGTGGAAACGCCCCACAAGTGACCCCATTTTGGAAACTAGACCCTCTAAGGAACTTATCTAGATCTGTGTTGAGCAATTTGAACCCCCAAGTGCTTCACACAAGTTTATAACGTAGAGCGGTAAAATTAAAAAATCATATTTTTTTCCACAAAAATGATCTTTTCACCCCAATTTTTATTTTCCCAAGGGTAACAAGACTCCAAACGTTATTGTGCAATTTATCCTGAGTACGCTGATACCCCATATGTGGGTGTAAACCACTGTTTGGTGCATGGCAGAGCTTGGAAGGGAAGAAGCGCCGTTTGATTTTTTCAACGCAGAATTGGCTGGACGCCATGTCGTGTTTGGAGAGTGTTATGATTTGGCAGCTGAGGAGAGCAGGCAAAAAAGGAAATACACCAGAGAGGTTGGAATCTATGGGATTGCAGTACCCTGCCTAACCACCACAACTAAAGGCAGCCGTGGAGCGTACCTACGTTGGTCCTAGACGCCTCGTCACAGCCTGAGAAGCTAACTACACCTAAAGACAGAAAGAGGAATACTATCTGCCCCAGAGCAGATCCCCAAAGAACATAGAAAGCCCCGAAACATGTAATGGCGGTTAGACAAGAGGAAAATACAGACACAGACAGAAAATAGTATGAGCAAACGTTGGGGCCCAAACTTCTTAAATAGAAAAGGATAGGAAGGACACTTACTGCAATCCCAAAAAACCCTGAAAAGTACCAACACTACTAATTACAAAAACACCTGAGATCACACGACCTCTACCACCTAAATTAGTTCTCTGGTGTAACAAAACTAAACAGCAGCCACTGAAAAAACTGGAAAAGGCAAATGAACAAACAACAGTGGCTGAACTAAACTGAGAGGAGCACAAGCCCCCGGAGGGGACCCGGCAGACCCCCAGAGAAGTGCAGGACAAAATGCAAAAAGCAAGCAAAAAAAAATTAAAAGAAGAAAATGTCTTATCTGTTAGCAGAAGATGCAGACACGAAACAGCAAGCTACAAAGTGAACAGGAATCAAAGATGAGACCAGAACAATTGATCACCGGCAACCCTGATGGGAGGGAACCTCCCTTATATAAGACCAGTCAGAAACACCTGATCGCCAATCCTCACAATCTTCATTGGATAGTTCAGTACTTTTTTTAACCAACAGAGGGAGCTTCTGCTCAGAATTCATTTCCAGCACATTCACAACAGGAGAGCTCCTGATCTGCCTAAACAGTGGAAAACCCCGACAAATGACACCATTTTGGAAACTAGACCCCTCAAGGAACGTTTCTAGATATGTGGTGAGCACTTTGATCCCCCAGGTGTTTCACTAAAGTTTATAACGCCCGAGCATGAAAATAAAAAATCATATTTTTTCCACAAACATGATCTTTTAGTCCCCAACTTTTTATTTTCCTAAGGGTAACAGGAGAAATTGGACCCCAAAAGTTGTTGTCTAATTTGTCCTGAGTACGCTGACACCCAATATGTGGGAGAAAACTACTGTATGGGCACACGTCGGAGCTCGGAAGGAAAGTAGTGACAATTTGGATTGCAGACTTTGATGGAATGGTCTGCGGGCGTCATGTCACATTTGGAGAGCCCCTAATGTGCCTAAATAGTGGAAACCCCCACAAGTGACCCCATTTTGGAATATAGACCCCTCAAGGAATTTTTCTAGATGTGTGGTGAGCGCTTTGAACCCCGAAGTGCTTCACAGAAGTTTATAACGTACAGCCGTAAAAATAAAAAATCTTTTTTTTTTTTTTACAAAAATGATTTTTTTCGCCCCCAATATTTTATTTTCACAAGGGTAACAGGAGAAATTGGACCCCAAAAGTTATTGTCCAATTTGTCCTGCGTACGCTGATACCCAATATGTGAGGGTAAACTACTGTTTGGGCGCATGGCAGAGCTCAGAAATGAAGGAGCACCGTTTGACTTTTTCAACGCAGAATTGGCTGGAATTGAGATCAGACGCCATGTCACATTTGTAGAGCCCCTGATATGCCTCAACAGTGGAAACCCCCCATTTCTAACTCCAACCCTAACCCCAACACACTACTAACACTAGTCCAAACCCTAACCATAACCCTAACCACAAACCTAACCCTAACACACCCCTAACCCTAATCCCAACCCTAACCCTAATCCTAACTTTAGGCGCAACCCTAACCCTAACTTTAGGCGCAACCCTAACCCTAACCGGAAAATGGAAATAAATACATTTTTTAAATTAAATTATTTTTCCCTAACTAAGGGGGTGATAAAGGGGGGTTTGATTTACTATTTATAGCAGGTTTTTAGGATTGGCAGCTGTCATGCTAAAAGACGCTTTTTATTGCAAAAAATAGTTTTTGCATCACCACATTTTGCATATTTTGGCCCTCAGAGTCATGTGAGGTCTTATTTTTGCAGGACGAGTTGATGTTTTTATTGGTACCATTTATAAGCACGTCACATTTTTTGATCGCTTTTTATTTCGATTTTTGGGAGATTAGAATGAACAAAAATCAGCAATTCATGAATTTCTTTTGGGGGGGCGTTTATACCGTTCCACGTGTAGTAAAATTGATAAAGCAGTTTTATTCTTCGGGTTTGTACGATTACAGCAATACCTCATTTATATCATTTTTTTATGTTTTGGTGCTTTAACTCCTTAATGTCCACTGACGTGCAGAGTCCGTCATGGCAAGGTGCCAGTTCCGGCACCAGGACGGACTCTGCACGTCATGGCTTTGATCTACCACTGCGTGTAAACACGCAGTGGTAGATCAGTGCCGACAGCTGTCACAGACAGCTGACAGGCACGGCAAGCGGTGCGGGGACCTTTGCCGTCGGTCCCCGCACCTACAGCGCTGTGCTTGGTCAGTCAATCTGACTGACCAAACACAGCAGAGATCGCACAGGAGAAGCTGAAATTTCAGCTTCCCCAGCGCGATCAGTGCAGGAGCCGGCGCTGCAGTGGCCAGGCTTCCTGCACTGACAGCCAGGAGCGGAGCCCCCACCGCCCCTGGCTGTTAACCCCCTGACTGCTGCGATAGAGCGCGATCGCAGAGCTCAGGGGGGGAAGCAGAGGGTCGGGAGCTCCCTCTGCCTCAGTTCAGCACCCTGCAATGTATTTGCAGGGGCCGAGCTCTGCCTTGATGACCCGGGGGTTGTCATGACAACCTCCGGGTCATCTAGCTACGGAAAGCTGCTGTGATCATGTCACAGCAGCTTCCACTATAGTTGCAATGCATTGCAATGCCAGAGCATTGCAATGCATTGTAACTGCAATAAAAAGTAAAAAAAGTGAAAGTCCCATAAAGGGACAAGTTAAAAAAAATATTTTTTTAAAAAAAATTGTAAAAAAAATATTAAAAAATAATTTTAAAAAAATCCCCTAAAAAATACACATTTTTATGTAATAAAAAAAAATAAAAAACAAAAAACATACACATGTTTGGTATCGCCACATCCGTAAAAATCCCATCTATAAAAGCGTAACCCTAGTTAACCCCTTCAGTGAAAGCCGTAAAAAAAAACACAAAAAAGTAGTAAATTATACTTTTTCCAAGCGGTATCATTATACCGCTTGGAAAAAGTGCAATAACACGCGATCAAAAAGTCAGATATAAATAATCATAGTACCGCTGAAAACGTCATCTTGTCCCGCAAAAAACAAGCCGCTATACAGCATCATCAGCGAAAAAATAAAAAAGTTATAGCTCGCGGAATAAACTGATGCAAAAATAATTATTTTTTCTATAAAATTTTTTATTGTGTAAAAAACGCCAAAACATAAAAAAAAAATATATATATGAGGAATCGCCGTAACCGTAGTGACCCGAAGAATAAAGCTGCTTTATCAATTTTACCACACACGGAACGGAGGAAAAAAAAAAAAAAAAAACAATTCCTGAATTGCTGGTTTTTTCATTCTGATTCCACAAAAATCGGAATAGGAAACGATCAAAAAACGTTATGTGCCTGAATATGGTACCAATAAAAACGTCAGCTCGTCCCGCAAAAAATAAGCCCATAAATAACTCTGTCGGCCGAAATATGGAAAAATTATAGCTCTCAAAATACGGCGATGCAAAAATTTCTTACAAAAAATTATTCCAAAAAAAAGCATCTTTTAGTGTGTGACAGAAGCTAAACATGAAAAAAGAGTATAAATCTGGTATCGCTGTAATCGCACCGATCCGAGGAATAAAGTCGCCTAATCACTAATACCGCACGAGGAACGGCGCAAAAAAGGAAAACCAATTCTTCACCTTTTGTGGATTTGTTCATTGTGCCTCCCAAAGATCGCAGTAAGGCGATCACAGTGGTTCCCCCCCACATATGGGGTATCAGCGTACTCAGGACAAAATGCACAATAGCTTTTGGGGTCCTATTTCTCCTGTTACCCTTAGAAAAATAAAAATTTGGGGCAAAAAGATTATTTTTGTGGAAAAAAATATGATATTTTTATTTTCACGGCTCTACGTTATAAACTTCTGTGAAGCACTTGGGGGTTCAAAGTGCTCACCACACATCTAGATAAGTTCCTTGGGGGGGTCTAGTTTCCAAAATGGAGTCACTTGTGGGGGGTTTCTACTGTTTAGGCACATCAGGGGCTTTCCAAACGTGACATGACACCCGCAGACCATTCATCAAAGTCTGCATTTAAAAACGGTGCTCCTTCCCTTCCGAGCTCTGCCATGCGTCAAAATAGTGGTTCCCCCCCACATATGGGATATCAGTGTACTCAGGACAAATTGCACAATAGCATTTGGGGTCCTATTTCTCCTGTTACCCTTATAAAAATAAAAATTTGGGGGCAAAAATATTATTTTTGTGGAAAAAAATATGATATTTTTATTTTCACGGCTCTACGTTATAAACTTCTGTGAAGCACTTGGGGTTCAAAGTGCTCACCACACATCTAGATAAGTTCCTTTGGGGGTCTAGTTTCCAAAATGGAGTCACTTGTGGGGGTTTCTACTGTTTAGGCACATCAGGGGCTTTCCAAACGTGACATGACACCCGCAGACCATTCCATCAAAATCTGCATTTGAAAAAGGCGCTCCTTCCCTTTCCAGCTCTGCCATGCGTCAAAATAATGGTTCCCCCCCACATATGGGATATCAGCGTACTCAGGACAAATTGCACAATAGCTTTTGGGGTCCTATTTCTCCTGTTACCCTTATAAAAATAAAAAATTGGGGGCAAAAAGATTATTTTTGTGGAAAAAAATATGATATTTTTATTTTCACGGCTCTACGTTATAAACTTCTGTGAAGCACTTGGGGGTTCAAAGTGCTCACCACACATCTAGATAAGTTCCTTGGGGGGTCTAGTTTCCAAAATGGAGTCACTTGTGGGGGGTTTCTACTGTTTATATTGTGAAATGTAGGGCGCACCAAATAATCCACAAATCAGATAGAGAGGTGCATATCGGTAGAGAAACAACAGCTATATAAAAGAGAAAAGAACTACCGTAGTAACGCACACTACTCAAATAATGTGAAGTAGAAAAATAGTCAATTTTATTGGTACACAGAGAGTGAAAATAAAACACAAGTAAAATCAGAGTGACTCTGGTCCAAAACGCCCGCCCATAACCATGATAAAGATATATAATAAGTAATGTCTCGAAAATAACAGGAGCATGAGAAGTGGCTGGAAAAATATATGATCAATGATGACAGAATAAGAACAAACAATAATATATAATCATCAGCAAACAAGAAATGACCGTATGGTAATGTATGAAAAAATAAACCTAAAATGAGAGAACCTGTATGGATAGTAGAAAAAATAGTAATATGAAAAAATATCTAAATCGTGATGAATGAACCCAGGTCAGGGGAAAAATAATCACCCGCCCGAAAAATGGAGAAACAGCTCCAAGCCAATAATAATGACGAGAAGCACGAACCAAGCCACTAACACATGATAATAACCCCAAAAACAAACCTCATGATAAGGGCATGAGAGAGAGTACGGGCAGTCCGGACCAGAGGACACCAAGGTCCCACTCGTTACGCCGCAGCCTGTGCGGCTTCCTCAGGGAGAGTGTGAAGACTAACGCCGACATGGTTTAAATACCTTAAGAAAATGAAGTGAAGGAGGTCAGCTGTGCGTCATACATAATAGGTCTGGCAGGAAGTGATTTGGACGTGAGACGAGTAACTAGGGGAGGAGGTGCAGACGTCTCTGCAGATATCTAAATACCACGCATGCGCGCAGTGGAACGCAAGTAGTGTCCACTGACACGCAAGTGTGGAAGTAGAAAGAATGAACTGCGCGTGCGCAACATCAGGCCAGACGACAGAGATATGCTGGTGAAGCAGAAGCCCCATAGTGGGAAACAGTCAAACCCCATTCACACCAAGGGAATACAAAGTCAGATAATCTAACGATGTAATATCCTGTGGAGCCTGTATGGAAGTAAAAGGAATGATTAATAGAAAATAAAAAATTTATTGAAAATAACAAAAAAATGAAAAAAATAAAAAATGAAAAATTATAATAGTAAAAATAAATATAAAAATAAAAATATAAATAAATGTGACAATAATAATAATAAGAAAAAATAATAAATAGAAAATAAAAAATGAAAAATGAAAAATAATAAGACATAAAATAATGCAGAATAGATAGAAGTATATAAATGATGGCACAGACCATTCCGAATCGCAAAAAAAGGGAAGTCAAAATAAATGGATACCAATAGATGGATAGAGGAATAACATCCTCAGTAAAGAGGCACAGTTGTAATTTTAAAGTATGCGACCCAACAATAATCCCTAAAAGAAGAACATACCAAAGTAATGTCAAAAATTTGTGTAAAGATAGCTGAAATCCATACAGGTGAACTCTCAGAAACTGTATATGGCAGACTCTGCCCTTATATCAAAAGACCTTAAATCGGTAGTCACATATAACCAAATATATTGTAGATGAAATCTAATAGATCCCCTAGATAGAACAAACCCAATATCCCAAGCAAATAGAAATTTGATTGGCACTCCATCAAGTATTAGACCTGGCATAGATATGGCATACAGATGGCACAAAAAAGGAAGAACACATCAGAGCACCAAGTCCACTATGGTTACATGGCCAGCAGAAATATCCTTCCATCTAGCAGCAAAGGGTTCCCTGACGGTAAATCCAGCCGAAGAGGTCCCAAACCAGCCATGATGATCCAAGATAACAGTCCAGAATATACAGTATATTGTCAACCCAGGAATCCAGAGAACAGGAGCTCTTCATTCAGACCTGTGGGGGTGGTAGATCGAAGGTTAAAAATCCAACGGGATTCAATTTGCAGAAGTAGTTTCTTAGGGCATCCCCTCGATTTGAGACCACCACCCTTTCTAAACCAACCAGTCGGGTGCCTTTAATACTGCCTGCATGTTTCGTCAGGAAATGTGAGGCCACTGATGTAAGGGACTTACCCTTAATCTGATCCGAGTGAGCCAAATTGATCGTAGAGAAATGTTTCTGGATACGACGTCTCAGTTCCTGCGACGTTTGGCCCACGTAAACCTGAGAACACGGGCAGATAAGAGCATATATAACACAATTGGTTTTGCAATTGATATAATTCTTCAACCTGAATCTACTCCCATCAAGGGGGTTGATGAACTGATCACGGACAGGCTGCATATATGTACAAATCGTGCAGTTACCGCACGGAAAAGATCCTTTAAGTGTGGTTCCCCGGTTTAGTCGTATGGTCTGTCTTTCATAATGACTTTTAGTAAGGATATCTTTAAGATTTGGCGCACGTCTAGCGGTCAAGAGGGGTTGTTCACTGATGACCCTTGAGGTCTGTAAGTCCATGGACAGTATGCTCCAATGTTTAGACAAAATATTTCTGATCTGATTCCAATGGGTATTATACCTAGTAATAAATCTAGGTTTGTTATCACGAGTCTTAATCTTGGGAGTTAAGAGAGAATTCTGTGTAGAACTCTTAGCGCGTTGGTACGCGGTACAGATGGTGCCACGTGGGTAACCCCTAGTTTTGAAACGATTGGTCAAACTTGAAGACTCATCCAGAAAATCAGAATCTAAAGAACAATTCCTCCTAACTCTTAAAAATTGTCCAACCGGAACACCTGTTTTGATGTGTGGCGGGTGAAAGCTCCGAAAATCCAAAAGGCTATTCGTAGCTGTCGGTTTACGAAAAAGTGTCGTGTTGATAGAGTTATTCACAATTTTGACCACCAGATCTAAAAATGTGACGGACGACGGGGAGAATTGGAGTGTAAGGACAATGTTCAGAGCATTCTGATTGAGATCAGAAATGAAATCCTGACATTCCTTGATAGACCCTGTCCAGACAAAAAATACATTGTCAATGTAACGAGACCAGTGTCGGACATGATTGTTGAAAGGGGCAGAGGGAAAGACTACCGTTGCTTCCCACCAACCCAAAAATAGGTTGGCGAAAGCCGGAGCACAGCGTGCCCCCATTGCCACTCCTGACGTCTGTAAATAAAAAGAACGATCAAATAGAAAAAAATTATGTGTCAACACAAATTTAAGTAAATCCAAAATAAGAGAATCATGCATTCTATCAGTATTAGACAACTGATCAAAAAAATATATCACCGCCGAGATACCCACTTCATGTCCAATATTGGAATACAAGGATTCTACATCACAGGTGACAAGAATATCACTTGTGGACACATGTATATCCTGGCAAATCCTAACAAAATGTGATGTATCTTGTATGAAGGAAGGTAAGTCCTTAACAATCGGTTGCAGAAAGAAGTCAACGTATATGCATACCTTTTTGCAAAGGCTACCGATGCTGGCAACGATAGGATGTCCTGGTGGTTTAGACATGTCCTTATGGACTTTTGGTAACATGTAGAATGTGGGAGTAACAGGATGCTCCACCCACATGAAAACATGTTCCTGCTGGTTGATAACACCCAATTCCTTAGCCCTATCCAGTATCCTTCTCAATTTGACTGAAAAAACTCCCGTAGGATCAGATGGCAATTTTCGGTAATAGTTGACGTTGTTGAGCTGTCGATGTGCTTCTTCCAAATAGAGTTCGTGTGACCACAAGACAACATTCCCCCCTTGTCTGCTTCTTTAATAATGAAAGATGAATTGGATCTAAGGGCTTGTACCGCCCCTCTTTCAGCAGCATTAAGATTCTTAATGAAGGGACAAGAAGGGGATAGAGACATTATGTCCTTTTTGACCAGTTCAAAAAATATACATATAGCTGGAACCAAGGAAAATGGAGGAGCCGCATGTGATTTGTTTCTATGAGGAAACATATGCTTACCACCAGTAGCCTGATTTTCTTGTAGAAGATCCAACAAGTCACGTAAGACTTGTCTATCCGTGGCATCAAAATCTTCATTATTGTCCAATAACTGAGGTCTAAGATGTAATACTTTTAAGACCAGATTCCTACAAAAAAGATATAAGTCCTTAATGAGGGTAAATTTGTCAAGAAGTTGTACCGGAGAAAAGGTCAACCCTCTTTGCAATACTAGTAGTTCAGTAGAAGTCAAAATATGTTTAGAAAGGTTAATCACATGCAGGCCCTCATTCCTTACCTGGTGATCTGACATGGCAACCCCACACTGTGATGGCAGGCTAGCGCCGGGTATTCCTGCGTTGGTTCTGTGGTGTATATCTTCGACCTCTGTATCTGGTGGTCCTGACGAGAGAATGATTTATGTCTACGACCCCTTCTTGTGCGACGTCCAGCTCGCTTTCGGCTGATGATAAAAAATCACTGCCTGAGGTATGTTCCTGAGCCTGGACTGCCTCACGTGAGCCCTGTCCTGATTTCTGTGTGTGGGGTGTGGCCCTTTGGTTGCCTTGATGTTTCCAATGGAAGGCCCTCTGCGATTCAAAATCATTGCGATCTCTCAAAAATTTAGATTTTTTTCGACGAGTGATGTCTGCATCAAATTTATCCAAAATGTCCTTAAGTTTAAGTCTAAAGGGGTGAACCTGAGTACTCTCATCAAATGATGATAGTCTAGCTTCCAATTCTTTAATCTTATTTTTTGTGGTCACAAGTAATTTCCTGTCATGCTCAAGAAGCATATTCATGATAATATTTGAACAACGCATAAGTCCCTGCTCCCATATAGTACGAAAGCTCTCAGATGGTTCCCATGCTGGATAGATGGGTATTCTAAGGCCCCTCGGTGTGATATTTAATTTCACATATTCCTCAAGGCTGCGAATATTCCACCATAACTTAATGCCTGTTTTATGTGACGCAATCAAATCAGTGGTCAGTTGGGAAAAATCTGAGCTGAGAACTGGAGCCTCGCTAGAGGAAAATATACTGGATGACTGAGCCTGCCAGGCTGCCTCACGGGTATCCCAATCCATATCGGCATATTTGGGGGCAAAAATTTATTTTTGTGGAAAAAAATATGATTTTTTTATTTTCACGACTCTACGTTATAAACTTCTGTGAGGCACTTGGGGGTTCAAAGTGCTCACCACACATCTAGATAAGTTCCTTGGGGGGTTTAGTTTCCAAAATTGGGTCACTTGTGGGGGGTTTCTACTGTTTAGGCACATCAGGGGCTTTCCAAACGTGACATGACACCCGCAGACCATTCCATCAAAATCTGCATTTGAAAAAGGCGCTCCTTCCCTTTCCAGCTCTGCCATGCGTCAAAATAGTGGTTTACCCCCACATATGGGGTATCAGCGTACTCAGGACAAATTGCACAATAACTTTTGGGGTCCTGTTCCCCTTTGGAAAATAACAATTGGGGTGGAAAGATCATTTTAGTGGAAAATATATGATTTTTTAATTTTACAGCTCTACGTTATAACCTTCTGTGAAGCCCTTGGGGGTTCAAAGCTCTCACTACACATCTAGATAAGTTCCTTGGGGGGTCTAGTTTCCAAAATGGGGTTACTTGTGGGGGGTTTCCACTGTTTAGGCACACAGGGGCTCTCCAAATACGACATGGCGTCCAATCTCAATTCCAGCCAAAAAAGTCAAATGGCGCTGATTCCCTTCCGAGCTCTGCCATGCACCCAAATAGTGGTTTACCCCCACATATGGGGTATCAGCGTACTCAGGACTAATTGCACAATAACTTTTGGGGTCCTTTTATCCTTTGGAAAATAAAAATTGGGATGAAAAGATCATTTTTGTGGAAAAAATATGATTTTTTAATTTTACGGCTCTACGTTATAAGCTTCTGTGAAGCCCTTGGGGGTTCAAAGCTCTCACTACACATCTAGATAAGTTCCTTGGGGGGTCTAGTTTCCAAAATGGGGTTACTTGTGGGGGTTTTCCACTGTTTAGGCACACAGGGGCTCTCCAAATGCGACATGGCGTCCAATCTCAATTCCAGCCAAAAAAGTCAAATGGCGCTGGTTCCCTTCCGAGCTCTGCCATGCACCCAAATAGTGGTTTACCCCCACATATGGGGTATCAGCGTACTCAGGACTAATTGCACAATAACTTTTGGGGTCCTATTATCCTTTGGAAAATAAAAATTGGGATGAAAAGATCATTTTTGTGGAAAAAATATGATTTTTTAATTTTACGACTCTACGTTATAACCTTCAGTGAAGCCCTTGGGGTTCAAAGCTCCTACTACACATTTAGATAAGTTACTTGGGGGTCTAGTTTCCAAAATGGGGTCACTTGTGGGGGGTTTCCACTGTTTAGGCACACAGGGACTCTCCAAATGCGACATGGCGTCCAATCTCAATTCCAGCCAAAAAAGTCAAATGGCGCTGCTTGCCTTCCGAGCTCTGCCATGCGCCCAAATAGTGGTTTACCCCCCACATGGGGTATCGCTGTACTCAGGAGAAATTGTACAACAAATATTGTGGTTCATTTTCTACTGATACCCTTGACAAAATTTTAAAAAATTGTGTCGAAAGAAAAATTTTGGGAAAAAAAGTTAAATGTTAATTTTTTCCTTCCACATTGCTTCAATTCTTGTGAAGTACCTAAAGGGTTAATAAACTTCTTGAATGTGGCTTTGAACACGTTGAGGGGTGCAGTTTTTAGAATGGTGTCACTTTTGGGTATTTTCTGTCATATTGACCCCTCAAATTCACTTCAAATGTGAGGTGGTCCCTAAAAAAATGGTTTTGTAAATTTTGTTGGAAAAATGAGAAATTGCTGGTCAACTTTTAACACTTATAACTTCCTAACAAAAAAAAATTTTGGTTCCAAAATTGTGCTTATGTAAAGTAGACATGTGGGAAATGTTATTTATTAACTAATTTTTGTGACATATCTCTCTGATTTAATGGCATAAAAATTAAAAGTTTGAAAATTGCAAAATTTTCAAAATTTTTGCCATATTTCTGTTTTTTTCATAAATAAACGCAAGTTATATTGAAGAAATTTTACCACTATCATGAAGTACAATATATCTCGAGAAAACAATCTCAGAATCGCCAAGATCCGTTGAAGCTTTCCAGAGTTATAACCTCATAAAGAGACAGTGGTCAGAATTGTAAAAATTGGCCTGGTCTTTAACCTACAAAATGGCTTGGTCTTTAAGGGGTTAATATAATAAAAACAATTTTATATAAAAAATAATTATTGTTGCATCGCTTTATTCTGCGAGCTATACGTTTTTATTTTTTGCTGATGATGCTGAATCGCAGCTCGTTTTTTGCGTGACAAGATGACGTTTTCAGCGGTACCATGCTAATTTATATCAGTCTTTTGATCGCGTGTTATTCCACTTTATGTTCGGCAGTATGATGATATAGCATTGATTTTTTGCTTTGTTTTTTTTTCTTTTTTTAAGGGGTTCACTAAAGGGGTTAACTAGTGGGACAGGTCTATAGGGTGGGTCGTTACGGACGCGGTGATACCAAATATGTGTACTTTTATTGGTTTGTTTTTTTTATTTACAGGAAGAAATGAATTTATTGGGGAATATTTTTATTTTCCTTTATTTTGGAATTTTTTTTTTACACTTGTTATTTTTATTTTTTTTAACTTTTTTACTTTGTCCCAGGGTGGGACATTACCGTATAGGGTAAAATCGCTGGTCTCACAGTGTGCCCAGCACTCTGTGAGACCAGCGATCTCACAGGCAGTGCTGCAGGCTTGCTCAGCGCCTCCTCTCAGCAGGCACTGAGGAAGCCGCCTCCCTTCAGGACTCGGCGGTCATCTTGGATCAGGGGTCCTGCAGGGAAGAGGCCTTCAGAACAGCGCGGTCACATCGCGCTGTTCTGAGGGTCTCAGGGGAGCACGCAGGGAGCCCGCTCCCTGCGCGATACTCCCCTGTGCCCTGGTACACCGCGATCATGTTTGATCGCGGTATGTCAGGGGTTAATGTGCCGGGAGCGGTTTGTGACCACTCCTGGCACATAGTGCCGGGTGTCAGCTGTGATAATCAGCTGACACCCGGCCGCGATCAGTTGCGCTCCCCACGGGAGCGCAGCTGATCGCTTCGACTTACTATACCATCCATGGTCAGATTGTCACGGGTTTCATGGACGGGATAGTACGTCGGATGGCAGAGAGGGGTTAACTATGCGAGGTAATACATATCTTACATGTTGCAATACCACCGAGTATTAACAACGACATAATAGTAATGAACACTTGTAAACATTTATACATTAAAAATCATTGGAGAGCAAAGCATGTAATCATTTGTCACTCCCTTACAATGCAGCACTCACTATAAACTCTTTTTTATTCTTTATTCCAGTAAAAATACAGAATCCATATCCATTAGGGCAGACAGGCTTACGCAGGTCAATAGTCACAAGATCAGGAACGACGGCACCTAGAGAAGTATCATGTGAGATGCTAAATAGCCACCATGCCGATCTTGTGAGGAGAGAGCCTATGCAAGCCTGTCGGCCCTAATGGTTATGGATTTCATATTTGAGTGACAAATCTATTTCTAATCTTCATTTTACATATTTCTTGGAAAGGCATCCTATCTTCAATTTATGGATATTGAGCATCACCTGTTGATGGGTTCATCATAGTTACATGTGTGTGCGGGAAGGTGCACTGCTGAAATTAATCTATAAAGGAGAACAAAAGGTATATTTTACAACCACACCAAGATTAATTGGGAAAAGAACATAATGGGCAACAAACTTTCCACTGTCACAGGAAAGAACAAGGATAGTTAAAATAGCTCTAAAGTGCAAGAGCAAGAATTCACAAAGAGCACATGCCTCAACTTTATGATCCTTATGAGTGTGATATTTTGTATGATATAATGTTGAGATTGACTACAATCACTGAGGTCTTCTTATTTTAGCTATTCATTGCATATCCACTGGATCCCACCTCTGAGAATGAGGCTGGTAATGTGTATAGGGATGCATATGCACAACCACTGCACTGTTTAGTCTCTCTCTGGACATAGCTAATGTCTACTACCTCAGTTTACAGATTGAAGAAGAAGGGATCTTAGTTGTTTTTTTAAACAGAATCTGTCAGGTGACTCCTGACCCTGGGACCATAGCTGAAGGTGAGACTAGACTATTCCGGCAATGTCCCTAGCCAGATCTTTCCGTTGGTAAAGCAGTTGGTTGACAGGTCTCTTGCTATGTGCATACGAGGATGAGGCCACTCAATTACCTGAAGAGGTGCTGGTAGAATCCAGCCAGACCTGGCTCTGAACAAGTCTGGTCTCTGGCTGGATTGTCAAAATACAGCTCTGGCAAAAATTAAGAGACCACCACATCAAAACCCTGTCATGGGCAGCCCAATCTCTAGACCTGAACCCCATTGAAAACCTGTGGAATGTAATCAAGAAGATGATGGATACTCACAAGCCATCAATCAAAGAAGAACTGCTTAAATTTTTTGCGCCAGGAGCAGTATGAAAGACCGGGGGAAAGCATGCCAAGACGCATGAAAACTGATTAAAAATCATGTTTATTCCACAAAATATTGATTTATGAACTCTTCCTGAGTTAAAACATTAGTATTGTGGTTTCTAAATGATTGTGAACTTGTTTTCTTTGCATTATTTGAGGTCTGAAAGCACTGGTTCTTTTATGTAATTTTGACCATTTCTCATTTTTAGAAAAAAAAATACAAAATGTTTTGCTTGGAAATTCGGAGACATGTTGTCAGTAGTTTATAGAATAAAAGAACAATATACGTTTTGTCAAAAATATACCTATAAAGAGAAAACTCAGACAAACTGAACATTTTGCAGTGGTCTCTTAATTTTTGCCACAGCTGTATTTTTTCTCAGAAACAACATACTGTATAATATATTTGGCTGCCTTCATGCAGGCATGCAGCTAATCATACTGCCTTTGGTTTGGGCAGCATGAATCACCTGACAGGTTCACTTAAGTGTAGTCCCAAAGGAGAAAAACTCATAAAAAGCTTACAGTAGAATTAAACTTTTAACTTCATAAATGTATTTCATTTACATTTTTTTTGTAAGCTAGAACATACTATCTATACTTGTGATATGTTAGCATGATGACATGATTATATACTGTAAACTCAGCACCGCTTGGTCATTGTCATACTTGCACGTATGTATTTGATTCCTTGTGAGCAATATACGTAGAATTACTATTGCTTGGCATATTAAAGAGAACCTGTCACATTGTACATGCAGTTTGATCTGTGGACAGCATGATATAAAGAAGTTGAAGCTGAGTAGAATGATAAATAGATTTGTTGGGAAAAGTTTTAGCTTAAAATTAAGTGGGCAATCCTACTCAGTAATATGCAAGGTTTAGTGAAAATTTTTCCACAAAAATTTATATCAATCTGATCAGCTACTCCTGCTTTATAGCATCCAGCCTGCAAATCAGTCATTTTTATCTTGACAGTTTCCCTTTAAGCCGTTAACCTTTTATCAGTTGTTAAAATATCAAGTGAAGTTGTGTGCCTATTGTGAAAAGTTCTGTTCTGTGTATGTCCAATAACAGCCCTTCATTTCAGTAAGCTTTTATTGTTATTATAGGAACTTTATGACATTTGCCAGTAAAAATAAAAAAAAAATATTTTTCATTTTTCCACATTTGTCAGAAGCAAGATTTTGTTTTGTGGTCCAGTGTATTTATGATCACACTTGGCTTCTTCAGCATGGGAGCAGAAAGTGTTATCTGGGGTTACAGACACCTAAGCGTATGAGTTATTTCAAACTATTATTACTGATTTCCATTATGTCTTCAAAGGCTTGGGAGAATCTCAGCTTTCTTCAAAAGTTACCAAATTTAGAAACCTTTTGAGTGTCAATATCATAAATATCATTACATTTTTAAAACACTAATAAATGTGTTTATATTACATATACTGTAGATATATATATATATATATATATATATATATATATATATATTTATGTGTATATATCTAAAAATAAATAAATATATATGTGTACAGTATATATGTACATAGTGCCTTCCTTGAAAAAGTATTCCTACCCCGTGGACTTTTCCACAACTTTTACACACTGCTCTCACACACTTAAATGTATTTTATTGTTTTTTTGTGATATACCAAAACAAACTTGCAAGTATTTGTGATGAGTAAAGGAAATGATACATAATTTCTAATTATTTTAAAAATATAAATCTGAAAATTGTGATGTGCATTTGTATTCAGCCCCCTGTAGTCTGATATCCCTAAATAAAATCCTGACTGACCAATTGCCTTCAGAAGTCACATAATTAGTAATTTGAATGTGTAATTTATACTCAGTATAACTACAGCTGTTCTGTAAAGGCCTCACTGACATTTGGATATACTTGAGGGTTTTACTGAGATTAACCCTTGTATACTTTATTGCACTTTTAACTTCTTACATATCAAGGAAAGCATCATAGTGACTCTAATCATTACTCTCTGAATATTTCACAATCCTCAATATCCCTTAATGCACATAACCACAAAATCCATTTGTATGTTAACTACTAGTGATGTGCGAATGCGCTTGCCACTACTCGTTACTCGCCCGAGTATCACTGTACTCGTCATACTCAGCGAGCACCGAGCATTTCCCGGATTATTCAGCGGGAACTGGGGTCTCCACCCAGCATTTTTGGCGGACTTTAGAGACCCAATCACACTGCAGGGATTGTCTACAAGGCAATGAAACGCCGCAGCCATCTTTGTTGTGGTCGTGCAGTGATTGGCTTGGCCGCACACCGTCATCACGAGTATAAGAGACCGAACACCGCCCTGCTCGCCGCATTCAGCTCCGGATTCAGACAGTGTAGGGAGAGAGGTTGCAGAGATAGGGTCAGATTTGGCAGTTTCTTAGCCCGTGTGGGGTCTACCATCCTAAACTACTCAAATCCTGACAACCCAACAGTCCTTCTAAAGACTAATTCCGAAGTGTATAGGTTCTGGTGTTAAGCAGGCAGAGAAGTGAACGTCGCTCTATACACATCAGTGCAATGCCTGTAGGCACTGTATGTGCGTATATAGATCATTGCATACATCAAGAGGGTCCAATCCCTTCCTGACCTCTGTTGCTGCTGCTGCTACCTGTAGGATATATTGGCCATATATAGCTAGCTCTGGGTGTAATTGGAATACAGGCCACATATTTTTCGGTGTGGTATCTCTGTGCCAGATTACATCTGGGCGTGCTCAAAGTGAGGCCAATGTACGTAATTTTTTTCTTTAGCTCTGGGTGTGAGTGCACTTAAAAACACCATTACTTTTTATAAAAAAAAGCACAAATTTGTGTTACTGGTATCTCCGTGTCAGCTCATATCTGTGCATGCTCAACGTGTGGCCAGTGTACAGCAGTATTTTTTTGTAGCCCTGGGTGTGATTGCACGTAAAAACACCAGTACTTTTTATTAAAAAAAGGGCACAAATTTGTGGTACTGTTATCTCCGTGCCATTTCATATCTGTACGTTCTCAAAGTGTGACCAGTGAATGGCAATTATTTTTTGTAGCCCTGTGTGTGATTTCACGTAAAAACACCAGTACTTTTTATTTAAAAAAAAGGGCACAAATTAGTGGTACTGTTATCTCCGTGCCATTTCATATCTGTGCGTAGTCAACGTGTGGCCACTGTATGGCAATTTTTTTTGTAGCCCTGGGTGTGATTGCACATAAAAACACCAGTACTTTTTATTAAAAAAAGGGCACAAATTAGTGGTACTGTTATCTCCGTGCCATTTCATATCTGTGCGTAGTCAACGTGTGGCCACTGTATGGCAATTTTTTTTGTAGCCCTGGGTGTGATTGCACGTAAAAACACCAGAACTTTTTATTTAAAAAAAAGCTGCACAAATTAGTGGTACTGTTATCTCCGTGCCATTTCATATCTGTGCGTGGTCAATGTGTGGCCAGTGTACGGCAATTTTTTTTTGTAGCCCTGTGTGTGATTGCACGTAAAAACACCATTACTTTTCAATCCAAAGAAATCAGGGCACAAATTTGTGGTACTGGTATATCCGTGTACGGCATTTTTTTTTATTAGACCTGGGTGTGAGTGCACTTAAAGACAGCACCATGTTGCAGTATTTTTAAAAACAGTCTACATTTAAATGTGTGGTCTATCTGTGACATGCCTCATACATCTGTGTGCCAAAATTAGATGCATTTTAGGCCTAAATTCCCTTTTTTGGCCATTCTCTCATTCTCATTATATCTAGCAGGCTTTTTTATCCACACAATCATAAAAATTAATCCAGTCTGTTATCTCAGGCTGAGGCCTGGTTTATCTGTGGTGGAAAAATCTTTTCTTGGCAGGCATATGTTGCATAGTTCTGTCTGTTATCCTTCTTGTATGCCTTTTTTATTGTGTTCAAACAGTAACAAAAAAACAAACCCAAAAAATTAATACAGTCGGTGATCTCAGGCTAAGGCCTGGTGTATGTGTGGTGGAAACATCTTTTCTTGGCAGGCATACATTGCATAGTTCTGTTTGCTAGCCTTCTTGTACCCCTTTTTATTATGTTCAAACAATAAACAAAAACATAACTCAAAAAATTAATACAGTCTGTTATCTCATGCTGAGGTCTGGTGTATCAGTGGTGTAAAAATTTTCGCTTTGCAGGTATATTGATCACATCATTTTTCTCCAAATAAATCCATTTGTATTGAGCTTTTCAAATATTTCAGTAGTCCATTTAAAATGCTCAAGGCAAGGGGCAAGTTACGGGGAAGTGGACGTGATGCCGATGGTGCATGCAGAGGCAGAGGCCAAGCTGAAAGTGGGTTGCAGCAAGACCCACATGTTCTCGCTCAACCTTCCTGTACCAGTTTCTAGGGGACCGCAGCACACCACTATTGAAGCCCGAGCAGTGTGAAACGGTATTTGGTTGGATAGCGGATAATGCTTCAAGTCACTTAGCCACCACCACCATGTCTTCCACACGGTCAAGTCTGAGTAGCTGTGAGTGTGGACCGGCTATTACTCACCCTGATCCTTCTTCCTCCTACCATGCCGAGCGCCCTGTGACTGTAATGTATGTAGTACAGTTCATATAGCGTCTTGTGCTTGGGTGCGATGAAAATACATGAGACACAGGTTTGATATAGAAGGTCTTGTATTACTTCATACAAGTGGCAAAAATAGTCACACAGTTTGCAGATACAGAAGCAGGAGACACAGCAGGCCAGAGTAACTTAAGCTCAGAAATCACTCTCCACAACAGGTTCAGGATCTTCTTCTGTGTTACCGTAAGTCCATGCAAACGTGGATCTTTCAAAGAGCAGGGTTCCAGAGTCCACAAGTGTTCAGAGTTCCTCACTAGGAATAGCTGGAGTACATAGTCCAAGGCTTCCAGGAGTCAGGTCACAGGTTCACTGCAGGCTAGGTTCTGAAGCACTGATTGCTCAGCTGTGGCTGCTTAAGAAGCAAGAGGGAGAGAATCAGGGCGGGAACATGAAAGCTGAAAACTCCATATTGACTGAGGGCAAGATAGCTGCAGCAAGACAGAAAGCAAAATGGCTGACGGAAAACTGAGTTTCAAGAACATGTACAAAGAACCTTACATTACTCCCCCTTAGGGACAACCTCCGGATGGCCTCAGACCAGGCTTGTCTGGGTACCTCTGATGAAACTGGTGGAGCAAACGAGGAGCATTAACGTTATTGACTGGTTTCCATGAGATGTCCTCCACTGGGTAGCCCTGCCATTTAATCAAATATTGTAACTGATTTCTGTATAACCTGGAATCTAGAATTCTTTCCACCACAAATTCTTCCTGACCATCGACTAGCACTGGGTCAGGGCAAGGAGAAGAACGTCCAGGAAACGTATTGGGTGTTGCAGCCTTTAGTAGGGATACATGAAAGACAGGGTGGATTCTCATAGTTCTAGGCAATTGAAGACGACAAGCAACGGCACTTATAATTTTACTGATTTTATAGGGTCCAATGTACTTATGTCCCAACTTAGACGATGGAATCCTTAACTTAAGATTTATGGTTGACAGCCAGACCAGGTCTCCTACCTTGAAAGCTGGTGCAGGTTTACAAAATTTATCTGCTGCTTTCTTGCACCTTTCCTGAGCCAATTCCAGATTCTCCTTTAGAAGATCCATATTCTTCTGTAAATACGTGATTCTTTCGGCCACTGCTGGTAAAGGCGTTTCTATGGGAAATCGTGGAAGAATGTTAGGATGATAACCTAGATTGGAGTAAAAAGGAGACTGCTTAGTGGAGGCGCTCTGAGAGTTGTTATAAGAGAACTCAGCCAATGGAAGTAGATCCACCCAATCATCCTGTAGGTGGCAGATAAAGCAGCGGAGATACTGCTCCAGAGTTTGATTGGTTCGTTCGGTCTGTCCATTAGTCTGGGGATGAAAAGCAGAAGAAAGGTTTACTTTAATGTCCAATGCTGCACAGAAATTTTGCCAAAACCTTGAAGTGAATTGCACCCCTCGATCCGAAATAACCTCATCCGGTACTCCATGTAAGCGAAACACATCTTTAATCATCAAATCTGATGTCTGTTTTGCAGTGGGTAAGCCGACACAAGGAATAAAATGAGCTGCCTTTGTTAAACGATCAACCACCACTAAAATGGTGTTTTTCCCTTGAGAGGTTGGTAACTCCACAATGAAGTCCATAGAAATGGATCCCCACGGGCGGGACGGGTGGGAAGAGGTTGTAACAGACCAGTTGGTGAGGAGCGAGGTGTTTTGCATCTTGCACAGACTTCACATGAAGTGACATAGTTTAAAACATCCTTCCTGCAAGTGGGCCACCAAAAGAAACGAGAAAGAAATTCCTGTGTCTTTAGAATTCCTCTATGCCCAGCTATCTTGGAATCGTGAATGAGTTGCAATACTCTCAATCTGACTGTTTCAGGAATATACAGACGTTGTCCCAGAATCCACACACCATTCTTAAAGACAAGACTTACGTCCCTTGGGGGTTGTGCCAACAAGGAATCCGCATGGTATGCTTCCTTGATGTCCTTAAGTAGGTCTTGATTATGAATCACTCCCAGGAATCTAGAGTCAGGAAGAATAGTCTTAGGAGGAGCAAGTGGACGGGTCTCTGCTGAATGAATCCTAGAGAGTGCATCAGCCTTTCCATTGCGCGATCCTGGTCTATAAGAAATGACAAAATTAAATTGGTTTAAGAAAAGATTCCAGCGAGCCTGGCGAGGAGTCAGGCACTTAGCCGACCTGATAAATTCAAGGTTACGATGGTCTGTCAGGACGACTATTTGCTGTGCAGCTCCCTGAAGAAGGTGTCTCCATTCTTTGAAGGCGGCAATAATGGCGAACAACTCTCTATTGCCCACATCGTAGTTCCTCTCAGCCGAAGACAACTGCTGGGAAAAGAAGGCACAGGGATGCAAGACATTCTTCTCACCTGTTCTCTGAGAGAGTATAGCTCCAACGGCACAATCTGAAGCATCCACCTCTATTATGAAGGCAAGTTCGGGGTTGGGATGTACCAAGATAGGTGCGGTGGTAAATTCATCTTTTAGACGAGAAAATGCTTCCTGGGCTTGGGGAGTCCAGGAGAACCTAGACTCTTTCCGGTAAGTTGGGTGATAGGTGACACTACCTCAGAGAAATTCCTAATGAAACGTCTATAGAAATTGGCAAACCCGATGAAGCGCTGCACCTCCTTCACATTTCTAGGACTTGGCCAATCCTTGATGGCTTGGGTCTTACTTCCATCCATACTAATTCCTTGTGTAGACAGTACATACCCCAGAAATTGAATTTCGGTCCTATGGAATTCACACTTTTCAAGTTTGATGTAAAGATGGTTTTGTCTTAGACGTTCCAAGACCATTCTCACATGTCCATGATGTTCCTCTGTGGAGTTAGAAAAAATTAGAATATCATCCAAATAAATCACCACGAATGTATCTAGGAGATCCCTGAAGATGTCATTCACCAAGTGTTGGAAAGTGGCTGGGGCGGTACTCAGACCAAAAGGCATAACTAGATATTCAAAGTGTCCATAGCGTGACCTGAATGCAGTCTTCCATTCATCCCCAGGTCTAATACGGACCAAGTTATAGGCCCCACGGAGATCCAATTTAGAGAAAATTTTGGCATGCCGCACTCTCTCCAATAACTCAGGGATTAAAGGCAATGGATAACGGTTTCTAATAGTAACCTTATTGAGTTCCCTATAGTCTACGCAGGGTCTCAGAGATCCATCTTTCTTCTTCACAAAGAAGATGGGTGCACCTGCAGGAGATGAAGAGGGGCGTATGAAGCCCTTGGCTAGATTTTCGTCTATGTAATCCTGTAAAGCCTTTAGCTCAGGCCCCGCCAGGGGGTAGATCTTACCAAAAGGTATCTCTGCTCCAGGCAATAATTCAATTGGACAATCATATGGACGGTGAGGGGGAAGCTGGTCAGCGTTCTTCTTGTCACATAAATCCACATAGTCCTGGTATACAGCTGGTATTTCAGGGACTGACATGGTTCCTTTAGGAACAGAGCAAGCTGAAACTTCTGGACTCATCTGTTTCTCTGGAAAGTGTAATTCCTTGGTCTCCCAGTTAATGGTAGGGTTCTGAGCCTGCAGCCATGGTAGCCCTAGAATAATGGGAAAGTGGGGAGAAGAGATAAGCATAAAGGACAGTTTCTCTTGATGATCTTTACCCATAAGGACCCTTAAAGGCTCCGTTTCCTGATCCACTGGTCCAGAGGTCAGCAGGGAGCCATCCACAGTTTCCATCTGTACTGGAGTAGCCTTCTTCACTGAACGTATCCCCTGTTTCAGAGCAAAGGAGACATCCATAAAATTCCCACTTGCCCCTGAGTCGATCATAGCAGAGCTAGACACCCAGACTGAGTTAACCCAGAGTTTGATGGAAAGGAAGCAATGAGAATTGTTTTTCCTACAACTCAGCTGGGACACCGCTGAGGAAACTTGAAAAATTGCAGCGTTTACACAGTCATCGTCCTCAGAAGTAATGGAGTTTAAGTCCGAGAAATCAAGATCTGTTGCTGCAGATCTCTCTGGAGCCTGAGGCTCGGACCTGACAGATCTCCTCTCGCAACACTCACAGTGAATGAGTGCTGCAGTAGTCTTACGAGAACGGCTGGGGCAGTTTATAATGAAGTTCCCTGACTTACCACAATAGAAACATAGATTTTCCTTAAAACGATGTTCCTTGCGTGCATCACTAACCCGTCTTTGTAAAGAGTCTACCTGCATGGGTTCAGGTTCAGGTTCCCGTGTGATCCTACTCAAAGGTTCCTTAGTTGGGGAGGAAGGTAGGAAAAGGTTAGTGCGATTGCTTTCGAACCATCTCTCTTGCCTGCGTTCAGTCAGGCGAGCATCAATACGGATGCAGTAGTTAATAAAGTCACCTAACGCAGTGGGAGGGTCGGCACGAGCAAGTTCATCCTTAATTAGTGGAGACAACCCCTTTCGAAAAATAGATTTTTTGGCGGAACTGTCCCAGGTGGTATCAAGGGCCCATCTCCTGAAATCCAAGGCATATTCGGCTACCGAGTGCTTACCTTGGCGCAAAGTTAACATGGCTGCTTCAGCTGTTGCACCTCGATTGGGGTCATCAAACACCTGCCCCATGGCTGAAATGAAAGCATCAAGATGATCCAAACATTCATCCTCAGTCTCAATCAGAGGGTTTGCCCACATTAAAGCCTTGTTGGTAAGTAACATAATTATAGTAAGCACTTTAGATCGTTCAGTGGGAAATTGTGAAGCATGTGCAGAAAAAAAACAGATTGCATTGGTTAATAAATCCCCTGAATTTTTCACGTTCACCGCCAAAACGAAAAGGGGGCAACTTGGGAATCCCAGAACTTGGGGCTACGGCAGGAGCCTGTACTCGTTCCTCTAGAACCTCAATCCTGGCTCGCAAATCCTGGGCAGTCTGTCCAAACACCTGCAAATTGTGATTAGTGAGGTCCTGTAGGTTTGTAAAACGGGTTTTTATAGTCTGTAAATCTGCAAGGATATTATCAGTCACTCCGCAAAGTTCCTTTATGCGGGCCTCCATTTTCCAGCTCTTTTAAGCCAGGAGTACTGGAAGGAGAGGAGAAAAGAAAAAAAAAAAAAACAATAGTGTTTACCTGTGGTAACACTGCAAAGAGAAAAAAAAATTAAGGGAACTGCTCACCTGGAATGGTTGTGAGAAGTCACAACCACTATCATCACAGAAAGTTCAACCGGACATCTGATATCCACAGTTACAGCAGACACAAAAGAGGGAAGAGAAAAAAAAAACAATAGTGTTTACCTGTGGTAACACTGCAGAAAAAAAAAACTTAAGGGAATTGCTCACCTGGAATGGTTGTGAGAAAGTCACAACCACTGTCATCACAGAAAGTACAACTGGACGTCTGATATCCACAGTTACAGCAGACACAGCCTTCCCAGACCCAGCAGACACTAACGTTTTGTCTTCAGAATCTTGTAATGTATGTAGTACAGTTCATATAGCGTCTTGTGCTTGGGTGCGATGAAAATACATGAGACACAGGTTTGATATAGAAGGTCTTGTATTACTTCATACAAGTGGCAAAAATAGTCACACAGTTTGCAGATACAGAAGCAGGAGACACAGCAGGCCAGAGTAACTTAAGCTCAGAAATCACTCTCCACAACAGGTTCAGGATCTTCTTCTCTGTTACCGTAAGTCCATGCAAACGTGGATCTTTCAAAGAGCAGGGTTCCAGAGTCCACAAGTGTTCAGAGTTCCTCAGTAGGAATAGCTGGAGTACATAGTCCAAGGCTTCCAGGAGTCAGGTCACAGGTTCACTGCAGGCTAGGTTCTGAAGCACTGATTGCTTAGCTGTGGCTGCTTAAGAAGCAAGAGGGAGAGAATCAGGGCGAGAACATGAAAGCTGAAAACTCCATATTGACTGAGGGCAAGATAGCTGCAGCAAGACAGAAAGCAAAATGGCTGACGGAAAACTGAGTTTCAAGAACATGTACAAAGAACCTTACAGTGACAACAGATCCCACACTCGGACACTCCGAAGAGCTGTTCAGTTTTCCATTTGGAGATTCGTGCCTCTCGGACGCTCCACTTGAAGAGGGGAAAGATATATTCCATGTAGTGATGCAAAACCTTTGAGCAGCCACTGACACAAGAGGTTTACGATGATGAGACACAATTGCCAGAAAGTCAGGAAAAGGAGCATTGTGCGAATGTGGAAGACAAGGTGGTGGTGTCACGGAGCAGTTGTAGAACTGCCCCTAAAGCTAAGGAAGGTCCCTGTCTTTCCTTAACTTGGGGGTACATTTAGAGGTAGTGAGGCCCAAGTCACCGACCTGTCCCTGTCTCCTGTTTAGCCCTGAGCTAAACCCACCAACCCCCTCCCCAGGAGGTGAGACAGGGAATAATGTGAACAACACCAAAACAACAAAAGGAAAGATAGACACCTAGGTGTTAAATCAACTAAACAATAAACACTTAGCTTTCCCTGCTGTAATATTCCACACAGCAGAGTAAAGGGTATGCCACACTGAACAATATCGCTAACGGGATCGCTAAAAAACGTCACTATTTAGCGATCCCGTTAGCGATGTTGTTCAGTGCGGCATCTGCCAGCGACGAGCTTCCTGCTGTGATCTCGCTCGTCGCTGGAATCGTTCCGGACCCTATTTTCTCGTCGGCGCTCCCGCTGGGTAAGTATATATCGCTAGTGTGGCACCTTTTCTTAGCGATTTAGCGGTACTTTTTTACCGCTAAAGTCGTTAAGAAGATCGCTAACGGCGATAGCGTCGTTAACTATATCGCTAAATGTGGCCGCACTTAGCGATATAGAAACAATCCCGCTAGCGATCGCATTAGTATGCGTCGTTATCGTGATCGCTAGCGGGATTGTTTAGTGTGGCAGTACCTTAAGACCCCAGATGAGGGAAGCAACTGAAGTGCAACTGCTCTCAGCAGCACCTGACTTCATCTTGGTTGGTTTCCAAAGGAAGCAATATCAACAACCCCAGCTGAAGCCTCAGGAGACCTTTTAAAGGATGGTGGGATTGGACTACACCTTCTACTGACAAGTCGGCAGCGATGTAATTACACCAGCGGCCACCGGGGGAAAAGACTGACATTAACTCCTGATGGCCTGAAAGGAAAGGTTTTAGTATGCAGAGAGAGATCTGCCACAGATCCAAACGTGGATCGTGACAGTACTCCCTTTAATGAGGGGCCTCTGGACCCTCAACACCGCACCTCATATACCACCGATGCACCAGAGTTCATTCCAGCAGTCACCTGACTCTCCGGTTTATGGCAAACGCGGACTGATGGAAATGGCAACAACGTATGCTCCGGAGGTACCACAAATCTTCAGAGTGCTGACCTGGGGAACGAGTTATGTACGGGCATTACTGGGGGTAACTCCAGCTGTTAAGTCCCCGGGCCAAGAATGGCCGACACCCGATACGGCCCGATCACCCTAGAACTCCAGACTCCAGCAGCACACTTCCACCGGATGTTTTTGGTGGACGCCTATACATACTCGTTTACACACAGGTCCGGACCTGAATGTTCATTGCCACACACGCGTTTGCCACAAGATGGTTGTGGCATCCGCCCGCTGCTGGTCTGAACTGCAGGTAAGACAACACCCCGAGAAACCACGAGACCCTTTACCCCTATACAGGGATCTGGAATTACAGCGAAGCCCAAGGGGTAGTTGCTTATAAGAGCAGTGGACTGGAGCAGGAAGGATGCTAGGAAGGGAATAAAAAACTGGACAGAAAGAGTAGTCAGGAGTCAAGGTCAAAACCGGGAGAGCAGCAAAGGTACAAAATCGGCACGCAGTAGAAGAGTCAGAAGTCCAGTCTAAAATTGAAGTCAAAACCAGGTAGGCAGCAAAGGTACAAAGTCGGCAGGCAGTAGAAGAGTCAGAAATCCAGGCAAAGGTCAGAGATAAAATAGCAAAAACGCACTAGCACACTGGGGAAAACCGAGACTATATCTGGCGGCCTGCAGGACAGGCTTCAAAGTATTTGAAGGGCATGGCTATCTCTCACAGGCTCACAACCTGAAGACCTCATCCGGACCGCCCCCAGAACCAGGCCAGATGGTGATGCATGACTGGCACCAACCACTTTACCTCTGACAGAAGATCGAAGCCTGCGCCCACCAGACGCCTGCGCAGGGACCCCTTCTCTGTCACCAACATCACCCACAGGAGAATCACGGCGATGCCCAGCGACAGAGACCGGTGTCAAAGGAGGAGAACCAAATGAGGATGTAGCCCTCCTATCCCCGGTATAACTAGCCGAAGGAGTCTGGCGCCTCCTAGCTGCCGAGGCCGGAACACCAGCCCCTGAGTCCAATGGCGACGTGACAATGGTGAACTCTTTGAGGAACTGACAGCAGAGGCGTCCCCCTGTGTCACCACACTCACACAATTCTCAGAGGAAGCCACCACCCTCCCCTGACCCCTCCTCCCAAGGGGGCTTCGTCTCACAGGGTTGGCTAGTTGTGAGGGTTGGGACTTACCCCTACTCCTTGGCAGCACCTCTGCTGCCCCCATTGGAGAAGAAGGGGAAGGTTGCAGAAAGACGGCAGAAACAGTAGCCCCCGGACAGCAGCCCTCACACGACTGACCCCAGCTGACTACTTCCCTGGGACACCAATCAATGACCGGGTTGTGTTTTGTCAGCCAAGGGAGGCCTAAAACGATGGGTATTGGCATACCCTCCAAGACGTAGCATGACAGGGACTCCTCATGACGAGTTCCTATACACAGGCGTATATCATGCACAACCTGGGCCACACTCCCCTGGCTAAGAGGGACAGAGTCAATGGTCTGGAAGCCTAGAGGTTTTGCTAGCGTCCTACACATCAGACCATTGGTCCGGACAAAGTGAGCATCCACCAAATTGACTCCTGCTCCACTGTCCACAAGCATCGGAATTCCCTTAGATACCCCGCCAATCACCACTCTCGCAGTCGGTACACTGAGGGGAAGAAAAATACACTCCCTGGTCGCCTCCCTCCACACGACCAGGGGGATGTGACTTCTTAGATAGCGCAGGTATTTTGGCGTGAGCTGGGCAGACCCCAACAAAATGACCAGTCTGCCCACAGTAAAAACATGCCCCCACACCACGCCGAACTGCAGGCAAACCTGTTCGGGCATAAACTGCTCCCACCTGCATGGGTTCGTCCGACTGCTCGACTGTGTCCTCCTCCCTAGCAAGGAGAACAGGGGGCAGTTTGGGTGTATGCCTCTCCGTGAGGATTCTATCCACCAGGATGGCAAGGGACATGGTGGTCTCCAATGAACAAGGGGCGGTGTACTGCACCAGAGTATCCTGCAACCTTGGGGACAGACCCTGCACAAAATGACTCCTAAGTGCAGGAAAAATATTTAGAATTGAGAGTCCTCAGTGGTTGATACCTTTTAATGGCTAACTGAAAAGATGGTAACAAATTGCAAGCTTTCGAGACTACTCAGGTCTCTTCATCAGGCAAAGACTAATACAACATCTGAAGAATCACATATTTATACACAACACAGCACAGAAACAATGCAATAGATAAGACAAGTGACGTAAAGCAGAACTATCCATATGGGAGAGGGATGAACAGCTGTGGTAATAAATATTGGACCAGTTCATAGATAAGGAGTGTGAAAGTTTTATTGCCCTCTGATTGGGGTCTGGTAATGTTTTGTGATGTTCCCACAGGGTCCTAGGATCAAATTCCTTAATTAATGTAAAAAGTCATAAATCCATGTGGTAGGTTCATTACAGCATTGAGAGTGTCAAAGGACATCATTAGTTTGTATTCACATTTGTAGGACCCTCAATTCTAAATATTTTTAAATTAATATCTACTGGCTAACATGGTACAAAGATATACATCTTTCCTGTATCCTAAGTGCAGGATCATTCCATTGAGTGTTAGTGGCCCATCTCCTGAACTCTGAGCAGTACTCCTCAACCGGCCGGTCCCCCTGCTTGATTTTATGGAGTCGGGATTCCGCCAGGGAGACGCCATCAGGATCTCCATACACCAGCGCCAGAGCCGCAAAAAAACAGTCCACCGACCGTAAAGATGGTGAATCGATCGTCAGGGAGAAGGCCCAGGATTGGGGATCACCCCTAAGAAGGGAGACAATAATCCCCACATGCTGTACCTCACTCCCTGATCAACGGGGGCGGAGCCTGAAGTACAATTTACAGGCCTCCTGAAAAAACAGAAATTTATCTCTCCCTCCAGAAAACCTGTCAGGGAGAGATATCCTAGGTTCTGGTTGAACCTGCATTTGAGCCAAGGCCCAGAAACCCCCCAACTGCTGCAGCTTCTGCACGTCCTCACCCTGCAGCACCTTAAGCTCATCTGTGAGGGTCTGCAGCAATTGGGCAAAGGCTTGCATTTGGGCCATGGCTCACCAGAAAGGGAAAAAAAAACTGTGTTGTTTGGTGATAATGTCACGGGGCAGTTGTATCATGCTCCTGTCAGCGCCAGCGAACTGCCACGGCTGAGCAGGGTGACTCACCCACACTGTGGAAGGGCCCGGGGTCAGATGCCGCAGGGGAGGCTCAGGCAGAGGGGACCTGAGCAGCGTGGTGAGAGGGGACACTGAAGGTAGCAGTAAGCAAAAGGACCTGCGATCATGTGACCACAGGGGCGGGGCTTAGCGTCCTGCTGCTAGAGATGAGTGCAGGACCTTACAGGGACCCTGGATTAGTAAAGAGGGAAACTCAGGTCAGACAAACGGGGTTCATACACAGAGAGGACGGCGCAGTACAGAAGGGACGAGCAGAGAATAGTCACAACATAAGCCAGGAGTCATACACGGAGATAGCAATGCAGTACTGGAGGGATAAGCAGAGAATTGTCAGGACAAAGGCCAGGGGTCATACACAAGATAGCAATGCAGTACAGGAGGGGCAGGCAGAACTCGTAACGGGAACAAAACCAAGTCAAAACCAAGCAAGCATAAAGTAACACAAGCACAAAGCACAGGGTCACACACACTCGGCCAAGGGTCAAAGTATAAGCGACAGGGAATGGCTCCACAATGATGCTATAAGAAGCCTCCCAGAATCCCAAAATGAGGCCGTCCAGATTAACCTCTGAACTACCTAATCCCACAAACAAAGCAGCTCATGACAAGTTGTAGAAATACAGGGGACGAGGAACCTGGGCCCCTGAACTGCCCCTAAGGCTAAGGAAGGTCCCTGTCTTTCCTTAACTAGGGGGTACACTTAGAGGTGGTGAGGCCCAAGTCACCGACCTGTCCCTGTCTCCTGTTTAGACCTGAGCTAAACCCACCAATCCCCTCCCCAGGAGGTGAGACAGGGAATAATGTGAACAACACCGAAACAACAAAAGGATAGACAGACACCTAGGGGTTAAATCAACTAAACAATAAACACTTAGCTTTCCCTGCTGTAACACTCTGCACAGCAGAGTAAGACCCCAGATGAGGGAAGCAACTGAAGTACAACTGCTCTCTGCAGCACCTGGCTCCAGCTTGGTTGGTTTCCAAAGGAAGCAATATCACCAACCCCAGCTGAAGCCTCAGGAGACCTTTTAAAGGATGGTGGGAGTGGACTTCACCTTCTCCTGACAAGTCGGCAGCGATGCAAGTCCTGATGACCTGAAAGGAAAGGTTTTAGTATGCAGAGAGAGATCTGCCACAGATCCAAACGTGGATCGTGACAGGTGGATGACATAGTGACTGACCCAACCTGGCAGGAGGATATGCAGAGCGAGGACAGCAGCACACATGGGGAAGGAGGCATATCACCCCAACAGGCAAGAAGAAGCAGTGTGTTGGATGCAAACAGAAGGCATGCATCCGTTCCCCCTAACACCAACAGGACGGAAGTTGACATTCCAACTGTTAGATCTTCCCAAGTGTGGTTATTTTTTAAAGACTCTGCCGAGAACTCCAAACAGGCCATTTGCAGCGCTTGCCATCAGCAGGGGTAGCAAAACTACCAGCCTGACCACCACCAGCATGATTAGGCACATGGCAGCAAAGCACCTGACTTTGTTGTCCGAAACCCCAGTTTCCAGGAACACTGTCTGCAGGTGACAACACTGCTTCTTCCACTGTTTTGCGTAAAAGCCAATCCTCAGTTCAACGTGCCTGTGAAGATGCCTTGGGCCCTGCACCTGTTGTTGCCCACAGTCAACAAGCACCATCATCAAGCCAGTCAACATCCTTGTCCAAGCGCAGTCTTCAGTTGTCTATACCCCAGTCATTGGAATGCAAGCGGAAATACCCAGCCAATGCCCCACAGGCCACAGTACTTAATTCGCACATTTCTCGTCTGCTTGCGCTCAAAATGTTACCTTTTCGGCTCGTTGAGACTGAAGATTTCCGCAACCTGATGGCGATGGCCGTCCCAAGGTACTCGATCCCCAGTTGCCACTATTTCTCCCATTGTACCGTACCGGCATTACACCAGCATGTGTTCCACAATATTACCCATGCCCTCAACAATGCTGTTTGTTGTGAACACGTTGGAGGCGACTTCGGAGCTGGGGCTCCCTTCGGTGGTTGCTGAAGGTAATAAACCAATTGCTGAATGGCTTTCAGCTGGGTCCGAATGGTCTGATATAAGTGACCTGAACTCCCATCAGCCTTGCCGGTAATCAATTGTTCTTCCAGTTCTTGTTTGGAGCTCAGCTTGCATTCCTGCTATCATTCAGATAAGTGATTTGCTGTTTTTTTTCCTCTGGTTGGATTTTCCTTGCTGGTTTGCTGCCTTGCAGTGGACTTCAGCCTGGTCCCCTTTTGGGGCCTGGCGCTGCATTTGTGCTCAGTTTGTGTTTGCACTTTTGCTCTGTTCTTGTGTCACTTTTTATTTGCTGAATTGCTGTGTGTTACACCAGAGATCTGATTTAGGTGGTAGAGATGATCTCAGGTTTTTTGTTAATCAGAAGTGTTGGTATTTTTGTCAGGGTTTTTTTGGGTTGCAGACAGAATTCTTTCCTATACTTTTCTATCTAGACAGTATTGGGCCCCAGCGTTTGCTTATGCTATTTTCTGTCTGTGTTCGTATTTTCTTCTTGTCTTATTGCCATTACATGTTTGGGGGCTTCCTTTTTCTTTGGGGGTTCTGCTACGGGGCATTTAGCTTTCATCTTTCTGTCTTTAGGTGTAGCTATCTCTCCGGCTGTGACGAGGCATCTAGGATCACCCTAGGTACGCTCCATGGCTACTCTAGTGTTGCGGTTAGTTTAGGGTTCTGCAACCCAGTAGTTTTCAGTCTCTGTGATGTATTGCTACTTTGGCTATTTTTTGCTATTTCTCCTCAGCTACCGAAACATAACAGTATTACCGGCCAAACTGAAAATTCTGTGGTACTCAACAGAAGGGAAAAATAGTAAAAAAGGAAAAAAAAAGGGAGTTGTCAGAAATTTTTTTTTTCCTGTTTGTTGCATTTTTTCCCTCTTTTTCTCTGGGTGCTGAGGAAGAATTTTTCTTTGTCATCAATGGAGTTTACACAGTTGTCTGGCCGTGTGGAGTGGCTTGCCGCTGAGGTTCAGAAGATTACTGCCTATCTTGCTGGGTTGCCTGTTGTGGAACCTAGAATCCCCATGCCATATTTATTCTTGGGAGATTGGTCTAAATTTCTGAATTATAAAAATAACTGCAAGTTGTTTTTCGCCTTAAAGCCTAAATCCTCAGGGAACGCAGCACAGCAGGTTCAAATTGTCATTTCTCTGCTGCGCGGCGACCCTCAGGATTGGGCTTTTTCCCTGACACCTGGGGATCCTGTTTTGAATGATGTTGATGTATTTTTTCAGTCTCTAGGGTTACTGTATGATGAACCTAATGTCACTGATCAAGCTGAAAAGACCTTGTTGGCATTAAATCAGGGTCATGAAGCCGCTGAGCTGTACTGTCAGAAATTCCGAAAGTGGGCAGTCCTGACCAAATGGAATGATGATGCTTTGGCAGCCATTTTTCGGAAGGGTCTGTCAGAGAATGTAAAGGACGTTATGGTGGGATTTCCTGTTCCCTCTGGTCTCAATGATTCTATGTCTTTGGCTATTCAAATTGACAGATGTTTGCGTGAGCGCAGAGGTATGCGTGAGATGGTGTTGCCTTGTGAGCCAGCTCCTGAGTCCATGCAGTGTGATGGAGTGACTTCTAGGGCTCAGCGTTGTGAGTTTCGAAAGCGCAATGGGTTGTGTTTCTACTGTGGTAACGGGGTTGTGTTTCTACTGTGGTGACGCTTCTCATGCTATTTCCATCTGCCCTAAGCGGGGAAGATGTTTGGCACGCTCAGTTGTCTTGGGTAGTGTTCAGACTAAATTTTTGTTGACTGTTACCCTGATTCTCTCCGTGTCCACATTTTCGGCTCAGGCTTTTGATGATTCAGGAGCAGCTATTAACCTAATGGATTTTGACTTTGCCAAATGTTGTGGGTTTCCCATGATACCCCTGCGGAAGTCTATTCCTTTGCTGGGCATTGATTCTACCCTTTTGGTGGAGAATAAACCCCAGTTTTCTACTCAGGTGATAATGAGAGTTGAACCAGATCATCAGGAGAGTTGCAAATTTCTGGTGTTGCATAATCTGCATGACATTATTGTACTGGGTTTCCCTTGGTTACAGACTCATAATCCTGTTTTGGATTGTAAATCTGTGTCCGTGACCAGTTGGGGTTGCCAGTGTGTTAGTACTGACACTCCTGTTTTTTCTGCCTCTCCCCAGTCTCAGGATGTCCCAGACTTTTTGACTGATTTTTCTGATGTGTTTAGTGAGAGTAAGTCTGCATCCTTGCCTCCTCACAGGAGTTATGATTGCGCTATTGAGTTGGTGCCTGGTGATAAATTTCCTAAAGGTCGCCTTTTTAATTTGTCTGTGTCTGAACATGATGTTATGCGGTCTTATATCAAGGAGTCTTTGGAGAAGGGTCATATTAGACCATCCTCTTCACCCTTGGGCGCCGGCTTTTTGTTTGTGGCCAAAAAGGATGGCTCATTGAGGCCGTGTATTGACTATCGACTCCTGAATAAAATCACTGTTAAATATCAATAACCGTTACCCTTGATTTCTGACCTATTTTCCAGAGTGAAAAGTGCTAGTTGGATTACCAAGCTTGACCTCAGGGGGTGTATAACTTTATTCGCATTAAGCATGTGGATGAATGGAAGATGGCGTTTCATACCTCAGAGGGGCATTTTGAGTACCTAGTGATGCCTTTTGGGCTTACTAATGCCCCTTCGTCTTCCAGTCCTTTATGAATGAAATTTTCAGGGATTTTGTGGATAAATTTCTGATCGTTTATTTGGAAGATATCTTGATTTTTTCCAGCGACTGGGACTCTCATGTGAAACATGTTCGGACTGTGTTCCAGATTTTGAGAGAGAATACACTGTATGTGAAGGGATCAAACTGTCTTTTTGGTGTGCAGAAGGTTTCATTTCTGGGATTCATTTTGTCTACGTCTGTTATTGAAATGGACCTGGTCAAGGTTCAGGCCATCTGTGATTGGGTTCAACCTACTACTTTGAAGGCTCTTCAGAGATTTTTGGGTTTTGCCAATTTTTATCGTAAATTTATTGGTAATTTCTCCGGTATTGTTAAACCATTGACTGAGTTGACCAAAAAGGGTTCTGATGTGGTGAATTGGCCTCCTGAGGCAGTTTCTGCGTTTCAGGAACTTAAGCAGAGATTCATTTCTGCTCCTGTTATACAGCAGACTGATGTTTCTCTACCGTTTCAGGTGGAGGTTGATGCTTCTGAGATTGGGGCAGGTGCCGTTTTGTCCCAAAGGGATCCGGAGACCTCTAAGAGTAACCCTTGTGCCTTCTTCTCTTGAAAATTTTCTCCAACTGAACGTAATTATGACGTGGGTAATCGGGAGTTATTGGCCATGAAGTGGGCTTTTGAAGAGTGGAGACATTGGCTGGAAGGAACCAAACATCAGGTGATGGTCCTCACGGACCATAAGAACCTGGTTTATCTCGAATCAGCCAAGCGACTTAATCCTAGACAGGCCAGGTGGGCCTTGCTTTTCACACGTTTTAATTTTGTGGTTTCTTTTCTTCCGGGCACTAAGAATGTTAAGGCGGATGCCCTCTCGAGGAGTTTCTTTGAGGATTCTCCTGAGGTATCTGAGCCTGCTGTTATTCTGAAAGAGGGTGTAGTTCTTTCTGCCATCTCGCCCAAATTGAGACTGGCTCTGGGGGGGCTGTCAGGAGGATAAACCAGAACGCTGCGCTGATGGAAAATTGTTTGTCCCAGACCAGTGGAAGAAGAGTGTGATGTCTGAGATTCATTGTTCCGCGTTGGCTGGTCATGCCAGTATTTTTGGTACCAGAGACTTGGTAGGTCGGTCCTTTTGGTGGCCTACTTTGTCTCGTGATGTCAGGGACTTTGTGCACTCCTGTGGGACTTGCTCTCGTTCCAAACCTTGCTCTCGCTCTAGTGTTTTGTTAATGCCATTACCTGTGCCCAAGAGGCCATGGACCCATATCTCTATGCATTTTAAGGGTATGCCACACTAAGCGAGATCGCTAGCGAGATCGCTAACGAGATCGCTACTGCGTCACCATTTATGACGCAGTAGTGATCTCGTTAGCGACTTAGCTGTGTGTGACATGTAGCAGCGATGTGGCCCCTGCTGAGATGTCGCTGATCGCTTATGAACGTTCTGAGCCGTTTTTTGGTCATTGGTGTCCCACTGATGAGCCTGAATCGCTGAGTGTGACACCCTTTATGAATGACTTCACCAGCGTCGCAGGTGGGACTAGGTTTCCCAGCGACCGCAGAGGTCGTTATACAGATCGCTAATGAGTTGTGTGTTGGAATCACAGATCGCTGATGAGTTGTGTTTGGAATCTTACTAGCGATCACATAGCGATCGCACTAGCGATCTCGCCAGGTTAAGTCGTTGTCGTGATCGCTTTTGCAATCGCTAAGTGTGGCAGTGCCTTTATTTCCGACCTCCCTGTCTCTCAGAGAATGACCATTATCTGGGTAATCTGTGATAGGTTTTCCAAGATGATACATCTTGTGCCATTACCTAAGTTGCCTTCCACCTCCGAATTGGTGCCTTTGTTCTTTCAGCACGTGGTTTGGTTACACGGCATTCCAGAGAACATTGTGTCTGACAGAGGAGTCCAGTTTGTTTCCAGATTTTGGAGGACATTTTGTTCTAAACTTGGTGTTCAGTTATCTTTCTCCTCTGCATTTCACCCTCAGACCAATGGACAAACCGAGAGAACAAACCAGACCTTGGAGACTTATTTGAGATGTTTTGTTTCTGCTGATCAAGAAGACTGGGCCTCTTTTTTGCCTTTGGCTGAGTTTGCTCTTAATAATAGGGCTAGCTCTGCCACCTTGATGTCTCCATTTTTCTGCAATTCTGGGTTTCACCCTCGATTTTCTTCAGGACAGGCGGAGGCTTCTGTCTGTCCGGGGGTTGACTCTATTGTGGAGCGAATGCAGCAGATTTGGGACCAGGTAGTGGAGAGGTTGTCTCTCTCTCAAGAGAAGGCCCAGCGGTTTGCCAACCGGCATAGGACTGATGGTCCTTGTTTTAAAGTGGGGGACTTGGTTTGGTTGTCCTCAAGAAATGTCCCTATGAAGGTTGCATCTCCAAAATTTAAGCCAAAGTTCATTGGACCTTATAAGATCATGGAAATTCTTAATCCGGTTTCCTTTCGTTTGCTTCTTCCAGGGACATTTAAGATCCATAACGTGTTCCACAAGTCCTTATTGAAGAGGTTTGTCGAGCCAGTGGTTCCTATGGCTGCGCCTACCGACCCTGTTTGGTTGAGGGCAATTTGGAGTATGTGGTTGAGAAAATATTAGATTCTCGTTTTACTAGACGGAAACTCCAGTATTTGGTTAAGTGGAGAGGTTATGGTAAGGAGGACAATTCTTGGGTGTTTGCTTCGGACATCCATGCTAGGAGACTGATCCGTGCCTATCATCAAGCTCATCCTGATCAGCCTGGTTGTGCAGGTGAGGGTTCGGTGACCCCTCCTTAAGGGGGGGTACTGTTGTGAACACATTGGAGGCGACTTTGGAGCTGGGGCTCCCTCCGGTGGTTGCTGAGGGTAATGAACCAATTGCTGAATGTATTTCAGCTGGGTCCGAATGGTCTGATATAAGTGACCTGATCTCCCATCAGCCTTGCCGTTAATCAATTGTTCTTCCAGTTCTTGGTTGGAGCTCAGTTTGCATTCCTGCTATCATTCAGATAAGTGAATTGCTGTTTTTTTTCCTCTAGTTGGATTTTCCTTGCTGGTTTGCTGCCTTGCAGTGGACTTCAGCCTGGTCCCCTTTTGGGGACTGGCGCTGCATTTGTGCTCAGTTTGTGTTTGCACTTTTGCTCTGTTCCTGTGTCACTTTTTATTTACTGAATTGCTGTGTGTTACACCAGAGATCTGATTTAGGTGGTAGAGATCGTGTGATCTCAGGTTTTTTGTTAATCAGAAGTGTTGGTATTTTTGTCAGGGTTTTTTTGGGTTGCAGACAGAATTCTTTCCTATACTTTTCTATCTAGACAGTATTGGGCCCCAGCGTTTGCTTATGCTATTTTCTGTCTGTGTTCATATTTTCTTCTTGTCTAACCGCCATTACATGTTTGGGGGCTTCCTGTTTCTTTGGGGGTTCTGCTACGGGGCAGTTAGCGCAACATTATTTTATTTATCTGATACAATAACAGTGGGAAAAAAAAAATGATCTTCAATTTTTTCTGTGGAGAAAACACACACTTTGCATGGAGGTGTAAGTAATTTTTTGACATGGAAATGCCATTTACTTAGATATGTTGGAAATCTTGCACTGAAGCCCCATTAATCATCACTTTTGTAGATTAACTTAGACCTTTTATGTCTATCATTGGAGACATCTGGATGTACAAAATAAATATTGTGAAGTGGATTTTCATGGGCTCATCCAGTATGTGGGTTCCAAGGCGTAATGGGGTGCATATGACTATGCAGCAGGGCAGACATTGCTGTCACTGTGTAAACAAAGAGTACGGGAGTACAAAATGAATATGGTGAAGTGGTTTTTATGGAGCCCATCCAGTATGTGGGTTCAAAGGTGTAATGGGGTGCATATGACTATGCAGCAGGGCTGGCCTTGCTGCCAATGTTTAAAAAAAGTACGGGAGTGCAAAATGAATAATGAAAAGTAGATTTCTCTGAACCTATACTGTATATGGGTTCAAAGGTGTAATGGGGTGCATATTACTTTGCAGCAGGGCAGACATTGCTGTCAATGTGTAAAACTAAGAGTACAGGAGTACAAAATTAATATGGTGAAGTGGTTTTGTGGGGCCCATCCAGTATGTGGGTTCCAAGGTGTAATGGGTGCATATGGCTATGCAGCAGGGCAGACATTGCTGTCACTGTGTAAACAAAAGAGTACAGAAGTCAAAAATGAATATGGTGAAGTGGGTTTTATGGGGCCCATCCAGTATGTGGGTTCAAAGACTAATTGGGGTGCATATGAATTGGTAGCAGGGCAGGCCTTGCATTCAATGCAACTTTTTTCTGGAGGCCCTCCTGGACATCTTATGAAAGGGGTATTGGAGTGCGTCGTAATTCTTGGCAGCCCATCACAGCATAGGCTGTAACAGTTTAGGAGACCCACTGTTTAATAATGGCCTGAATTCCACCTGATGCACCAGTAAAAATAGGCTCTGTGACAAGCAGCGATTGGGCAGGAGATGCTGAAATTTCAGTATCTCCAGCGCGATCAGTGCAGGAGCTCAGCGCTGCAGTGGCCAAGCTTCCTGCACTGACAGCCAGGAGCGGCGTCCGCGCCGCCCCAGGCTGATAACCCCTTGACTGCTGCAATCGATCGCAGCGATCGGGGGGAGGAGGCAGAGTGTCGGGAGCTCCCTCTGCCTCAGATCGGTGTCCCCGCAATGTAATTGCAGGGCCCGATCTCTGCCTTGATGACCCGGGGAAAGCCGCTGTCACCATGCTCACAATATGGTCACAGCAGCTTTCAGCATTGGTATAATGCATTGCAATGCTGGAGCACTGTAATGCATTATACCTGCAACAAAAGTGAAAAAGTGAAAGTCCCATAAAGGGACTAGGTAAAAAAAAACATTTTTTAAAAAAATTTGTTAAAAAAAATATTAAAAAATAATAAAAAAAATTCCCCTAAAAAATACACATTTTTATGTAAAAAAAAAAAAAAAATACACATGTTTGGTATCGCCACGTCCGTACAAATCCCATCTATAAAAGCGTAACCATAGTTAACCCCTTCAGTGAAAACTGTAAAAAAAACACAACAAAGTAAATGATACTTTTTCCAAGTGGTATCATCATACTGCTTGGAAAAAGTGCAATAACAGGCGATCAAAAAGACGGATATCAATAAACATGGTACCGCTGAAAACGTAATCTTGTCCCACAATAAACAAGCCACCATATAGTATCATCAGCAAAAAAATAAAAAAGTTATAGCTTTCAGAATAAACTGATGCAAAAATAATTATTTTTTCTATAAAAGTTTTTATTGTGTAAAAAATGCCAAAACATAAAAAAAAGATATAAATGAGGTATTGTTGTAATCATAGTGACCTGAAGAATAAAGCTGCTTTATCAATTTTACCACACGCGGAACGGAGAAAAAAAAAAAAAAATTCCTGAATTGCTGGTTTTTGTTCATTCTGCCTCCACAAAAATCGGAATAGGAAGCAATCAAAAAACGTTATGTGCCTAAATATAGTACCAATAAAAACGTCAGCTCGTCCCGCAAAAAACAAGCCCACACATAACTCTGTCGGCTGAAATATGGAAAAATTATAGCTCTCAAAATGCGGCAAAGCAAAAATTTCTTACAAAAAATTCTTACAAAAAAGCGTCTTTTAGTGTGTGACAGAAGCTAAACATGAAAAAAAGGATATAAATCTGTTATTGCCTTAATCGCTCCGACCCGAAGAATAAAGTCGCCTAATCACTAATACCGCACGAGGAACGGCGTAAAAAATAATACCAATTCTTCACCTTTTGTGGATTTGTTCATTCTGCCTTGCAAAGATCACAGTAAGGCGATCACAGTGGTTCCCCCCCACATATGGGGTATCAGCGTACTCAGCACAAATTGCACATCAACTTTTTGGGTCCAATTTCTCTTGTTACCCTTATAAAAATAAAAATTAGGGGCAAAAAGATCATTTTTGTGGAAAAAAATATGATTTTTTTGTTTACACAGCTCTACGTTATAAACTTCTGTGAAGCACTTGGGGGTTCAAAGTGCTCAACACACATCTATATAAGTTCCTAGGGGTGTCTAGTTTCCAAAATGGGGTCACTTGTGGGGGGTTTCTACTGTTTAGGCACATCAGGGGCTCTCCAAACGCGACCTGACGCCAGCAGAACATTCCATCAAAGTCTGCATTTGAAAACGGCACTCCTTCCCTTCTGAGCTCTGTCATGTCCCCAAATAGTGGTTTATCCCCACATATGGGGTATCAGCGTACTCAGGACAAATTGCACAACAACTTTTGTGGTCCTGTTACCCTTTGGAAAATAAATATTGGGGGTAAAAAGATCATTTTTGTGGAAAAGATATGATTTTTTAATTTTACGGCTCTACGTTATAACTTTCTGCGAAGCCCTTGGGGGTTCAAAGTGCTCACCACACATCTAGATAAGTTCCTTGGGGGGTCTAGTTTCCAAAATGGGGTCACTTGTGGGGGGTTTCCACTGTTTAGGCACATCAGGGACTCTCCAAATGCGACATGGCGTCCAATCTCAATTCCAGCCAAAAAAGTCAAATGGCGCTGCTTCCCTTCCGAGCTCTGCCATGCACCCATCTAGTGGTTTACCCCACATATGGGGTATCAGTGTTCTCAGGACAAATTGCACAATAACTTTTGGGGTCCTTTTATCATTTGGAAAATAAAAATTGGGAGTGAAAAGATCATTTTTGTGTAAAAAATATGATTTTTTAATTTTACTGCTCTACGTTATAACCTTCTGTGAAGCCCTTGGTTCAAAGTGCTCACCACACATCTAGATAAGTTCCTTGGGGGGTCTATCTTCCAAAATGGGGTCACTTATGGGGGGTTTCCACTGTTTAGGTACATCAGAGGCTCTCCAAACGCGACATGATGTCTGCTCTCGATCCAGCAAATTTGACATTCAAAATCTCAAATGATGCTCCTTCCCTTCTGAACACTGCCGTGCGCATAAAGATTGGTCTTCCTCCACACATGGGGTATCGGTGTACAGTCATGGCCAAAAGTTTTGAGAATGACACAAATATATTTTCACATGATCTGCTGCCCTCTGGTTTTTATGTGTGTTTGACAGATGTTTTAATCACAGACAGAAATATAATTGCAAACATGTGAGTAACAAAAGCTTATATTGACAGTTAGAATGAGTTAATGCAGCAAGTCAATATTTGCAGTGTTGACCCTTCTTCTTCAGGACCTCTGCAATTCTCCCTGGCATGCTCTCAATCAACTTCTGAACCAAATCCTGACTGATAGCAGTCCATTCTTGCACAATCAGTGCTTTCATTTTGTCAGAATTTTTAGGTTTTTGTTTGTCCACCCGTCTCTTAATGATTGACCACAAGTTCTCAATGGGATTAAGATCTGGGGAGTTTCCAGGCCATGGACCCAAAATCTCTATGTTTTGTTCCCTGAGCCATTTAGTTATCACCTTTGCTTTGTGGCAAGGTGCTCCATCATGCTGGAAAAGGCATTGTTGATCGCCAAACTGCTCTTGGAGGGTTGGAAGAAGATGCTCTTGGAGGACATTCTGGTACCATTCTTTATTCATGGCTGTGTTTTTAGGCAAGACTGTGAGAGAGCCGATTCCCTTGGCTGAGAAGCAACCCCACACATGAATGGTTTCAGGATGCTTAACAGTTGGCATGAGACAAGACTGGTGGTAGAGCTCACCTTGTCTTCTCCGAATGAGGTGTTTTCCTGATGTCCCAAACAATCGAAAAGGGGATTCATCAGAGAAAATAACTTTACCCCAGTCCTCAGCAGTCCACTGCCTGTACCTTTTGCAGAATATCAGTCTGTCCATGATGTTTTTTCTGGAGAGAAGTGGCTTCTTTGCTGCCCTCCTTGAGACCAGGCCTTGCTCCAAGAGTCTCCGCCTCACAGTGCGTGCAGATGCACTGACACCTGCCTTCTGCCATTCCTGAGCAAGCTCTGCACTGCTGGTAGCCCGATCCCGCAGCTGAAACACTTTTAAGAGACGGTCCTGGCGCTTGCTGGTTTTTCTTGGGCGCCCTGGAGCCTTTTTGGCAACAATGGAACCTCTCTCCTTGAAGTTCTTGATGATGCGATATATTGTTGACTGAGGTGCAATCTTTCTAGCTGTGATACTCTTCCCTGTTAGGCCATTTTTGTGCATTGCAATGATGACTGCACGTGTTTCTTTAGAGATAACCATGGTTAACAGAAGAGAAACAATGATGCCAAGCACCAGTCTCCTTTTAAAGTGTCCATTGGTGTCATTCTTACTTAATCATGACAGATTGATCTCCAGCCATGTCCTCATCAACACCCACACCTGTGTTAATGGAGCAATCACTGAAAAGAGGTTAGCTGGTCCTTTTAAGGCAGGGCTGCAATGATGTTGAAATGTGTTTTGAGGGATAAAGTTCATTTTCTAGCCAAATATTGACTTTCAAGTAATTGCTGTTAAGCTGATCACTCTTTATAACAATCTGGAGTATATGCAGATTGCCATTAGAAAAAGTGAAGCAGTAGACTTTGTAAAAATTAATATTTGCGTCATTCTCAAAACTTTTGTCCATGACTGTACTCAGGAGAAATTGTACAACCAATATTGTGGTTCATTTTCTCCTGATACCCTTGACAAAATTTAAAAAAATTGTGTTGAAAGAAAAATTTTGGGGAAAAAAAATGTTCATTTTTTCCTTCCACATTGCTTCAATTCTTGTGAAGTACCTAAAGGGTTAATAAACTTCTTGAATGTGGTTTTGAACACCTTGAGGGGTGCAGTTTTTAGAATGGTGTCACTTTTGGGTGTTTTCTGTCATATTGACCCTCAAAGTGACTTCAAATGTGAGGTGATCCCTAAAAAAATTGTTTTGTAAATTTTGTTGGAAAAATAAGAAATCGCTAGTCAACTTTTAACACTTATAACTTCCTAAAAAAAATGTATGTAAAGTAGACTCCCCGTCTTTCGCGTTCCCGCTCTCTCTCATCGGCGCCTCTCGGCCGGAGGATGCTACAGCTCACCGTCACAGCTGTGAGGCAGGTCAGGAGGCATTTTGCTTCCTAGAGAGGACGCTCCCTTGCAAGATCACCTGCCTGTCTTTCCATTATCAGAGCGCGGTCTGGGGCAGCAAACATCTTTCTGAGAAGTCAGGTTCCCACATCCAAGCACCAGTTACAATTCATGTGATTCAAGTAAGTCCGCACTCATCCTTATCAGGTGCCATATAGGGACACAATCACGGTCTTTTTATACAGGCATTGTTAAATCTTCAACTCTGTATCTCTATTTTGTTCTTTGTTCCTATGTTTTGACTATTCTATTTCATTATCGTGTTGGGCTCTCTTTAGAAGCGCAGGGGTGATTGTTAATTATTATCACACATGTGGGAAATGTTATTTATTAACTATTTTTTGTGACATATCTCTCTGATTTAAGGGCATAAAAATTAAAAGTTTGAAAATTGCAAAATCTTCAAAATTTTCACATTTCTGTTTTTTTCATAAAGAACCACAAGTTATATCACAGAAATTTTACCACTAATATGAAGCACTATTGAATCGCCAAGATCTGTTGAAGCGTTCCAGAGTTATAAGCACATAAAATGACAGTGGTCAGAATTGTAAAAATAGGCCTGGTCCTTAAACTACAAAATGGCTTGGTCATTAAGGGGTTAAAGTAGCAAAAACGCTTCTAAAACGCTGCATCGGAACATATTCCTTGTGGTGGAGGAACATTTTGGTCTGGGGTTAATTATTTTGCCTTATATACAAGTCATTAACCTGGAAAGGATGTGCCTTTACATATTTCCCTGCAAAATCAGTTTCGGTTTCATTTTGGTATGTTTTTGGGTGCATCGGAAAAAATGACATGAAACTCTGACATTGTTTACAGCTGTGAACTAGAAGTCAGGAATGCTTCCAGGGGCGATCCCCATGATGTCCCCGTGTCATTTGAGCAGTGTTTCCATCATTTTCAGATGTTTTTAGACATTTAAAGGACCCCCGGGGGGATCGTGGCAAAAATACTCGGGTCTCCCATAGACTTAATTTGGGCTCGTTGTTCTGTCCGAGTACCCAAGTATTCCAATCTGCTCGACCCGAACAATGAGCACCCAAGCATTTTAGTGCTCGCTCATCACTATTAACTACTTATCTTAGATGTATCACTTCCATCCATTTTTTCTTCTGATACATTTTTTTAGATGGAATCATCCACTTTCTTATGCATTTTAATCAAGTTGTGATTCATAAAGCTTATTGATATAATACATATTGTATGCATTAATTTTTGTAGGCTTTCATCCTTTAACCCCTTAACGACCACGATACGCCTTTTAACGGCAGCAGTTAAGGGTACTTATTCCACAGCTCCGGTTTTTAATGGCACTGAGAAATATGGTTATAGCACCCCTCAGTGTCAGAAAATCTCTGGGGTCTTGGCTACCGGGGATAGCTGAGACCTCGGAGAGCATGATTTTGTTGGTTTTGACCAATCCCAGTGTTGCGATCACTGTTATTCATGGATTAACGGCGACTGCAAAAAAAAAAGTCTAATTTCCCATTTAATTTCTCTCTCCTCTGATGTGATCAAGCATATGAAAGGAGAGAGAAATGGGGTCCAACTAGCCCAGCGGTACCTCCGGTGTCACAGGACCACTGTTGTGAATGTGCTAGAAATGAATTCTGAGCAGAAGCTCCCTCTGGTGGTTACAAACAGTACTGAACTATCCAATGAAGATTGTGAAGATTGGCGATCAGGTGTTACTGACTGGTCTTATATAAGGGAGGTTCCCTCCCATCAGGGTTGCCGGTGATCAATTGTTCTGGTCTCATTTTTGATTCCTGTTCACTTTGTAGCTTGCTGTTTCGTGCCTGCATCTTCTGCTAACAGATAAGACATTTTCTTCTTTTAGTTTTTTGCTTGCTCTTCTCAACTACCAAATCATAACAGTATCATCGGCCCAAAAACTGATATTTGTATGGTACTCACAGAAGGGAAAAATAGTGTTAAAGAAAGAAGATTGTCAGAGTTGTCAGAGATTTTTTTTATTTTTTTTTTCCCTCTGTATCTCTGGGTGCTGAGAGAAAAAAAAATCCTCCTCACCCTTGGGTGCCGGTTTTTTCTTTGTGGCCAAAAAGGATGGTTCATTAAGGCCGTGTATTGATTATCGTCTCTTGAACAATATCACTGTGAAATATCAATATCCGTTACCCTTGATTTCTGACCTGTTTTCCAGGGTGAAAAGTGCTACTTTGTTTACCAAGCTTGACCTCAGGGGGGCATATAACCTTATTCGCATTAAGCACGGGATGAATGGAAGACGGCATTTAATACCCCAGAGGGGCATTTTGAGTACCTAGTGATGCCCTTTGGGCTCACTAATGCTCCTTCTGTCTTCCAGTCCTTCATGAATGACATTTTCAGGGATTTTGTGGATAAATTTCTGATTGTTTATTTGGATGATATCTTGATTTTTTTCCAATGACTGGGACTCTCATGTGAAACATGTTCGGACTGTGTTCCAGATTTTGAGAGAGAATGCTCTGTATGTGAAGGGATCAAAGTGTCTTTTTGGCGTACAGAGGATCTCATTTCTGAGATTCATTTTGTCCCCATCTGTTATTGAAATGGACCCGGTCAAGGTTCAGGCCATCTGTGATTGGGTCCAACCTACTTCATTAAAGGATCTTCAAAGATTCTTGGGTTTTGCCAATTTTTATCGTAAATTTATTGGTAATTTCTCTGTTACTGTTAAACCATTGACTGATTTGACCAAAAAGGGTTCTGATGTGGTGAATTGGCCTCCTGAGGCAGTCTCTGCGTTTCAGGAACTTAAGCAGAGATTCACTTCTGCTCCTGTTCTACGACAGCCTGATGTTTCTCTGCCATTTCAGGTGGAGGTTGATGCCTCTGAAATTGGGGCAGGTGCCGTTTTGTCCCAAAGAGATCCAGAGACCTCTAAAAGTAACCCTTGTGCCTTTTTCTCTCGAAAATTTTCTCCAACTGAACGTAATTATGACGTGGGTAATCGGGAGTTATTGGCCATGAAGTGGGCTTTTGAAGAGTGGAGACATTGGCTGGAGGGAGCCAAACATCAGGTGGTGGTCCTCACGGACCATAAGAATCTGGTTTATCTGGAATCAGCCAAGCGACTTAATCCTAGACAGGCCAGGTGGGCCTTGTTTTTCACACGTTTTAATTTTGTGGTTTCCTTTCTTCCTGGCACTAAGAATGTTAAGGCGGATGCCCTCTCGAGGAGTTTCCTTGCGGACTCTCCTGAGTTATCTGATCCTGCTGTTATTTTGAAAGAGGGTGTAGTTCTTTCCGCCATCTCGCCCAATTTGAGGACTGGCTCTGGAAGGGTGTCAGGAGGATAAACCCGAGCGCTGCCCTATTGGGAAATTGTTTGTCCCAGACCGATGGAAGAAGAGTGTGATGTCTGAGATTCATTGTTCCGCGTTGGCCGGTCATCCCGGAATTTTTGGTACCAGAGACTTGGTTAGTCGGTCCTTTTGGTGGCCTACTTTGTTTCGTGACGTCAGGGAATTTGTGCAGTCCTGCGGGACTTGCTCTCGCTCCAAGCCTTGCTCTCGCTCTAGTGGTTTGTTGATGCCATTGCCTGTGCCCAAGAGACCATGGACCCATATCTCTATGGATTTCATTTCCGACCTCTCTGTTTCTCAGAGAATGACCGTTATCTGGGTGATTTGTGATAGGTTTTCCAAAATGATACATCTTGTGCCATTACCTAAGTTGCCTTCCTCCTCTGAATTGGTGCCTTTGTTCCTTCAGCACGTGGTTCGGTTACACGGCATTCCTGAGAACATTGTGTCTGACAGAGGAGTCCAGTTTGTTTCCAGATTTTGGAGGACTTTTTGTTCTAAACTTGGTGTTCAATTGTCTTTCTCCTCGGCTTTTCATCCTCAGACCAATGGACAAACTGAGAGAACAAACCAGACATTGGAGACTTATCTGAGATGCTTTGTGTCTGCTGATCAGGATGACTGGGTCTCTTTTTTGCCTTTGGCTGAGTTTGCTCTTAATAATAGGGCTAGCTCTGCCACTTTGATGTCTCCATTTTTCTGCAATTTTGGGTTTCACCCTCGATTTTCTTCAGGACAGACGGAGGCTTCTGTCTGTCCAGGTGTTGACTCTGTTGTGGAGTGTATGCAGCAGATTTGGGAATAGGTAGTGGAAAGGTTGTCCCTCTCTCAGGAGAGGGCCCAGCGGTTTGCCAACTGGCATAGGACTGATGGTCCTCGGTTTGAAGTGGGGGACTTGGTCTGGTTGTCCTCAAGAAATATCCCTATGAGAGTTTCATCTCCTAAGTTTAAGCCTAGGTTCATTGGACCTTATAAGATCATGGAGATTCTTAATCATGTTTCCTTTTGTTTACTTCTTCCAGGGACATTTAAGATCCAGAACGTGTTCCACAAGTCCTTATTGAAGAGGTTTGTCGAGCCACTGGTTCATATGGCTGTGCCTCCTGACCCTGTTTTGGTTGAGGGCAATCTGGAGTATGTGGTTGAGAAAATATTGAATTCTCGTTTTTCTAGACGGAAACTCTAGTATTTGGTTAAGTGGAGAGGCTATGGTCAGGAGGACAATTCTTGGGTGTTTGCTTCGGACATCCATGCTAGGAGACTCATCCGTGCGTATCACAGAGCTCATCCTGACCGACCTGGTTGCTCAAATGAGGGTTCGGTGACCCCTCCTCAAGGGAGGGTACTGTTGTGAATGTGCTAGAAATGAATTCTGAGCAGAAGCTCCCTCTGGTGGTTACAAACAGTACTGAACTATCCAATGAAGATTGTGAAGATTGGCGATCAGGTGTTACTGACTTGTCTTATATAAGGGAGGTTCCCTCCCATCAGGGTTGCCGGTGATCAATTGTTCTGGTCTCATATTTGATTCCTGTTCACTTTGTAGCTTGCTGTTTCGTGCCTGCATCTTCTGCTAACAGATAAGACATTTTCTTCTTTTAGTTTTTTGCTTGCTCTTCTCAACTACCAAATCATAACAGACCCTGCTGCATCCCCCAGTCCTGTCCCCTGCCCCTCAGTGTCTTTTTCTGGGAAGAAAATGGCAGACGCATGCAGAGTGCGCCCGCCGAGATCTGCCCGCCGGCACCTGGCAACAATAGATTTTTCCTATTGGTTCATCTTGATCACTGTGATAGACCTTATGACACTGATCAGAATAAAAAATAGTAAAACAGTAAATCAAGCCCCCTTTATCACCCACTTAGTTAGGTAAAAATAATAAAATAAAAAAAATGTATTTTTTTACTTTTTTCCATTAGGGTTGGGGCTAGGGTTAGGATTCGGCTAAGTTTAGGGTTGAGGCTAGGGTTAGAGCTATGGTGAGGGTTTGGTTATGTTTAGGGATGGAGCTAGGGTTAGCGTTGAGGCTATGGTTGCACTCAGCAGCTCTGCACTTTCTCTGCCTATCTGCGGTTTCCTTCTCTGCATTTGCTCCATCTACCTGCAGTTCTCTGCTCTGCACTTGCTCCGCCTACCTGCAGTTCTCTGCTCTGCACTTGCTCCGCCTACCTGCGGTTATCTGCGCTGCACTTGCTGTTAGGTTCTGCTACAAGCACTTAAGGAAAGAAGGGAGATCTGTCCTTACTATAGAACTAAGCTAGATTCCTACGATGTAACGGGGAACCTGATCCTGCGATCAGACCCGCTAAAGTCCTCAGCTAGTCTGTACGAAGACCTATAGATGCGAGTAAGGGATCCCTACAAGAACTAGTGACTGGGAGAAAGATGGACACCTCCTAACAGAAGTTGTAGCAGTAAAAGACAAAAAAAACAACATAGAACATAGAGGTCCGAAGACCAAGCAAAACTGACTGAGTAAGGGCAGAGCAGGATTGAATAGGCAAAAAAGGTCATGTGACCAGCAAAATAGAAAAAAACCTAACAGGAGAGTTCTAACAGTACCCCCACTTATAAGAGGATCCTCCAGATCCCCTAGGCCCAGGCTTATCCGGAAACCTCTTGTGAAACGCTCTAACAAGCCTGGACGCAGAAACATCATCCGCCCTCACCCATGAGTTATCCTCGGGTCCGAAACCCTTCCAAGCGACGAGATACTGCAAACTCCCTCTATACCGTCTAGAATTTAGGATGCGGGAAATTTCATATTCCCCGTCCTCCACCACCGGTTGAACAGTGGCAGAGGCGTCTCCATCCGACACATCAGCTCTTTTCAACAGAGAAACATGAAACACCGGATTAATCTTCCAGGAGGTAGGAACCTCCAACCTAACAGCAGATTGGTTAACAACCTGAAGCACCTTAAAGGGCCCTACAAACTTGGGACCCAATTTTTTAGAAGGAATCCTCAACCGCAGATTCTTAGAGGACAACCAAACCATGTCACCAATAGCAAACAAAACCTCTTGCCGTTTCCTTTCAAAGTACCTTTTAGATTTTCTGTTAGCCTCCTGAAGATTAACACGCACATCCGTCCAAACTCTCTCCAAATCACCGGAAAAATTCTCCTCTTCAGGCACGGCCGATACCAATTTGGAGAATGACCCAAACGACGGATGTCTCCCAGTACAACAAAAAAAAGGCGAACAACCAGCAGAAGAGGATGTATGGTTGTTAAGAGCAAATTAAGCAAGTGGCAGAAACTCAGACCACCCCTCTTGATTGTCTGCCACAAAACAACGCAAGAGCTGCTAAACATCCTGGTTTTTCCTTTCTGTCTGGCCATTAGACTCAGGATGATATCCGGATGAAAATGACAAATGAACTCCCAACCTGTCACAAAAGGGGGGCAAAAAATGAGCCACGAACTGAGGTCCCAATCAGAAACAATGTCAGTAGGAACGCCATGTAGTCTGACAATTTCCTTGACAAAGGCCTTAGCGAGAGTCTTAGCGCAGGGCAGTTTGATAAAAGGAACCAAGTGACACATCTTGCTAAAACGGTCCACGACCACCCAGATGACAGTGAAACCCTCAGAGGGGGAAAGGTCAGTAATAAAGTCCATAGCCAAATGTGTCCAAGGTGCACTAGGAACCTCCAGAGGGCAAAGCAACCCGCAGCAGGAGTATGTGAAGACTTAGATCTAGCACACACAGTGCATTGACGCACCCACTTAATGACTTCCTTCTGCCATTCAGGCCACCAAAAACTGCGACCCACAAGTCTCTTGGTCTCAGAGATTCCACGATGATCTGTCAACTGAGACTCATGACACTCAACAAACAAATCTCTCCTAAAGGTCCCAGGCACAAACAACCTCCCATGGGGAGTGTTAGATGGGGCATTCTCCTGTGCTTTAAGAATCTCATCTTCCAACACAGAGTCCAACGGAGCAATCACAACCCCTTCTTGTAAAATGTTCTCCTCTTCCTCAGCACCGACCATGGGAGAAAAGCTGCGAGACAAAGCATCAGCTTTAACATTCTTTAGTACCTGGGATGTAAGTAACGGAAAAATTAAACCGCGAGAAAAACAGTGCCCACCTAGCCTGACGGGCATTCAAGCGTTTGGCCGCATCAAGATAGATCAGATTTTTATGATCAGTGAAAACCTGAACGGGAAATTCAGCACCTTCCAAGAGATGACGCCAGTGTTCAAATGCGAGTTTAATAGCCAACAATTCCCTATTACCAATATCGTAATTCAGTTCAGTCTCAGAAAAATTTTTTGAAAAAAAGGCACAGGGATGTACTCCATCACTGTTTTCCTTAGACAACACCGCGCCAACCCCCACAGAAGAAGCATCAACCTCAACCAAAAACGGTTTAGTCACATCAGGCTGCATAAGTATGGGAGCAGAGCTTAACCTCTCCTTTAGAAACACAAAAGCTTCAATGGCCTCAGTAGTCCACTGAACCGCATTAGCACCTTTTCTGGTGAGATCGGTCAATGGTTTGACAATAATAGAAAATTTTTTAATGAATTTTCTATAATAATTGGCGAAACCCAAAAACCTCTGTATCGATTTCAAACCAATAGGCCTAGGCCATTCCTGCACAGCTTGAACTTTCACCGGGTCCATCTCAAAACCTTCGCTGGAGATAATGTAGCCCAAAAAACGAATTCTCTGTACAGCGAACTCACATTTCTCTAGCTTAGCAAAAAGCGAATTGTCAATTAATAACTGTAATACCTCACGTACGCTCCGCCAATGAGACTCCAGATCCGGCGAATAAATCAAAATGTCTTCCAAATACACAACCACAATTTTGCCGATCAAAGGTCTAAGGATGTCATTAATAAGATTCTGAAAAAATGCAGGAGCATTGGTAAGACCAAAAGGCATAACAAGATTCTCAAAATGACCCACAGGAGTGTTAAAAGCAGTCTTCCATTCGTCACCCTCCTTCATGCGCAACAAATTGTATGCCCCCCGAAGATCAATTTTAGAGAACCACTTGGCCCCCACTAACTGGTTAAACAAATCAGAAATCAATGGCAGTGGGTAAGGATTGCGTACAGTAATTTTATTAATCTCATGAAAGTCCAGACAAGGACGTAAACCGCCGTCCTTTTTTTTAACAAAAAAAAATCCAACAGCCACAGGAGACTTGGAAGGCCTAATGTGACCGGCGGCCAAGCTTGTCTGTATGTATTCCTCCAAAGCCTTTCTCTCAGGAATAGTAAGATTAAATAAATGACTTTTAGGAAGAGTCGTTCCAAGGACAAATTCAATAGTACAATCATAGTCTCTATGGGGAGGCAAAATCTGCGATTCCTTCTCAGAAAAAACTTTCCAAAAATCCTGAATAGGTACAGGTAATTCCCCTTTATCCACAGCAGCAATACGCCCGTTACAACACTTGTCATAACACTTAGGGCTCCAGGACTTAATTTCATTGGTAGACCAATCCAGTACAGGATTGTGCAATTTTAACCAGGGTAACCCCAAAACCACCGGAGAAGGCAAATTATTCAACACTACCAAATCCAAATTCTCTTGGTGAACACCATTAATAGTTAGGGGAAATTCACAGACCTTGTGAGTAACATTCTTCAAGGCAGAGCCATCAACAGAAACCACGGCAATAGGGGATGTCTTTTTCCTGAGAGCGAGGTGCCATCGCTCCAATCTCCATCGGCTCTCCAATGTCAGTACAGACCATCTCAAGACTTGGAGCTGACATGGCAGAGATTTACTCTCATAAACCCTTGCACGCAGTCTCCTATCCACCCGTATAGCTAATTGCATAGCCTCCTGCAAGTTACCAGGTGTGGGATAAGCAATCAGCAAATCTTTAACCCTTTCACCTAGCCCTGCAAGAAACAAACTTTTCAAAGCTGAATCGTTCCACCCCACCTGAGTAGACCACCGACGGAAGTGAGTACAATATTTTTCCACATTACCTGATCCCTGCCTCAAACGTCTCAATTCTGTCTCAGCTGATGAGACACGATCAGGATCATCATACAATAACCCCAAAGCAGAAAAAAAAACTATCCACTGATCTAAAGCATGGATCCCTAGGTTGTAGAGAAAAAGCCAACTCCTGAGGTTCTTTGCGCAAAAGTGACATTATGAACCCTATGCGCTGTGATTCATCACCAGAGGATCTGGGTTTCAAACGAAAATACAACAAGCAAGCATTTTTAAAAGAAAAAAAATCTTGTTGTTCACCAAAAAATAAATCAGTCAAACGTACCTTTGGCTCCACGAAATGTGCTCCAGAACAACTACTCACTTGTTGCTGGAGCTCAGCCACCTCCAGAGAGAGTCCCTGCAGGCGTTGAGCCAAATCCTGAACCGACACCATGATGAAAACTGGAAATCTTTCCTTAGAGATATTTTTTGGGCTGGACTTACTGTTAGGTTCTGCTACAAGCACTTAAGGAAAGAAGGGAGATCTGTCCCTACGATAGAACTAAGCTAGATCCCTACGATGTAACAGGGAAAATGATCCTGCGATCAGACCCGCTAAAGTCCTCAGCTAGTCTGTACGAAGACCTATAGATGCGAGGAAGGGATCCCAAGAACTAGGGACTGGGAGAAAGATGGACACCTCCTAACAGAAGTTGTAACAGTAAAAGACAAAAAAAAAACAACATAGAACATAGAGTTCCGAAGACCAAGCAAAACTGACTGAGTAAGGTAACAAAGCACCTGGCTAGCTTAAGAGTAGAAATTACAATGAAGTCCAGCAAAGCCAGAAGGGCGGAGCAGGATTAAATAGGCAAAAAAGGTCATGTGACCAGCAAAATAGAAAAAACCTAACAGGAGAGTTCTAACACTTGCTCTGCGCTCTGCGGTTCCGGCCTGCTCTAACTTCGCGTTCTGCAGTTCCGTACTGCTTTGCTCGTTGCGCCTCAACCAGAGGCTCTGTTCTACTCTCCACTCTGCAACCTTGCGGTTCTGCCTCGCTCCACTCCCTGCAGTTCCAGGTCAACCAGTCTGAACAGGTCCCTACTTTTTTCCATGTCTCTCATTCCAGTCTATGTCTCTATCCCTCCCGCACTAGCCCCAGCTGCTCCAGTCTGAACAGGTCCCTGTTCCCTTGTTCCATTCATACCTGCCCGCCTGCCTGCCAGTGTCTCAGCAGTGCCCACCTGTCTGCCAGTGTCTCAACCATGCCTGCCTGTCTGCCAGTGTCTCAGTCGTGCCTGCCTGTCTGCCAAAAATACCAGCCATGCCCGCCATAGTATCAGTCGAGCCTGTCTGTACTTGCCCCCACCTGTCTCAGTGTTCTGTTCCCCAGTGGGATCAGCAGCCACAGCCAGACACCACCCTAGAGTTGTACCTGGTAGCTACCTGCCACACAAGCCTGACCTCACCATCAGAGGCTCCAGTGAACACCAAGGTAGCTGCTTAGTCACACCCCTTCCAGGGCAGTCTGGTTTGTGGCACAGTAGGGCCACAATTCCGATGCTCGCGCCAACCAGTCAGGGTGTGAGGATTACAGTTTGCACAGGCTATGGTCCCCGCTGAGTCCCATGTCCTTTCGCTCTCAGAGCAAGATAAAATTTTTTACCCGATCTGAAATCCTGACTATCGATGCATCGACCCGACTCGTAGTCTCTGATAAGATTTTCAATCAACTAGCGGCTTACGAAAAGCTCGTTCCAGCAGATCGGTCAAGGTACTATGGGAATCCTGAAGAGTGCCTAGTGTTCCTGGAGCAGTGCATTTGATACATCGAATGGAATGCTTCCTGTTTCTCCTCTGATTGGGTCAAGGTGGGATTCATAATGTCCTACCTAGCTGGGGATGCTTTGAGGTGGATCAACCCTCTCTGGGAAGCAAGTGATCCTATCCTCATGGACCAAGAGGCCTTCCTGATGGCCTTCATTAAAGCCTTCAAAGAGCCTAAACCAGTTTTTCCTGCAAAGTATTCTCTTTCCAAATCTGAGAGGCAGTCCAGACGGGCGAAACCAGTGAGGAAACCGCCACGTCAGACCACGACCATTCAAAACCCATCTGTTCTTCAACCTGATAAATCAGCTACCCAAACAAAACCCAAAAAGACTGACAAAACTGGGCTGGCGAAGCAGCAGCCTGGATCCAGTAGTAAGAATGGAATGCAGTATTGCTGCAGTTGTATCGAACATGTGGAAGGTCTCTGCCCTGAGAAGCATATATTCCAGAACCCTGGACCAGTAGGAGAGACTGCCTTGGGTGAGAAGACCTCCTCTCCACTAAAGTCTATGACTGTCCCGGTGCCTTGTGGGAGCTTCGGTTGGGCAGATGTATTAAACCTGCAAGCTATACGGAGTCAGTGTGTGGTTCCTGTTCAACAGCTCCAGAGGCTGGCAAAGGTGCTATTTGGTGATGGCCGAGCCCTACTTAGGTGCAGTCTAGTCTTGAAGGGACAATTACAGCTCCAAATCGGAGTATTATACATGGAGAAGTTTGTCTACCATGTGCTGTCCGGTATGCCCTTCGGTCATTCTAAGCCGAGAACACTACTGCCAGTTCCAGTCTGGAGACCCAGCGTGGTGCTGCATTTGGAACTACCAAATCACGAGTGATGTCTAGTTCCAATTCGTCAAGGTTAGTCAACGGTGTCGTCACCTTCTCCACCTGATCTGCTGGTCATTGAGTCATGGTATGCTGACGTCACTGAAGAACGGAAAGCGGTGACGTTCTCTCCACACATCTCCAACAGTGGTGACCAGTTCCCAGGAACATCCCTGTCGCTTGAGTGTTTTTTTCTGGATAACAGGCAGAAGATGGATCCTGTGAGATTGCCTTCAACTTCCATGTGGCCGGGTGGTGAAAATGCCAAAACGGAAGTTTTCTTTTCTCTGCGTTCCCCTGATCTGGAGGAGGAGGTCCAGTTTTCTTGGGATTACGAGCAGAAGTTTAACCCAGTGACAGTGTCTTCAGTTTCCAGGTGGCCGGTTGTTGCAGATGTCAAGATGGAAGCTTCCAAGTCCCTGATTTCCATCTACCTGGAGGAAGAGGCCCAGGTCATTGTGTAAGCTGACCTCATCGGGCACAAGGAGACTTTGCATTCTGTGATTCCCGATGGCACGCCTACCTCATTTTAACCGAAGGATGTCGTGATGGCCTGGACTGTGTGTGGTCCAATACTTCTTCTACAGGTCATCCTGGCAGGCTAGAAAAACAGGGGGTGGAAATGGGGGTGCTGTAACAACCCTGCCGTCATCACTGCATGGCCTCCCAACTTACTCACTACTCCGGGCCATGCTGTGAGTTCTGTCTTTCTGCCGGCTTCATTCTGGGTACCTCATGTCTCCTGCCTGCTCTTTGCATACTTCCTGGCTGTGTGCATAGGGGGCGGTGCCAGCACTTCCTGAATCTTATAGAGACAGCGTGCACCTTCCTAAGGTGTCCCCAGCCAATTGCCATGAGAAATCGAGTTCATAAGGCTTACCCGCCCATATGAGGATGCCTGTGCAACGCTCTATCTCAGTCAGTGTCTTGCTGCTGAGCTGCCGGGTCCTGTCCTGTTTTTCAGCCTTCTCTGGGGACTGAATACCCAGATCTGTTTCTGTGCTTTGTGTCTTACTTGTTCCGCCCTCTAGGAGGCTGCATATCCTGGACTGTATCTTGGTTCCTGTACCTTGTCCCGTACCTAACCTTGTCTGTATTCAGTCCTATTTCTGTGTCCGTTGTATCCTTGTCTGTAGCCTTTCCCATCTGCTGTGTGTATCCTTGCGTCTATTGTGGTTCTGCTCTGCTCGTCGCACCTAGAGGCTCTGCTCTGCTCGCCACACCTAGCAGCTCTGCTCTGCTTGCCGCACCTTGCGGCTCTGCTCACTGCACTCAGGAGCTCTGCACTTGCTCTGCCTACCTGCGGTTCTACACTCTGCATTTGCTCCGCCTACCTGCTTTTCTCTGCTCTGCGCTTACTCCACCTACCTGTGGTTCTCTGCTCTGCACTTGCTCCATCTACCTGCTGTTCTCTGCTCTTCACTTGCTCCACGCTCTGCGGTTCTGTTCTGCTGGTTGCTCCGCAACTAGTGGCTCTGTTCTACTGTCAACTCCGCAAGCTTGCGGCTCTGCCTTGCGCCACTCCCTGCAGTTCCAGCTCCACCAGTCTGAACAGGTCCCTACCTGTTTCCATATATCTCTCAATCCAGTCTGTGTCTCTGTCCCTCCTGCACCAGCCCCAGCTGCTTGAGTCTGAACAGGTCCCTACCTGTTCCCTTGTTCCATTCATACCAGCCCGCCTGCCTGCCAGTGTCTCAGCCGTGCCTGCCTGTCTGCCAGTGTCTCAGTCGTGCCCGCCTGTCTGCCAAGAGTACCAGCCGTGCTCGCCATAGTATCAGTTGAGCCTGTCTGTGCTCGACCGCACCTGTCTCAGTGTTCTGTTCCCCAGTGTGATCAGCAGCCACAGCCAGACACCACCCTGGAGTAGTACCTGGCAGCTACCTGCCGCACAAACCTGACCTCACCATCAGAGGCTCCAGTGAACATCAAGGTAGCTACTTACTCACACCCCTTCCAGGGCAGTCTGGTTTGTGGCACAGTGGGGCCACAATCCCGATGCTCGCGCCAACCAGTCAGGGCGCGAACGTTATATAAGTCTATGGGAAAACCGAGTATTTTTTCTGCGATCCCCCGAGGGTCCTTTTAAAGTCTAAAAACGTCTATAAGTGATGGAAACACAGCTCAAATGACACGGGAACATCATGCACAATGCCCCTGGAAGCATTCCAGGTCACAGCTGTGAGCAATGTTGTCCGAGTCTTACGCCATTTTTACAGACATACAAAAACTAAACCAAAATGGATTTCCCTGGGAAATATGTCAAGTAACATCCTTTCCAGGCTAATGACTTTTATATAAGGCAAAATAATTAACCCAAAGTAAAAAGGTTCCTCCACCAATTTGTCTATGTTCACATGTAGCATTTTTTGATGCGTTTTTCAACTTTACCATTGCTTTCAACCAATACAAATGCATTTACTGTGAAATGTCACTCTAGCATTTAACAACCTTGGCTGGCCATGTGGTGTGTGACACATTATCAGACACATCTTGTTTCATTTATGAAGGAGGGACTCTTAAAGTCACAAAGCCAATTTTTATAGGGGCATCAGGCAGCATTAATCTTCTTAAAGGGCCAATATTAAATAGTGGGTCTCCTATACTGTTATTGCCTAGGCACTGAGTGGCTGGGCTTACAAAAATTAGGATGCACCCCAATACCCCTGTGATGAGACGTACAGGAAGGCCTTATGAAAAAATGTTCAAATTATAAGAAAATAGGTCTCCCATAGTGTTAAGGCCCCGTCTCACATAGCGACACACCAGCGATCCCGACAACGATTAGGATCGCTGGTGTGTCGCTACATGATCGCTGCTGAGCTGCCAGACAGGCAGCTCAGGCAGCGATCAGGACAGCGACACTGCGGGTAACGTCGTCTAGTTACCCGCAGTGTACGTTGGATACCAGCGCACTGATGCAGGGAGCTGGTAACCAAGGTACACGTCGGGTTTCCAGGCGCTGCGCAGTGCCTGGAAACTCGACATGTACCTTGGTTACCAGCTCCCGTGCAGCAGCGCGCTGGTATCCAATGTACACATCGGGTTTCCAGGTACAGCCCCGCGCCTAGAAACCCGATGTGGACCTTGGTTACCAGGAGATCGCTGGTCTCCTGCGTGGCACACGCAGCGATGCGTGCTGGCCAGCGGGAGACCAGCGATCAAAAAAGTCCTGGCATTTCTGACATGACCAGCGATTCACAGCAGGGGCCTGATCGCTGGTACGTGTCAGACATAGCGAGATCGCTGCTGAGATCGCTGTTTAGCAGCAATCTCGCTAGCGATCTCGCTATGTGAGACGGGGCCCTTAGCCTATACATTAAATGCAAGGCCTGCCCTGCAGCAAAGTAACACGCACCCCAATAAGACTTTGAAACCAGGTACTGGATGGCCACAAGAAAAGCAAGTTCACATTACTCTTTTGCCACTGCCATACTGTTAGCCTGTGCATTGACTTCAAGGCCCTATCCTGCATCAAATTCAAGCACACCCCAAAAAGGCTTAGTGGATGTACACAGGAAAACCACGTTCACATTACTCTTTTGCCACTGTCATACTGTTTGCCTATGCATTGATTTCAAGGCCCTATACTGCATCAAATTCAAAAGCACCCCAAAAAGGCTTTGAAGCGACCTAGTGGATGTACACAGGAAAACTACGTTCACATTACTCTTTTGCCACTGCCATACTGTTAGCTTCTTCATTGAATGCAAGGCAAATCCTATATCAAATTCAAACGCACCCCAAAAAGGCTTTGAAACCATGTACTTGATGGCCACCTGAAAGCATTCTTCCTATTAATTTGTTACTCCCATATTGTTTGGCTACACAGTGAATAGTTGAGCCTGAAGACCCGGCAGTGGACAATTGCAGTGTTGATGCTAAAAACCCAGCGGTGGACAATTGCAGTGTTGTCACTGAAGACCCAGTGGTGGACCATTGCAGTGTTGGCACTAAAGACTCTGCTGTTTAAAATTGCATTGTTGACGCTGAAGAACTGGCAGTGGACAATTGCAATGTTGATGCTAAAGACCTAGCAGTGGACAATTACAGTGTTGATGCTAAAAACCCAGTGGTGAATAATTGCAGTGTTGACGCTGAAGACCCAGCGGTGGACCATTGCAGTGTTGGAGCTAAAGTCCCTGCAATTTAAAATTGCATTGTTGATGCTGAAGAATCAACAGAAGACAATTGCAGAGTTTATGCTAAAAACCCAGTAGTGGACAATTGCAGTGTTGCCGCTGAATACCCAGTGGTGGACAATTGCAGTGTTAAGGCTAAATAATCGGCAGTGGACAATTTGCAGTGTTGATGCTAAAGACCCAGCGGTGGACAATTGCAGTGCTGATGCTACAAACCCAGTGGTGGACAATTGCAATGTTGACGCTAAAAACCCAGCGGTGAACAATTGCAGTGTTGACACTGAAGACTCAGCGGGGGACCATTGAAGTGTTGGCGCTAAAGGCCCTGCAGTTTAAAATTGCATTGTTGATGCTGAAGAACTGGCAGTGGACAATTGCAGTGTTTATGCTGAAGACCCAGCAGTGGACAATTGCAGTGTTGAGGCTGAATAATCGGCAGTGGACAATTACAGTGTTGATGCTAAAGACCCAGTGGTGGACAATTGCAGTGTTGACGCTGAAGACCCAGCAGGGGAACAACTGCAGTGTTGAGGCTGAATAATCGGCAGTGGACAATTGCAGTGTTGCTGCTAAAGACCCAGTGGTGGACAATTGCAATGTTGACGCTGAAGACCCAGCGGTGGACAATTGCAGTTTTGAGGCTGAATAACTGGCAGTGGACAATTGCAGTGTTGACCCTGAAGACCCAGCGGTGGACCATTGCAGTGTTGACGCTAAAGACCTTACAGTGGAGCATTTCAGTGTTGAACCTGATGAACCATCAGTGGATAATTGCACTTTTGAGTCTTAAGAACCTGCATTGATCAATTGCTGTGGTGAGTCTGAAAACACAGCATTTTAGCATTGCAGTGTTGAGGCTGAAGAACTGGCATAGAAGAATTGCATTGTTGAAGAATATTAACAACCAGCAAAGTTCACATTATTATTGGAAGATCGGCCCCAAATTTGGTCAAACGAAAATACCACTTTTAAGAGACGTGTATGAAGTTCTCCTAAAAATCAGTTTTCATTACAAAGGAGCAGGTCTCCTATACTTGTAATGGCCATACACTAAGTGCATAGCCTGAAAAACATTTTCCCCTGGGGTGGGGCACATCAACTGACTGTGTAAATATTGGTAGTTACGGACATCCTAAACACCCTGACAAAACAATATAGTGGCTGTTTCATCACGGAAAACGGTCACCCTAGTGATCTAGGGGTGATGTAGGAAGAGACATGGCATATGGCCTGCAAAAAAGGTCTTCCCAGTTTAAAGGATCGGGTCTCCTATACTTGTAATGCACATACACTAAGTGCATAGGCTGAAAAACAATTTTCCCTGGGGTGCGGCACATCAACCGACAGTGTAAATATTTGTAGTTATGGACATCCTAAACACCCTGGCAAAACAATATAGTGGCTGTTTCATCACGGAACACGGTCACCCTGGTGATCTAAGGATGGTGTAGGAAGAGATGTGGAGTATGGCCTATGGCCTGCAAAAAAGGTCTTCCCAGTATAAAGGAGCTGGTCTCCTATACTCGGAATGCCCATACACAGTGCATAGGCTGAAAAACATTTTCCCCTGGGAGGTGACACCTCAACATAGAGTGTAAACATTTTTTGAACGGTCATCAAAACACCCTTAAAAAATGAATACTGACTGACTGCATCACAGCCACGGTCACCCTCATGTTCTAGTGGTGGTGGATAATGAAGATGAGGAAAGGAGGAGGATAATAACACACCAAATAGCCAAAGTCAGGAAGTATATACCCATGTGTGGGTGTGAAGAGATGCATGGAAATACACCTCCCAAAAAATATACTGTATTTAAGGCTATGTTTTGCTGTTCCCATTCGGTGGTGTACAGAAATCTGCCCCAATCCATGCCTTTTTCAATTTTATAAGAGTCAGCCTGTCAGCATTTTCTGTTGGCAGACGGATGCGCTTATCAGTTATTATTCCACCAGCGGCACTAGAAATCCACTCTGACAAAACGTTAGCGGAAGGGCAGGCCAGTACCTCCAAGGCGTAGAGAGCCAGTTCATGCCACGTGTCCAGCTTGGATACCCAATAATTTTAAAGGCACAGAGGATTCACGGAGAATGTTGGTACGGTCAGCAAGGTACTGCTTCAACATCTTCCCAAACTTTCCAGGCCTTGTGAGACTACACCGCGACTCTGGGCCAGGGCGATGGGAGGGTCTGAGAAAAGTGTCCCAGTTCTTTGCCAGTGTTCCCCGGCCCTGCTGGATTGTAGTTGGGTCTCTCTCACCTCTACTCTTTGGTTGGCCAACGAACTGTGACCTCTTCCGCCAGCGTTTTCAGATGGGATTTTTTTCAGTAATTTCGCAACAATGGCCCTCTGGTACTGCATCATTTTAATACACTTATCTGACTCTGGAATAAGAGATTGAAAGTTTTCCTTGTAGCGTGGGTCTAGAAGTGTCACCAACCAGTACTGCGTGTCGGCAATAATTTTGATAATGCGAGGGTCACGGGAAAGGCAGCGCAACATAAAGTCTGCCATGCTTGCCAGACTGATAACTGGCAAGCCTTCCGTGTCCTCACCAACAGGACGACTGAACATGCTCTCTTCCTCCTCCTCCTCCCTGTCCTCAGGCCATCCATGCTAAACAGACGGTATGACAGTTGTGCTTGTAGTACCGTCTATAGCGCAGGAAAGTAGCTCCTGTTCTTCCTCCTCCTCCTCTTCCTCATTGTCAACCAATCCACGTTGGGATGACTTGAGTCCGTGCTGTGTGTAATCACCCTGTATGGTTCCTTGCTCCATCTCATCGTGCTCCGCCTGCAATGCATCCTCTTTGTGAGCACAGAGCTTTTCAGAATAAAGACAAGTGGGATGGTGACTCTAAGTTTGGCATCATCGCTGCTCACCATCTTGGTGGACTCCTCAAAGTTTTGTAGGATGGTACATATGTCTGACATCCATATCCACTCCTGAGGTCTTATGTGTGGAGTCTGAACTGAATACCGATGTCCTTGTTGATGCTGCTACTCAACAACAGCCCTCTTCTGCTCACAAATCCTTTTCAGCATATGCAGTGTAGAGTTCCAATGCATGGGGACATCACACACCAATCTGTGAGCTGGAAGCTGCAAACGCTACTGAAGAACAGAAAGGGCAGGTGAAGCTGTAGCTAACTTTCTAAAATGGGCACACAGGTGGCGTACTTTCAAAAGCAGGTCCTGCAGCTCCAGGTAGGTTTTGAGAAACCGCTGAGCCACCAGGTTAAGCACATGGGCCAGGCATGGTACGTGTATGTGAGTCACACGTACAGGGCTTGGGGTACTCGGCACCGAGCCCGTTCACTTCAATGGGGGATGTCACGGGTAGCGTGGCTTGGTCCGTTGCCCTGGGCGCTCGTTTCAAGGGGGATATTTACAGGGGATTTAGAAATGTTCGTGACGCCACCTTTGGTTCCTGGTCAGGGTGACCAGCGCTGCAGGGTGAATCCTCTGAGGGGTTGTTACTGGGCAGCAAGGTGTTAAGTCTTCCACAGGTAAGACTGATCCCTCGAGGTATATGGCGGTGCAGGGGGTGCAAGCAATAAGGCGGACACACACAATGAGTCTCTTTCCGTACCTTTACTGGTGATATTTGCAGGCACGTCCCGGTAAGCTGCTCAGGGTGGAGGATGCACGTCCAGTAATCACTGAGTAGGTGTAAGGCCTCCTTACTTTTTGATGTGTGTGAGTTTCTAACTTGCATAAAACAACGTTTAACTCCTTCTCCTTGCTACGCCCGGCTGATCTTGTGATGAGGTCTTCTTGTGGACAGAACAGTGTCTCTATGGCGGTACCTGCCAGACCCCCGTCTCTCTAACCTCAGTTACGTATCAGCACTGCTGGGCCCCTGCGACTTGGAGTCCAGGGTCTCCGGTTTTTCCCACTAGCTGTGAAGATACTAGCAAGCTCGGACCCGGTGTCCGGTAGTGCAGAGTGGAGGTTAGCTATCAATGCTGGTTGACCTCTGCCACTCTCTCTTTTCCTTTCTCCACTTGCCTGTCGTCCTACTCGCACACTTAGCATAAGCACAGGCAGCAGTAGATGTCAGCTTCTCGCTCAAACTTCCTCAGCCCTCAGGCTAATCTGACAGGAGTCTCTCCCCGGTGTTCTGAGGAGTTTTTATCTGCCCCTCACAGCTCATCTGAGGTCACTGCGTTCTGCGATGTTCTGCTGTTCTGAGGTAACACCAACGACCAGCTAACTCGCAGCTAGACTGCCTTATCTCACTGCTGTCATTTCAAGGGCTCCCTCTGGTGGTACCAGGGAAAAATGTGAAATGTTGTGTGCAATGGGTTATCGTGGATTTACCTTTCCGTGCATCCTCCAGGGTAACATGTGGCTCCAGTCACAGCTGGGCTACACATCCCCCCTAGTTAATATCAGCACTCCCGGGCTGAAAAAGAAAACAATTTTCATAACATAACAATAAACATAACTCATCCCTTGCGGGAGGTAAGGACACTTCAAACGTTACAATGTGTACAAATGGCAATAGAAAAATATCAAATACTTTCACAGTGCAAATAAATACAAGATACTTGTGGAGGACCCGCACCAAACCTCCCACGGGGGTCCTGGGTGGGCTGCAGGACTTCTCTGCTGCAAACCTCACTCAAGGCCACACCATACGGGTTTTTCTTCTGAGGTAGAATGGCTTTACGTAAAACCAAGATGGGGCACTAAGTGCCAACTATTTACATTACAGTTTTTGGGCTGGCAAAGTCCTCAGCCACGCAGTCCTTTAAAATAGCATTTATAGAAAAATCACATTTCTATCATATCACATTACCCAACTGGGGTATGCTACTTCAGCATGTAATCATATATGCAAATATTTACACAAATCTTATTCACATTTTTACACTTGGATATTGGTTTACTGAATTACTTTGCTAGGCCTACTCTTGGTACCTAACAGGTAACCTTCCCTTTGTTGTGCGTACTGACCTACGTGGTTTGGTGTCAGGTATAGTAGCATCTGGCCTATCTGTCCTGCGTGCTGGCAAACTGTAATACTGCCTTAACCTCTCTAGGGATCTGGCAAGCATACTTGTGGCTGGGCGATGCGGTTCTGTTTCGCCAGGGGATTCTTCTGGTAGTTCCATGTCTTGAGGTTCCATTTCTTGAGACTCTACTTCTAGAGGTGCTACAGGAGCAGGTTCCTCTTGAACTATTTCTTCTGCTGCGGCAACTGGCTCAACTGGACGTTGAAGCGCTTCTTGTGGTTGGTAAAATTGAAGTACTGGAATAATCACAGCGTCTCCGATACAAGGCCAATCTGCAGGAAAATCTCCTAAGTCCGTGTGTATGACTTCACCTGGTTTCTCTTTTTCCATAACAAGTTCTTCCTTATGAAGTTTTAACATGTCTGGACACAGTTTTAGGTGGTCTCTTGATACAGTGGTGGTAGTCTTTCCTCCATCTTTGCTAATGGTACAGGTTTTCCTGTTGTCAAACTTGGAATTTTGCACGACATATGGCTCTTTTTCCCACTGATCATCCAATTTGGGCATTCTTTTTCTTTTTAGCACCATTTCTCCAGGCATAAAAGGTTCAGCTGGCGCACTTTTGTTGTAGTTCTCCTCTTGCTTTTCCCTTACTTTATTGAGACTATCTTCCACGCAGGCTTGTACTCTCCTGTACTGTTCCTGTCGGTTCATGTCCCAATCTTCAGTAGTAACATCAGCTTCTGGTTCTACAACACCAAGTTCCAAATCCATGGGCAGCTTTCCTGGTCTTGCCCGCATAAGGTAGGCTGGAGTGCAGTTGGTGGAACTCACAGGTATGTGGTTGTACAGATCTACCAGGTCAGGTAGTAGGTCTGGCCACCGATTCCTCTCCTCAAGTGGTACCGTCTTCAGCAGATCAATGACTATGTGATTCATCTTTTCACAGAGACCATTTGTTTGGGGGTGGTACGGTGTGGTTCTTATCTTCTTGCATCCGTACAAATGACAGAATTCCTTAAACAGTTCGGCTTCAAAGGCAGGACCCTGATCAGTTAACACTTGCTCTGGATATCCATGGGGTCTGCAGAAATACGCCTGAAACGTCCTTGCTGCTGTTTCAGCTGTCAGATCTTTGACAGGGGCGACCACCAGGAACCTGGAGTAGTGATCCACCATTGTCAGGGCATATGAGTATCCTGACCTGCTGGGTGACAACTTGACATGGTCCAAGGCCACGATCTCCAAGGGACAAGTCGTCTTGATGGGCTGCAGGGGTGCTTTCTGGCTACTGTAGTCTTTTCTTTGGAGGCTACAGGACGCACAGTTTTTACACCATTTCTCGATAGAACTTCGCATTCCCACCCAGTAGAAACGACACTTCAGCAGGGTTTCCAGCTTCTTCCAGCCAAAGTGCCCCGCTCGATCATGGTAGGCTTCCAACACCATCTGGATGTCTGTTCTTGGCACTACTATCTGCCATACCATCTCATGGGTTCTGGGGTTGACGTACCTTCGGCACAGCTTCTCTCGGTAGATAAACAGCTGGCTTCTCTCGTTCCACAGCTGCTTTGCTTGTTGAGACGCATCCTTCTCCAAGGAGGAACCTTCCTGAGTTATCATTTCCTTGATGTGGCTGACAACCGGGTCACTGTTCTGGGTCTCCTTCCAGCTGTGGTGAGGTAAAGGGTTTAACGTCTTACCACGCTGCCTCCTGTAGGCTCGTTGCTCGTGGATCATCCCATTTCTGTGGAATTCAGGTAGCTCAATCTCTTCTAGGTCATCCGATTCCTCTTCCGTGTCGGACTCATGCGGCATTCTGGACAAGGCATCAGCATTGGCATTCTTACGGCCCGCCCTGTACTTGATGGTAAATTGATAGTTCGACAGCCGAGCCATCCAACGTTGCTCAATGGCTCCCAGCTTAGCTGTTTCAAGATGTGTCAAGGGGTTATTGTCTGTGTAAGCAGTGAACTTGCTGGAGGCTAGGTAATGCTTGAATGTTTCTGTAATGGCCCAGACCAGCGCCAGGAACTCCAACTTGAAGCTGCTATAGTTCTCTGGGTTTCTCTCGGTCGGCCGGAGCTTCCTGCTTGCATATGCGATGACTTTTTCTTGGCCATTTTGCTTCTGACTGAGGACAGCTCCCAATCCTTCATTGCTGGCATCAGTATACAGCAGGAACGCTGGCTGTAGTCAGGATAGGCTAAGATCTCATCGCCTGTCAGGATCTCCTTCATCTCTTTGAATGCCTCAACTTGTTCTTTACCCCAGTGGAATAGAGGATTTCTGCTCTTGAGGGGTTGTCCTACCAGGAGGTCCTGCAGAGGTGCTGCTTTCTTGGTGTAGTCCTTTACAAACCTCCGGTAGTAACCTGTCAGTCCCAGGAACTGGCGCACCTCCTTGAGATTCTTCGGTTCTGGCCATTTCTGGATGGCAGTGACCTTCTCGGGGTCTGGCGCTACTCCTTCTGAGCTGACAATATGTCCCAAGTACTGTACCTTTTGTTTGAGCAGATGGCACTTTGAAGGCTTCAGTTTCATCCCATACTTGGACAGTGACTCAAATACCTCTGCCAGGTGCTTCAGATGATCCTCATACGTCTTGGAGTACACAATTACGTCGTCCAGGTACAGCAACACGGTTTCAAAGTTGAGATGTCCCAGGCAACTCTCCATCACTCTCTGGAACGTTCCCGGGGCACTGCTGAGTCCAAACGGCATCCTGTCAAACTCACCATTGGGGTGGTGAAAGCCGTCTTCTCCCGATCTCCTCAGCCACAGCTACTTGCCAGTACCCACTAGTGAGGTCAAGGGTGGAAAAGTAGTTAGCAGTTTTTAAGGCAGCTAAGGATTCCTCAATGCGTGGTAAAGGGTATGCATCTTTATGTGTTATGCGATTTACTTGTCTGTAATCTACACACATCCTCATGCTTCCATCCTTTTTCTTAACTAGGATTAGAGGTGCTGACCAAAGACTACAACTATCCCTTATCACCCCTGCTTCCTTCATGTCACGCAACATTTCCTTAGCTTTCTGGTAGTGTGCTGGAGGCATAGGCCTGTACCGCTCTTTGATGGGAGGATGGCTGCCTGTAGGGATATGATGCTGTACTCCCTTAATTGTCCCAAAGTCAAGTGGATGTTTGCTAAATACCTGTGTGTACTCCTGTACCACCCATAGTACTCCCTGTTTCTGGTGGGCGTGAGTGGTGTCTGTCCCGACATGGAGCTGCTGACACCAATCCTCCACCTGGGTTGCTGGGTCATTATCCTCCGCTGGTTGGCGGGAGGCTAAGGACTCTGTCGTGAGAATAGAGTTGTTATCTACGGTATGTAATTTAGCAACTGTGGCATAGCGTGGTAAATTCACTTCATCTTCTCCCCAGTTGAGAAGACGTACTGGTACTCTCCCATTTCGTACTTCTACTACCCCTCTAGCAGTCAAGAGTGTAGGTCTGTGCTCTGAACAATGGGGCTCTACTACTGCTTGGTAGTTCTGTCCTCTCAGACCTATTGCTGCTCTACACCATATAAGCATTTCACTCATTGGGGGTATCACAATGGGGTTTGGGTCTGTCACCCGTACATTACCAATTTCACCATCTGTCAGCTTCGCTTGCTGCTGGCACATCAGGGCCCGGATCTCCCTCTGGATCACTCCCTTTTGCTTTGGCTTGGCAACTTCAGCGAGCTGTTGGAGCAAAAACACAACTTCTCCCAGACAGTTACTAATAATGTTTGTACCTAAAACCACATTTAAGCCATTTTCCTCATTTACAGTCTTTACTACTAAGAGTCCCTGGTCCTTCAGCTCCACTCTGCCCACCTTTACGTCCACGTTTTTGGCTCCGAGTATATCAACAGGGAGACCATTAGAGGCATACACAGCAAAGTCGGGGCTCGGGGGCTGGAGGCTGTCCATGGACCAAAACTTATTATACAGGACATCAGGTATGATGGTCACCTGAGAACCAGTGTCCAGCAGGGCAGGGATTGCGATCCCGTCCAGGATGATGGACAGGTAAGGTCTTCCTCCCACAAACCTGCTGTTCCAGTCTGAGCGGCCCAATGAGTCTATTCCTGGGTGTTGGCCCTCGGACCCAGGATCTGCTCGTTTAAAGGACACTGTCGGGCTAGATGACCTTCTCTGTTGCAATGGTAGCAGATGATCTCTCGGCGAGGATGGTGCTGATCAGGGGTCGCTCCTGGGGGTGGCGTTGTCCTCCTCCGGTGGGGCGACGTCCTCCTTTTCCTCCGGTTCATCCAAGGGACATCCTCTGGGCAGTCAGCTAGCAGGATCTTTCCTCCTTCTTCCTTCCGCAGTTGCAGGGCACTCATTACAGCGGCCAGGTTTTTAGTCAGCTGGCGCACTTCTGAGCGCAGACAGTCCAACTCAGTAGGGGGCGCCACCTGCGTTTTGGCTTCCGCCACCAGCGGGAAAAAGGTGGATGCTGCTGGCTTTAGAGTGGCTTCACCCGGGTGATACTGGGTTGCCACCTCAGGCTTCTCCAGGGGTCACAGTCCTTTTATAGCCATATCTTTTAGGGCATCAAAGGTAGCGTCAGGATGATCCAGGGACCACCAGTGCACAGTTCTGCTTTCAGCTTGGGACCTCAGTCCCCGTACAAACTGTTCCTTCAACATTTTGCTTTCATTAATGGCACTTATAGGGTTAACCTGTTTGAGAGCTCGCAGGACCCCTGTAGTCGGCAGGCGTAGTCCCTAATACTGTCATCTGGTCTCTGGGAGCATTGGTAAAACCTCATCCGGAGATCTGTTTCAGTGCGGTCCTCAAAGATAGTCTGTAGCTTTAAGAAAATTGCAAGCACTGATTCCTGGTCTGCAGCTCTCCAAGTCTCTATCTCTCTCTCTGCAGCACCAGTCAATTGTCCCAATACCACTGCAGCTCTTTGTTTCTCTGTTATAGGGTACATGTCCATTATGCTGCATATTTTGCGCTTGAACCCTGACAGGGTATCCGGCTTACCGCTATACTGAGGGAGCCACTTTGCTCCAGGCAGGTATGGGAGCGTCAGCGGTACTATCGGGGCCACCGGACCTGGTGAGGGGCCAGCGTATCCATCCTGCGCCGCAGCGCCGGCGGGTAAGTCACCGGAGCGGTCGCCCTGGGCCGCGCTGTCAGCTTGTGGCTGCGACATGTCTGCGCCCCCCTAGTTAAGTGTGGCCTACCTTCTCCTGAAGGCTGCAGCTCCGCCAGGCACAGCGATGTGGAAGGACCTGCGTCGCCGGCGCTGATATCAGCGCGATCACGGAAGCTCTTCACAGGACCTGCGTTGGGGGCGTGTCTGGGACTCCGCGCGCTTTCTGCAGGTACGCCCCTTCTCTTTGAGCTGCAGCGCTGTACTTTGGCGGGTAATGGCGGACAAGTGGCGCCAAAAATCACAACAACAGTAACACAGTCACTTGCACAAAAACAGTCCACTTAGGCACACGGGACTCACATATAGCGAGCTTCTTATCCTGTTCGTGACGCCAAAAAGATGAGTCGCACGTACAGGGCTTGGGGTACTCGGCACCGAGCCCGTTCACTTCAATGGGGGATGTCACGGGTAGCGTGGCTCGGTCCATTGCCCTGGGCGCTCATTCAAGGGGGATATTTACAGGGGATTTAGAAATGTTCGTGATGCCATCTGTGGTTCCTGGTCATGGTGACCAGCGCTGCAGGGTGAATCCTCTGAGGGGTTGTTACTGGGCAGCAAGGTGTTAAGTCTTCCACAGGTAAGACTGATCCCTCGAGGTATATGGCGGTGCAGGGGGTGCAAGCAATAAGGCAGACACACCCAATGAGTCTCTTTCCGTACCTTTACTGGTGATATTTGCAGGCACGTCCCGATAAGCTGCTCAGGGTGGAGGATGCACGTCCAGTAATCACTGATTAAGTGTAAGGCCTCCTTACTTTTTGATGTGTGTGAGTTTCTAACTTGCATAAAACAACGTTTAACTCCTTCTCCTTGCTACGCCCGGCTGATCTTGTGATGAGGTCTTCTTGTGGACAGAACAGTGTCTCTATGGCGGTACCTGCCAGACCCCCGTCTTCCTAACCTCAGTTACGTATCAGCACTGCTGGGCCCCTGCGACTTGGAGTCCAGGGTCTCCGGTTTTTCCCACTAGCTGTGAAGATACTAGCAAGCTCGGACCCGGTGTCCGGTAGTGCAGAGTGGAGGTTAGCTATCAATGCTGGTTGACCTCTGCCACTCTCTCTTTTCCTTTCTCCACTTGCCTGTCGTCCTACTCGCACACTTAGCATAAGCACAGGCAGCAGTAGATGTCAGCTTCTCGCTCATACTTCCTCAGCCCTCAGGCTAATCTGACAGGAGTCTCTCCCCGGTGTTCTGAGGAGTTCTTATCTCTCCCTCACAGCTCATCTGAGGTCACTGCGTTCTGCGATGTTCTGCTGTTCTGAGGTAACACCAACGACCAGCTAACTCGCAGCTAGACTGCCTTATCTCACTGCTGTCATTTCAAGGGCTCCCTCTGGTGGTACCAGGGAAAAATGTGAAATGTTGTGTGCAATGGGTTATCGTGGATTTACCTTTCCGTGCATTCTCCAGGGTAACATGTGGCTCCAGTCACAGCTGGGCTACACATCTGAGCTTGCCTTGCCTCAGAGCTGCCACCAGGTAACGGCCAATGTCACACATCACCATGCCTGGCTGTAGGTTTAGCCGTGTCAGACACATATCTGCCTGCTCTTTCAGAGCTGTCCACAACTCTTCAGCATTGTGAGGTTTGTCAACTAAGCATATTAGCTTCAGCACAGCCTGCTGACACTTCGCTAAGGCAGTGCTGCAGTGCTTCCAGCTTGCAACTGATGTGGCATTTCAGAGATGCAGGCTGAAGAGGAGGAGGAGGAGCTGTAGACTGTGGGGGCAACCCTGTTTGAGTTAGGGTGCCCAATCCTCGGCGTTGGTAGGACGTGTTCCATCCAAAGTTCAGACTGGGTCCCGGCTTCCACTATGTTAACCCAGTGTGCCGTCAGCGAGTTGTAATGTTCCTGACCAGAAGCACTTGTCCACATGTCCGTGGTTAAGTGTACTTTCCCTGTAACTGCATTGTTGAGGGCACGGGTAATATCGTGGGACACGTGCTTGTATAGTGCCGGGACAGCACACCGGGAAAGAAATAGGTTGCAGAAAGCTTCGGTCTCCACAAGTCTAAAAGGCAATATTTTAAGCGCAAGCAGATGAGAAATGTGTGAATTTAGTACTGTGGCTTGTGAGGCATTGGCTGCGTATTTCCGCTTTTGTTCCAATGACTGGGGTATGGACAACTGAAGGCTGCGCTGGGACAAGGACGTGGACGTGCTTGCTGATGGTGGTAGTTGAGTGTATGCAATGACAGGTGCAGGGCAGGAGGCATTTTTGCAGGCATCGTGGACAGGGGATTGGCTTCCACGCATCACAGAGAAAGAAGCTGTGATGGCACCCGCAGACACTGTTCCTGGACTCTGGGGTTCAGCCCACAAAGTCGGGTGCTTCGCTGCCATGTGCCTGATCATGCTGGTGGTAGTCAGGCTGGTAGTTTTGCTACCTCTGCTGATTCGGGCATGGCTGGTGGTGCAAATGGCCTGTTTGAGGTTATCGGCAGAGTCTTTAAAAAACAACCAGACTCGGGAAGCCCGAACAGTTGTAATGACAACTTCCGTTGTGCTGGTGTAACGGGGAATGGTTGCCCGCCTTCTGTTTGAGGCCACCACAGTGCTTCTTCGTGCCTTTTGTGGTGCTACGCTTCCCTCCCCCTGTGTGCTGCTGTCCTCGCTCTGCATATTCTCCTGCCAGGTTGGATCAGTTACTATATCATCCACCACCTCCTCTTCCACTTCCACACCATGGTCCATCTGACTTTCTGGCAATTGTGTCTCATCATCGTCCACCTCTTGTGACACATTCCCACTGTCGCCTTTGTGTGAATGTGGCTGCTCAAATATTTGGGTATCTCCTACATGGAATCACAGTTTGCCATGCTTCAAGTGGGCCGGGCGTGAGGCCAGAATCTATAAATTGACAACTGAACAGCTCTTTGGAGTATCCAAGTGTCGGATCAGTTGTATACGGGCACTCAGCATGGGAGGTGGAAGGAAGATCAAGGTGAGGAATATGCGGTCCAGACTCACGGCTACTCAGACTTGACCATGTGGAAGACAGGGTGCTGGTGGTGGTGCAAAACTGACTGGAAGTATTATCCGCCATCCAACCAACTACCTTTTCACGCTGCTCTGGTGTCAAGAGTGGTCTTCTGCCGTCGTATATGAATTCTGACAGGAATCTGTGATGTGGGTGTTTGTTGTGGCACAATTGCAGCTTGCCCTCTGCCTCTGCATGCACCATCACAATCACGTTAAGTTCCCTATCCCTTGCCACACACCTTTCCCATTTTAAATGTAGTACAATATTTTCAACGTTCAATAAAAAAGTCACAATTTGGAGCAAAATTAGATGTGATCCGTGTGCGGGCAAAACGCACTTTCAAATATCTGTAATGTACTTTTTTCTTTAACAAACTGCTGTCACTGTCAATAACTGTGGCAAGATGAAGAAAAAACTGTCTAATGTAGCCCTGAAATGCCACAATTTTTATCACACAGAGATATAGGAGTCTGACACAGTTACCACACTGGTCACTCTATGTAGCCTGTATTTTTTTTTAGTTTGTACCCCAAAATATTGTACAGAACTAGGGTAACAGACAGCAAATACAGTGGAATGTAAGCCTGAATTGCCACAATTTATAGGACACAGATAGCTCAGCCGTCTGACAGCAATAGCACACTGTTCAATATGTGGGCAGTATTTTTAAATTTTTTAGCCCTAAATAGTGTTTACAGCTTGGGTAACACAGCAAATAAAGGTGAATGGAAGCCTCCAAAGCACACTTTGTAGCCCTCAGATAGATGAGGCGTGTCACAGAGATACTGGACTGTTCAATATGTCGCCGGTCTTTTTGTATTTTTTACACCCAAAAAACTGTTTTGCGCTACGGTAACACACAGCAAAAAAAGCTGAAGGCAAGGCTCAAAGTACACTTTCTAGCCCACAGACAGATGAGGCGTGCCACTGAGATACCAGACTGTTCAATATGAGGCCGATATTTTTTTATTTTTTAGGCCAAAATACTGTATATATATATATATATATATATATATATATATATTGTGAGACAGTGAGGATATGTGGTGAATGGGGTGTACATTTCACCTAGGTTCTTTGCTAACTATAAGGGAAATGGGTGGCTTTGTAGACCTGGTGGTAGAGAAAGGTCACTACACCTTGCATTCATTGCACACTTGCAGCTCAAACCTGAAGCCAATCAGCTGTTAATTAGGAAGCCAGAAATAGGTGTCTGCGGACACAGTCAGAGAGCTCATTCAGTCTGGACAAGGGGTCCAGGCACAGAAGGTGTCTCCAAGAGTGTTAGAGCTGTCTTCAGCCTGGACACAGAGAGGTGTCCTGGCACAAGGAAGCAGTCTCTGTGAGCATGCATGCTGATGATTACTGAAGAGGAGGGGAGCCGTCTCAGTCTGGGTTAGAGGAAGGACCCGGACACAGGAGTGTCTCTGTGAACCTCCATGCTGATGATTACTGAAGAGGAGGGGAGCCGTCTCAGTCTGGGTTAGAGGAAGGACCCCGGACACAGGAGTGTCTCTGTGAACCTCCAGCATAATGACTACTGAATAGGAGTGGATCTTTCTCAAGTCTGGAAGTCGTGTGGACCTTCAGACATAAGGAGGAGTATCTGGGAGTCTCCATACTGACAGCGATCTCAGAGCTAAAACCCCTGGAAATGTTACAATTGGTGGAGAATGCTGGGGCAGCGCAGGGCCTGGTACAGTTAGTGCTGGAGTGTGCATGCAGCACAGTGGCAAGAGACAGCATTAAAGGTGAAGTCTATTGAAATAGCAACAGAGGAAAAAAAAAAAAAAGTGTGTGTCAGCAGAAACGTCTGTTTGGAGCAGTCTTGGAGAGACAGTGGCCCTGATAGGGTCTGCAGAGAGAAAATGTATGCACAGCAAAGCTGAACTTGTTGTGAAAATGACTGTGGAATGTGCAGCAGCAAAAGAAAAGTTTGTGGAGCAGTCTTAAAGAGACAGTAGCCCTAATAGACTTTGGAAAGGAAAAAAAAAAAAAAAAAAAAAAAAGTGGTTGCACAGCAAGGCTGAATTTTCTGTGGAAAAAAGCTGTGTAGTGTGTATGTCTTGAGTGAAGACTGCCGTTGTTAAGACAGAGAAGTCTGACAGCATGGATGACAGCATGGAGGCGCTGTTTGAACAAATGGCACAAGTTAATGTGCAACATAAAACTGCCGTGGTTGAGACAGATAAGTCCGGCCGTGTGAAGGAGCTCATTGAGTACCTGGTCCAGGCCCAGCGAAGCATGCAGCAGAGCATGGAGCAGCAGCGCCTGCAGTACCAGCGGCAAATGCAGCAGTACCAGCAGCAAATCCTGCAGCAGCAGCAGGAGAATAACCGGTTGTTTTTTGAGCAGGTTGCAGCACTGCAGGGGACTTGTGGTGCATCGTCCCAAAGTAATGTTGCAAAGTCACCTGACTTGTCCGCTGTGAAGAGGGCGGTAAGACGGTCCTTGGAAAAGATGACACCTCGTGATGATGTGGAGGTATATCTCACTAGGTTTGAGAGACTGACAGAGAAGGAGAATCTGCCCCTATCTGAATGGGCCATGATGGTCGCACCATATCTGATTGGAGAGCCCCAAAGGGCATATGCTGACCTGAGCGAGCAGGACAGCCAAGACTATGCTAAGATGAAAGTGGAGATTCTTACCCGGCTGGGTGTTACGGTGACAGCCCATGCCAGGGGAGTTCATGACTGGAGATACAGTTGGGAGTCTGCAGTCAGCAGGCCTGATTATGGAGTTGAAAAGGTGGTAGTGAACCGCTACACCCGAGCATGTCCTACAGTGAACCGCTACACCCGAGCATGTTCTCCTGAGGTACAGCCGTCTGAGAGGACGTCACTTCAGAGTTCCCGGACGTCGAACTCTCCCGGTAAGAGCGTTCCAGCTGTTGGGGACATGTGGTATGCTGATAAGCGGGTTCAGGCCCGAGGGGACATGTGGGTGGAAGAGTGTGATGGACAGTGTTGGAGATGTCGTGAAATTGCAGCCAACTGTAGAGGGGGAGTCTATGTGCCGTGATGTTGGCAGATCCCTCTCTCTCTGCGCAGAACCTGTGTGTGTGACCACCGCAACCGAAGAGACTGGACCACAGGTGTCCCCGGTGGTTACAAATGGTTGCTCAGCGCAGGCCCTCTTGGACTCAGAGAGTCCAGTGACTTCCGTATGTGACAGCCTGATTGATAGGGACTTCATCCCTGATAAGCACTTGAGTATGGTGTGCATCCATGGAGACACCAAAGTCTACCCAGAGACTGCCGTGGACTTGGTCCCCAAACTCGGGGAGATTTCATGTGAAGTGGGGGTAGTGAAGACCCTGGTGCAACCCGTTATATTGGGTAATGACTTTCCCCGGTCTAAGGATCTCTGGGGGAAGGGTGATTCTGATGGACAGTGTGATGAAGCCCCTACTGAGGGTACGCAGTCCCGAGGGGTGGAACACGATGCTAGTGGGATGTTAAAATTATGTGATAGTGATAATGCTAATAATGATGATGACCATGAAAATGGTGCTGATGCTGATAATGATAGTGATGATAATACTGATCATAGTCATGATAATGATGTTGATAATAATGATGACTGTGATAGTGATGAAATTCCTTTGCAGGTGATGTTGGGAGACGAGGATGGTGGTTCTCGGGAACCGAGTGTCCCTGACTTACCTGTGTCCTGTGACGGTTTTGAGAGTGAGCAGTGGCGAGAACCCTCTCTTAAAACAGCACAGGAAAATATGATTGTTCTAAGTGAGGTTTCCCAGGAGCCTGGCTCTGAGGAGAGGTTTCCTCATGCTGCCATGAACAATAACCTATTGTATAGGGACACTGAAGTCCAGGGAGAGGTCGTGAGTCAGCTCCTGGTACCTGAGCTATATGGAGGTATAGTGCTGGGGTTGTCACATAGTCACATACTTGAGGGACCAGATGGTGAAGTTAATGTTGAGGATAACATGTTAACGAAGGTTCCAGATCAAGATGTGAATGGGAATGAGTTGTATAACCCTGACAGTGAGCAAGATGTGAATGAAAATAAATTGTGTGCTCCTGAGGGTGAGCAGGATGAGAATGAGAGTGAAGTGTCTAGCCCTGAAAGTGAGCCGGATGTGGCTGAGAAAAAGGGGTCCGACAGGGATAGTGGGAGTGAAATGAATCATCTGATGACAATGGAGCAACCAGTGCAAGTGAGGAAGGCATGGTGGCAGAGGAGGTTGAGAGTCCTGAGAAGAGGACTGATGCTGACCTTACAGCCAGACAGAAGATGCCATCTGTAGATGTTTTACAGTTGGGACAAAGAGAGCGACTACTTCCAGCCCAAGAAAGGGAGAGACGAGAGGCTTCCCTGGGGATTGGCAGTAGACGTGCTAAAACAACGAGGGGTAGAGATGACGCTTCTGTTAGCTCACGGCTGAGTGTGAGACCCGGTGGCGGACGAAAAGACAGAGAGTCAGACTCAGAACTACCAGTAAATTTGACTGGACGATGGACTCGTGACCGCAACGACGGTAGGAGTCAGTTCGGGAAAGAAAGGTCGGGTGAGGTGACACCGACACAAGGACAAGGCCAACGTTCTGACCGCTGGGGGCGGGAAAGGCCTAACAAAGAGGTGATATTGCATAGTGCCCAAAATCAACTGAGACGGGGTGACTGGCAGAGGCGACCGAGGGGGATCTCTGGTCGGGTGGCAGGTGTTCGACCCCACAAATTTGAACAGAGGGGGCGCTGGGGTATGGCCCTCAGGATATGCATGGAGGCATGTGATGGATGGACGGTATGTATCGCAGAGGTGGGTGGCCCTGTGATGGAAGCCTGGATATATTTTGGTTCAGCAGATCTACTGCTGAGACTTGTGCTATACATTGGGAGGCTTCCAGGTGACTTGGAGAGCTGGGCGGGTCCAGTCACCTACAAACCCACCCAAGGGGTATGTGTCTAAATACCTAGGATAAAGTTGTATGCAGAGGGGACGGATGGGTAATGCAGCGCTGGCTGGCATTCATTTAATGGATCAGTATGTATGTTTTGACTGTCCATGTTCCTTCTCCTCAGTTGACTGGTCACATGACTGTGACATCACACAGTGTGTGTGTGTGTGTGTGTAAGGGTATAAAAACCCTGCTTAATGGAAGATAAAGATGAAGCTGATGTTGGCTATGACTTGAGCTGTGTTCACTGTCTCTTTAGGTTTGTTGACCAGTCCTCCGGTCTGGATGACCAGCCCTCCGGTCTGGAGAAGAGGGGGGGGATATGTGAGACAGTGAGGATATGTGGTGAATGGGGTGTACATTTCACCTAGGTTCTTTGCTAACTATAAGGGAAATGGGTGGCTTTGTAGACCTGGTGGTAGAGAAAGGTCACTACACCTTGCATTCATTGCACACTTGCAGCTCAAACCTGAAGCCAATCAGCTGTTAATTAGGAAGCCAGAAATAGGTGTCTGCGGACACAGTCAGAGAGCTCATTCAGTCTGGACAAGGGGTCCAGGCACAGAAGGTGTCTCCAAGAGTGTTAGAGCTGTCTTCAGCCTGGACACAGAGAGGTGTCCTGGCACAAGGAAGCAGTCTCTGTGAGCATGCATGCTGATGATTACTGAAGAGGAGGGGAGCCGTCTCAGTCTGGGTTAGAGGAAGGACCCCGGACACAGGAGTGTCTCTGTGAACCTCCATGCTGATGATTACTGAAGAGGAGGGGAGCCGTCTCAGTCTGGGTTAGAGGAAGGACCCCGGACACAGGAGTGTCTCTGTGAACCTCCAGCATAATGACTACTGAATAGGAGTGGATCTTTCTCAAGTCTGGAAGTCGTGTGGACCTTCAGACATAAGGAGGAGTATCTGGGAGTCTCCATACTGACAGCGATCTCAGAGCTAAAACCCCCGGAAATGTTACAATATATATAGACCACAGATAGATCTGGCGTCTGACGGAGATAGAACACTGTTACATATGTGGGCCGGATTTTTTTTGGACCACCAAAATTGTGTCAATAACTAGGCTATGACACTGAAAAAAAAATTATTGGAGTACTAAAATTGTAAAATAGTTATTGCAATGATATACGATGCGTGTGGCGTTAATGCACAGTGATAAATATAAGAACTGTAGATAAATATTTTTTGGCCACCTAAAGATTGTTTGGTCAGCAAAATGGTGGCCAAAAATGTTGTAAGACACTCCAAAAAATACTACAGTAACAAAAAAAAAACAGAATTTTCTGCGCACTCAGATCTGATGCCTGGGACAAAAAGACAGTTTTAAAAAGCCAGATTTTCATGCTGTTGTATTAAAATGACCTGGTCTGCAGTGTGACCAAGCAAATAAATGTAGAGAAAAATGGGGTCTCTTGATTGCTTTGTAATAAAATTATCCTAGCCACGGATACCTGCAGCTTGGTATATATATAATAGGCAGCACCAGACAGTAATGCCTTGCACTGATGTGGATATGCACACATAGACTCCACAGCCTACCTAGCACTGCAATCTATATACCCCCTAATTAGCCCTTAAAAGGACTGTTGATTTAGCTGGATTTGTGGATTGTACAATGGTAGACTCACACTAACTAATAAAAGCACAAATCTCTCCCTATCTCAGCAGCAACTCTCCCTACACTGTCTAAATTCTGAGCTGAATGTGTAGAGCTGGGCAGCGTCCGGTCTCTTATAGACCTGATGATGCCGTACGGCCAGCTAATCACTGTAATACCACAACAAAGATGGCTGTGGCATTACAGTGCGTGGCTGACAATCCTTGCATGTTGATTGTTGCTCTAAAGAGCGCCAAAATGGCAGGGCAAAGACCCGAGCTCCCGCCCAATAATACCGGAAATGATCGGTGCTCGCCGAGTACACCGAGTACAGTGATACTCGGGCAAATAACAAGTAGTGGTGAGCACGTTCGCTCATCACTAGTAGCCACTAAAAAAATGGTTTTGTAAATTTAGTTGGAAAAATTAGAAATTGCCGGTCAACTTTTAATCCTTATAACGTCCTAACAAAAAAATATATATATTTCCAAAATTGTGCTGATGTAAAGTAGGCATGTGGGAAATGTTATGTATTAACTATTTTGTGTGACACCACTCTGATTTAAGGGCACAAAAATTAAGTTTGTAAATTGCTAAATTTTCAAATTTTTGCCAAATTTCGGTTTTTTTATAAATAAACGCAAGTCATATCAAAGAAATTTTACCACTAATGTGAAGTACAATATGTCATGAAAAAACTTTCTTAGAATCAGTGGGATCCATTGAAGTGTTCCAGAGCTATAGCCTCATGAAGTGACAGTGGTCAGAATTGTAAAAATTTACTTGGTTATTAAGTACAAAATTGGCTCTGTCACTAAGGAGTTAAATATATTGTTTAAAATGATGTTTTTCTGGAGTTACCAGAGATTGTAGAGCAATATATTTTAGCAGAAACTGCACAACTGGGGTAAGATTTTTTTTAAAAGTGGGCACAAGGTAGGAATTGCATTAAAATAACTAAAACAACTGATACTGACCTGCCAACTTCCAAGGTATAACAGTGCTACAGGGTCAAACTAAATTATAACTTCAATAGAAGAGGTGTCATTAGTAAATAATATATTAATTCACTGTCTATTCCAAATGGAGTCATGTTATTAAGATGTAACCTTTATCATTTCAATTAAAAGAATATATACATATATCTGAAATCATAGATACAAAGTATACAAAATCTCATAAAGCACCGCCGTTGGTCGGCGCTCAAAGCAATGCAGTAAATCTGCTACATATGGGCGATCTGCTTATCTCCCATATGCAGCAGAGGCGATCGAGTTGTGCATGCTTCTAGCCTCCCATGGAGGCTATTGAAAAATGCCAAAAGTTAAAAAAAGTGTTTAAAAATTAAAAAAAAAAACTAAAAGTTCAAATTACCCCCCTTTTGCCCCAATCAAAATTAAACATTAAAAGAAAAATCAAACCTACACATATTAGGTATCGCCGAGTTCAGAATCGCCCGATTTATCAATTAAAAAAAGGATTAACCCGATTGCTACACGGTGTAGCGAGAAAAAAATTCAAAATTCAAAACGCCAGAATTAAGTTTTTTTGGTCACCACGACATTGCATTAAAACGCAATAATGGGCGATCAAAAGAATGTATTTGCACAAACATGGTATCATTTAAAACGTCAGCTCGGTGCACAAAAAATAAGCCCTCACCCGAACCCAGATCACAAAAAATGGAGACGCTACGGGTCTCAGAAAATGGCGCATTTTTTTTTTTGGCAAATTTTGGAATTTTTTTTCACCACTTATATATAAAGAGAACCTAGACATGTTTGGTGTCTATGAACTCGAAATGATCAGGAGATTCATAATGGCTGCTCAGTTTTTGCATTTAGTGAACCTAGCAAAAAAAACAAGCAATAAATAAGTGTAGGATTGCACTTTTTTTGCAATTTCACCGCACTTGGAATGAGAATTTTTTTTTCCAATTTCGAGCACACGACATGGTTAAACCAATGGTTTTGTTCAAAAGTACAACTCTTCCCACAAAAAATAAGCCCTCACATGGCAAAATTGACAGAGAAATAAAAAAGTTATGGCTCTGGAAAGAAGGGGAGCGAAAAACGAAAACGAAAAATCGAAAAAAGCTCCGGGAGTGAAGGGGTTAATGGCTTTGTCATACCAACAGCTATCATCTTGTCAGACTTGCAATAAACAAACTCAAGTGTACCATGTTCCAATAAGTCAAATTGTGATGTTTTACATGAATGTGTTTAGTGCTTGCACTAATCTTCTCACTGCTGGCAAGTTTAATGTATCATGGTTGTCCTCATAGATAATTGTTGGTTGAGCTAATGGCTTGCCGAAATCTTCCAAACGTTTCAACCAAATTACTTCTTGACTTGCATAAGCAGCAGACATATATTCTGCTTCTGTAGAAGATTATGCGACTAAGGCCGGAGTCACACTGGCGACAAAATCGGACGACTGCAATGCGATGAAATATCGCATTGCAGTCTGCCCTATGTTAATCTATGGAGCAGCTCCCAGTATCAGATTTTTTGTGGTCCGTTTTAAACGTCCGTGTACAATCGCAGCATGCTGCGATTGTCACCGATTGTGGGTCGACTATCGCCAATGCAAGTCTATGGGAGCGATGAAAAATCTGATTACAAACGGACCACACTGTGTGACTTGCGATGAAATCGCATCGGTGTCCTTTAGAAAAGCCGGCAATTCATCCCCGGCTATACTGTAAAATCACACTGACAGCTTTAATAAAGACTAGAAAGAATAGATATATACACATAGAACACATATATATATATATACATGTCATTGTGACATGTACATATACATATATTTATAGTTCCTAGACTTCTACATACTGTAATAGCCGCTAATTCAATTGCCGGGTTTTGTGAAATCACAGAAGCCGACATGAAATGATACATTGTTTCCACACATTTAACCATGTAATTTCATGTATTTTTATATATGTTTGAAACATACAATTACATGAGTGTATTTGTGCAAAATTTCAGACATGTAGGGGTTAATTAAAGGTGTAATTTCGTTGAAAAAAAATGTGTGGGCTCCCGCTGTATTTTCTCCACCAGACAGACAAAGCAAAGCGAGTGGGGGCAGATAATAATAGCCCAGGGAGGGTGCATTTTTTTGTGCCCCCCCTGGCTACTAACATCTGCCCCAGACACCCCAGAAAGGGCAAATCTATAATTAGATTCGCCCTTTCTGGCACTTTGCCCGTCTATTCCCATTGCCCTGTAGCGGTGGCGAATGGGTTAATCTCACCTTACTGTCACCTTGCAATTGAAAGGTGACCTTAAGGCAGGTTAATGATTGATAGCTGTCAATTAGACAACTATCAATTATTAATCCTATTGAAGTAAATAAAAAAACACACACACTTTAAGAATAAATAATTTTAATGAAATAAAAACACATTTTTTTGACCATATTTTATTTTACACTTAATCCGTGCGAAGCCATTGATCTCCTAAAATAAAGAAAAGAAATAAAACAACATTATTCTTACCTATTCCGCCGATCTGTCACGTCCCACGCTGTAATCCTTCACAAAGGGTTAACTAGCTTTGAGCCAAGCAGTGCAAGTAATCCTGCATGCTCAGCTCAAAGCTCATGAATGAATAAGTTCCTCTCCTGGCGACAGGAGAGGATGTGTTTCATGAATGAAGCTTAATTGATTGTGTCCACTTTCCCTTTAGGTCAGGTCACTACAGTTAAATTGCCAATAAATCAATTAAGCTCCATTCATGAATCTATTCCTCTACTTTCGCTGGGAGAGGAACTTATTCATTCAGGGGAATACAGGTCTGAGACAGCATTATTAGCTCTCTGCGACCTGTAACCTGTTAACCCTTTCTGATGGATTACACCGTGGGACCTGACTGTACATCGGATTGGTAAGTATAATTTTGCTTGTTTATTTTATTTTTATTACAGGAAATGGTTTTAGCAGGAAAATAAAATATGGTCAAAAACTGTGTGATTATTTAATTAAACTTATTTTTTATTAAACTGTGTGTGTTTGATTTTTCTTTCATACAATAGGATTAATAATTGATAGTTGTCTAATTGACAGCTATCAATTATTAACCTGGCTTAAAGTGACCTTTCAATTGCAAGGTCATTTTAACCCCTTATTAACCCATTCGCCACCGCTACAGGGCAATGGGAATAGACGGGCAAAGTGCCAGAAAGGGCGAATCTAATTATAGATTTGCCCTTTCTGGGGTGTCTGGGGGCAGATGTTAGTAGCCAGGGGGGGCACAAAAAAATGTACCCTCCCTAGGCTATTATTATCTGCCCCCACTCGCTTGCTTTGTCTGTCTGGTGGAGAAAATACAGCGGGAGCCCACGCATTTTTTTTCAACGAATTTACACCTTTAATTAACCCCTACATGTCTGAAATTTAGCACACATATACTCATGTAATTGTATGTTTCAAACATATATAAAAATACATGAAATTACATGGTTAAATGTGTGGAAACAATGTATCATTTCATGTCGGCTTCTGTGATTTCACTGAAGCCGGCAATTGAATTAGCGGCTATAACAGTATGTAGAAGTGTAAGAACTATAAATATATGTATATATATATATATGTCACAATGACATATATATATATATATATGTGCTCTATGTGTATATATCTATTCTTTCTTTTGGCATTTAAATACTATTCTTTTGGATCCATTATATGTCAGTTTTGCAAGCCTGCGAGAAAATCTCGCAAGTCGGATGAAAATCGGATGTTACAAGGTACACACACATGCGATTAAATCGCATCTTTGAAGGAAAATCGGATGCCAGAAGGATGTGTGATGTTTTTATTTTGATCCGATTGTCGACAGTCTAAAACGGACCGATTTTTTGTGGTTGTGTGTGACTCCGGCCTAACACTTGTTTTCTGCTGGACCAAGAAATTGAATTTGCTCCTAACTTGAACAAGTAATCACTTGATGATTTCCAATCACTTGAATTTCTAGCCCAATCTGCAACCTCATAACTTTTGAGAGTGAGATCTCCAGATGCAGATATCTTAAGATGTAGCCTTTGAGTTTCTTTAAGATATTGAAGAATTCTCTTGATTGCTTTCCAATCTCTTTGGCGTGGCTTGCTTACACGTCTGCAGAGAATTCCAACTGTGGCTGTAATATCCGGATGAATTGTGGTTGCTATGTACAGAAGCGCCCCCACTGCTTGTCTGTAACTCTCATTGCTGGGTAGCAGATCTTCTCCTTCCAACTTTAAGTAGGATGGATCCATTGGTGTTGACGCACCTTTGGCTTCTGACATTCCAAACTGGTTTAGTGTTACGGAAATTTTAGAACTTTGATTGAGAAGAAAACTCCCATCTTCCTCTCTCTGGATTTGGATTCCCAAATAATATTTCACATTTCCAAGGTACTTAGTCTTAAAGTGCTAGTTGAGAATTTCACCTAGCTTTGCCATTTCTTTTTCATTGTGGTAGCTCAGTAAGCTCCCATGTCTGGAGTTGGTGAAGGGACTCCATCTCTTCATTAGAAGCATTTATCCACTTCTGCTTCTCGTAGACAGGCAGTTTTTGTATCTCTTGCCATGACTGTGGCTCTTAATCAGGAAGTGTTCTGACCATATAAGAAAGGCGTCTAGCTGGGATACCTTTGGCCTGTCTGATTTCCTGACTAGAGGTTGATTTGGTTCACCCGTGTCTACCTTGGTGGCTTCAGAGCTTATCCACACTTCAGTGTTTTCCTTTTTGACATCATGGTTTGGTGATTGAGATTCTTGTTCTTGCTTCTTAGGTTGAATAACTGGTGTAACTTCATGGAATTTGAGCGATACAGAGTTGTAATCAATCAGTACATCTCTGCTGATAGTTATTGTGTTGGACTCTGGGTACAGGATTCTGTATCCCTTTTGAGTTTCACTATAGCCCACCAGTACTCCTTGCTTTGTGTGTGATTCCCACTTGGAACATTTTTCTTTGGGAACATACACAAACGTTTTACTTCCAAATATAATGAGCTGCTTCAGGTTAGGCTTCTTGCAGTGCCATAGCTCATATGTAGTTTTATTTGTGGCTTTACCTGTCACTCTGTTTTGAAGAGAGCAAGGTGTCATGATAGCTTCTCCCCAAAACATTGTAGGTAGATTCGCATCAAACAACATAATTCTTCCACTTTCACAGAAAGTACGGTTCTTTCTCTCAGCAATGCCATTTTGTTCTGGGTTGTATGGAATGGTAGTCTGGAACACGATTCCATCCTTTTCCAAAATGGTTTGCACCTTACCACTTGTATATTCGGTTCCATTATCTGCACACAGGGCTTTTGGCATTCTTCCAAATTTGTTAAACACTGCAGCAAGATATTCTTCAAGTTTCTGTGGAACTTCATCCTTACTGTGAAGCAGGTAGGCGACTGTATATCTGGAGTAGTCATCAATAAATTTGAGAAAATATCTCTTCTTGCTAGGAGTTTTAACACTCAGTGGACCACATACATCTGAATGTACCAGATCCAGAGGCTGTGCAGATCTAGTGGTGCTTATTTTAGGATAGTATTTTCTGGACATTTTCCCATTAAGACAGCTAGTGCACTTCATCATTTGACTACACTGGTTGATTTCAATACCATTTACAAGTTGAGCTAGCTTCCTTACTGCTTCTGGGTCTCTGTGCCCAAGACGTCTGTGCCATACATACATACAGTTCTTATGCAGATCTTGTCTAGCACTGTACACTCTTTCTTTGCATTTTAGCTGATAAAGTTCATCTTGGATATTTTTCCTTTTGCAAGAGTGTGACCCTTCTTTGAGATGATGCAGCTGTTACCTTTAAACGTAACTACATTCCCCTTTTGCGTGAACTTCTTTACTGACAGAAGATTGCTTTCAAGGCTGGGAACATAGAGAACATCCTTTATTGGGATCTTTCTGCTTTGTGCTGAGGAAACTGGACAGCGTAAGTAGCTGTCTTCTACTCCTTCTGAAGTCATATAGTGACTAGTGTTGAGCGATACGATACCGCAAGTATCGTGTATCGGCCGACATTAGCTGTATCGGACTTTCGATACTTAGTTCCGATATTTTCGTCTTATCGGATACCGGAATCGGATTTGTCACTGTCACTGTCAGTGTCCGTCGGTCGGGTCTGTCAGGAGTCAGCGGCACTTACCTGGCAGAAGATCTCCGGCGGTCACGGGCTGGACTGCTTGATGGCCGCCATCATCTTTCCCCGGCTGTCACATGCAGTTTCTCGCGATAACTGCAGTGATTGCTGGGTAATCCCGGCCGTAAAGCAGTCAGTCCGATGACGTCACCGCCAGGGAAGCAGGTAATCAGCTGTGCTGCGTCGCGATGACAGGCTCTGCCTGGCATTCCGATGTAGCAGAGCTGGATCGTCGTGGGACCCTCGTTACTATGGACTGCGTCGGACAGGTGGTATACTGTTGGTTTGTTTTTTTTCTTTTTTTACAGGAGATCGATGGCGTCGCAGGAATGAGAGTATAATAAAATTAATGAAAACTGTGTTGTCTCTTTTATTTCATTAAAATACTTTTTTCTTGCTGTGTCTTTTTTTTTATACATTTAAAAACTTTGGGATTAATAATGGATCGGTGTCTTATTGACACCTCTCCATTATTAACCGGGCTTATTGTCACCGTGCAATCAACGGTGACATTAACCCTTATTACCCCACTTGCCACCGCTACAGGGCAGTGGGAAGAGCCGGGTAAAGTGCCACAATTGGCACATCTTTTGATGCGCCAAATGTGGGGCTGCTGTAGCCTGGTATTATCAGGCTGTTGAGGGCCAAAATCCATGGGCCTTGACAGTCTTTTAATACCAGGCCGCAGCAGTCTGCATTTTACTTGGCTGGTTAACAAAAATAGGGGGACCCCTACGCCGTTTTTTTTTCAAGGGGATCCCCTATTTTTGTTAACCAGCCAAGCTAAGCAGACTGCTGTGGCCTGGTATTATCAGGCTTGCAAGGTCCATGGATATTGGATCCTTACCAGCCTGAAAAACCAGGCCTCAGCAGTCTGCTTCATCTGGCTGGTTAACAAAAATAGGGGGGACCCCACGCCAATTTTTTTCGAGGGGATCCCCTATTTTTGTTAATCAGCCAAGATATGCAGACTGCTGTGGCCTGGTATTATCAGGCTGGCAAGGTCCATGGATCTTGGCTCCTTAACAGCCTGAAAATCCAGGCCTCAGCGGTCTGCTTCATCTGGCTGGTTAACAAAAATAGGGGGGACCCCACGCCAATTTTTTTCGAGGGGATCCCCTATTTTTGTTAATCAGCCAAGATATGCAGACTGCTGTGGCCTGGTATTATCAGGCTGGCAAGGTCCATGGATATTGGCTCCTTAACAGCCTTAAATACCATGCCTCAGCAGCAGGGGCGTACATAGAAATCATGGGGCCCCATAGCAAAAGTCTGAATGGGCCCCCCCCAAAAAAAAAACCCAGAGCCATTGTAAATGTAAAGTGCCAGCACAGTGAGGGGACACATTAAACAAAAAAATGTATTATGCCCCCATAGATTGTGCCCCCATAGATGCTCCATAGTATAGGCCCTTATGCTGCCGCAGCTGCTGCAACCAAAAAAAAAAAAAAGACATACTCACCTTTCGTCGCTGGGGGCCAGGTGCCGGTGTCCTGAGCAGGGGGTGACACCAGGTGCCGATGTCACCGCTCGCTCAGGGCCCCGGCACCTGAGATATTTACCTGTCCTCTCTCCACTGCTGAGTGCCGCTGTCTTCGGGGTCCTCCAGCAGTGAATGATCAGGCAGAGGGCGCGGCGCGCACTAACGACGTCATCGCGCCCTCTGACCTGAACATTGCAGCAAGAGGACACGAGCAACGGTGGAACGGGACAGGTAAATATCCCTTATACTCACCCTTCCGCCGGTGTGGTCTGTGCAGCCCTGCTCTTCTCCCACGGTCTCCGCCGCCAGTGTTCAGCGGTCACGTGGGACAGCTCATTAAAGTCATGAATATGTGCGTATTCATGACTGTAATGAGCGGTACCACCTGACCGCTGAACACAGGCGTCGGAGACCGTGGGAGAAGAGCAGGGGCTGCAGAGACCACACCAGGAGGGGTGAGTATATAGAAGAGCTGCGCTCCCCCTCCCCCGCCGACCCCCTGGTAGTACTGTGTCAGCACAGCTACCCGACCGTCGAGGGCCCCCTCACCTGTCCGGGCCCCATAGCAGCTGCTTGGTCTGCTTCATTCACGGTACGCCACTGCTCAGCAGTCTGCTTCATCAGGCTGGTTAACAAAAATAGGGGGGACCGACGCCATTTTTTATTCGAAGGGAACCCCTATTTTTGTTAATCAGTTCCCTCTGACGTCACTGATTGTGTCCCTGGCTGACCTGAAGTGAAAGTGGAAAGCAATCAATTAAGCTTTCCACTTCCTCTCCTGTCAGCCAGGAGAGGAACTCATTCATTTGGGGGTTTACTGTGAGGCTGCAGCATTAGCTGCGGTCCCTGCAGTAAACAGTAACCCTTTCTGAAGGATTACACCATGGGACCTGACTGTGCATGGGATAGGTAAGAATAATTTTGCTTTTTTATTTTATTTTTATTACAGGAAATGGTTTTTGCAGTCAAATAAAAGATGGTCAAAAACATGTGTCTTTATTTCATTAAAATGATTTTTAATTAAAGTGTGTGTGTTTTATTTTTATTTCATGCAATAGGATTAATAATTGATAGTTGTCTAATTGACATCTCTCAATTATTAACCTGGCTTAAGGTCACCTTTCAATTGCAAGGTGGCTTTAACCCATATTAACCCATTCGCCACCGCTACAGGGCAATGGGAATAGACGGGCAAAGTGCCAGAAAGGGCGAATCTAATTATAGATTTGTCTTTTCTGGGGTGTCTGGGGGCAGATGTTAGTAGCCAGGGGGGGGCCAAAAATAATGGTCCCTCTCTGGGCTATTATTATCTGCCCCCATTCGCTGGCTTTGTCTGTCTGGTTGCGAAAATAGGGCGGGAGCCCACACATTTTTTTTAAACAATTTTACACCTCATATATATATATATATATATATACATGTCATTGAATTTGTGACACATATATATATATTTATATTTATAGTTCATACATTTCTACATAGTATAATAGCCGCTAATTCAATTGCCGGCTTTTGTGAAAATGCAGAACACGACATGAAATGACACTTGGTGTACATAGGGTTAACCATGTCTTTTCATGTCCTTTGCTATCTGATTTGCACAAACAATTACATCAGTCTATGTGTGCAAAATTTCACACCTGTAGGGGTTAATTAAAGGTGTAAATTCATAGCAAAAAAGTCCGTTTTTTTTACAACGAATTTACACCTTTAATTAACCCCTACAGGTGTGAAATTTTGCACACATAGACTGATGTAATTGTTTGTGCAAATCAGATAGCAAACGACATGAAAAGACATGGTTAACCCTATGTACACCAAGTGTCATTTCATGTCGGGTGCTTCTGTCTTTTCACAGAAGCCGGCTTTACCCGGCAATTGAATCAGAGGCTATTTTACTATGTAGAAGTGTATAAACTATACATATATGTATATATATATGTCACAATGACATGTATATATATATATATATATATATATATATATGTATTCTATGTGTGTATATTTTGTGTTTACAACGAAAGAAAGGGTTTTTTTAGTTGCGATATTTTGTTCCCATAGACTTACATGGGACTTCCGGTATCGGAATCGGATATCGCCGATATATAGTGATAGCGGCGATACCATTCCGATCCGATATTTTTAGATATCGAGCAGTATCGCTCAACACTAATAGTGACCATTAGCTAAAATTACCTTTTCTGACTTGCTTTCATTAAGGTCAGTGAAGAAATCCTTGTTATTATGACTGCTTGCACTGGAATCTATACACCATATATGCTTTGCAGATGGGCCTGTACTGGCATTAAATGCAGCTTCAACACATGCAGAATCTTCCTTTATAGCTGTTTTAATCCTTTTGCTAACTGTTCTGCTTTTTAAGATGACTCATTCTTGCTTGCCAAATTCTGCAGTCTGCTTTAAGGTGGCCCGCTTTTTACAGACAAAACATTCACGAGATTCTCTTAGATTGCTCTTATATTTAGGGAAATCCTGTGTCTTTAATGCTGTTTCTGCTCTGGATTCATTACTGCTGCTTACATGCTGTGTTTTCTCTTGAATTTAACCACAAGTTTGCCTTTAGCATACTCTAGTGTCAGCTCATCATCTGGCCATGCATCTAGTGCAGTCACAAGTGTGTCATAACTCTCTGGAAGACCACTTAGTACAGTCATGGCCAAAAGTTTTGAGAATGACACAAATATTATATTTTCATATGATCTGCTGCCCTCTGGTTTTTATGTGTGTTTGACAGATGTTTTTATCACAGACAGAAATATAATAATTGCAAACATATGAGTAACAAAAGCTTATATTGGCAGTTAGAATGAGTTAATGCAGCAAGTCAATATTTGCAGTGTTGACCCTTCTTCTTCAGGACCTCTGCAATTCTCCCTGGCATGCTCTCAATCAACTTCTGGACCAAATCCTGACTGATAGCAGTCCATTCTTGCACAATCAATGCTTTCATTTTGTCAGAATTTTTAGGTTTTTGTTTGTCCACCCGTCTCTTGATGATTGACCACAAGTTCTCAATGGGATTAAGATCTGGGGAGTTTCCAGGCCATGGACCCAAAATCTCTATGTTTTGTTCCCTGAGCCATTTATTTATCACCTTTGCTTTATGGCAAGGTGCTCCATCATGCTGGAAAAGGCATTGTTGATTGCCAAACTGCTCTTGGAGGGTTGGGAGAAGTTGCTCTTGGAGGACATTCTGGTACCATTCTTTATTCATGGCTGAGTTTTTAGGCAAGACTGTGAGAGAGCCGATTGCCTTGGCTGAGAAGCAACCCCACACATGAATGGTTTCAGGATGCTTAACAGTTGGCATGAGACAAGACTGGTGATAGCGCTCACCTTGTCTTCTCCGAATGAGGCGTTTTCCTGATGTCCCAAACAATCGAAAAGGGGATTCATCAGAGAAAATAACTTTACCCCAGTCCTCAGCAGTCCACTGCCTGTACCTTTTGCAGAATATCAGTCTGTCCATGATGTTTTTTCTGGAGAGAAGTGGCTTCTTTGCTGCCCTCCTTGAGACCAGGCCTTGCTCTAAGAGTCTCCGCCTCACAGTGCGTGCAGATGCACTCACACCTGCCTGCTGCCATTCCTGAGCAAGCTCTGCACTGCTGGTAGCCCGATCCCGCAGCTGAAACACTTTTAAGAGACGGTCCTGGTGCTTGCTGGTCTTTCTTGGGTGCCCTGGAGCCTTTTTGGCAACAATGGAACCTCTCTCCTTGAAGTTCTTGATGATGCGATAGATTGTTGACTGAGGTGCAATCTTTCTAGCTGCGATACTCTTCCCTGTTAGGCCATTTTTTGTGCATTGCAATGATGACTGCACGTGTTTCTTTAGAGATAACCATAGTTAACAGAAGAGAAACAATGATGCCAAGCACCAGCCTCCTTTTAAAGTGTCCAGTGGTGTCATTCTTACTTAATCATGACAGATTGATCTCCAACCATGTCCTCATCAACACCCACACCTGTGTTAATGGAGCAATCACTGAAAAGAGGTTAGCTGGTCCTTTTATGGCAGGGTTGCAATGATGTTGAAATGTGTTTTGGGGGATAAAGTTCATTTTCTAGCCAAATATTGACTTTGCAAGTAATTGCTCTTAAGCTGATCACTCTTTATAACATTCTGGAGTATATACAAATTGCCATTAGAAAAAGTGAAGCAGTAGACTTTGTAAAAATTAATATTTGTGTCATTCTAAAAACTTTTGGCCATGACTGTAGAAGTGCAGCAACATGAAAATCTTTTTTCTCCAAAACCCCTAAGATGCTCCACAATCTCTAGGGTGTTTCTTATATAGTCCTGCATATTCTGTCCATCACTTAGCTTAGACTGATACAGCTTTCTCATGAGATAAAGCTTATTGCTGAGATTTGATCTTTCATGTACTTTCTGTAACTCATCCCACATCTCTTTTGCATTTGCACATTTGCATATATGCACAATCTGATTATCATCTACACTGAGGGAGATCGTGCTTTGTGATCCTTCTCTAGCCAATCATCTGGTAATGGATGAGGCACTTGTTCCTGAGTATATTTCCACGTACCTTCTCTTATGAGCAGCATCTTCACCTTGAATTTCCAGGACTGGTAGTTCTGGCTAGTGAGGCTTGGCACTGAGAACTTGACAGAATTGCTGCTAGTGGGCATCTTCTCTGTTACTCTGTGCTGCTTTTGCTTTGTGCTTCTGTTGCTGTGTTACTCTGGGGTTCTGTGTCACTCTGGGCCCATAACCTGTTGGCAGAGGATTACTCATGATACTCTCCAAGCATGTGACAATAGAGCTTCTTTATTCAGGAACAATCAGGAACAATATATAATAAGCTTAATAGATCTGGAACAAATCATTTGTGTGTCTCTATCTGTGCAGCATCTACAGCGGGCTGCTTCTCTCATACACAGACACAGGAAAAACAGGAAATACAGTCACATGCTCTTACTGGGTGAGCCTCTGGGAGATTTTTTTTTCTAACTTTATAAACAGCATATACATCTAGCAACTAAACACTCATAGACAGGAATGGAGTTGTTGCACCAAACATATTCCAACAATATTCATAACCAGCTACTTGATAGCTAGTTGGTACATATTATCATCTAATCGATCAGTTGACAAAATAACTACTATGAAAGATGGTTCTAATTAAAAGCTTAACTTCCTGAATAGTGGAAGACTAACTAGCTGATATAATGGCTAACTAATAGCCTGTAGAAGTAGCTCTACTCGTTTCTTCAATAATTAGCCACTGCTTTGGATCATCAGGGTTAGTAGCATATGTAGCATATAGGTAATGTGAATAGAGTACATGATATATTATTATAACATATCTAGCCGCGTTCTGAAGCCAAATCAGTATCTTTATAAAGGCATAAGATTCTGAGTGAGTAGAGGGGAGGAAGCTCACCTGCGTCATCCAATAGAAAGGCATACAGGATCATTCAAATCATGGCCACAACACTCGCAAGCATGCACCCAGTATTTCTCCAGAGACACCGCTCCACTGGAACTCAATAGGAGAATAGCTATGAGCAAATCAACAATGAAGTCACTGGACAAGGTCTTCAAATTGAGGAAAAAATTATTTGGTGATAAAGACCCGGCTCATACATAGTCTGGTCTTTTCTGTAGTAACATGTTGATGATAAACCTGGACGATAAAGAAACAAGACAGAAGATGAATTTATGTTTTTGAGATGTAGTGCTGGAGAAGGATGTTAGCAATACCATGGCTGGCAAGAAGACAAATCACTTGAAGCAAGGATCTTCAAGCTGTGACTTGCTTACTTTGGACACATTATATAAGGGAGCAATCACTGGAAAAGAATATCAAGACAAGCAACCTGATGGCTCTTTAGAATCAAAATAAAGGCAGAGAATACTCTGGTGGACTTATATAGGCTTGCACAACATCACTCTTCCTACAGATCGTTCATTCATCAAGTCGCCATGGCTCGAGATCAAGTCGGAGGCCATTAAATAGTAATAATTCATGCACTACTATTTTTGCCCTGTGAAATTTTGTATTTGTGGTTTCAGATATATATATAAATATTTTTAATGACAATAATAAAGGTTACATTTTAATAATATTACTCGAATTGGAAAAGACAGTGAATTGCTACAAGGTCAGTAGTTTTTGTGAAGTGATTAGGTGTTAGCATTACCGCTGCAGCCAAACATAAGCCTCAGCAATCATGTGCTATGATCATTCCTGAGACAAGTGATTGGCATCAGCCAGCAATGCAGTTAAAGGGAACCTGTCACCAGATTTGACGGATATGAGATACGTCCACCACCTTTAAGGGCTGATAATCAGCATTTCATTATAGGTCCCCAACCCGACCTGAAAGATAAGAAAAAGAGCTTTTATTAAACTCACCTGCGGGGCGGTCCAGTTAGACGAGTGTCGCTCTTCTTGGTCCGATGCCTCCCTTCTTCTTGTGATGCAACGTCTTTCTTGCTTCTTGTGGATAACGTAACCCTACATCAAGGGAGGTGCCGGATGTTGTGTTGGAAATGTCTGGACCATTCTTTGGTAGTTGAGATCCCGCTGGATAGCATGCATCGGTGTGTTTGATACCTTTTATCAACGATCTCGCTAGCGACTCAGCACTGAGACACATAGGGAGACACATCGTTACATAGGTCGCTACGGGTCGCCGATCGTTGCTGCATCCTTGGGAAGATCTGACTGTTTGGCATCTCACCAGCGACCACAAAGCAATGCAGCAACGATCCCTGCCAGGTCGTATCGTTGTCGAGATCGCTGTAGCGTCGCTGAGTGTGACGGTACCCTAACCTTTTCAGTTAAACAAATGATCACTTCTAGTTGTTTCAGATACTGATCTCATGCTTTAACCCCTTAACCCCCAAGGGTGGTTTCAGGGCTGGCGTCAACACCCGCGTACCCGGCAGTGCCGGGCCTGAGCAGGCAGGGGCACACTCGCCGTCGGGCACCCGGCGCAGTTGCGGATGAGGTGTGCCGCGTCCACCCCTCCCCCGCTTCTTCAGGGCCCCGCGCTGGCCAATCCCCCTTACTTCACCCCGTGCCTCCCCCGTGCCTCCGCAGCTCCGGGCTCCAGGGGGTGCTTGCAGGTCGCCCGCGCTTCCTCTCACAGCAGCGCCGCTGGATGACATCATCATTCAGCGGCGGCTGTGGCAGAGAGTAAGCGCAGGCACCGGTGATGCTGCGGGAATGCCTGCGGAGCGGACGCCGGACAGGTGAGATGTGGTGTGTGTCAGTGTGTGTGTGTGTGTGTATGTAGTGCGGTGCTTTGTGTGTGTGTATGTGAGAGAGTGCTCTGCGGTGCTGTCTGTGTGTGGTGCTGTATGTGTGATGGTGGTGGGGGAGGCAGTGATGGTGGTGAGGAGGCAATGATGATGATGGGGAGGCGATGATGATGGGGAGGCAATGATGATGATGGTGGGGAGACAATGATGGTGGTGAGGAGGCAATGATGATGATGGGGAGGAGATGATGATGAGGAGGCGATGATGATGATGGGGAGGTGATGATGATGGGGAGCCAATGATGATTATGATGGGGAGGCGAAGTTGATGGGGAGGCAATGATGATGATGGGGAGGTGATGATGATGGGGAGGCAATGATGATGATTATGGGGAGACAATGATGATGATGATGGGCAGGCAATGATAATGGGGAGGCAATGATGATAATGGGGAGGCAATGATGATGATAATGGGGAAGCAATGATGATGATAATGGGGAGGCAATGATGAAGATAATGGGGAGGCAATGATGATGATAATGGGGAAGCAATGATGATGATGGGGAGGCAATGATGATGATGATGGGGAGGTAGTGATGATAATGGGGAGGTGATGATGATAATGGGGAGGCAATGATGATTATGGGGAGGCAATGATGATGATAATGGGGAAGCGATGATGATAATAATGGGGAGTCTTTCCACAGCACCCTTTCCTGAGCCGTAACAGTGCAGAATGCAGCACAGTTCAGAGGAGAGCTCCATATTTTGTATGGAGCATTATATGGGGACCAGTATCCTGTATGGAGCATTATTTGGGGTCCAATATTCATTATGGAGCATTATATTTGGCCCATAATACTGTATGGAGGACTATGTGGTGCCCATAATATTGTATGGAGGACTGTACTGTCCAGTCTGTACAGTAACACTCATGTAATGGAAGAAGTGAAGTGTTAGGCATTGTACTATACCTATATTTCTCTGCCGTATCTGTGCATCATGAATTGTGGTCTGTGTTAAAGGGGTCCACTGAGACTCTTTCGCCCGGGGCCCATAAAAACCTAGAGCCAGCCCTGCGTGGTTTGCACGTTAATGACCGGGCCAATTTTTACAATTCTGACCACTGTCTCTTTATGAGGCTATAACTCTGGAACGCTTCAATGGATCTTCACGATTCTGAGAAGGTTTTCTCATGACATATTGTACTTCATGATAGTGGTAAAATTTCTTCGATATAACTGGCGGTTATTTATGAAAAAAATGGAAATATGTCGAAAATTTTGAAAATTTTGCAATTTTCAAACTTTGAATTTTTATTCCCTTAAAACAGAGAAATATGTCACACAAAATAGTTACTAATTAACATTTCCCATATGTATACTTTACATCAGCATAATTTTGAAACCAAATTTTTTTTTTTGTTACGAAGTTATAAGGGTTAAAAGTTGACCAGCGATTTCTCATTTTTACAACAAATTGTACAAAACCATTTTTTTAGGGACCACCTCACATTTGAAGTCACTTTGAGGGGTCTATATGGCAGAAAATACCCAAAAGTGACACCATTCTAAAAACTGCACCCATCAAGGTACTCAAAGCCACATTCAAGAAGTTTATCAACCCTTCAGGTGCTTCACAGGAGCTGAAGCAACTTGGAAGGAAAAAATGAACATTTAACTTTTAGTCACAAAAAAGATCTTTTACAAACAATCTTTTTATTTTAACAAGGGTAAAAGGAGAAAAAGGACAGAAAAAGTTGTTTCGCAATTTCTCCTGAGTATGCCCATACCCCATATGTGGGGGAAAACCACTGTTTGTGCACACGGCAGGACTTGGAAGGGAAGGAGTGCCGTTTGACATTTTCAAACCAAAATTGGCTGGAATTGAGATTGGATGCCATGTCGCGTTTGGAGAGCCGCTGATGTGTCTAAACAGTGGAAACCCCCACATGTGACACCATTTTGGAAACTAGACCCCCTAAGGAACTTATCTAGATCTGTCGTGAGCACTTTGAACCCCCAAGCGTTTCACTAAAGTTTGTAATGCCTGGGTATGAAAAAAAAATAAATTTCCAAAAAATATTTTAGTCCCCAATTTTTTTATTTTTCCAAGGAAATTGGACCCCAAAGGTTGTTGTCCAATTTGTCCTGAGTACGCTGATACCCCATATGTGGGGGGAAATACTGTTTGGGCGCACTTCAGGGCTCGGAATGGAAGTAATGACGTTTTGGAATGCAGACTTTGATAGGTGTCATGTTCAGTTTGCAGAGTCCCTGATGTGCCTAAACAGTGAAAACCCCCCACAAGTGACCTCGTTTTGGAAACTAGACCCCTAAGGAACTTTTCTAGATCTGTGGTGAGCACTTTCAACCCCCAAATGCTTCACACAAGTTTAGAATGACGGGCATGAAAATAAAAAATCCTATTTTTTTTCCCACAAAAATGATATTTAAGTCACCAATTTTTTATTTTCCCAAGGGTAACATGAGAAATTGGACCATAAAAGTTGTTGTCCAATTTGTCCTGAGTACGCTGATACCCCATATGTGGTGGGAACCACTGTTTGTGCGCACGGCAGAGTTCGAAAGGGAAGGAGCGCCATTTGATTTTTTTCAAACCAAAATTGGCTGGAATCAAGATTGGACGCCATGTCGCATTTTGATAGCCCCTGATGTGCCTAAACAGTGGGAATCCCTCACAAGTGACCACACTTTAGAAACTAGACCCCCTAAGGAACTTATCTAGATCTGTGGTGAGCACTTTGGACCCCAAGTGCTTCGCACAAGTTTATAACGCAGAGCCGTAAAATTAAAAAATCATATTTTTTCCACAAAAATAAACTTTTCACACCAATTTTTTTTCCCAAGGGTAGCAACACCTCAAAAGTTATTGTGAAATTTGTCCTGCGTACGCTGATACCCAATATGTGGGGTAAACCACTGTTTGGGTGCATGGCAGAGCTCTGAAGGGAAGGAGCGCAGTTTGACTTTTTCAACGCAGAATTGGCTGTATGCCATGTCGCATTTGGAGAGCCCTGATCTGCCTAAACAGTGGAAACCCCCCACAAGTGAAACCTTTTTGGAAACCAGACCCATAAGTAACTTATCTAGATTTGTGGTGAGCACTTTGAACCCCCAAGTGTTTCACTAAAGTTTATAATGCCTGGGTGTTAAAAAAAAAAAATTTACACAAAAATGATTTTTTAGTCCCCAATTTTCCAATTTTTGATTTCTCCCAAGGAAATTGGACACCAAAAGTTGTTCTGAGGGTCTCACGAAGCACGCAGGGAGCCCCCTCCCTGCGCGATGCTTCCCTGTGCCCCCGGTACACCGCGATCATGTTTGATCGCGGTGTGCCAGGGGTTAATGTGGCGGGAGCGGTCCGTGACCGCTCCTGGCACATAGCGCCGGGTCAGCTGTATTAATCAGCTGATCGCATGTGACGTACTATTCCTTCCCTGGGAATTAAGTACCAGGTAACATGGACGGAATAGTATGTCCGATGGGATTAAGAGGTTAATATTTAAATTCCCCACCAGATTAATTATACTAAATGAGACATATATTATAAAAACAGAAACTTACACCTTGCCAGTTCTTCCTTTAATATAGTTACAGAACTTCACTAGTAGAGTTTTCATTAGATTTGCTGATAGGATTGTGACCATAGAGCAAGCCTTGCTCATTTTTACAGTCTTAATGTAAGTCATAGTTTCTTTATTCTACAATTGAAATTATCTAAACGTTTATTAACTTCACCCTGTAACATAACATGTGTTGGAATATATACGGTGGCATGTGAAAGTATTCACCCCCTTGGCTTTTTTCCTATTTTATTACATTGCAACCTTTGTTATGAGATAAAAAAAACTGAGAAAAATATAGGCATTAATTAAATCTATGGGACCAAATAACTAAAAATTGGCATGTGCATATGTATTCACCCCTTTTTCAATGAAGCCCTTAAAAAGTTCTGGTGCAAGTAATTACCTTCAAAGCTCACATGCTTAGTGACAGGAAGTCCACATGTGTGCAATCTATGTGTCACATGGTCTGTCAGTACAGTTGGTATGGAAAGTATTCAGACCCCTTTAAATTTTTCACTCTTCGTTTCATTCCAGCCATTTGGTAAATTCAAAAAAGTTCATGTTTGTCTCATTAATATACAATCTGCACCCTATTGTGAACACCTTTGATCTGGCTTCTGAGTTTGAGCTCCCTCTGGTGGTTGCTGCTGTTAATGGAGCTGGTCTGGCTGACAGAAGTCAAACACCTGAAAAGGATGATTGGAGATCAGGTGTTACAGACTGGAGAAGTTTAAGTGAGCAGCCTTCCCTCTGTTGTTGCCAGTCATTTTGGGTTTCTTCCTGAGCCATCTGGAAGTCTGCTTGCTCCCCGCTTGTCCTGCATCTTTCAGATAAGTTGTCTGTTTTTTCTCTGTGGCATTTTTTGCTTTTCTCTGTTCTCTGCCTTGCTGGTGTCAGTTCAGCTGTGTCCCCTGCTGGGGCCTGTGCTGGACCCTGGTTTCCAGTATCTGTTGTTTTGCGTCCAGTTCACACCAGAGTTCTGATTTTACTGGGGGAGAGGTTGTGTGGCCTCAATATTTTTGCATATCAGGTGTGTTGGAATTTTTCTCAGGGTTTTTGCAGGATTGCAGACAGTATCCTTTCCTGTCCTGTTCTATCTAGACAGTTTGGGCCGCAGCATTTGCTCACTCTATTTTCTGCCTATGTTTTGTACTTCCTCTGTCTCACCGGCAATATATGTTTGGGGGCTATCTATTCCTTTGGGCTCTACTCCAGGGCAGTTTAGCTTTCCCCTTTCTCTCTTTATGCTTAGTTAACTCTTTGGCTATGTTGAGGCGTCTAGGGCATCGTAGGTACGCCCACGGCTAATTCTAGTTGTGTTGTTAGTTTAGGGTTCTACAATCCGCTAAGTTACCAACCTCTCTGGGTGTATTGCTGCCTAGCCTATTTCTCTATTATCCTCCTCGGTTACCAAATCATAACAGCACCCCATCTTGACTGAAAAAAACAAAATGTAGAAATTTTTGGAAATTTATTAAAAAAGAAAAACTGAAATATCACATGGTCATAAGTATTCAGACCCTTTGTTCAGACACTCATATTTAAGTCACATGCTGTATATTTCCTTGTGATCTTCCTTGAGATGGTTCTACTCCTTCATTGGAGTCCAGCTGTGTTTTATTAAACTGATAGAACTTGATTTGTAAAGGCACACACCTGTCTATATAAGACCTCACAGTTCACAGTGCATGTCAGACCAAATGAGAATCATGAGGTCAAAGGAACTGGCCAAGGAGCTCAGAGAAAGAATTGTGGCAAGGCACAGATCTGGCCAAGTTTACAAAAAATTTTTTGCAGTACTCAAGGTGCTTAAGAGCACAGTGGCCTCCATAAACCTTAAATGGAAGAAGTTTGGGATGACCAGAAGTCTTACTAGACCTGACTGTCCAGCCAAGCTGAGCAATCGTGTGAGAAGAGCCTTGGTGAGAGAGGTAAAGAGAAACCCCCATTTTTTTGGTAAATTCAAAAAAATTAATTTTTTTTTAATTTACCAAATGGCTGCAATGAAACAAAGAGTGAAAAATTTAAAGGGGTCTGAATAATTTCTGTACCCACTGTATATATGTGTGTGTATATATATATATATACACTGCATATATACAGTACAGACCAAACGTTTGGACACACCTTCTCACTCAAAGATTTTTCTGTATTTTCCTGACTATGAAAATTGTTCATTTTTTATTGTTTATTTTTCATTTTTTCATTTTTTATTCATTTTTTATTCATTTTTTATTTATTTTACTTTCTTATTGTTTTTCTCTTTATCTTTCATTTTATTCCCCCCCCCTTTTTTCCCTCTTTTTTTCTCTCCCCCCCTTTTTTTTCCCTTTCTCATCTCTCAGCTTTCATTTTTATATTGTTTACCATTTTCTCTCCTTTTTTACATGGTTTACCATTTTCTCTATTTACACTAAAAAAACACTCTGTTTCTCCTCCCTCCCCTTTTTTCCTCACACCTTCTCTGGGATACTGACTTTATTCTCACATTGTCCACATTCAGTATTATCTCTGCATCTTTCCCCCCCCCCTTTTTTATCTGTATTTATTACTTTCTATTTCATTTTCATTTTTTCACTCTATCTCTATTATTGCTTTTATTGCACATTTTCAGGTATTATCCACTGTATCTAGTTCCACTCAATACCTACTTCCTTTATCCCTCTTCTATCTTCCACATTTACTCCTCTCTTACCTTCTGCTACTATTTTTTCCCCTTCCTCTTACTGATACTGCACATACATCACATATAGTACATGATCTGACACTCCCCCTTCCTCCATCACCGTCACTTTCCCACACACACTGCAGTGCGCATGCGCGCAATGTCCGGACAAGCTCTACTCCTCCCCTTTGAATTTCCATTTCCGTGACATGCAGCACAACTTGGCGCATGCGCACTCCACCATGACACACTCCTGCGTGTCATGCCTCCCTTTCACTGCTGTCATGGGGAAGGCGACCGGATATTGAGCGTAGACGCTCGATTTAAAGCGCCATAGCGTCCAGCACCACACACACTGCAGCCACTGAACGGATCGCTCCTGTTTGCTTCCTACTACAGGTTTGTGCTAGAATACCGGACCATTACTTTTACACTTTGCCTCATTTTCCTTTGTTCAGACTCTCCCCATGCTATTTGAACTTGTAGGAGTAACCCCTTTCTTCTCTTTATTTTTTCCTTATATAGCCTACACGGGACTCTTTGTTCCTTTCTAACTTCCTCCCTTATACCCTGCATCTCAAGGTCAGTTATATGTGTACCTACCAGATCAGTTTTTCCTGAAATAATGTCCATTGGTCTCCTATGAGCATGTCAGATTTTGTGCTTTTTTACCAAATGTGTTGCCTTAATTATATGCTTTATAGCATGTGTTTCCCATATATGACTATAGGACTATACACTACTACATAATGTCAGAACTAAAAATTTGGGGGTGTAACTCTATTCTATTTTTACCTATTGATATACTAGTTAACCATAGCGCTATGGATATCGCGCCTTGCATTCCCTGTAATTCACATATATATAGCTAATACATTCTCATTTTCTATACTTCTTTGACACATATGCTTATGCCCTTCACAACACTAAGAATATTAGCTTTTGACTTTGGGACTATATAGCTATATCCTGTAGACATTTTTGTATATATTGTATATTTTTGTATATTTCTGTATATATTTGTCTGCTTTGTGAGTCATATATGTTATTTGTCTGATATTTACATTTATGTTTTTTGCTTCACAGTGAGGTTTTGAAAAAGACCGCTATCGGTCGAAACGTTAATCTCATCATTTGTTGTCCGTTCTACTTCATACCACACAAATTGTGGCTCCTGTTCATAATTTTGTTGTAATAAATGGAACTTACTTTGCTTCACAATCAACTCTGAGTGCGGCTGTTTTTCTCTACTAGTGGTAACTTGGTTCAGCCAGCACCAACCATTGACTAAACAGTGTGCACATCATTTTCTTACTATATGAAAATTGTACATTCACACTGAAGGCATCAAAACTATGAATTAACACATGTGGAATTATATACTTAGCAAAAAAGTGTGTAACAACTGAAATTATGTCTTATATTCTAGGTTCTTCAAAGTAGCCACCTTTTGCTTTGATTACTGCTTTGCACACAATTGGCATTCTCTTGATGAGCTTCAAGAGGTAGTCGCCGGAAATGGCTGTCACTTCACAGGTGTGCCCTGTCAGGTTTAATAAGTGTGATTTCATGCAGAAGATTCCAGATGTTTCTGCATGATTCATTGACACTTTTTAAAAAGTCACAAAGTTTAGTGCAACTCCAAACATGTGTAGTTATAATCACTAGTGTTGAGTGAAACAGGTCGGCCAGATTCATAAGTCGCCGACTTTCGCCAAAGTCAGGTTTCGCAGACCGAAACCCGACCATAGCATGAGGTCGGCCATGCGGTCGGCAAAACGAGCGCCAAAGTCAGATTTCCCAGAATGTTTGCTGGTGCCTTTTCTCAGCCAATGAGCAAGGAAGTACACTGGGGGCAACGAGATGACATGTGCAGTGTCCACCACCATCTTAGAGAAGGGCATTGCAGTGATTGGCTTGCTTTGGGGGCATCATAGTGTCTATAAAAGCCCTGACCGCTGACCTCCATTTTACTTCTGCCGATCTTAACAGTAGGGAGAGGTTGCTTGCTGTTTATCAGTAGGGAGAGAGTTAGGGCTGAAAAGAGAAGTTCTTATGTGCTTGTGCTGATAGCAATTGTGCTGTACAGTTAGTGACAGGGGAGGATTTTCTTGTGTGCAGCAGCGCTGGTTATTAGGCTGCCTGATAGCTGTATTGCTGTGTGTACACTGCTGTGCAGACTGCTTTTTACACAGCACTAATATTTTTATTCCTTTTTTCTTCACAGTTACCGACCGTTCATTTTTTCCCACACCGTATAGAGCTGTACGCTCCTCACACACTACCGTGTACCGGCTGGTATCACGGACAAATACATGCTGACTATGTGTGTGTGACTCCGGAAATATATACGGAGATTTAAATTTTTCCCTACACCGTATACAGCTGTACGCTCCTCATACAGTACCGTATATCTGCTGGTATTACAGTCAAATTCCTACTGAGAGAGCGTCTGTGTCTGACTCCGGAAATATATATGGAGATTTAATTTTTCCCCTACACCGTATACAGCGGTACGCTTCTGACACAGTACTGCTTTTCTGCTTTTTGTATTACGGTCAACTCCATACTTAGTGAGCGTCTGTGTCTGACTCCGGAAATATATACGGAGATTGAAATTTTCCCCTACACCGTGTACCGCTGTACGCTTCTGATACAGTACCGTATTTCTGCTGTTTGTATTAAGGTCAAATCCATACTGAGAGAGCGTCTGTGTGTGACTCCGGAAATATATACGGAGATTTAAATTTTCCCCTACACCGTATACAGCTGTACGCTTCTGATACAGTACCGTATTTCTGCTGTTTGTATTAAGGTCAAATCCATACTAAGAGAGCGTCTGTGTGTGACTCCGGAAATATATACGGAGATTTACATTTTCCCCTACACCGTATAGAGCTGTACGCTTTTGAAACAGTACCGTTTTTCTGCTTTTTTATTACAGTCAAATCCTTACTGAGTGAGCGTCTGAGTGTGACTCCGGAAATATATACGGACATTTAAATTTTCCCCTACACCGTATACAGCTGTACGCTCCTCATAAAGTACCATATATCTGCTGGTATTTGTGGTACATTTTCCCAAACATGAAGAAGCATAATTGAAGAGGCCGCGGATTTGGGCGGGGGGCCCAGCTAGTACTGATGGTGGTGGTGGTGCTTCTGCTGGTAGTGCCAAAAGCACAATAGCACCTATGGAAGGAGGTGTTGAGTCTGCGTCATCGTCTGGCTCCAGAAGGCCTGGAAGGCCCCCTTTTCTGGGAGTAGGTAAACCGCTTTTAAAGCCGGAGCATCAGGAACAGGTTTTGGCTTACATTGCCGAAACAGCCTCCAGCTCTATCGCCTCCTCTTCTGAAGTTTCAAAATCTGCAAGCACTGAGTCGTCAGTGCAGGCTCCTGGTCAGGAACAACATCTTTCCTTGTGTCCTTCACCCCCACCAAAAGTGAAGGATGCGGCAGACCACACTTCAGATTACTCCCTGGAGCTCTTTTCACATACCATGCCTAACTTATCAAGTCAAATCCTAAATTCCCAAGTCCAAGATGAATATGACATGGAGTGCACTGATGCACAGCCACTGCTATATGATTCTGCTGGTACATTCACCCAGAGCACTACATTGCCCTCGCAGTCTACTGAGCCAGAATCTGACCCTGATGAAACTCAGGTGCCCCTTCCCGCATACTATACCACCTTACACGGTGAGGAAGTTGCAGATGAAATTGAATAGGAGGTGATGGATGACCCAGTTGTTGACCCGGATTGGCATCCATTGGGGGAATAGGGTGCCGCTGGCAATTGCTCAGAAGAGGAGGAGGATCCGCAGCAGGCATCGACATTGTAGCTGCGGTTATCTTGCAGGTACTTAGCAGTCCAAAAATGTGTTAAAAAAACAAAAAGAGTTGCAGGACAGCTTGTCCAGACGGTCAAATTAGCACAGCGTGCAAACCCTGAAAATTTTTCCCATAGTAGGAAAAGTGCAGTGTGGCACTTTTTGACCAAAATCCTATTGATGAGGCAAAGGTTATCTGTAAGAAGTGCGGAAGGACCTTTAGCCGAGGGAAAAATCTCCAAAATTTGAATACCATTTGCATGCTTAGACATGTAAATACCATGCACTTGCAAGTGTGGACGGACTACAAAACCTCAGGTAGCACACGTGCACCTGCTCCGATTGAAGGAAGCCAGCAACGCTACATCGCTTCCCCCACTGTAAGCCCACCGGTTAGCATACCACCAGCAAGAAATGTTGAAGTGTCGTCGAAAGGCCAAAGCAGTCAGGGTATCCCAATGGTTTTCCAACGAAAGATTTCATCTAGGTCATCACCACCACCACCACAATCACCATCACCAACCCCCTCTCTGTCCACCATGTCCACCGCTAGTTCCACCATATGCAGCTCTCAAGTTCAGCTCACCGTAGCAGAGACTCTGAGTAGGACAAGAAAGTACTCATCCTCTCACCTGCATACACTGGCTTTGAACACCTACATTGCCAAACTGATCTCATTAGAGATGATGCCCTTCCTTTTCGTTGAAAGCGCAGCGTTCCGAGAGCTCATGGCCTACACTGTCCCACGCTATGACCTACCAAGTCGGCACTTCTTTGCTAGAAAACCATCCCTGCCCTCCACCTGCATGTGAAAGACTGCATTGTCCATGCACTCAAACAATCAGTGAGTGGAAAGGTGCACCTCACAACAGATGCATGGGCCAGTAGGCATGGCCAGAGCCGTTACATGTCCATCACTGCGCACTGGGTTAATGTGGTGGATGCAGGGTCCACAGGGGACAGCGGTGGTGGGACAGTGCTGCCTAGCCCACGGTATAGTCAACAGTCTGCTGTAGGCGTTCGACCCTCCTCCTCCTCCAGAAGCGAAAGCTTGTCGACAGAGCGCAGCCGCACAAGCATTCCATCCGCAGCTGCCAATGTTGCACGCGAGGTGTCACACTATCGAACAGCTAGTGGTAAGCGTCAGCAGGCTGTTTTAAAGATCATGTCTTTGGCCGACAACAGACACACTGCGAAAGTACTGGCCGACTACTTGCAGCGAGAAACTGAGTCATGGCTGGGCAGTCTACATCTTGAGCCATGCAAGGTAGTCAGTGATAACGGCCGTAATTTTGTGGCGGCCTTAGCTCTGGCAAAACTCAGACACATACCTTGCCTGGCTCACATCTTGAACCTGGTGGTGCAGTGCTTCATAAATACTTATCCGAAGGTACCAGCCCTGCTCCATAAGGTGCGAAGACTGTGCTCGCACATCCGTCGCTCGCCCGCAAACTCCAGTCGTATGCAGAGGCTGCAGCGATCGCTCCACCTCCCCAAGCACCGCCTGATCATAGACATTGCAACAAGGTGGAACTCCACCATGCACATGGTTGAGAGGCTGTGCGAACAGAGGCAGGCTGTAATGCATTTGTGGGAGGATACACGGGCAGGCAGTTTGAGGGAAGACATCAAGTTGTCGGGTGTGCAGTGGTCAAAGCTGAAAGACCTCTGTAAAGTCCTTCAGTGTGTTGAGGAATGCACACGGCTGGTAAACGCAGACGACGCCATCATAAGCATGAGCATCCCACTTATGCGTCTGCTCATGCAAACTTTGATGCACATTAAGGATCAGGCGTCTGCAGCAGAGGAGGAAGAGGAGGAGGAGGAGGAAGAGGGAAGCCTTGATGACAGTCAGCCATTGTCTGCTCAGGGAACTGTCCTGGACAAGGTGGAGGAAGAAGAGGAAGAGGAGGAGGAGGCGGATGAGGGGGATGATTATTTTGGGGAGGAGGATGCTTCTCAGGGGCAAGAGAAAATGTTGGCTTGCCAAATTCAGGTACAGGGTTTGTGCGTGACTGGAGTGATGTGGATTTGGCAGAAAGTGCTCCTCCACCCACTACTGGCAGTGCATCATTGACAAATGGAACATTGGCCCACATGTGTGATTATGTCTTGCGGATCCTAAAAAGGGACCCCCGCATTGCCAAAATTATGAAGGATGATGACTACTGGTTGGCCAGCATCCTCGATCCACTCTATAAAAGCAAATTACAGAACATCATGCCACAGGAGAACCTAGAGCTAATATTGGCGAACAAACAAGCAACTCTGGTAAACCATTTGTTAGAGGCATTCCCAGCACACAGCAGCGGTGCAGGTTCTACCACAAGCCATACTGGGCAACATGGAAGAGGTGTTTGTGGTAAACACAGCCAAAGTGGCGTTGGAGACAGGGGTTTCATGATCATGTTGTGGACTGATTTCTCTAGTACCGCTTTCACGACTGGTAATACTGAATCAATTGCAACAGACAGGAGACAGCAGTTGTCAACTATGGTTCAAAATTACCTCTTCTCCCCTATCGATGTTCTCACTCACAGTTCATTCCCCTTTGACTACTGGGCCTGTAAACTGGACACCTGGCCTGAATTGGCACAATATGCCTTACAGGAGCTCGCTTGCCCTGCTGGTAGTATGCTATCAGAAAGAGTCTTCAGTGCTGCTGTATCAATCCTGACAAAAAGAAGGACCCGGCTGTCGACCCAAAATATAGGTGATCTCGCCTTCATTAAAATGAACCATGCCTGGGTTTCAAAGAATTTTGTACCACCTTCCCCTCATGACACATATGTTGCCAGGAAAATGGCTTGCTTTGTCCTCTTCCTCCGACTTCTCCAATTCCTCCATTTGCAGCTGTTAAACATCCAGCCTACACCTCAACATATGTCAGTTTTTCCACCTCCCTAACTGGGCTGTACCCCCTCCAGGGCCGGCGTCAGCACTTGGCGCACCCGGGCAAGTGCCAGGGCCCTGAGCAGGTGGGAGGGCCCACTCATGGTCAGAGACACCGGCATACTAAGAGGGGCCCTGTGCCAGTGCCGTCGCCCACGAGTATGCCCCCCTGCTTGCTCAGGCCCCCAGCACATGCAATACTTACCTCTCCCTGCTCCACCGTTGTGACGTCTTCCGCGTTTACTGACAGTGACATTCCGGTCATAGAGCGCGATGATGTCACGTCTGTGCGCCCTCTGCCTGAACAGTCACCGTGCAGAGAGCTGGAAGATGGCGACGCTGAAGAGTCCAGAGTAGAGCAGTGCCCAGCGAGGAGAGGTATTTCATTTTTTTTAATGTTTAGAGCAATATAAGGGGGCATTATACACTGGAGAATTATATATGGGGCCCATCATACACTTGAGCATCAAAGATAGGGCCCATTCTACACTGGAGCATTATATATGGGGCCCATCATACACTGGAGCATTATAAATGGGGCCCATCATACACTGGAGCATCATATATGGGGCCAATTATACACTGGAGCATCATATGGGGCCCATTATATATGGCGCATCATATGGGGCACATTATATATGGAGCATCACATGGAGCCCATTATATATGGAGCATTATATATGGGGACCATTATATTTGGAGCATTATATGGGGCTCATCATACACTGGAGCATCATATATGGGGCCCATCATATACGGTTCATTATTTATGGGGCATCATATAGGGCCCTTTATATATGGAGCATCATATGGAGCACATATGGGGTCAATTCTGTATGGAGTATTATATGGAGCCCATTCTGTATGGAGCAATATATGGGGCCCATCATAAACAGTATGGAGCTCTATGTGTGACTCATTATACTGTATGGAGCAATATGTGTTAGGGATCGAGTTCCCACTGCTGCACAAGGGGAATCTCGAGCCATCTCCGCTGCGGTCCCCCATCTTTCTCCAGCCGCAGTAGAGTCTGCTCAGCAAAGACGTCGGTCCCAGCGTCTTGCCCATTCTAATACTGTGCAGAGGATGACTGCTGCCTCCTCAAGTCCTGCCATTGTAACCAGTGCAGGTCAGCGGCAAGTAGACGTAGTTGGGACTAAGTCCTGTGTGTTCCCTTCTGATCATGCTCAAGGCAAGATCTCTCATAGGAGATCAGGGGTCACATGGTCGGGTACTGCAGCGATTCCCATTGGTCCTCCAGGAAGGTCCCGAGGCTGCTTTAGTTCTGGAGCAGCTTTCCCATTGGTCCTTTTCTGGAAGGTCCTGTAGCTGCTACTATAAAAGGTGGGCATGACCGCACGGCGGCGTGCTAGTATCAAATCTGTTACGTGCTTGTGCCAGTGTGGTCATGTATGCATGTGGTTAGGTCTGGCTAAAATAAGCCCCTAGAATACCGGCACCTCCGGTGAGGAAATTGTATGCACGTGTTCAGGGCTCGGCTGAAAACGCCATTAGAATACCGGCTACTCCGGTGAGGAGATTACTGCTTGTGTTCTGATTGCATGACCACAGACTGCAATCCGCTTAGCAGTCATCTGTAGTGTTGAGCATTCCGATACTGCAAATATCGGGTATCGGCCGATATTAGCTGTATCGGAATTCCGATTCCGAGTTCCGATATTTTCGTCTTATCGGATACCGGAATCGGGATTGTCACTGTCACTGTCAGTGTCCGTCGGTCGGGTCTGTCAGGAGTCAGCGGCACTTACCTGGCAGAAGATCTCCGGCGGTCACGTCCTGCACTGCTTCATGGCCGCCATCATCTTTCCCCGGCGGTCACATGCAGTTTCTCGCGATAACTGCAGTGACTGCTGGGTAATCCCGGCCGTAAAGCAGTCAGTCCGATGACGTCACCGCCGGGGAAGCAGGTAATCAGCTGTGCTGCGTTGCAATGACAGGCTCTGCCTGTCATTGCGATGTAGCAGAGCTGGATCGTCGTGGGACTATCGTTATGGACTGCGTCGGACAGGTGGTATACTGTTGGTTTGTTTTTTTTTTTTTTTACAGGAGATCGATGGTGTCGCAGGAATGAGTGTATAATAAAAGAAATGAAAACTGTGTTGTCTCTTTTATTTCATTAAAATACTTTTTTCTTGCTGTGTCTTTTTTTTATACATTTAATAACTTTGGGATTAATAATGGATCGGTGTCTTATTGACGCCTCTCCATTATTAACCGGGCTTATTGTCACCGTGCAATCAACGGTGACAATAACCCCTTATTACCCCGCTTGCCACCGCTACAGGGCAAGTGGGAAGAGCCGGGTAAAGTGCCACAATTGGCACATCTTTTGATGCGCCAAATGTGGGGCTGCTGTAGCCTGGTATTATCAGGCTGTTGAGGGCCAAAATCCATGGGCCTTGACAGTCTTTTAATACCAGGCCGCAGCAGTCTGCATTTTACTTGGCTGGTTAACAAAAATAGGGGGGATCCCCACGCCGTTTTTTTTTTCGAGGGGATCCCCTATTTTTGTTAACCAGCCAAGCTAAGCAGACTGCTGTGGCCTGGTATTATCAGGCTTGCAAGGTCCATGGATATTGGATCCTTACCAGCCTGAAAAACCAGGCCTCAGCGGTCTGCTTCATCTGGCTGGTTAACAAAAATAGGGGGACCCCACGCCAATTTTTTTCGAGGGGATCCCCTATTTTTGTTAATCAGCCAAGATATGCAGACTGCTGTGGCCTGGTATTATCAGGCTGGCAAGGTCCATGGATCTTGGCTCCTTAACAGCCTGAAAATCCAGGCCTCAGCGGTCTGCTTCATCTGGCTGGTTAACAAAAATAGGGGGGACCCCACGCCAATTTTTTTCGAGGGGATCCCCTATTTTTGTTAATCAGCCAAGATATGCAGACTGCTGTGGCCTGGTATTATCAGGCTGGCAAGGTCCATGGATCTTGGCTCCTTAACAGCCTGAAAATCCAGGCCTCAGCGGTCTGCTTCATCTGGCTGGTTAACAAAAATAGGGGGGACCCCACGCCAATTTTTTTCGAGGGGATCCCCTATTTTTGTTAATCAGCCAAGATATGCAGACTGCTGTGGCCTGGTATTATCAGGCTGGCAAGGTCCATGGATCTTGGCTCCTTAACAGCCTGAAAATCCAGGCCTCAGCGGTCTGCTTCATCTGGCTGGTTAACAAAAATAGGGGGACCCCACGCCATTTTTTTTTCGAAGGGAACCCCTATTTTTGTTAATCAGTTCCCTCTGACGTCACTGATTGTGTCCCTGGCTGACCTGAAGTTAAAGTGGAAAGCAATCAATTAAGCTTTCCACTTAAGGGCCCGTCTCACATAGCGATATCGCTACCGAGATCGCTGCTGAGTCACTAGTTTTGTGACGCAGCAGCGAGCTCACCAGCGATATCGCTGTGTGTGACATTCAGCGACGATCAGCCCACCTGCCGGGTATCGCTGATCGTCGCTGAAATGTCAGGACCTTTGATCGCTGGTTTCCCGCTGACAGGCACACATCGCTGCGTGTGACAGGCGGGAGACCAGCGATCCGCTGGTAACCAAGGTACACAGCGGGTTTCCAGGCGCGGGGCTGTGCCTAGAAACCCGCTGTGTACCTTGGTTACCAGCGGATCGCTGGTCTCCCGCCTGTCACACGCAGCGATGCGTGCCTGTCAGAGGGAAACCAGCGATCAAAAAAAGGTCCTGACATTTCTGCGACGATCAGCGATACCCGGCAGGGGGCTGATCGTCGCTGAATGTCACACACAGCGATATCGCTGGTGAGCTCGCTGCTGCGTCACAAAACTAGTGACTCAGCAGCGATCTCGGTAGCGATATCGCTATGTGAGACGGGCCCTTAAGCGATGTTACCCGCAGTGTCGCTGTCCCAGATCGCTGCCTGAGCTGCCTGTTTGGCAGCTCAGCAGCGATCATGTAGCGATACACCAGCGATCCTGACAAGTGCAAATCGTTGTCGGGATCGCTGGTGTATCGTTATGTGACACCCAGCCTTTACTCTCCTGTCAGGCAGGAGAGGAACTCATTCATTTGGGGTTTACTGTGAGGCTGCAGCATTAGCTGCGGTCCCTGCAGTAAACATTAACCCTTTCTGAAGGATTACACCGTGGGACCTGACTGTGCATGGGATAGGTAAGAATAATTTTGCTTTTTTATTTTATTTTTATTACAGGAAATGGTTTTTGCAGTAAAATAAAAGATGGTCAAAAACATGTGTCTTTATTTCATTAAAATGATTTTTAATTAAAGTGTGTGTGTTTTATTTTTATTTCATGCAATAGGATTAATAATTGATAGTTGTCTAATTGACAGCTCTCAATTATTAACCTGGCTTAAGGTCACCTTTCAATAGCAAGGTGGCTTTAACCCCATATTAACCCATTCGCCACCGCTACAGGGCAATGGGAATAGACGGGCAAAGTGCCAGAAAGGGCGAATCTAATTATAGATTTGTCTTTCCTGGGGTGTCTGGGGGCAGATGTTAGTAGCCGGGGGGGGGGCAAAAATAATGGTCCCTCTCTGGGCTATTATTATCTGCCCCCACTCACTGGCTTTGTCTGTCTGGTTGCGAAAATAGGGCGGGAGCCCACGCATTTTTTTTCAGCAATTTACACCTCATATATATATATACATGTCATTGAATTTGTGACACATATATATATATATATTTATATTTGTAGTTCATACACTTCTACATAGTATAATAGCCGCTAATTCAATTGCCGGCTTTTGTGAAAATGCAGAACCCGACATGAAATGACACTTGGTGTACATAGGGTTAACCATGTCTTTTCATGTCCTTTGCTATCTAATTTGCACAAACAATTAAATCAGACTATGTGTGCAAAATTTCACACCTGTAGGGGTTAATTAAAGGTGTAAATTCGTAGCAAAAAAGTCAGTTTTTTTTACAACGAATTTACACCTTTAATTAACCCCTACAGGTGTGAAATTTTGCACACATAGTCTGATTTTATTGTTTGTGCAAATTAGATAGCAAAGGACATGAAAAGACATGGTTAACCCTATGTACACCAAGTGTCATTTCATGTCGGGTGACCCGACATGAAATGACACTTGGTGTACATAGGGTTAACCATGTCTTTTCATGTCCTTTGCTATCTAAGGCCGGAGTCACACTGGCGACAAAATCGGACGACTGCAATGCGATGAAATATCGCATTGCAGTCTGCCCTATGTTAATCTATGGAGCAGCTCCCAGTATCAGATTTTTTGTGGTCCGTTTTAAACGTCCGTGTACAATCGCAGCATGCTGCGATTGTCACCGATTGTGGGTCGACTATCGCCAATTCAAGTCTATGGGAGCGATGAAAAATCTGATTACAAACGGACCACACTGTGTGACTTGCGATGAAATCGCATCGGTGTCCTTTAGAAAAGCCGGCAATTCATCCCCGGCTATACTGTAAAATCACACTGACAGCTTTAATAAAGACTAGAAAGAATAGATATATACACATAGAACACATATATATATATATATATATATATATACATGTCATTGTGACATGTATATATACATATATTTATAGTTCCTAGACTTCTACATACTGTAATAGCCGCTAATTCAATTGCCGGGTTTTGTGAAATCACAGAAGCCGACATGAAATGATACATTGTTTCCACACATTTAACCATGTAATTTCATGTATTTTTATATATGTTTGAAACTTACAATTACATGAGTGTATTTGTGCAAAATTTCAGACTTGTAGGGGTTAATTAAAGGTGTAAATTTGTTGAAAAAAAATGCGTGGGCTCCCGCTGTATTTTCTCCACCAGACAGACAAAGCAAAGCGAGTGGGGGCAGATAATAATAGCCCAGGGAGGGTGCATTTTTTTTGTGCCCCCCCTGGCTACTAACATCTGCCCCCAGACACCCCAGAAAGGGCAAATCTATAATTAGATTCGCCCTTTCTGGCACTTTGCCCGTCTATTCCCATTGCCCTGTAGCGGTGGCGAATGGGTTAATCTCACCTTACTGTCACCTTGCTATTGAAAGGTGACCTTAAGGCAGGTTAATAATTGATAGCTGTCAATTAGACAACTATCAATTATTAATCCTATTGAAGTAAATAAAAAAACACACACACTTTAAGAATAAATAATTTTAATGAAATAAAAACACATTTTTTTGACCATATTTTATTTTACACTTAATCCGTGCGAAGCCATTGATCTCCTAAAATAAAGAAAAAGAAATAAAACAACATTATTCTTACCTATTCCGCCGATCTGTCATGTCCCACGCTGTAATCCTTCACAAAGGGTTAACTAGCTTTGAGCCAAGCAGTGCAAGTAATCCTGCATGCTCAGCTCAAAGCTCATGAATGAATAAGTTCCTCTCCTGGCGACAGGAGAGGATGTGTTTCATGAATGAAGCTTAATTGATTGTGTCCACTTTCCCTTTAGGTCAGGTCACTACAGTTAAATTGCCAATAAATCAATTAAGCTCCATTCATGAATCTATTCCTCTACTTTCGCTGGGAGAGGAAGTTATTCATTCAGGGGAATACAGGTCTGAGACAGCATTATTAGCTCTCTGCGACCTGTAACCTGTTAACCCTTTCTGATGGATTACACCGTGGGACCTGACTGTACATCGGATTGGTAAGTATAATTTTGCTTTTTTATTTTATTTTTATTACAGGAAATGGTTTTAGCAGGAAAATAAAATATGGTCAAAAACTGTGTGATTATTTAATTAAACTTATTTTTTATTAAACTGTGTGTGTTTGATTTTTCTTTCATACAATAGGATTAATAATTGATAGTTGTCTAATTGACAGCTATCAATTATTAACCTGGCTTAAAGTGACCTTTCAATTGCAAGGTCATTTTAACCCCTTATTAACCCATTCGCCACCGCTACAGGGCAATGGGAATAGACGGGCAAAGTGCCAGAAAGGGCGAATCTAATTATAGATTTGCCCTTTCTGGGGTGTCTGGGGGCAGATGTTAGTAGCCAGGGGGGGCACAAAAAAAATGTACCCTCCCTAGGCTATTATTATCTGCCCCCACTCGCTTGCTTTGTCTGTCTGGTGGAGAAAATACAGCGGGAGCCCACGCATTTTTTTTCAACGAATTTACACCTTTAATTAACCCCTACATGTCTGAAATTTAGCACACATATACTCATGTAATTGTATGTTTCAAACATATATAAAAATACATGAAATTACATGGTTAAATGTGTGGAAACAATGTATCATTTCATGTCGGCTTCTGTGATTTCACTGAAGCCGGCAATTGAATTAGCGGCTATAACAGTATGTAGAAGTGTAAGAATTATAAATATATGTATATATATATGTCACAATGACATATATATATATATATATATTGTGCTCTATGTGTATATATCTATTCTTTCTTTTGGCATTTAAATACTATTCTTTTGGATCCATTATATGTCAGTTTTGCAAGCCTGCGAGAAAATCTCGCAAGTCGGATGAAAATCGGATGTTACAAGGTACACACACATGCGATTAAATCGCATCTTTGAAGGAAAATCGGATGCCAGAAGGATGTGTGATGTTTTTATTTTGATCCGATTGTCGACAGTCTAAAACGGACCGATTTTTTGTGGTTGTGTGTGACTCCAGCCTAATTTGCACAAACAATTAAATCAGACTATGTGTGCAAAATTTCACACCTGTAGGGGTTAATTAAAGGTGTAAATTCGTAGCAAAAAAGTCCGTTTTTTTTACAACGAATTTACACCTTTAATTAACCCCTACAGGTGTGAAATTTTGCACACATAGTCTGATTTAATTGTTTGTGCAAATCAGATAGCAAACGACATGAAAAGACATGGTTAACCCTATGTACACCAAGTGTCATTTCATGTCGGGTGCTTCTGTCTTTTCACTGAAGCCGGCTTTACCCGGCAATTGAATGAGAGGATATTTTACTATGTAGAAGTGTATAAACTATACATATATGTATATATATATGTCACAATGACATGTATATATATATATATGTATTCTATGTGTGTATATTTAGTGTTTACAAGGAAAGAATGGGTTTTTTTTAGTTGCGATATTTTGTTCCCATAGACTTACATGGGACTTCCGGTATCGGTATCGGGTATCGCCGATATTTTAGTGATATCGGCGATACCATTCCGATTCCGATACTTTAGGATATCGGAAAGTATCGCTCAACTCTAGTCATCTGTGTTCCCTGTGAGTCTAACAGGACACAGTCTTAGTTACAGCGGCTCTGTGAATTAACAGAGTCCGCTTATAACGCGATATAGTGCTTCGGCGTTTACATCTGCGACTCTGCGGGATAACAGAGTTCGCTCATACTGCCTATTTACGCCATCTTACTAGCAGCAGGCTCTGCCTGCACGGTGGACCCCGGGCTGCGAACGCACCTCTCCTTAATATCTATTAGGTGCGTTCTGCAGGCCCCTAACATAATACTAGCGCCAGGGTCTGGCTAGTAAAATGGCGGATGACCAGCGTCTACTGCAGTACATCCAGCAGATGGAGGGTAGGTTGGCGGCTCTTGAGTGCACAACCTCAGCTGTGGATGTTACCGCAGTCGCTTTTCAGGCTGCTAGCGTGGCTCCAGCCAGTTTGTCCTCTGCCACCTCTGCCCCTACATTATCCCACCTCCCGCTTCCTGACAAGTTTGCCGGTGACAGCAAGCAATGTCGGGAATTCGTGAGTCAGTGCTCTATACAGCTCGAGCTTTTGGCTGCACGTTTCCCCATGGATCGGGCGCAAGTGGGTTTTGTACTGTCTCTACTCTCGGGCAGAGCGTTGGAATGGGCAACGCCGCTGTGGGAGCACGACGATCGTGTGGTGCGGAGTGCTCCTCGTTTCCAGGAGGCTCTTAAAAAGGTCTTTTTAGGACCTCAGGTCACCCACGATACGGCGCTCCAACTGCTGGCATTGGCACAGGGTTCGTCTTTGGTCAGTCAGTTTTCCATCCAGTTTCGGATTCTGGCCTCATAGCTAGACTGGTCATATAAAGTTCTCATTCCAGTCTACTGGCAAGGACTGGCTGACCATATTAAAGATGCTTTGGCTACCAGGGAGATTCCCGCCACAATGGAGAAGCTTATCTCCATATCTACCCGCATCGACCTCCGTTTTCACGAGCGGAGGTTGGAGCGGGCCCAATGTAGGCAGAGGATTTGGTTGGCTCCCACCTTTGCCAAACCTCTCGAATCCCCCGATCTGGCGTCCGAACCCCAAAAGGCCACAGAGGTTCCTCGTGCAGGACCTAAGCCTCGGGCCGTCCGAGTATCCGTGGTCTGTAACCTTTGTCAGCAGACAGGACACTATGCTAACAAATGTCCACAGCGATCGGGGAAGCGATCGCGTCTAGTGGCCCTGGGAGGAGGTTCACTAGAGACAGCGGCATTTTCCTCCAAGATGACATTTAAAGGGACAGTCACTATAGACTCTTCCACACTTATAGTCGAGCTTTGTGTGGACTCATTAGCAGAGGGGAATTTCATGTCATCTACCTTTGCTCGTCGCCACGCAATACATCTGGCAGCGCTCGACAAACCAGTGACTGTCCGGGTAGTGAATGGGTTGACATTGCCCTCATCAATTACACATCAGACTGTTCCTCTTACTTTGTGTGTACCCCCTTCCCATCAGGAAATTATTTCCCTTCTCATCCTTCCCGAGGGAATAGACAAAATCCTACTGGGAGTACCCCTGCTCCTTTCCCACTCCCCTCATATTGAGTGGACCTCCGGTAGGATATTGGGTTGGAGTGAGAAATGTAAGGACAGATGTGTCAGGGAGTGCATTCAGGTTACCACTACAGAGATACCCGCAGATCTTTCTCCTCTTCCCAAGTGCAGACGTGTTCTCTAAAAAGGCTGCGGAGACTCTGCCGCCCCATCGTCCCTACGACTGTCCTATTGACCTCTTGCCTGGAGCAGAACCTCCTCGGGGAAGGGTCTATCCCCTCTCTCTTCCTGAGATGGAGGCTATGTCTCAATATATCCAGGAGAATCTGGCAAGAGGGTTCATTAGGAAGTCGGTGTCACCAGCAGGAGCGAGGTTCTTGTTCATGCAAAAGAGGAGTGGAGAATTACGTCCGTGTATAGATTACAGACGTCTTGATGACATTACCGTTAAGAATAATTACCCGTTGCCCCTGATTTCTGAGCTCTTTGATAGGCTCTGGGGAGCAAGGGTATTTACTAAATTAGATCTGCGTGGTGCTTATAACCTGATTCACATCCGTGAAGGGGACGAATGGAAGACGGCTTTTAATACCAGGGATGGGCATTATGAATACCTGGTGATGCCCTTCGGGCTCTGTAATGACCCAGCCGTTTTCCAAGACTTTGTCAATGACATCTTCCGGGATATGCTTTCCACCTCTGTAGTAGTCTATCTGGATGATATTCTCATCTTTTCTCCAGATATTGACTCTCACAAGAGGGATGTCTGCAAAGTCTTCGACCTGTTACGGGCAAACTCCCTCTATGCAAAGTTGGAGAAATGCATGTTTGAGCAGGAGTCTTTACCTTTCCTAGGCTATATCATCTCCACCCAGGGATTGGCTATGGATCCTACCAAACTACAGGCTGTGATGCATTGGCAAGAACCCCATTCTCTTAAAGCGGTGCAGCGCTTTATGGGGTTCATTAATTACAATCGCCAATTCATTCCCCACTTCTCCACTTTGGTAGCTCCCTTGGTAGCCCTCACCAAGAAGGGAGCCAATCCCAAATTGTGGTCAGAGGAGGTCTCCAAGGCCTTTACTTCAATTAAGTCCCATTTTGCTAGCGCTCCCATCTTACATCGCCCGGAGGTTGATAAGCCTTTTACAGTATATTGGAGGTTGATGCATCGTCCGTTGGTGCTGGAGCAGTCCTTTTTCAAAAGGATGCTCAAGGTCGGAAACATCCTTGTTTCTTCTTTTCCAAGACCTTCACACCAGCGGAGAGGAATTATTCCATTGGGGATAGGGAGTTGCTAGCCATGAAGTTGGCCTTTTCCGAGTGGAGACATCTCCTGGAGGGGGCTCGCTTTCCCTTTCACGTTTTCACTGACCACAAAAATTTGGTCTATTACAGACTGCCCAGCGGCTAAATTCTCGTCAGGCCAGATGGTCCCTGTTCTTCTCCCGGTTCCATTTCACCCTCCATTTCCTCTCCGGTGAGAAGAGCATGCTCTTTCTCGCTCTGTGGTGTTCTCTGAGGAGGTGGAGGAGGAGCCTCGGTTGATTGTTCCCACAGAGAGCCTAAGAACTGTGGCCCCGGTTTTGCTTGAGTCTGTGCCTCCGGGCAAGACTTTGTGCCCACCAATTTGCGACCGGAGGTACTCTCTTGGGCACATTCGTCCAGGGTGGGTGGACATTTTGGGGCAAAAAGGACATCTGAGTTGCTGGCGAGGACATACTGGTGGCCACATATGGTCCGTGACCTAAGGGAATACGTTCAGGCGTGCGTCTCCTGCGCCAAGAATAAGTCCCCTCGACATCGACTAGCTGGGCTACTTTTCGCTTTACCGGTGGTAGACAGGCCTTGGGAGATGGTCGGGATGGATTTTGTGGTGGGCTTACCCAAGTTTCGGGGCTGCACCATCATCTGGGTGATAACCGACCACTTCTCCAAAATTGTGCACTTGCTGCCCTTACCACGGTTACTGTCTGCATGGGCCTTGGCAGCATTATTTATTAGGCATGTTTTCCGTTTACATGGAATGCCAGACAATATCATCAGTGATCGAGGTCCCCAATTTGGTTCTGGAGAGAGCTGTGTCGTCTACTCAACGTTGAGTTAAATCTCTCCTCGGCATATCATCCCGAGACAAATGGGTTGGTAGAGAGGGCCAACCAGACCTTGGTCACATACTTGCGACATTTTGTCTCAGCCAGGCAGGATGACTGGGCATCCTTGCTACTGTGGGCTGAGTTCGCTCTAAATAATGCTGTGGCTGACTCCACCGGACATATCCCATTCCTCTTGAACTACAGTCAGCATCCACGGGTACCGGTGCCCATGCCCCTGTCTTCCGTCGACTCCAGGGTGGCAGACTGGGCCGTGGAGGCACGGGACATTTGGGAACGCACTCAGGATGCCATTCAGGCCTCCAAGGAGAGGATGAGGTCTTACACCGATGCACATCAGCGCCCCTCTCCGACATTTGCTCATGGTAACCTAGTGTGGCTCTCCGCCCGAAACATCAGGCTGCGAGTGGAGTTCACTAAGTTGGCACCCCGCTTTTTGGGTCCCTTCAAGGTCCTCGAGCAGGTCAACCCTGTGGTTTATCGCTTAGCCCTTCCGCATCGCTTAGGTATCTCCGACACCTTTCATGTGTCCCTCCTGAAACCCGTGGTCATGTCCCGGTTTTCCGAGTCATCTGCCGGGACATCGGGTTCCTCTACGGTTGATCACGAGGTGAACGCCATTGTAGGGTGCAAGGTGGTACGGGGAAAAAAAAATTTATCTGGTGGATTGGAGGGGTTATGGGCCTGAGGATAGGTCCTGAGGCCTGCCGAGCATATTCACGCTCCGCAGCTCATCGCTGCCTTTGAACGTAGCGGGGCCCAAAGAAGGGGGGCCCTAGGAGGGGGGGTAATGTTAAGGATCGAGTTCCCACTGATGCACAAGGGGAATCTCGAGGCATCTCCGCTGCGGTCCCCCATCCGTCTCCGGCCGCAGTGGAGTCTGCTCAGCAGAGACGTCGGTCCCAGCGTCTCACCCAGTCTAATACTGTGCAGAGGATGACTGCTGCCTCCTCAGGTCCTGCCATTGTAACCAGTGCAGGTCAGCGGCAAGCAGATGTAGTTGGGACTAAGTCCTGTGTGTTCCCTTCTGAGCATGCTCAGGGTAAGATCTCTCATAGGAGATCAGGAGTCACATGGTCGGGTACTGCAGTGATTCCCATTGGTCCTCCAGGAAGATCCTGAGGCTGCTTTAGTTCTGGAGCAGCTTTTCCATTGGTCCTTTTCTGGAAGGTCCTGTAGCTGCTACTATAAAAGGTGGGCATGATCGCACGGCGGCGTGCTAGTATCAAATCTGTTACGTGCTTGTGCCAGTGTGGTCATGTATGCATGTGGTAAGGTCTGGCTAAAATAAGCCCCTAGAATACCCGCACCTCCGGTGAGGAGATCGTATGCATGTGTTCAGGGCTCTGCTGAAAACGCCATTATAATGCTGGCTACTCCGGTGAGGAGATTACTGCTTGGGTTCTGATTGCATGACCACAGACTGCAATCCGCTTAGCAGTCATCTGTGTTCCCTGTGAGTCTAACAGGACACAGTCTTTGTTACAGCGGCTCTGTGAATTAGCAGAGTCCGCTTATATCGCCATATAGTGCTACGGTGTTTACATCTGCGACTCTGCGGGATAACAGAGTTCGCTCATACTGCCTATTTACGCCATCTTACTAGCAGCAGGCTCTGCCTGCACGGTGGACCCCGGCTGCGAACGCACCTCTCCTTAATATCTATTAGGTGCGTTCCGCAGGCCCCTAACAATTTGTGGGGCTCATTATACTCTATGGGGACTGTCCTATACTGTATGGCACATTATATGGGGACCATCATATAATGGAGCATTATGTGGAGCTCATCATATACTGTATGGAACATTATATGGGACCAATTATATATGGAGCAATATTTGGGGCTCATTATTCTGTATGGAGCAATATATGTGGCTCATTATATTGTATGAAGCATTATATTGGGCCCATTATTCTGTATGGAGCATCATATATGGGACTCATTATTCTGTATGGAGCAATATATGGTATGGTATGCACTCCATTCATTGAAAGCAAACAGCTGAATGGTACAATTCCCACCTCTGCTGCCTGTCTTGTCTGCTGCAATATATACTAATGGTATGCACTCCATTCATTTAAAGCAAACAGCTGAATGGTACAATTCCCACCTCTGCTTACTGTCTTGTCTGCTGCAATATATACTAATGGTATGCACTCCATTCATTGAAAGCAAAGAGCTGAATTGTACAATTCCCACCTCTGCTGCCTGTTTTGTCTGCTGCAATATATACTAATAGTATGCACTCCATTCATTGAAAGCAAACAGCTGAATGGTACAATTCCCACCTCTGTTGCCTGTCTTGTCTGCTGCAATATATACTAATCGTACAACTCCATACTTCTGCTTGCTGTCATCCGCTGATTTACCATCTTGCAACATATTTTAATGCGCCTGCTAAAGCTTTGGTATAATTCATGTGTTGCACTGTATTTAATACTTACTGCTTTATATCCGTGTGACTGGGGCCTCTCTAGATCTTATCAGGTGGAAGGTGCTAAAGCATACAGATGTAGCCAGGACTAGGGCCTTTGATGATTTAACCACCCCCTGGTGTGCTGGCCCCAGCTGCCAAATTATCCCAAACCAGCTCCCACAATCCCTCTCTCTTGACCCTGTAGTGTGGGCTATATATTTAGGAGTAGTCTAAGGGGAGCACGCAGTGTGGGGTGCAGCATGCAAGCATCCCATAAGCAAAGCATCACAGAAGATAAGCATTATGTAAACGGCAGTTATCCATGGCAGTTAATCAGGGCAGGAATCATGTAACCCACACTTTGCTTTCCCTTTTCACCATGTGCTTTATTTCTATCCTCCTGTGTTCCCTTGTCATCCACATTCACCGCCCCATCCCCCCTCCATCACGACTCATACACATCAGCCCCTCTATACTTCCCTCTCCCATGTACAGCTCCCATGCACTCCTCACCTTCCTGAAAAACCTCAGCCCATCTTGCCCAAACACATCACAGAAAAAAACTACTTACAATTCCAACAACTACTTGCTCTTTATCTTCCTATTCCTACTGATTTCAGGGACATCTCCCCCAACCCTGGTCCACCATCCCCCAACCTCAATCCCTACCCTACCTCATATTGAAACCATAATAATCTTATTAATATTACTTGCACTCCCTCATCTCCTTCTTTTAATTGTGCCCTCTGGAATCCACGGTCTGTATGCAAAAAGCTATCCTTCCTGCACAACTACTTTCTGATCAACTCTCTTTATCTGTTGACCCTCACTGAAACCTGGATTCAGGATTCTGACACTGTCTCCCCTGCTGCCATTTCCTATGGTGGCTTACAGTTCTCCCATTCCCCGAGACCCGCAGGCATGGTGGTGGAGTCGGCATGCTCCTGTCCCCACAATGCACTTTCCAGGTCATCCCCCCAATTCCATCATTCTCATTCCCTTCTTTTGAGGTCCACACCATCAGGCTATTCCGTCCCCTCTCCCTCAGAGTAGCGGTCATATATCGGCCCCCAGGCTCACCCACCCAGTTCCTTGACCACTTCTCAGCCTGGCTGCCGCACTTCATGGCCTCAGAACTACCAACCCTTATCCTTGGAGACTTCAACATCCCCATTAACAGCCCTACTTCCACATCTGCATCTCAGCTTCTATCACTAACCACTTCTCTAGGCCTCTCACAGCTTTCAACCTCTGAGACACACAAGGATGGTAACACCCTTGACCTCGTCTTTGTCCGGCTCTGTTCAATCTCCCACCTAAATAACTCACCGCTTCCACTCTCTGACCACAACATTCTGTCCTTCATGCTCACAAATCCTCGAACACCCAGCGCACTCCTACCTACCACAAATTCAGAAATCTACAAGCCATTAACCCTCAGACACTTTCTGACTCCCTACACTCATCACTGTCCCCAATCTCCTCTTTTTCCTGTCCTGATCTGGCTGTTCATCACTACAATGACACTCTTAGAATCACCCTTGGCCAAGTAGCGCCTCTCACCCTCAGAACTTCCAAACACACAGTAAAACAGTCCTGGCTCACATTGCAAACTCAACTTCTTCAGCGATGCTCTAGGAGTGCTGAAAGCCTTTCGAGAAAATCCCGCACACCAGAAGACTTCATCCACTTTAAATTTATGCTAAGAACTTATAACGCTGCCCTTCACCTCGCCAAACAGACCTACTTCACCATCCTGATCTCACTAGCCAACAACGCCAAGAAACTTTTTGACACTTTTCACTACCTAATCAGGCCAAAAACACAAGCCCCTATCACAGACATTTGTGCTGACGACCTTGCCTCCCACTTTATAGAAAAAATAGATAATATCCGGCAGGAAATCTGCTCTCAACCACCAAGTGCTGTAACTCCCATCGCTCCCTGCATTTCCCCTGGCTCACTTTCCACATTTGATCCCATCACAGAAGAAGAAGTCTCCAGACTCCTCTCTTCCTCTCGTCCGACTACATGCACTACCGACCCTATTCCCTCACATCTCCTCCAGTCTGTCTCTCCAGTTGTCACAACTCACTTAACTACATTCTTTAATCTCTCACTCTCCTCTGGCATTTTCCTGTCCTCCTTCAAACACTCCATCGTTACTCCATTACTAAAGAAACCCGCTCTTGACCCTTCCTGCACAAACAACTACCGACCGGTCTCCAATCTCTCCATCATCTCTAAACTTTTGGAGCGCCTAGTCTACTCCCGCCTTACCCGTTACCTCTCCACTCACTCCCTTCTAGACCCTTCACAGTCCGGCTTCCGCCCCCTACATTCGACTGAAACTGCACTCATCAAAGTGACCAATGACCTTCTGACAGCAAAATGTAACGGTGACCACTCTCTGCTCATTCTTCTAGACCTTTCTGCAGCTTTCGACACAGTTGACCACTGTCTCCTACTGTCTAGGCTCCAGTCACTAGGTATAAAGGACACTGCTCTCTCCTGGCTCTCTTCCTATCTTTCTAACCCCTCCTTCAGTGTTTTGTTCTCTGGCTCCACGTCATCTCCTCTTCCTCTCGCTGTGGGGGTACCCCAGGGCTCAGTCATTTTGCCCCATTCTTTTCTCTCTACACGGCCTGTTATGATTTGGTAGCTGAGGAGGACAGGAGCAAAATACCGCCAAAGCAGCAAGACACCAGAGAGGCTGGAACCTAATGGGTTGCAGATCCCTAAACTAACCGTACAACTAGAAGTAGCAGTGGAGCGTACCTACGGTGATCCTAGACGCCTCGGCACAGCCGGAGAGCTAGCTACACCTGAAGACAGAAAGAGGAAAACTAACTGCCCCGGAGTAAAGCACCCAAAGAAATAGTAAGCCCTCAAACATGTAATGGCGGTTAGACAAGAGGAAGACATGAACACAGACAGAAAATAGAATGAGCAAATATTGGGGCCCAAATCTGTCTAGAAGGTAAAGTACTGGAGAGAAATTCTGTCTACAACCCAGAAAAACCCTAATAAAAATACCAGCACTTCTGATTACAAAAAATCTGAGACCACACGATCTCGACCACCTATATCAGATCTCTGGTATGACACACAGCTAACCAGCAATAAAAAATATCAAAGGAACAGAGAACAAGTCCAAATACAAAATGAGAACAGAGGGCAGCACAAAACGAGAATCCAATATTTTCTCAATCACATACTCCAAATTGCCCTCAACCAAAACAGAGTCTGGAGGCGCAGCCATAGGAACCACTGGCTCGACAAACCTCTTCAATAAGGATTTGTGGAATACGTCATGGATCTTAAATGTCCCTGGAAGAAGCAAATGGAAGGAAACCGGATTAAGAATTTCCATGATCTTATAAGGTCCAATGAACCTTGGCTTAAATTTTGGAGATGCAACCTTCATAGGGATATTTCTTGAGGACAACCTAACTAAGTCCCCCACTTTAAAACGAGGACATCAGTCCTATGCTGGTTGGCAAACCGCTGGGCCTTCTCCTGAGAGACAACCTCTCCATAACTTGGTCCCAAATCTGCTGCATTCGCTCCACAATAGAGTCAACACCCGGACAGACAGAAGCCTCCACCTGTCCTGAAGAAAATCGAGGATGAAACCCAGAATTGCAGAAAAAAAGCAGACATCAAGGTGGCAGAGCTAGCCCTATTATTAAGAGCAAACTCAGCCAAAGGCAAAAAAGAGACCCAGTCATCCTGATCAGCAGACACAAAACATCTCAAATAAGTCTCCAAGGTCTGGTTTGTTCTCTCAGTTTGTCCTTTGATCTGAGGGTGAAATGCAGAGGAGAAAGATAACTGAACTGCAAGTTTAGAACAAAATTTCCTCCAAAATCTGGAAACAAATTGGACTCCTCTGTCAGACACAATGTTCTCTGGAATGCCGTGCAACTGAACTACCTGCTGAAAGAATAAAGGCACCAATTCGGAGGAGGAAGGCAATTTAGGTAGTGGCACAAGATGTATCATCTTGGAAAATCTATCACAGATCACCCAGATAACGTTCATTCTCTGAGAGACAGGGAGGTCGGAAATAAAATCCATAGAGATATGGGTCCATGGCCTCTTGGGCACAGGTAATGGCATTAACAAACCACTAGAGCAAGAGCATGGTTTGGAACGAGAGCAAGTCCCACAGGACTGCACAAAGTCCCTGACGTCACAAGACAAAGTAGGCCACCAAAAGGACCGACTCACCAAATCTCTGGTACCAAAAATACCGGGATGACCAGCCAATGCGGAGCAATGAATCTCAGACATAACATTCTTCCTCCACTGGTCTGGGACAAACAATTTCCCAACAGGGCAGCATTCAGGTTTATCCTCCTGACATCAGTCCAGAGCCAGTCTCAAATTGGGTGAGATAGCGGAAAGAACTACACCCTCTTATAGAATAACAGCAGGCTCAGTTACCTCAGGAGAATCCGCAAAGAAACTCCTCAAGAGGGCATCCGCCTTAACATTCTTAGTGCCCAGGAGAAAAGAAACCACAAAATTAAAACGTGTGAAAAACAAGGCCCACCTGGCCTGTCTAGGATTAAGTTGCTTGGCTGATTCGAGATAAACCAGGTTCTTATGGTCCATGAGGACCACCACCTGATGTTTAACTCCTTCCAGCCAATGTCTCCACTCTTCAAAGGCCCACTTCATAGCCAATAACTCCCGATTTCCCACGTCATAATTACGTTCAGCTGGGGAAAATTTTTGAGAGAAGAAGGCACAAGGGTTACTCTTAGAGGTCTCCGGATCCCTTTGAGACAAAACGGCACCTGCTCCAATCTCAGAAGCATCAACCTCCACCTGAAATGGTAGAGAAACATCAGGCTGCCGCAGAACAGGAGCAGAAGTGAATCTCTGCTTAAGTTCCTGAAACACAGAAACTGCCTCAGGAGGCCAATTCACCACATCAGGACCCTTTTTGGTCAAATCAGTCAGTGGTTTCACAATACCGGAGAAATTACCAATAAATTTATGATAAAAATTAGCAAAACCCAAAAATCTCTGAAGAGTTTTCAATGTAGTAGGTTGAACCCAATCACAAATGGCCTGAACTTTGACCGAGTCCATTTCAATAACAGACGGAGAAAAAATGATTCCCAGAATTGAAACCTTCTGCACGCCAAAAAGACATTTTGATCTTTTCACATACAGTGCATTTTCTCTCAAAATCCGGAACACCGTGAGAACATGTTCCACATGAGAGTCCCAGTCGTTGGAAAAAATCAAGATATCGTCCAAATAAACGATCAGAAATTTATCCACGAAATCCCTGAAAATATCATTCTTAAAGGACTGGGAGACAGAAGGGGCATTAGTGAGCCCAAAAGGCATCACTAGGTACTCAAAATGCCCCTCTGGGGTATTAAACGTCGTCTTCCATTCATCACCGTGCTTGATGCGAATAAGATTATAAGCCCCCCTGAGGTCAAGCTTGGTAAACCAACTAGCACTTTTCAATCTGGAAAATAGATCAGAAATCAAAGGTAACGGATATTGATATTTAACAGTGATTTTATTCAGGAGATGATAGTCAATACACGGCCTCAATGAACCATCCTTTTTGGCCACAAAGAAAAAGCCGGCGCCCAAGGGTGAAGAGGAAGGTCTGATATGACCCTTCTCCAAAGACTCCTTGATATAAGAACGCATAGCATCATGTTCAGGTACAGATAAATTAAAAAGCCGACCCTTAGGAAATTTACCACCAGGCACTAACTCAATAGCGCAATCATAACTCCTGTGAGGAGTCAAGGATGCAGACTTACTCTCACTAAACACATCTGAAAATTCGGTCAAATAGTCAGGGACATCTTGAGACTGGAGGAGGCAGAAAAAACATCTTGAGACTGGGGTGGGGCAGAAAAAACAGGAGTGTCAGTATTAACACATTGGCAACCCCATCTGGTCACAGACACAGATTTCCAATCCAAAACAGGATTATGAGTCTGTAACCAAGGGAAACCCAGTACAATAATGTCATGCAAATTATGCAACACCAAAAATTTGCAACTCTCCTGATGGTCCAGGTCAACCCGCATTATCACCTGGGTAGAAAACTGGGGTTTATTCTCTGCCAATGGGGAAGAATCAATGCCCAGCAAAGGAATAGACTTCCGAAGGGGTATCATGGGAAACCCACAACATTTGGCAAAGTCAAAATCCATCAGGTTAATAGCTGCTCCTGAATCAACAAAAGCCTGAGCCGAAATTGTGGACAGGGAGCAAATCAGGGTAACAGTCAACAGGAATTTAGTCTGGACACTACCCAAAACAACTGAGTGAGCAAAACGTCTTCCCCGCTTGGGGCAGACGGAAATAGCATGAGAAGCATCACCACAGTAGAAACACAACCTATTACATTTTCGAAACTCATGACGCTGTGCCCCAAAAGTCACTCCATCACACTGCATGGGCTCAGGAGCTGACTCACAAGGCAACACAATCTCACGCATACCTCTGCGCTCACGCAAACTACTGTCAATTGGAATAGCTAATGACATAGAGTCATTGAGACCAGAGGGAACAGGGAATCCCACCATGACATCCTTTACAGTCCCTGCCAGACCCTTCTGAAAAAGAGCTGCCAGAGCATCATCATTCCATTTAGTAAGGACTGCCCATTTTCGAAATTTCTGACAGTACAGCTCAGCAGCTTCATGACCCTGATTCAATGCCAACAACGTTTTTTCCGCTTGATCAGTGACATTAAATTCATCGTACAATAACCCCAGAGCCTGAAAAAACACATTAACATCATTCAAAACAGGATCACCAGGTGTCAGGGAAAAAGCCCAATCCTGAGGGTCGCCGCGCAACAGGGAGATGACAATTTGAACCTGCTGTGCAGCGCTTCCTGAGGACTTAGGCTTCAGGGCAAAAAACAATTTACAGTTATTTTTAAAATTCATAAATTTAGACCGGTCCCCCAAAAGCAAATCTGGCATGGGGATCCTAGGTTCCACAGCAGACAACCTAGTGATATAGGCAGCAATATTTTGAACCTCAGCGGCGAGCCGCTCAACACGACCTGAAAACTGCACAATCTCCTTTGAGGACATAGAAAAATTCCTCCTCAGCACCCAGGGAGAAAGAGGGAAAAAATGTAACAAGCAGAAAAAAGAAAAAAAAAATTCTGACAACTCCCTTTTTTTTGTTCCTTTATGCTCACTATCCTTCCCTTTGGTTGAGTACCAAAGAATTTTCAGTCTGGCCAGTAATACTGTTATGATTTGGTAGCTGAGGAGGACAGGAGCAAAATACCGCCAAAGCAGCAAGACACCAGAGAGACTGGAACCTAATGGGTTGCAGATCCCTAAACTAACCGCACAACTAGAAGTAGCCGTGGAGCGTACCTACGGTGATCCTAGATGCCTCGGCACAGCCGGAGAGCTAGCTACACCTGAAGACAGAAAGAAGAAAGCTAACTGCCCTGAAGTAAAGCCCCCAAAGAAATAGGAAGCCCCCAAACGTAAAGGCGGTTAGACAAGAGGAAAACACGAACACAGACAGAAAATAGAATGAGCAAATGTTGGGGCCCAAATCTGTCTAGAAAGTAAAGTACAGGAGAGAAATTCTGTCTGCAACCCAGAAAAACCCTAATAAAAATACCAGCACTTCTGATTGCAAAAAACCTGAGACCACACGATCTCGACCACAGTACAGACCAAAAGTTTGGACACGCCTTCTCATTCAATGATTTTTCTGTATATTCATGACTATGCAAATTGTAGAATCACACTGAAGGCATCAAAAGTATGAATTAACACATGTGGAATTATACATTACACTTTACAAAAAAGTGTGAAACAACTGAAAATATGTCTTATATTCTAGGTTCTTCAAAGTAGCCACTTTTTGCTTTGATTACTGCTTTGCGACCAGAAAAGGTGAATGGATGGACTCTACATACCTGGAAGCAACAATTGATTACCGGCGAGGATCATGGGAGATCAGCTCACTTATATCAGGCCAGTCAGCCCCACCTGACACCCATTCCTTAATTGGTTCAATACCCTCAGCAACCACCGGAGGGAGCCTCAGCTCCGAAGTCGTCTCCAACACTTTCACAACAACGGCCCCAATTGGACAGACCATCAGCAGATTTGGCTTTCAGTACCATCTTTATGCTGATGACACACAACTATACACGTCATCCCCCAACCTTACCCCCATTATACTACAGAACGCCAGTGACTGTCTGTACGCAGTCTCCAACATCATGTCCGCTCTCTTTCTGAAACTCAACCTCTCCAAAACTGAACTTCTTCTGCTCCCGCCGTCTACTAACCTCACTAAATTTGACATTTCCCTCTCTGTTGGTGGCACCATAATAACACCCAGGCAGCAGGCTCGCTGTCTGGGTGTTATGTTTGACACCAATCTCTCCTTCACCTCCCATATACAATCTCTTGCCCGCTCTTGCCACCTACACCTAAAGAACATCTCTAGAATCCGCCCTTTTCTTACCATGGAAACAACAAAAACCCTCACTGTAGCATTGATCCACTCCCGCCTGGACTACTGCAACGCTCCATTACTTGGCCACCCCATTACTCAACTATCCCCTCTCGAGTCCATCCTTAATGCAGAAGCCAAAGTCATCCATCTGGCTAATCGGTACTCGGACACATCCGCTCTTCGCCAGTCCTTACACTGGCTGCCCATTCATTATAGGATCCAATTCAAATTACTTGTTCTCACCAACAAACCTCTCCACAGTGCAGCACCCCCTACTTCTCCTCCCTCAATTCTATCTATCGGCCTAACCGACTTCTGCGCTCTGCAAATGACTTTCGACTAAACTCTGCACTAATCCGTACCTCCCACTCCTGACTCCAAGACTTCTCCCGTGCTGCGCCAATCCTCTGGAATACTCTACCCCAAGAAATTAGGACTATCCAATATTTGCATGGTTTCAGGCGCTCCCTCAAAACACATTTGTTCAGAGCTGTCTATCACGTTCACTAATCAAAGTCATTCTATGTGTAAGTGTGTGTAGCCCATTCACTATCTCCATCCATCCCTCACTCCCTCAAGATGGCTGGTCCATCATTGTAAATACACCATTGTATATACACACCTGTACTTTGTATTCCCCCACCTCATTGTAGATTGTAAGCTCTCATGAGCAGGGTCATCTTATTTTGCTTTAATTATTGTATTGTTAACGTTGTTACTTAAGACTAGTGTTTTGAAACTGTTAGACTGTAAAGCGCTGCGGAATATGTTGGCGCTATTTAAATAAAGATTATTATTATTATTATTACTATTATTATTATATGGGGCTCGTTATTCTGTATGGCGCACTATGTGGTGCCCATAATACTGTATGGAGGACTATACTGTCCGGTTTTTTGAGCTACTGTAGAATTTACAATAGATATCACTCATGTAATGTATGAAGTGAAGTATTAGGCATTGTACTATAGATATATTTCTCTTCCGTATCGGAGCATCATGAATTGTGGTATGTGTTAAAGGGGCCCACTGAGACTCTATTTCACCCGGGGCCCACGAAAACTTGGAGCCAGCCCTGCCCTCCCACAAGTTTAGCCAAATAACCCCCAGTTTTCAATGTGTTACTATTATTATAAAGTAAATTAAGGTTGACAAGCTTAAGTAATAAGAATTGATGTTGTTGGCATTGAAATGGGCACTGTAGGTGTGTTTACTGTCCTCCTCTCACTGCCAACTTTTATTCCCCATTGACTTGTATTGTGGTTGGGTCTGGTTTCGGTCGGAACTCCGACTTTTTCCGATAGTCGGCCGATTTTGTTCGACTCGACTTTTGATAAAGTTGGGTGGTCCGAAACCCGACTCGACCCTCCCAGAGGCAAAGTCACTCATCTCCAATAATCAGATCTGTTCAAAAAGTCATGTTTTAAGACGTTTTGAAACAGTTTCAACTTTTTTCTCATAAAGTCGCAAAAATGGTTGATTGCATTAAAAAAGTCCAGTTTTGAATTTGCGCCTGATCTATGAATGATGTGCGCCAATTTGATAAATTGGCACAATAAACATCAGCGAATACCACAAGACGATAGAATAGAAAAGTGAGTTAGTAATTGATGAATCGAGACTATTGACTTTTTATATGACAGTCTGCATGCCCTTCTATTACCATTTGTAAGGAAGTGCTGACTCTTCATTATTTACTGCCCAGCACTGAATCGCAATCCTCCAGAGACATAGGAATATAGGAAGGCAACCATAACTATCTGTTCATAATACTGAACACCACACAAGTGGGAGATGAACTCCAGAATGTAAGTGTTTCTGGGCCTGGGCTTCCAGGGGCATCTTAACTACAGCTAGTACATTAATAAGTTATGCATCTTACTGCATGCAAACGATTTACACGTATCTTGGTGATCAAAATCTTTTGAACATAGAAAGAAAATTCTGAAGCATTTCTGTATGAGACATAACTTGAACCAACTGAGCCACAATGAAAAATCTGTTACTTGACCCCTATCAACCATGTGCCATATATAATAATATGTCTTGATGTGTGGAAGAGGTGACTTGGCCACGTCAAGAACCAGAGCCAGAGCATGGCTGCTATCTTTACATCCCCAATAGCTATAACATGACTCTGATGTATATTATTATGCGCATATTAAATCACAGCATCCCACTTTTTTACAATGAACCTCCTGGGGTCCAAGCTTCATGCTGGACATAAGTCATAAAAATCTTTGAAATAACATAATTTTTTTGTGCTTTAGCCAATTAAATCTTACTGAAACATAATGGAAAAATATTTAGACTTGAGAGTCCTCAGTGGTTGATACCTTTTAATGGCTAACTGAAAAGATGGTAACAAATTGCAAGCTTTCGAGACTACTCCGGTCTCTTCATCAGGCAAAGATATCAAAATGATATATCAAAATGAAACATAATGAACATCTGACAGAAACTTTGTTTTATTTCTATATTTGTTTTATAATCTGCTTTTTGAATGCCTGCATGCCAATATTGAAAAGAATTCTTGAGTGCGGGAGACACAAATGACTATAATGCAGTGTACCTACAAAGAGTGTTATTGAAAAACTCCATTCAGAAACACATTTATGATAACAATAAATACCAAGGCCAGTTAAATGATTCATTTCAGTATTTTATATTTAGTAAATTAGTTATTTTTCCATAGTACAGCCTGCAAGTAAAAAAGTAAGCAAGAAAGTACTTGTTCATTTGTGTTTAATATTATATTCAATATTGAATTAAATTACATTTTGAGGGCTTATACTCACTTGCTGGAAAAAAAACGGTCAGTTTTCAGGATGGTCAGAATATGTGCAATTGACATGTGATTTGCATGCAATTTTTTATAGCACCATCTATTGCATTAGCGATTATCATGCCAAAATCGCAGCATGTTGCAATTTTTTTCTCACACCGATTTCGGCTGAGAAAAAAATCACAAATGAGACGTCACCTATTGATTAACATTGGTCCGATTTGAATCTGATTTTTTATTGGCTGAAAATCATCCGATTTCGGCTCAAGTGAGTATGAGCCCTAATTCTGTTTTTCTTACTGGCTTCCTGCATGACAGCATGGAGCTTGGGGCAGTTTGCTCTTAAACTTTGACAATTCAGACTAGAAGCTTGTTTTCACTTCTGTCTAAACTCTACACTCTTCCATTCTGCTAAAAGAGACAGATTTGCCCCCTCTCCCACCTTTGCAGCATCAGGGAACTGCAGGGGAACTGAAGTTGGCCGGATCCACTGGCCGGGACAGCCTTGGTGCAGCGCTTTCAAGCATTATAGCATTACCTGCGCGCTCTCTTTGCCTAGGAAACCGGCCACCGCTGATACACTGCAGAGATAACTGGCAGCATAAGAAAAGCACTTTAAGCTATAAAATACTATACAATTAAAAATCCCACTGTACTTCAGAACTGAGATGATTTTTAATTAGAGGTAAATAACAGCTAGTTTTTACAAGCACTTTGCAATATTACTCATGTAACAAGATGGCACAACCCCTTTAACGTGTGGTGAAGCTAGGCTCCTTCCCCATGCGTGGATTAGATTTAGCAGAACTTTTGTTCTCTATGGTCAGTGGTGTCCCTGCCATTGACTCAGTATATAAAAAATAAATGATTCGACATGTTTTGCCTATTATCACAAATAGACGTACGTCAGTACTGTTGGTTTTCCCTGCGTGTATGTTGGTTGTTCTTTAAAAACATGGCGTTAACGTGGCTTTTTTGTAGGTTTAAGGGTATTAAGGCACTGTCACACTTAGTGTCTTTTTGAACTGCATATTCAAATATTTGGTTAGGGATATCTAGTATGGAAAACCTTTTTTACTGCACCCAATTAGTGAATCCTGATTATAAAAAAAAAAATGTCAAAAGGTTTTGCTATGTAATCTAAGAGCAGCTTTATGAAGAGGCAAAGACCCTGATTCCAGCACAGTATCGCTTAATAGGCTGTGTATGGTTTTAATAAAATCAGTGTTTCATCAGAGGAGGTTATCACTACAGGACTAGCTGCCTTGTGCCTCTTAGTCAACTGCTCTGTATAACCCACAGATTTCTGCCAATCAGTGGTGTGAGTGTGCTTCTACAGGGCTCATCATTCAGAGTACTGCTTGATCTGCAGCAGAGGCAATTGTGATTTTATCAGAAGTAAACTAATACATCACTGGAATCAGGGTCTCTGCCCCTACATCATGCTGTTCTCAGAAAACCTGGTGACAGATTCAATGTAATAGAGGGTGAACATCTGCGCCAAATCATCTTCTTTTTTCCACAAAAAAAGATTACTTGCAAACTCTATCTACAGCTATAGAAAATATAAACTTTGACAGGCAGCCTGGTGCACGAACAGCATAGCACCCCATGTTGGCTATGCTATTTGTGTAGCATAGCCATTTCTATTCTATTAGAATTAGTTTCCCACTACAAAAATGTATTTGTCTAAGTATCTAGGTATTAATTTCAATGTCAATCCATCCATCTGTTCATCTTACTCATTATAATTGACACTTAAGAACCCCAAAAAATGTTGCGTCCTGGTATCCCGCTGCCATCACGTATTGCGGCTTGTATAGTGCTGCTAATGGAGCCAAGGAAAGAAGTGAATTTTTAAGTGCATATCTAGATTACCTGTTCAAAGAAAAATGTTCATATCTGTCTGAGCATCAGCGAGTATCATTGGCTGTGTCACATAGACTGTAATCATCCACATTGTGTTACTGCCAGCATGCCTGAGTAATAGATCTCTTCTGGACAATATCAATTGCAATCCTTTGTGTCTCCTATTGGTAGTGTTTGTGTTATGGAAGCAGCGCTAGCCAGACAGATGACCATGCATTGTGCTGCCATCTGATATACACTATATGCTTGTTCCATGTGTGAGGCTATTACCAACAAGCAAACAACAACAGACACCTTGAATAGTTCAGGGTTCAGTGAAAGTGCACCTCATTCTTCTTCATGTGAAAAAAGAGAAACCTGATGAATAGCTGGCAATGAAAGCATTGGCTGCTATAATGAAAAAGGATCTCAGAGCTTCAGCTCACATAACCTTTCTTCTCATTAGACTCTCGGTGAATAAATGAGCTCATTGCTCTTAGTAAAGTCACAAATTGAGACAACTGGTCCACACCAAAGAAAGAATAGCATTATTGGGTGAATAGAACTTTTCATGGGTTGGAAGTAGAGATGATCGACTTTCCCTTTTTTCAGGTTGAGTCTGCTTTCACAAAACCCGACTTTCGCAAAAGTCGAGTCAAACAAAATCGGCCGACTATCGGGAAAATTTGGGGGTCCGACTGAAACACGAAACCCAATGCAAGTCAATGGGGAAGCAAAGTCGGTAGGGAGTGAAGGACAGTTAACACACCTACAGTGCCCATTTCAATGGCAACATCATTTCTTATTACTTAAGCTTGGCAAGCTTAATTTACTTTATAATAATAGTTACGCATTGAAAACTGGGGTTATTTGGCTAAACTTGTGGGGGGGTAGGGCTGGCTCCAGGTTTTCGAGGGCCCCGGGCGAAAGAGTCTCAGTGGGCCCCTTTAACACATACCACAATTCATCATGCTCCGATACGCCAGAGAAATGTAGATATAGTACAATGAAAAATACTTCACTTCTTACATGACATGACTGATATCTACAGTATGCTAAAATCTACAATAGCTCAAAAACCGGACACTATATTCCTCCATACAGTATTATGGCCACCACATAGTGCACCATACAGAATAATGAGGCCCATATATTGCTCCATACATAATTGGTCCCATATGTGCCCCATATGATTTTCCATACCCTATATGATACTCCATAAATAATGAACCCCATATGATTCTCCAGTATATGATGGGCCCCATGGATGATGCTCCAGTGTCTTATGGACCAAAAGAATGCTCCATATATAATGGGCCCCATTAATGTTCAAGGGTATAATGGGCCCCATAAATGCTGCTCCAGTGTCTGATCTGCCCCATTTAGAATGCTCCAGTGTATGATGAGCCCCATGGATGATGCTCCAGTGTCTTATGGGCCAAAAGAATGCTCCATATATAATGTGTTAAGGGGACGGTTGCAATAATTTTATTAAAATAATGGATTGCAACCGAACCCAGGGTCCGCAGTGCAGCTAGAGATGCTGCGGCCGAACACCCCTCGGGTACGAGGGGGAAAACTGACAACAGAAATATAAGGTCTTGCCTGTGTTACTTCACACTAAGTAAGATATTGGATTTGCACTATCTCCATTAACGTCACGGGAGATGTGCTGCAGGCTGGCGTAGACGTGGCCCTGTTAACTGCACAGAAGCCACTTGCCAGCCATTTTGGAAGTGCATGCAACTCACGCCAGGCGTACGAGCTGCCAGCCGGTGTGCGACCGGACTGAGCAACTCTCTGTTCAGCTGGCAGGCGATGCCCAGGTTACGCGCCACGCAGTCTGCTCAGGGTGTACAGCTACCCTCTGATGGAGCTAGACTGCGCCACATCGATTGCCTGCCTAACATCAACTAACCTGCCTGAAGGACCTGTGCTAATTAGCCGAGATATCTCTGGCATCGGCAGTTCCCGGAGAGCAAAACTAGAGAGCACGTGGAGCCCAGATTCTGATGCATCCACACATGAACACAACCCATACGGTATGATCTGACTGCAACGCCGCACCTGCAGCCAGGCTATTTAAGGGCTAAGCCCTGCCCCCAGCCATCTCGTCAATCGCATCACCGATGACGTCACCCGTGACCAATCGTCACCGGATAAGCTGATACCAAATCACCAATCACGGTCCGCCACGTCACGGACATGCTCAGTGCAGGGAATCCTGGACTTAGGCTGTAAGAGCCCTGTCTCCTTCTGTAGCCTATGCTTAAGGCCACTATTCACAAAGAACCTGGAGACAGCTTGTACTTCTCTTGTATTGGCTAGGCGTTGGGACCGACGGCGAAGCTGAGCAGCATCTGCCCCGGCTGGACCTGGACAGGAGACCACAGACTCCTCAGATCCAAGTTCAGACCCAGACGTCACCCAATGCCTAACATAATGGGCCCCATTAATGTTCAATGGTTTAATGGGCCCCGTAAATGCTGCTCCAGTGTCTGATCTGCCCCATTTAGAATGCTCCAATACATGATGTGCCCCATGGATGATGCTCCAGTGTCTTATGGGCCAAAAGAATGCTCCATATATAATGGGCCCCATTAATGTTCAATGGTATAATGGGCCCCGTAAATGCTGCTCCAGTGTCTGATCTGACCCATTTAGAATGCTCCAGTATATGATGTGCCCCATGGATGATGCTCCAGTGTCTTATGGGCCAAAAGAATGCTCCATGTATAATGGGCCCCATTAATGTTCAAGGGTATAATGGGCCCCGTAAATGCTGCTCCAGTGTCTGATCTGCCCCATTTAGAATGCTCCAATACATGATGGACCCCATGGATGATGCTCCAGTGTCTTATGGGCCAAAATCATGCTCCATATGTAATGTGCCACATTATTAATGAACCAGTGTAAAATGCTCCCCATATATTCCTACAAACATTACAAAAGATGAAATACCTCTCATCGCTGTGCACTGCTCTACTCTGGACTCCTAAGCGTCGCCATCTTACAGCTCTCTGCAGTTGGACTGTTTAGGCAGAGGGAGTACAGACGTGACGGCATTGCGCTCTGTAACCTGAATGTTACTGTCAGGAAACGCGGAAGATGTCACAGTGGTGGAGCATGGAGAGGTAAGTATTGCAAGTGCTGGGGCCCTTAGCAAGCAGGGGGGGCCGACTCATGGGCGACGGCACTGGCACAGGGCCCCTCATAGTACGCCGGTGTATCTGACGGCGAGTGGGCCGATCCCACTATCAGAGACAATTTTTTGTACTATGAGGGGCCCTGTGCCAGTGCCGTCACCCACGAGTCGGCCCCCCACCTGCTCAGGGAACCGCCACTTGCCCGGTTGCGCCAGGTGCAGACGCCGCCCTGGGGGGGATTTGTAGGTTTTGTAGTCCGTCCACATTTGCAAGTGCATGTTCATGAAATGTCTAAGCATGCAACTGGTATTCAAATTTCTGAGATTTTCCCTTGGCTAAAGGTCCTTCCGCACTGTTTACAGATAACCTTTGCCTCATCAATAGGATTTCGGTCCAAAAAGTGCCATACTGGACTCTTCCTACTATGGTATCAATTTTCAGAGCTTGCAGGCTGTGCAAATTTGACCATCTGGCCAAGCTGTCCTGCAACTCTTTTTGCTTTTTAACACCTTTTTGGACTGCTATGGGTCTACCAGATAACCGCTGCTGCGATGTCGATGCCTGCTGCGGATCCTTTTCCTCTTATGAGCTATTGCCAGCAGCACCCTCTACCCCAAATGGATGCCAATCCGGGTCAACAACAGTAGGATCATCCATCATCTCCTCTTCAATGTAATCTAGGGCACCTGAGTTTCATCAGGGTCAGATTGTGGCTCAGTGGACTGCGAGGGAAATGTAGTGCTCTGGGTGAATGTACCAGCAGAATCATCTAGCAGTGGCAGTGCATCATGATGTGCACTCCATCTCTGATTCATGTTGGTCTGGGGAATTGAGAATTTGACTTGATAATCCAGGCATGGTATGTGAAAAGAGCTCCATGGAGTAATCTGAAGTGTTGGCTGCCGCATCCTTCACTTTTGGTGGGAGTGAAGCACACAAGGAAAGGTGTTGTTCCTGACCAGGAGCCAACACTGACGACTCAGTCCTTGCATTTTTTGAAACTTCAGAAGAGGAGGCGATATACAAAATAATGGAAACACCTAACGTTTTGGCATCATCATCTTCGAACATGTTATAAACATGCAAACCGTGACATATGGTAATGTTTTGTAGTTGATTATTAGTGTTATGTCATATGTGTATGTAAATTAACTGTTTGTTTTGCATAATTATAAGAACATTGATGAGAAACTGATACCAATGGCAGACCTCTCGGATTTTCAAAGAGGCCAAATTGTTGGTGCTCGGATGGCCGGCGCAAGTGTAACCAAAAGTGCCCGAATGCTTGGCGTGTCAAGAGGTACTGTCTCCAAAGTAATGACTGCGTTTGAAAGAGAAGGAAAAAAGCAACTGAAAAAGAAAAGAAAGGAACATTTCATAAAGAGGAAAATATACATGAGAGTATACTACAGGCATATGAATCCGCAGGAGAGGAAGATTCTAAGGATTCTCAGCGGGAGGATACTGAACAGTCACCCATTGGAAAGGAAAACCCCCCCCTTCTTCTCATCCCATATTTGACGCTACTCTGGCTGCCTGGAAAACATTTGCTAAACAGAAAAGAGGTACTAATAAATTAACCTTCCTTCAAAATCTCCCTCTCCACTTAATCTGCTCCCTATACCATACAGCCATCGATCCCATTTTGGCTGAACATGATGTTAAAAAATCAAGGATTTGGTCAGTGAATCTAGCCTTATCCCTTTCTCCCAAATCAAAGATAAATTTAAAGTCTCCTCTTCTTCATTCCTCCAGTATCTCATGTTGAAGGATTTGATTGTGCTATTTCTTGCCTCTAAACCAAGCCTATCTGAGCCTGCCGCCAACCTTATTACCAACGTTAATCATAAAAATTTTGGAGCACCTCTTACATTTATATGTGGCTCAATAAAAGGCATATATTCATCAAGGCCTATAACTTTCGGAAATGGGAACAAGAGTTACATATATCCCCAAGTCCGCAAGAATGGGAACAGGCTTGTTTTATTTCCTACTCCGCTTCTATCTCTATGTTGCTCCAAGAAACTCACTATTAAATACTAACGCGTTGGGATTACACTCCAGCCCGACTCTCTCGGATTAATTCAGAACACTCCTCGTCCTGTTGGAGAGGTTGTGGCCAATATGGCAGTTTGCTTCATATACTCTGGTACTGCCCCCATATTAGGCCTCTTTAGAAAAATAGTGCGTCTCTAATTAATTCATTACTCACAAAATCCATTACTTTATCTCCGCAACTAGCTCTTTTATCCTTAGACTCAGAAGGCATTGCTCATTCCTCTATTCCCTTAGTGGTACATGTTCTTCTAGTAGTTAGGCAACTAATTGCCTTCCAATGAAAGAGGCCTGACCCTCCCGTTATCCAAGATGTAATTGACAGAATGACCCTCCATAAAGCCTTCTAGCACAAACCAGCTCTGATACATAACAACCTAGACAAATTTTCTCGAAAATGGTCCAGCTGGATACCTTTATTCCCTTAAAAGTATATTAAGATAAGCCATATTATTTTGTCTTTTTTGATTAATGGTTGCTATTTATAATATTGCCTTTGTAGTCATATAATATGTGTTATGCCTGTATAAATTAATGTTATTTTCCTGTAAATTGTGATGCAAGGTCCACTTGGTCCCTTCTTTCCTTGTTGTATTTCCCCTTCCCTTTTCCCCTTCTCCCCCCCCTTTATTGTTTCATAAAGACTTAATAAAAAATTTTGAAAAGAAAGAGAAGGAAAAACGTCCGCAGTAAAGCACAAGTCCAGCCGAAAGTCGAGGTTGACTGAGAGAGACTGTCGGACTATGAAGTGAGAGAGGAACGCAAGACCACGGCTCCGAAAATCACTGCAGAGCTCAATGAACACCTACAGAACCCAGTTTCCACCAAAACGCTTCGTCAGGAGCTGAACAAATCTGGATTCCATGGAAGAGCTGCAATTCGAAAACCGCGGCTCTCAATGACAAATGTTTCCAAGCGTTTAGAGTGGTGTAGAAACCTCCAGAATTGTTCCCCCGACCAGTGGAAACGTGATATTCTCAGAAGAATCATCGTTTACCCTATTTCCGACCTCCGGCTGAGTGTACGTTTGTAGACAGCCGAAAGAAGGATTCCATCCAGACTGCCTTCTCCCAAACGTAAAACATGGTGGATGTTCTGTGATGATCTGGGGTGCTTTTTCATGGAGATCCGCTGGACCAATGATATCCCTTCATGGAATAATTAACAGCCGCGATTATTTAGGCTTACTCATCTCCTTTTCAAATCACACCTCACCACCTGTGCACTTGACCCCATCCCTTCCCACCTGCTCCCCAACCTCACTAACACGCTCATCCCAGCCCTAACCCATCTCTTCAACCTATCGCTATCTTCTGGTACCTTTCCCTCTGCCTTCAAACATTCCACCATCACACCCATCCTCAAAAAAACAAACCTTGACCCAACTGCTATGCCCAGCTATCGCCCAATATCATTGCTCCCGTTTGCTTCCAAACTCCTTGAGCAGAATGTCCACGCTCAACTTTCCTCCAACCTCTCATCTAACTTTCTCCTTGACAACCTCCAATCTGGCTTCTGCCCCCACCACTCCACTCAAACTGCCCTGACCAAAATTACTAATGACTTACAGCCAAAGCTAACAGACAGTTCTCCTCCTCCTCCTTGACCTGTCCTCTGCCTTCGACACAGTCGACCACTGCCTACTGCTACAGATTCTTTCTTCCCTTGGCATCAAAGACCTTGCCCTGTCCTGGATTGCCTCTTACCTTTCCGATCGCACATTTAGCGTCTCCCACTCCCACACTACCTCCTCATCCCGCCCTCTCTCTGTTGTAGTCCCTCAAGGCTCTGTCCTGGGCCCCTACTTTTTTCCATCTATACCCTTGGCCTAGGACAACTCCATAAAGTCCCATGGCTTCCAGTACCACCTGTATGCAGACGACACTCAGATCTACCTCTCTGGCCCAGATGTCACCTCTCTGCTGTCCAGAATCCCGGAGTGTCTGTCAGCCATATCCTCCTTCTTCACCTCTCGCTTCCTAAAACTCAATGTAGACAAAACCGAACTCGTCATCTTTCCTCCATCTCACTTATCTTCCCTACCCTATCTATCTATTATGATAAATGGCATCACATTCTCTCCCGCACCTGAAATCCGCTGCCTCGGTGTAACTCTCGACTCTGCTCTGTCCTTCAAACCACACATCCAAACTCTTGCCACCTCCTGTCGCCTCCAACTTAAAAACATTTCCAGAATCCATCCCTTCCTCAGCCCTCAATTTACTAAAACTATTGTGCATGCCCTCATCATCTTCCGCCTTGATTACTGCAACACACTCCTCTGTGGCCTTCCCGTCAACTCTCTTGCATCACTCCAGTCTGTCCTCAACTCTGCTGCCCGACTAATCCACCTCTCCCCTCGCTACTCCCCTGCTTCTCCCCTCTGCAAATCCCTCCACTGGCTCCCAATTCCCCAACGAATGGAGTACAAACTACTAACATTGACCTACAAAGCCGTCCACAACCTGTCCCCTCCCTATATCTCTGAACTAACCTCCCAATATCTTCCTTCACGTAATCTTCGATCCTCCCAAGACCTCCTACTATCCTCCACACTTATTCATTCCTCACACAACCGCCTCCAAGATTTCTCCTCGAATATCTCCCATCCTTTAGAATTTCACGCCTCAACATGTCCGATTATCCACCAACCTTGGATCCTTCAGATGGAACCTGAAAACCCATCTCTTCAGGAAAGCCTACAGCCTGCAATAGCCACTCTACCGCCTCGCCACCACCCGAGCTTCCGCCTCGCTACCACCACCCTAGCTGCCGCCTCGCCGACACCACCAGAGCTGCCACCACACCGCCACCACCAGAGCTGCCGCCTCGCCGCCACCACCACCAGAGCTGCTGCACCCCCGACCTTCTGTTTTTTTCCCCATTATCCCGTAGAATGTAAGTTCGCAAGGACAGGGTCCTCTCCCCTCTATACCAGTCTGTCATTGTAAATTTGTTTACTGTAAACAATACCTATAACTTTGTAACCCTTTCTCATGTACTGCACCATGGAATTAATGGCGCTATATAAATAAATAATAATAATAATTTAGGCATTTTGGCCGACCAAGTGCATCCTATGGTTCAAGCACTGTTCCCGGAGGGGAACACCAACTTTCAGGATGATAATGCACCAATTCATACAGCTACAATCTTTAAATCATGCCACGAGGAACATTCTAATGAAGTTAAGCATCTCATCTGGCCTCCACAATCCCCAGACCTCAACATTAAAGAGCATTTATATTCGATTTTAGAAATTCAAGTTAGACATCGATTTCCGCCTCCATCGTCGCTCAAAGAACTGGAGGGTGTTTTAACTGAAGAATGGGCTAAAATTCCTTTGGAAACAATTCACACCTTGTATGAATCCATACCTCGAAGAATTGAGGCTGTAATCGCCGCAAAAGGTGGACCTACACCATATTAAACTAATTTTTGTTGATGTTTCCAGGTGTTTACATTATTTTGTCCAACCCCTGTAGATGGAGGGTGTTTCAGGAATGTAAGCCAAAATCTGTTCCTGATGCTCCGGCTTTAAAAGCAGTTTACCCACTCCCAGTAAAGGGAGCCTTCCAGGCCTTCTTCAGCCACAAGACTCTTTATGATAGCACACTATTTTCAGGGCAAGCGAGCTCCTGTATAGTCAAAAAAATATTCGAAATATCCGTATATATTTCAGGAGGCAGACACTGATGCTCTCAGGCACAGTCTGGATTACACAATAATATAACAAGATAAAAAAGGGGTACTGTATCACCATATACAAGGTATATATAGTATAGTGAAAATATAATAAATCTCCATATATATTTCAGGAGGCAGACACTGACGCTCACAGGCTCAGTATGGATTACGCAAGAATATAATAAGAAAAAGGGTACTATATCACCAGATACAAGGTATATATAGTATAGTGAAAATATAATAAATATCCGTATTTATTTCAGGAGGCAGACTCTGATGCTCACAGGCTCAGTCTGGATTACACAAGATTATAATAAGAAGTAAAAGGGGTACTGTATCAGCAGATACCATGTATATATAGTATAGTGAAAATATTCTAAATCTACGTATATATTTCAGGAGGCAGACACTGATGCTCACAGACTCAGCATGGATTACACAAGAAGATAATAAGAATAAAAAGTGTTATTGTATCACCAGATACCAGGTATATATAGTATTTTGAAAATATTAAAAATCTCCATACATATTTCATGAGGCAGACACTGACGCTCTCAGGCTCAGTATTGATTACAGAAAAATATTAAATGCTGAAAAAATGGGTACTGTATGACCAGATGCCATGTATATATAGTAAGGTTAAAACACTGTCAATCTCCGTATATAATTCAGGAGGCAGACAAAGACGCTCACATTCTCAGTATGGATTAGACAAGAACACAAAAAGAAGATCCGCAAGAATTAATCACACGTGTGGGCCAATGTTCAAGGTGTCAATGATGCACTTATAGTGGTGGGTGGAGGAGGACTTTCTGGCAAAAAGGGTACTGTATCACAAGCATCCAGCTGTATACAGTCTAGGGGTCATTGTAAATCTCCATATATATTTCAGGAGTAACAGACAGACTCTCACAGGCTCAGTATGGATCACACCAGAATATAATAAGAAGAAAAAGGGGTATGTATCACCAGATACCAGGTATATGTAGTATATTGAAAATAAACAAAATCTCCGTACATATTTCAGGAGGCAGACACTGCTGCTCTCAGGCTCAGTATGGATTACACAAGAAAATAATAAGAAGGAAAAGGGGTACTGTTTCAGCATATACCATGTATATACTGTATAGTATGGGGAAAATATTCTAAATCTCAGTATATATTTCAGGAGGCAGCCACTGACGCTCTCAGGTGTTATGGAAATTTGTTTAGGATAAATCTAATATAAACAGCAAAAAAAAGGCAGCAACACTCACCTGCCCAGATCTCAGAACAAATGCACTACAGGATGCCGCCAGCCCATTAAAGCAAGATGTTAGCAGCATAGGTGCAAAATACCAGATTAAACAGCCACTCTCCACATACCCATCCAAGGAGGGGGTGACTGCCCAGTATACAATTGCACAATAGAAGCCTGCATAGGGTGCCGTTCACACAAGGATACTGCACAGAGTCTGGTTCACAGCCTATTAATCACGCCCCTACTATTCGACTAGGCGGGCTGGCCAGTACACTCTCAAATCGCACCAGTGTGAACACCCCTCATGTGAGACCAGACGTGCCTGGGCCTGGCTGCACCCCGAAAAATAAAGTGCAAAAAATACAAAAATAGTGGGGTATAAGTTAATATTTTGGCCAAAATGCGTAAGCTTGTAACCTGCGCCAAAGGTCCCCATGCTTAAAAGTCCTACTCTACACTATCCAGTGTGCAGACCACACAACAATGGGCAACCCGCAACAATGCTGGGAACCACATAGGGAAACTAATATTGTTCGTTTTATCACGCAATACAATGGCCATGATGATTTGATGAGATCCTGCCTAAGCAAACATTGGCAAATACTGATGTCAGACCCAATTTTGTCTAGATATATAGGTGATAGACCGCATATTATGTTCAGGAGATCTTCCAATTTGAGTGATAAACTGGTTAGGAGTCACTATACCAGTGAATCCCGGGCCAAATCACCATCCACTCATGGATGTAGGCCATGTGGTTCTTGTGTGGCATGTCCAAATGTCACCAGAGCACAGAGATTTACAAATTTTAATAAAATCCGTGAGTTCAGCATCAAGTGTAAAGTCTCCTGTACGTCTACTGCGGTTATCTATTTGGCCACTTGTCCATGTGATGTAATGTATGTTGGTCTTACCACTAGACAGTTCAAAGTGAGGGTACGTGAGCACGTGCTTGGTATTAGGGCAGTGGCAGAGGTAGAGGACATTTCCTCCTTGAAAACTATCCCGAGACACTTCAAATTACACCACAAGTGTGATTCCACTGCGTTGAAGGTCTCAGGGATAGATATGTTGTCTACCAATATTAGGGGTGGCAATGTTAGTAAGCGTCTAGCCCAACTTGAGGCCAAATGGATTTGGACCCTGAATACTGTCTCTCCATTTGGCCTCAACGAGAGTCTTTCATTCAAACCTTTTTTGTAACTCTTTTTTTATGGTTTTAATTGTATTTTTAATTATTGTGGTTGTAGTGTCTATGTGTGTCTGATTTATTTTGCTTTATGTCCCCAGCCTTTTTGGATCTATTTTCTTTGTATGTGCTGCATTTGCGTGGATATTGGATTCGAATATGAACTTTGCCCAGACAAGCCCTGATCTACCATCTTTTATTGACATGCTTGGCTTGTCTTATCGGTTACGTCCTCCTGTATGCTGGAAACCTTGATGATATATCTTTGTATTAAATATTGATACATTGTAATAATTATGTACATTTGTGTGAGTTTGTTATTGATAATTTGTGATATATTTTGCTTGTTGTAAACTGATGTATATCTTACATGTTTATATATGTTTTCATGTACAGCATGTTATACCTAAGGTTTTGAGGTTTTTGACATATACATTTTTTTTGATGTGGGTATCATCCACTTTTATTGATACATGTGGATATTGGTATTCCATTTACTAATGCAGTATATATATGTTGATATATTAGTGTGTGATATCCAACACTCCGAAGTTTTGGACCCACATGTCTCTATGGGGTACGTAATAATTCTGTGGTTATATTGAGCCACAAGGGATACCGGCATTTTTGCAACAATGTGCAGTATGGGGCATTATTTCTTTTTTGTTAGCAGATATTTCCCACGTTGGCGATGCGCGCATGATCGCAGGGCCTGGCTGCATCGTCGCATAGCGACGGCGTCTCCATGTGACCTGACACTCCGGGTTACCCGGAAGTGGTTGGTCATGTGACACCATTCTCTATGTGGACGTCCGGTTCACGCCGGTTGCGCATGCGCCGTTGTATCGCTGGCTTGGTGATTTTTTCTACTATAAATAGACTGCGGTCACAAGGTATTATATCCCCCCGACAAAGGAATTAATTTCCGAAACGCGCGTCGGGGCGCGTTCCAGGAGGTCATCCACACCACCCACTGGCTCCCAGGTAGTTCATTAGTTTCATTGACCCCATTGTATTTTCAGCATTGTTCTGTCGCTTTAGTTCTCTCATTGTTCTGGTGCTTCAGTTCTCTCATAGCACTTATAGTATCACTGCAACAGAGTTTTCACTGCACTTCACAGCATTGTTGCGGGTTGCCCATTGTTGTGTGGTCTGCACTATTTATTATTGTTTTCTTTGTAGTTTAGGTCATTACCATCCACATGGGATAATCGTGTAATCAGTATCACTTGGCACAGTACTGTGCATGTGTCTTTTATGGTTTTGCACTTTAATCATATGTATTTTGTATTGTATATTTAGCATAGGATAATTGAATATTGATTCTTGTGGTTGCACTATTGGCACTTTATTATTACTGGTCATGTTATATTGACCCATGGGGTACTATTTAAATAAACTTTAGACAATTTTTGGGGCTTGTATTTACTTTTTCTGCAATACCTGGTTATTTAAATTGAGCTGTATTCTATGTGGGCTATTTTGTACTTGTGGCTTTCCTCCTTTTTATGGTAATTTTTACAATTGGTATTTTATATTTTGTTTGTGCATATTTACTTAATAAAGAATTGCTCTCTTTGCATACGTTGCACTTTATGTTTTTATCCAAACCAGCCAAGTCTTTTTCCTCCCCCATCCACATCCGGTGTACCGTGTTCTTTCTCACTCTTCGCAAATGGACGGTCAGGAGGACTGTCCCTGACGGGGGTTCATAGTCTCATATTCGATAGGATGTTCTATCTGAGATGTGTATTCTCCGCCAGGAGGTAATTCGGCGATCTGGTCAGGCAGGTCAGGTAGAGGTTCCATCCGGACAGGTGTGAGGTCCAAGATGGTGAGTGGCATCAGATTGGTAGTCTCTTGAACAGTTTTCTCCATCATCCTGCGGATACAAGGGATTACAAAGCAACCAATAATTAGTAAAAAAATGAGGACCACCAAAATGGCTGTCCAAACCTGTGCCAGCGTTTTCTGCCACCCACTCATCCACCCAAAGTATTGGTCTCATGGGTCAGTGACACCTGCATTCTGTTTCAGTTCCTCTGATAGCTCAGTGAGTTTCTGTATTGCCACTGTGACTTTACCATTTGGGCCAGTGTTGTCTGGGATGTAGGTGCAACAGGTGTCTTTGATCATTTTGCAAACACCTCCTTTCTCAGCTAGAATCATATCCAAGTCCATTCTATTCTGGAATGTCATGATGGAAGTGGCGCTTAACTGTGCTGCCAAACCTTCAACAGCATCTATGGTGAAGTTAGCACATCTCTGCTGGTTATAATAGATGTAATTTATCCAAGCAACACTTTTGTTTATAGTTACTAGTGACAGTAGTGACTCAAATCCAGCTTTAACTGGGTCTCTGGCCTTAAACTCATCAGGTACCCCCCTTGGTACACCTATGGCATCTATATAGACATGTGGGTCAAAGCTGCCTTTGGGAGTATTTTCTCTTTTGGATCTACTGGGTGAAAGGTCATGAGTGTAAGAAAAAAGGAGGAATGGCATTATGACTTTTGCCAGGGCACATTGGCCTACCCAAACACCTCTTAAGGGTATGCCACACTAAACAATATCGCTAACGGGATCGCTAAAAAAGTCACTATTTAGCGATCCCGTTAGCGATATTGTTCAGTGCGGCAGCTTCCAGCGACGAGCTTCCTGCTGTGATCTCGCTCGTCGCTGGAATCGTTCCGGACCCTATTTCATCGCTGGCGCTCCCGCTGGGTAAGTATCTTATCGCTGTGTGGCACCTTTTCTTAGCGATTTAGCGGTACTTTTGTACCGCTAAAGTCGTTAAGAAGATCGCTAACGGCGATAGCGTCGTTAACTATATCGCTAAATGCGGCAGCATTTAGCGATATAGAAACAATCCCGCTAGCGATCTCATTAGTATGCAACGCTAACGAGATCGCTAGCGGGATAGCTTAGTGTGGCAGTACCTTTAGTCTACTACGTATTTTCATATCTCAACAAATCCAGTATATGTCACCCAGGGAAACCACATGATTGATTAGATTAGCAGTAGTGGTACTGAACTCTGAGCAAAACCCCTTAGTGAAATTTTTCACATTTCTACCTGCCCCAGTGCGTGTGTAACAGGTGTAATTACCAGGGTAGATTGTTATTCCTGTTCCCGGGGGGCACATCTTTAGTCATGAGTGGGTACTTGGCTTTCCAGTTTTCAAGGATGATGAATCCGATGAGTTAGTATATATACTCAGGAAACAGGTCTGTTGGGATTCTGGGATAATAACTGGCGCTGTGCCTAAGTGGGGTCTGGCACTAGCACATGCATAACAGCCACTCATATTATGTTGTTGGGCTGTGTATTTTACCCATTCTTGCCAGGCATTGGTTCCAGCATACCCCGTCTCTGCTGCAAGGGTTTCCTCATAGGTTGGGTCTATCAGCACCGTCATGTTGTTGGGGATTTGTTTGGGCACTTTTGGTTCGTCAGCTGCGTTGGGGATTTGGGGCTCTTTTGGTTTGTCAGCTATGTTTGCCAGTTTGAATTTTCCCCAGTACTGTACAGCATGGCGGCGCTTATCTGGTGACCAAGTGCTACGTAAGATGTATGTACCGACAGCACCTGGGGATGGGCTCTCGATGCTAAGTATGAGTCGGTTGCATTTACCCCAGTGGTGCATCCTCTCACAAATGTTTGCTTTGTAAGGCTCATACGGTCAATCAGTGATCTGCCATGGCTGTCTTTTCTGTCTGTGGCTGACTTAGGTTTGTATCTCCAACTTTCTCCAGTGTTCCATAATGCAGCTCCCCAACAGTCACATTTGTCTCCCCAGTGATCATCCGCAACACAAATATACTGTTCCCCACCTCCCAGTTTGTCCAGCAGTTCGGGTGAGCAGTGTACAACATCACAGTAATCGAACAGATATGTGACTATATGGGCTGCAGTGTCATACCAGAAAATTGTGCATTCACCATCTTTGGTGATATCTCCCATATGTGGTGCTCCTCCCACCCCCAGGAAGTGTATCACACAGAGAATATACAAAATCATTCTGGCTTGAGTGTCTCTTCTAGTACGGGAGCATTCTTGCAGTGTGATGCGTGGATCCAAGTGGGCCTTCCCTCAAGTTTCACGGAGGTTGGTGTCGTCAGCAGCACTTGAAAGGGACCGTCAAATCTGGGATCGAGTGTTCTCCTTGTGAACTTTTTCATCAACACCCAGTCTCCTGGCTTCAGGGAGTGCGTACCGGGTACCGTCAGTGGATCTGGCAATGAAGAGAAACCTCGAAAATGGACATCAGCAAGCTTTTTGGTTAATTCGATCACATAAGCAGACAGGGTATCATATTGCATGGTCAGCTGCTGAGGGAAGAATACCCCAACCTGGTGCTAGACCCAAACAGAATTTCATAGGGTGACAGCATTTCTGGACCCCTCGGGGTGTGCCTCACACTAAACAGTGCAATTGGGAGTGTCTCATGCCATGGTCTGCGTGTCTCTTGGGCAACTTTCAGCATCCTGTTCTTAAGTGTCCTATTCAGTCTTTCTACTTTCTCGCTGCTCTGAGGGTGGTAGGGAGTGTGTAAGCCTAGGTCTGACCCTATTGCTGACCAGATTTCTCATGTCAGATTTGCGATGAATGCGGGCCCCTGATCACTCTCTATCACTTCTGGGACCCCGTATGTGCACACTATCTCTGAGAGTAGCTTTTTTGCAGTATTCTTTGCTGACTGGTTCCTCACTGGGAAAGCTTCTGGCCATCTGGAAAACACATCTATGACCATAAGGGCGTATTTGAATCCTCCACTTGGCGGCATCTGGATGTGGTCTATCTGGATCCTCTGGAAGGGATAGAGTGGTCTGACCAGATGATGTGGGGGGACTTTCTCCATGCGTCCAGGGTTGCATTTGCCGCAGGTCAGACAGCTGCTGGTGAATTTGGCTGTTAGGGTGGAAATCCCTGGAGCAAACCAGTAAGCACCAATCAGATCATTCATCTGTGTCTTGGATCTGTGGGTGGGTCCATGCACCCATTGAACCACCATAGGGTACATACATACGGTAGGCAGGGTTTGAAGTCCATTGCGTATACCCTGCCTTCCTCGTGTGTTGCTTCTTTTCACATCCAGCTTTCCTTCTCTTCCCTTGGGCCTGGTCTTGTAATTTCTTGAACAGATCCCAGGACGTCATCTTGTCAGGGTTCTTATCTTCAATCGCCATGTAGTAGCCGTCCGGCTCAACGACCTATCCCACTTCTCCGTGTTGTCTTCCTTTGGCTGCTTCTTTGGCTGCCATGTCCGCCATGTTGTTGCCTCGTGCTTCTTCTGTATTCAGTTTCCCATGTGCTTTAACTTTCAAAACTGCCACCATTTTTGGAAGTTGGAGTGCATCCAGTAAGTCCTTGATGACTCCATGATGCTTCACAGTTGTACCGCTTGCTGTGATGAAGTCTCTTGCAGTCCAGATGGGCCCAAAATCGTGTGCTATGCCATGCGAGTACCTGGAGTCGGTATAGATATTTGAAGTCTTGTCTTCTGCCATCCGGCAGGCCTTGGTCAGCGCTATCAGTTCTGCTTCTTGGGCTGACACGCTAGGCGGCAGACTTCTGGACTACAGGATTTCTTGATTGCTAGTCACTGCACTTCCGGTGTGGAATCTTCCTTCATCATCTGCGAATCTGGAGCCATCTATGTACAGGATCAATTCTGGGTTGGTCAGTGTCTTGCCCGCCACATTGGGTAGTCCTGCTGTTTCCTGTTGCATGATGCTGAAACAATCATGGTTGTCAGTCCGGAGCAAATCCAGATCCTTATGAAAGGTATCTTGCGGATTCTGCTCTGTAGAGTCCAGATTTTGTTCTGCAGAGTCCGTGTCCGTATCCCCCCTTGGGAGTGGGCGTAGAGTGGCCGGATTGAGGACTGTACATCTGGAGATGGTGACATTGTCAGGCAAAAGCAGAGAGCACTGGAGGCGAAGATGTCTGGCGGTGGAGAGATGTTTCGGCTGAGTTTGATTGAGAATTGCTGAGATGTCGTGTGGAGAGAGAATTTCCAATGGATGTCCAAGAATGATGTCAGCCGTCTTGTCCAAGAGGGCGTGTGCCGAAAATACTGCTCTCATGCAGGAGGGTGCTCCTCTTGCAACTGGATCCAGGCGGGTTGAGAAGTAGCCCAAAGGCCTCTGTTTTCCCCCGTGAGTCTGTGTCAGGACACCAGTAGCATGACCGTCTTTTTCCATCAGATAGAGGCAGAAGAGCTTCTTGTAGTCAGGCAGGCCCAGTGCTGGTGCGGAGACTATGGAGACTTTCAGTTTCCTGAATGAGATGAAAGCTGTATCCGACAGAAGGAACGGGTCTGCGTTGATGCAATCGTACAGAGGCTGCATTAGGACTGTGGAGCCAGGGATCCAGGCCCTGCAATACGATACCAGCCCAAGGAAGGCTTGCAGTGTCTTTGGCATAGTAGGGGTGGCCATCTTCTCCACAGTGGCCTTTCGGTCCTCTGTCAGGTGTTTTGTCTGATGGGCAATACAGTGTCCCAGGAATATAACTCGCTTCTGTCACCACTGGACTTTGTCCTTTGAGACCTTGCATTGCTGTTCCTCCAGGTAGAGTAGGAGAGACAAGGAATGGGATGTGCAGGTATCAGCATCAGCTGCACAGAGGAGGAGGTCATCCACTTACTGTAGAAGTACGACTTCTGCATGGTCTGTGATCCAGTTGGCGAGGATGGTAGACATTGCCTTGGTGAATTGTGAAGGGTTGTTTTGAGCCCCTTGAGGCATCACTGTCCATGTGTACTGCACTCCTTGGTGAGTGAAGGCAAACAGGAACTGGTCATCTGGGTGGAGAGGAACACTGAAGAAGGCGTTGGCCAGGTCGATCACGGTGAACACTGTTGCTGTGGCTGGCACATTTGAGAGCAGAGTGTATGGATTTGACACAATTGGGTTTTCAAATACTGTAGCTTCGTTCACAGCTCTTAGGTCATGTACCATTCTGTACTTGGCTGGTTCTCCTTTCACAGTCTTCTTCTTTACTGGGAAAAGCGGGGTGTTGCAAGATGACGTACAGGGGATGATGACACCTATTTCCAGGAAGACTTTCAGTTGGTCAGAGACAGCTTGACTTTGGGCGATGGACAGGGGAGGGTACGGTGTGCCTGGCTTGAGTGACACTAGGACTGGTGCCACTCGGAGTCTCCCCACATCCTGTGGTCCCTTGGACCATAGGTTTTTTGGTAGTACATCCAGCACCTCCTGGGGTAGGCCTGCAGCGGATGTTTGAGGCTCCTGCAGGGCTGCCAGCATAATTGACTCTTCTTGGGTCAAAGGTGAAGAAAGCATCACAGTCCCATCTTCCTGGAACACTATGGCTGCCTTCAGCTTCTGCAGCAGGTCTGCTCCCAGTAGGTTGAGGGGGCATGTCTTAGATACAACAAACTGGGATAGGACAGAGTGTCCTGGTAGAGTTCACACACTCAGAGGCTTTGTGAGCTGGGAATGTCTGACTTGACCATCAATCCCCACGCAGGACACAGAGGACTCTGACAGGCAGTTGGAATCGGGGAGTTCCACATGTCTCATCACACTTCTGGCTGCACCAGTGTCCACAAGAAAAGATCTGACAACGCCATCCACTTTCAGGGTAATTTGAGGTATAGGTCCCACTGGTGCAGTTTTACAGGTCAGTAGCTTGGTGTCTTGCGGATCTGGCTTGCCCCTGTCCTATGGACGAGGTTCTTCATTGCTTTTTTTTGTTGTCTCCTTGGCTTGCTCCACTGGGCGAAGGCCTGGGTTGAGGAGGTGCTCTGCATCGGCTCTGGAAATGGCCAGGCTTGCCACAGTTGTAACACTTCTTGAGGTTTCTGTCTCCCCTATACTGTGGTTGTTCATCTGGGTCTGTGGCCACCATCAGGGGGGCTGTCTTCTGCACTCCTGGCTGGGATTCTATCCCTTTTGCAACTGTGAGTAGGGTGTACATTGCTATTGACCTGTATTCAGGCCTAGCTACTATCAGTGGCTTTCTGATTGGTTCTCTCAGTCCATGCACAAAGGCCTGTGCCAACATCTGTCTGTGTATCTGATCATGAATAGTGAAGCTCAAATCTTGAAACACTTGCATCACTGTCCCATGAAACTTCTCTACAGACTCTGTCTTGTCCTGGCTCATGTCATGCAGGCTGAGAGCTTGTCCAGCTAGTCTGCCTTTGGCCCACTCTCTGAGCTGTTCAATTAGCTTTGGTCCTGACTCCCAGGCGTGCACATCCAATCCTGCAGGAAACTTGAAGTGTTCTTTCATGATAGGCCAGAATGCATCACCTGCTTTTATTTCCATCACGGCCCAGAGATCATTCCAAGTTGCTGCATATGTACGCTGGTTCTGTTGCATTCTCCTGTAGAATGGCATGGGGTGCATTTCTGGATCTGGCAGATTATTTAGAATACTGGTCACTTGACTAGGGGTGAAGTGCACATAATGTAATGGTGGTGCCTTTATTTTCCCCTTCATTTTAGGTGCATTTGGGTTCCTTTTCCTAGTACTGGGCAGCATATATGACGTTCCTTCGTCTTCATCTTCAGAGGAGGAGTTTTGATATTGTATGTGTGAGTCGAGCACTGGCTGGTATTGGGATTTGGAAGATGCCTTTCTGCATGAGGATGGTCCCTTGTTTTGCTGAAGCTGCGCTGGATTAGGGTTATAGTTCCATTGGGGTGTAAACGTTGACAGTTCTGTGCGATACCGATGTCCATCATCAGGGTCTGCAGCTTCTTCTATACTATTCCCCTGAGCTGTGGGCTCTGCTGACTGCTGTCTCTGGGGGCTACCTGTGGGGTCTTGTGTAATATGTTGTGTAGGGAGGCCTTCACTTTCTTCTCCTGATACCATGACTGGCAGTGGCTGGACTGTGCTTGGGACATAGAACGTGCCTTGTGCTGTAAGCACTGGATACAGGGATACAACATTGCTCTGGTTGGGCGTTGGCCCAGCTGGTAACGAAGGAGGAAAAAGAGGAAGAGAAGGGAGGTGTGAGTGAGGAGCAGTGGGATGTGCCTGAGAGGAGGAGGAAGGAGGAGAAAGAGCAGAAGGGTGTGGTGTGGGAGGAGAGAGGGAGGAAAGGGAAGGAGGAGAAAGAGCGGAAGGGTGTGGTGTGGGAGGAGAGAGGGAGGAAAGGGAAGGAGGAGAAAGAGCAGAAGGGTGTGGTGTGGGAGGAGAGAGGGAAGATGTGAGAGAAGAGAGGTGTGTCTGAGAGGAAGAAGAGGAGGGAGAAGGGTGTGGCATGAATGGAGGGGAGAGAAGCGAGAGATGTGAAGTGGGAGGAGAGGGGAGTGAAAGGGAGGAAGAAGAAGGAGGGGAAAGGAAATGTATCAGAAGCATACAGTTGTATACAGCGTTGGGGAATTTTAAATATCCGTATATATTTTCCAGAGTCAGACAAAGACTCTCACATACTCAGTATGGATTACACCAGAATATAAAAAGCAGATCCGCAAGAAATAATCACATATGTGGGCGAATATTCGAGGTGTCAGTGATGCACTTAGAGTGGGGGTGTAGAAGGACTTTGTGGCAAAAAGGGTACTGTATCACCAGATACCAGGTATATATAGTACAGTTAAATTATTGGAAATTTCCGTATATATTTCAGGAGGAAGACACTGACTCTCTCAGGCTCAGTATGGATTACACGAGAAATATAAAAAGTAGAAAAAGGGAAATGTATCAGAAGCGTACAGCTCTATAAAGCCTAGGGGGAATTTGAAATATCCGTATAGATTTCCAAAGTCAGACAAACACTCTCACAGCTCAGTATGAATTACACCAGAATATAAAAAGTTGACAAAGTGTACTGTATCAGAAGCGTACAGCTGTATACAGTGTTGGGGTAATTTTAAATGTTCGTATATATTTCAGTCTCAGTAAGCCAGTCCAGACTCTCCGCTACAGGAAACAAGATGGATACAAGTACACACTGAAAGTAGAGTGATTGCAGAAATTTGGGATTTATTAATCACGCTAAAACCTCGCGGTAGAATTCTCAGAGGCGATGCTGACCCTCAATTACTTTATCTGTGGAGACAGCAAAAACGATTCTTTGTGAAGAAACGGTTGCTGTATCGCAGTAGCGTCAATCCCATCACCGTTATTTGTCTCCATCAAATTGTGATGCCAAGGAGAGATGTAGACATGGTTCTCACTGCCTATCATGATCAGGCTGGTCACTTTGGAGTGCAAAAGACAGAAGCCACAGGCCGTAGGCGATTCTATTGGATTGGCATGAGAGGAAACATTGAAAAATGTTGCCAGGAATGTCACACGTCTGTGACTAGTAAAACTGTGAAAGCTGATCAGAAAGCAACACTGCATCCGATTGTGAGTCGACGGCCATTAGAAATGGTAGCCATTGATCATCTGAAGGTAGAGCCCAGCAGGACAAGGCCATAGCTACTTCTTAACTTCATCGATCAGTTTACCAAATTTGTAGTGGCTGTCTCTGTGAAGGATTTAACTGCCCAGACTCCACAACGGTGGAGCAGGGAGACGTAAGTATTGCAAGTTCTGGGGCCCTGAGCAAGCAGGGGGGGCCGACTCATGTGCAACGGCACAGGCACAGGGCCCCTCATAGTACGCCGGTGTGTCTGACGGCGAGTGGGCCCTCCCACTGCCAGGGACAGTTTTTTGTACTATGAGGGACCCTGTGCCCATGCCGTCGCCCCAGAGTGGGACCCGCCACCTGCTCAGGGCACCGGCACTTAGCCGGGTGCGCCAGGTGGTGACCCCGGCCCTAGGGGGGGGACAGCCCAGATAGGGAGGTGGCAAAAATGGCATATGTTCAGGTGTATGCTAGACGTTCAGCAGCTGCAAATGGAGGAATTGGAGAAATCAGAGGAAGAGTAGGATAAAACAAGCCATTTTGCTAGCAACCTATGTGTCATCAGGGGAAGGTGGGACAAAATCCTTTGAAACCCATGCATGGTTCATTTTAATGAAGGTTAGATCATCAACATTTTGTGTCGACAGACGGGTCCTTCTTTCTCACTTTAGCAGTGATCTAAAATTGATAGACCCAACAAAATGGTATGAAATTACAAAATACTCTTTATTTTTAGTTGCACATGAAAAATACATGAAAAATACATAAAAAAGGCACAAGAGCACAATTAAAAGAGGGACCTAAGTCTATAAGAAAATACTCAACAGCAGCAATGAAAATGTATATAATTGTTCTACTGCCAAAATAGCCGATCATATGTTTATTTTATAACATGGCATGAATTCATGTTTAGTAACTGGGATGCATTGCTGATGTATAAAGATATACTCAATCTAATTACTATAATACTCTCAGGAATAATAATACCCTTATGTGCAACTATTAATGCAATCCCATAACTGTAAACACATGAATCCACGATAGTATCCCAAAGCACACAGCTTTAACCCAAGGTGTACCAAACAATCGCCCTTGAAAAGGGATATACGATCAATGGCTAAAAGGCCAGTATAAAACAATGACATTATATTATGGTCCCATCAAGACCTACCAAACACGCTGCTGTGAATCTCCACGAACGTCCCTCTGCCGGGAATGACCGGTGAGGGAGAACATCGATAGGGGAGGAGAAGTAATTTGTAACCATAGTTGACAACTGTTGTCTCCTAGATCACAAAAAATCCCAAATCAGAATAACAATCAAAGTAGAAACTCAATATAACATATAACAAAAACCCCACAAAAAAGACGGGGGTCAAGAGTTTTTTTAAAAATTCTCAATTTTTAATGAATAATCAGTAAAATACACAATTTCTCAATTAACAGAGTATCACAAATCACGCAGGTCAAGAGAATAGGACAATTTTTCACCCAATATGTTAATATACACCGTACAAAAAACTGCACATAATGTGCAAAACTAGGTAAGGTTACATATAAATTAACCAATATAGTTGATCACAAACGGTTTACCAGAGTTGCTTGTTTGTTGGCCAATATTAGCTCTAGGTTCTCCTGTGGCATTATGTTCTGTAATTCGCCTTTATAGCGTGGATCGATGATGCTGGCCAACCAGTAGTCGTCATCCTTCATCATTTTGGCAATGCGGGGATCCCTTTTTAGGATCCGCAAGGCATAATCACACATGTGGGCCAATGGTCCAGGTGTCAGTGATGCACTGCCAGTGGTGGGTGGAGGAGCACTTTCTGCCATATCCACATCCCTCCAGTCATGCACAAACTCTGGTGGAGCGATCGCTGCAGCCTCTGCATGCGACTGGAGTCTACGGCGAGCGACAGATGTGCGAGCACAGTCTTTGCACTTTATGAAGCAGGGTTGTTAACTCAGGATAATTATTTAAGAAGCACTGCACCACCAGGTTCAAGGTGTGAGCCAGGCAAGGTATGTGTCTGAGTTTTGCCAGGGCTATGGCCGCCACAAAATTACGGCTGTTATCACTGACTACCTTGCCTGGCTCAAGATGTGTACTGCCCAGCCATGACTCAGTTTCTCGCTGCAAGTAGTCGACCAGTACCTCTGGGGTGTGTCTGTTGTCACCCAAAGACATCATATTTAAAACAGCCTGCTGACACTTACCACTAGGTGTTCGATAGTGGGACACCTCGTGTGCAACACTGGCAGTTGCGGACGGAGTGCTCGTGCGACTGTGTTCTGTTGACGAGCTTTCGCTTCTGGAGGAGGAGGTTTGAACGCCTATAGCCAACTGTTGCCTATACCGTGGGCTAGTCAGCACTGTCCCACCGCCGCTGTCCCCTGTGGACCATGCATCCACCACATTAACCCAGTGCGCAGTGATTTACACGTAACAGCCCTAGCCATGCCTACTGGCCCATGCATCTGTTGTGAGGTGCACCTTTCCACTCACTAACTGTTTGAGTGCATGGACAATGCGGTCTTTCACATGCAGGTGGAGGGCAGGGATGGCTTTTCTATAAAAGAAGTGCCGACTGGGTAGGTCATAGCATGGGACAGCGTAGGCCATGAGCTCTCGGAACGTGGCGCTTTCAACCAAACGGAAGGCCATCATCTCTAATGAGATCAGTTTGGCAATACAGGCCTTCAAACCCAGTGTACGCAGATGAGTACTTTCTTGTCCTACTCAGAGTGTCTGCTAGGGTGAGCTGGACTTAAGAGCTGCATATGGGGGAACTATCGGTGGACATGCCGGACTGAGAGGGGGTTGGTGATGGTGATGGTGGTGGTGGTTGTGGTGATGGCCTAGATGAAGTATTTCGCTGCAAAAACATTGTGATTCCCTGACTGCTTTGGCCTCGCGACGACACCTCAACATTTCTTGCTGGTGGTGTGCCAACAGGTGGGCTTACAGTGGGGTAAGCGATGGAGCATTGCTGGCTAACTACAGTCGGAGCCGGTGCACATGTGCTACCTGAGTTTTTGTAGTCCGTCCACGCTTGCAAGTGCATGTTCAGTAAATGTCTAAGCATGCAACTGGTATTCAAATTTCTGAGATTTTTCCCTCGGCTAAAGGTCCTTCGGCATTTTTACAGATAACCTTTGCCTCATCAATAGGATTTTGGTCAAAAACGTGCCACACTGGACTCTTCCTACTATGGTATAAATTTTCAGGGCTTGCACGCTGTGCTAATTTGACCATCTGGCCAAGCTGTCCTGCAACACTTTTTGTTTTTTTAACATGTTTTTGGAGTGATATGGGCCTGCCAGATAACCCCAGGTGCGAAGTCGATACCTGCTGCGGATCCTTCTCCTCTTCTGAGCTATTGCCAGCGGCACCCTCTTCCCCCACTGGATGCCAATCCGGTTCAACAACTCGGTCATCCATCACCTTCTCTTCAATTTCATCTGCACCTTCCTCTGTGTCACTGTGTAAGGTGGTAGAGTATGCGGGAAGGGGCACCTGAGTTTCATCAGGGTCACATTCTGGCTCAGTACACTGCGAGCGCAATGTAGCGCTGTGGTTGAATGTACCAGCACAATCATCTAGCAGTGGCTATGCATCAGTGCACTCCATGTCAGATTCATCTTGGACTGGGGAATTCAGGATTTGACTTGATAACCCAGGCATGGTATGTGAAAAGGGCTCCATGGAGTAATCTGAAGTGTGGGCTGCTGCATCCTTCACTTTTGGTGGAGGTGAAGGACACAAGAAAAGGGATTGTTCCTGACCAGAAGCCTGCACTGATGATTCAGTGCTTAGAGCTTTTGAAACTTCAGAAGAGGAGGAGATAGAGCTGGAGGCTGTTTCGGCAATGTAAGACAAAACCTGTTCGTGATGCTCCGGCTTTAAAAGCGGTTTACCTACTCCCAGAAAAGGGAGCCTTCCAGGCCTTCTGGAACCTGACAATGAGGCAGGCTTAACACCTCTTGCCTTAGGTGCTATTGTGCTTTTGGCACTACCAGCAGATGCACCACCACCACCATCAGTAGCAGGTGCCCCCACACGACCACGTCTGTGACCTCTTCCACCATACTTCCTCATGTTTGTGTAAATGTACCCAAAATAACAGCAGATATATGGTACAGTATCAGAAGTGTACAGCTGTATACGGTGAAGGTGAAAAATTTTAATCTCCGTATATATTTGCGGAGTAACAGACTCAGACTCTCACAGGCTCAGTATGAATTACACTAGAATATAAAAACCAAAAAAGTGTACAGTATCAGAAGCGAACAACTGTATACAGTGTTGGGGGAATTGTTATGTTTCGGTAGCTGAGGAGTGCAGGTAAAAAAGGCAATACACCAGAGCAGTTGGAATCTATGAGATTGCAGTACCCTGACTAACCACCACAACTAGAGGCAGCCGTGGAGCGTTCCTACGTTGGTCCTAGACGCCTCGTCACAGCCTGAGAAACTAACTACACCTAAAGATAGAAACAGGAAAGCTATCTGCCCCGGAGCAGAACCCCAAAGATAATAGAAAGCCCCCAAACATGTAATGGCGGTTAGACAAGAGGAAATACTGACACAGAAAGAAAATAGTATGAGCAAACGCTGGGGCCCAAACTATCTAAATAGAAAAGGATAGGAAGGGTACTTACTGCAATCCCAGAAAACCCTGAAAAGCACCAACTCTACTAATTTTAAAAATCACCTGAGATCACATGACCTCTACCACCTAAATTAGCTCTCTGGTGTAACAAAATCAAAACAGCAGCCACTGAAAAAACTGGAAAAAGCAAAAGAACAAAACTCAGTGGCTGAACTAAACTGAGAGGGCAGAAGCCCCCGGAGGGGACCCTGAAGGCCCCCAAAGAAGTGCAGGACAAAATGCAAAATATAGCACAAACACAAAAGAAGAAAAAGTCTTATCTGTTAGCAGGAGATGCAGACACGACACAGCAGGCTACAAGGGAAACTGGAATGAAGGATTCAGACCAGAACAATTGATCACCGGCAACCCTGATGGGAAAATGACTCCCTTATATAAGACCAGTCAGTAACACCTGATTCCCAGTCCTCACAATCTTCACTAGCACCGCTTGTAACCACCAGAGGGAGCCTCTGCTCAGAACTCATCTCAAACCCATTCACAACAGGGAATTGTAAATGTCCGTATATATTTCAGGAGTAACACACACAGTCAGAGGCCCAGTCTGGATAACACCACAATATTAAAATCAGCAAAAGTGTACTGTATCAGTAGCGTGCAGCTGTATACAGTGTTGGTGGAATTTTAAATCTCTGTATATATTTCAGGAGTAACACACACAGTCAGAGGCCCAGTCAGGATAACACCAGGATATGAAATTCAGAAAAGTGTACTCTATCAGTAGCGGACAGCTGTATACAGTGTTGGGGGAATTGTAAATCTCCGTATATATTTCAGGAGGAAAACACACGGTCAAAGGCACAGTCTGGATAACACCAGAAAATGAAAATCAGAAAAGTTTACTCTGTCAGTAGCGTACAGCTGTATACAGTGCTGGGTTAATTTTAAATCTGAGTATATATTTGAGGAGTAACACAAACTGTCACAGGCTCAGTAGGGATAACAACAGAATATGAAAAGGAGAAAAAAAGTGTACTGTATCAGTAGCGTACAGCTGTATACAGTCTTGGGGGAATTGTAAATCTCCGTATATATTTCAGGAGCAACACACACAGTCAGAGGCCCAGTGTTGTGAATGGGTTTGAGATGAGTTCTGAGCAGAGACTCCCTCTGGTGGTTACTAGCGGTGCTGGTCTGTTCAGTGAAGATTGTGAGGAGTGGGAATCAGGTGTTACTGACTGGTCTTATATAAAGGAGTCACTTTCCCATCAGGGTTGCCGGTGTTCAATTGTTCTGGTCTGAATCCTTTATTCCAGTTTCCCTTGTAGCCTGCTGTGTCGTGTCTGCATCTCCTGCTAACAGATAAGACATTTTCTTCTTTTGTGTTTTTGCTATATTTTTGCATTTTGTCCTGCACTTCTGTGGGGCCTTCAGGGTCCCCTCCGGGGGCTTCTGCCCTCTCGGTTTTGTTCAGCCACTTATGTTTGTGCTTTTGCTTTTTCCAGTTTTTTCAGTGGCTGCTGTTTTGATTTTGTTACACCAGAGAACTAATTTAGGTGGTAGAGGTCGTGTGATCTCAGGTATTTTTGAAATTAGTAGAGTTGGCGCTTTTCAGGGTTTTCTGGGATTGCAGTAAGTGCCCTTCCTATCCTTTTCTATTTAGTTAGTTTGGGCCCCAACGTTTGCTCATACTATTTTCTTTCTGTGTCAGTATTTCATCTTGTCTAACCGCCATTACATGTTTGGGGGCTTTCTAGTGTCTTTGGGGTTCTGCTCTGGGGCAGATAGCTTTCCTATATCTATCTTTAGGTGTAGTTAGTTTCTCAGGCTGTGACGAGGCGTCTAGGACCAACGTAGGAACGCTCCACGGCTGCCTCTAGTTGTGGTGGTTAGTTAGGGTACTGCAATCTCATAGATTCCAACTGCTCTGGTGTATTTCCTTTTTTACCTGCACTCCTCAGCTACCGAAACATAACAGCCCAGTCTGGATAACACCACAATATTAAAATCAGCAAAAGTGTACTGTATCAGTAGCGTACAGCTGTATAGCGTGTCGGGGGAATTTTAAATCTCCATATATATTTCAGGAGTAAAACACACAGTCAGAGGCCCAGTCTGGATAACACCACAATATTAAAATCAGCAAAAGTGTAATGTATCAGTATTGTACAGCTGTATACAGTGTTGGTGGAATTTTAAATCTCCATATATATTTCAGGAGGAACACACACGGTCAGAGGCCCAGTCAGGATAACACCAGAATATGAAAATCAGAAAAGTGAACTCTATCAGTGGCATACAGCTGGATACAGCTTTGGGGGAAATGTGTTATGTTTTGGTAGCTGAGGAGAGCAGGCAAAAACGGCAATACACCAGAGAGGTTGGAATCTACTGGATTGCAGTACCCTGACTAACCACCACAACTAAAGGCAGCCGTAGAGCGTTCCTACGTTGGTCCTAGACGCCTCGTCACAGCCTGAGAGGTTAACTACACCTAAAGATAGAAAGAGGAAAGCTATCTGCCCCAGAGCAGATCCCCAAAGAACATAGGAAGCCCCCAAACATGTAATGGCGGTTAGACAAGAGGAAATACAGACACAGACTGAAAATAGTATGAGCAAACGCTGGGGCCCAATCTGCCTAGACAGAAAAGGATAGGAAGGATACTTACTGCAATCCAAAAAACCCTAAAAAAATACCAACGCTACTAATTGCAAAAACACCTGAGATCACACGACCTCTACCACCTAAATTAGTTCTCTGGTGTAACAAAACTCAGCCGCAGCCACTGAAAAAGCTGGAAAAGGCAAATGAACAAACAACAGTGGCTCCAGAGGAACCGAGAGGAGCCCAAGCCCCCCGGGGAGGGGAACCTGGCCAACCTCACAGAAATGCAGAGAAATATGCAAATGGGAAGCACAAAAACAAAAAACAGAAAATATCTTATCTGAGAGCAGGAGAAGAGGCAAGACTCAGCAAGCTTCCAAGTGAACCAGGAAACAACGTTGAGACAGGAACAATTGATCACCGGCAACCATGATGGGGGGAAACCTCCCTTATATCCATCCAGTCCGTGATTCCTGATTGCCAATTCTCATTGAATGGTTCAGTACTGTTTGTAACCACCAGAGGGAGCTTCTGCTCAGAATTCATTTCTAAAACATTCATAACAGAATTGTAAATCTCCGTATATATTTGAGGAGTAACACACACGGTCACAGGCTCAGTAGGGATAACACCAGAATATAAAAAGGAGAAAAAGTGTACTGTATCAGTAGAGGACAATTGTATACAGTGTGGGGGAGTTTTAAATCTCCATATATATTTCAGGAGGAACACACACGGTCGGAGGCCCAGTCTTGATAACACCAGAATATCAAAATCAGAAAAGTTTACTCTATCCGTATCGTACAGCTGTATACAGTGCTGGGTTAATTTTAAATCTCCGTATATATTTGAGGAGTAACACACACACGCTCTCTCACTATGGATTTGACTGTAATACAGAAGGCAGAAAAACCGTACTGTATCAGAAGATATCAGCTGTATACGGTTTTGGGGAAAATTGAAATCTCTGTATATATTTCCGGAATCACACACAGATAGTTAGCATGTATTTGTCCATGATGCCAGCCGGTACATGGTACTGTGAGGAGCATACAGCTCTATACGGTGTGGGAAAAAATGAACACTCGGTAACTGTGCAGAAAAAATGAAGAAAAGTATTATTGCTGATTAGGTGCTGTATTAAAAAGCAGTCTGCACAGCAGTGTACATACACCAATACAGGTAGCAAGCAACCTAATAATCAGCTCTGCTACTCCACAAACGAAATTTCCCCTTCTCACTGGCAGGCAGCCTAATAATCAGCTCTGCTGCTCCACACAAGCAATTTCTACCCTGTCACTGGCAGGCAGCCTAAGAACCAGGGTTGCTGCACACACCAAAATCCTCCCCTGTCACTGCACAGGTACTGTACAACTAATCGCTATCAGCACAAGCACAGATTTTTTTGGGGGGCCTGCCTACCGCTCTCCCTACTGATAAACAGCGTTAGCATCCTCTCACTACGCTAAGATCGGCAGAAGTAAAATGGCGGTCAGCTTTGAGAGTTTTTATAGGCACTGTGACGCCACACAAAGCAAGCCAATCACTGCAATGCCCTTCTGTAAGATGGTGCTGGCCGCTGCCCATGTCATCGCTTTGCCCACAGTCTGCATCCTTGCTCATTGGCCGAGAAAAGGCCCTTAAAGTATTATGGGAAAACTGACTTGGGCGCAATGGTCGCCGAACACGTGACCGACCTCTCGCTATGGTCGGGTTTCGCTCGGCAAAACCCGACTTTGGCGAAAGTCTGTGTTTTTTTAAATTGACCGACCTGTTTCGCTCAACCCTAGTTGCCCTAGAATTCTCTAGAGGAAAATATCTGCATACAAATGCTGTTCAATGGAGCTTTTACAATTCTGTAGTAAAATAGCTGTTCTAGTGCTCCAATGTCGGCTGAGTGCCAGTGTGTAGTAAGTCCTAAGGGCTTATATGCTCAGTATTGTACTACGGAAATGTGTTGCATATTTTTGCCTTGTTTGTTCTGCAATCTCTTGTATTACATCTTTTTATCAATTAAAGATGTTGTAACGAATTGTGCATATTCAAAAAATGGGGCGATAAACCGTTCTGTTCCAAAAGTCCATATACATGCATGTGCAGCTGTACACAAGGCCAGGACAAGGTGTTTTTGTGTGCTAGGTAGATGAAACTGATGGTGCCCCCCCACTCCCCACTCCTCGATGAACCCTTAGCACCCAGGTAAAGGAATCGGACCCTAAAGTACTCTAATTTTTCACAAAAGAATTCCAGCAAAAGTAAAAAAAAAAGCGGTGTACTTTAGGAGTGAGCCTTAACAATGAGTATGTTTTCAAAATCATATATTGAATCAGTCATTGTTTGCGGACCATTTACAAGAGATAAATAGCGATATTCATCCCTGACGTTCTATGTTTTAAATGTCAGACCCAAGGACGGTCATGGAAACTAATATAACTTAACTATAATGGGGGCTGTTTGGTTTCAATTAAAGTGTCCGGCATATGGCAGATGCCCTAATGGAAACTAAACATTATAGATAAAGGGATACAAATGCATATGATTGTCTTTAAATTAGTGCTCTTCCCATCAAAATTTTTATTCTCTTAATATATTGCAGTCATCATATTATGTAGCACTGTGTACTTACAATTGTTGATTTTGCCTTTCTTCTACCTAGTTAATTCTTCTGTTTTCCATTATGTATATGACATTACATGATTAAAAACTGACAAGCTGAATCTTTTTAAGTCAGGCCCATATACATTTGTATCTCATGAATCTACAGCTTCCAGTATGTCTTTAACAATGGTAAGGAGATGCTGGGAGTTGTTGTTATCTGTCTTTATCAGACTGCGGACCATGCAGGAACCACAGTAATGATGAGACAAGGGGTGGTAGCTCTGTCTCAAGTCACCTCGAGGAGCTTCTTCCAGACCCGTTCATTTCTCAAGGGTTCATCCTGCTCCCTTCCTTCTCTGATCACACCACTGCACACCAGCGATGTTGACCCACCATTTTGAGGAACATGACCTTGATTCCAGCTATCAGCTCTTGCAGCATTCGAGGCAAGTGTTACATCTCTACTTCCCACTGGTTGACCGAGATGTGATGATGGGTCCCAAACTCTTCAATGGACTCCCATCACCACTGCCAATTGTACGTAACGACCTCCCCCTGGGATTCCAACTGTCAGTACCTTGCGGCTAGTGGACTCGCTAGCATGTCTCCAGCCCTGTTCCTGGGTTGCCTCCTTTTTTTTCCTACCAGCCCAGGCTCCCACAAATAGTTAACTAGTTGCTGGATCCTGGCTCTGCTGTCTGCAGTCTGCAAGAACCCCAGCGATAAAGGCTGTGGTCTGTGTTTGGGCCTTGATGGTTCTGGAAAAGTAGCCAGTTCCGGAACACAGGCTACTAGCAACTCCGCTGTCACACCAACTTTGTTTGACTGCGATATTCCTCTGGTCGCTCCCTTGGGGGTTTCATGGGATTCTGCCTCTTTGTCGCCCAATAAGCATGTTGCACTGTATGCATTACTAATTCAATCCAGAAAAAAAATTTGAACACTTTTTTGGAGTGTTATATACCACGGAAATGTACCCCAGATCATGTAATAATCTATGGATGAGTAATTGAATGCCGAAAAACTTTTCAAAGCTTTTTAGAGTGTTATATACCACTGAAATGAAACAGAAAGCACGTAATACTCTATGGATGTGTAATATATTACCTGGAAAAATTTTTGAGTATTATATACCATAGAAATGTACCCCAGAGTACGTAATACTCTATGAATGAGTAATTGAATTCCGAAACAAATTTCAATAGTCTATGGATGAGTAATATATTACCGGGAAGAATATTTTGAGTGTTATATACCACAGAAATGTACACCAGAGTATGTAATACTCTATGTCTGAGTAATTGCATTCTGAAACAAATTTTCACACTTTTTTGGAGTGTTATATACCCCCGAAATGTAATAGCACCTAATACTGTATGGATGACTAATTGAATCCAGATTAATTTTTACATTGTTTTTAAGTGTAACACACTCCCTGACAGAAGTTATGTCGCTTTTCCATGTTATGTAAATAAAAGCTTATAACCTGACGATAAATTCATCCATTGGTTGAATTAGTTATTCTTTTGAAAGCTGAAACCCTCCGAAATGTGGTTTAGGTTAACAAAATAAATTGGCATCAATGAAGAAATATTGATCATTTAATAGACACAGAATGGTCAGAATATGGCAAGACAAAAGTTTTGTCACCCACAGAAAGTAATGTGATATTCAAACAAATAATTAACTTAACCCCTTAATGTCCAATGACGTGCACAGTCCGTCTTGGCAAGGTGTCAGTTTTGGCACCTTGACGGACTGTGCATGTCATGCCTTTGAACTACCACTGCGTGTAAACACGCAGTGGTAGTTCAGTGCCGACAGCTGTCACAGACAGCTGATAGGCACAGCAAGCGGTGCGGGGACCTTTGCAGTCGGTCCCCGCAACTACAGCGCTGTGATTGGTCAGTCAATGTGACTGACCAAACACAGCAGTGATCAAGCAGAAGAGGCTGAAATTTCAGCCTCTTCTGCCCGATCAGTGCAGGAGCTCAGCGCTGCAGTGGCCGAGCTTCCTGCACTGACAGCCAGGAGCGGCGCCCCCGCCACCCCTGGCTGTTAACCCCCTGACTGCTGCGATCGAGCGCGATCGCAGCTCTCAGGGGGAGAGACAGAGGGTCGGGAGCTCCCTCTGCCTCAGATCAGCGCCCCGCAATGTATTTGCAGGGCCCGATCTCTGCCTTGATGACCCAGGGGTTGTCATGACAACCTCCGGGTCATCTAGCTACGGAAAGTCGCTGTGACCATGGTCACAGCAGCTTTCACTATAGGTACAATGCATTGCAATGCTGGAGCATTGCAATGCATTGTACCTGCAATCAAAAGTAAAAAAGTGAAAGTCCCATAAAGGGACAAGGTAAAAAAAGCATTTTTTTAAAAAAAATTGTAAGAAAAATATTAAAAAATAATTTAAAAAAATTCCCCTAAAAAATACACATTTTTATGTAATAAAAAAAACAAACAAAAAAAAAAAAACACATGTTTGGTATCGCCGCATCCGTAAAAATCCCATCTATAAAAGCATAACCCTAGTTAACCCCTTCAGTGAAAGCCGTAAAAAAAAAAAAAACCACAAAAAAGTGGTAAACTATACTTTTTCCAAGCGGTATCATCATACCGCTTGGAATGCAATAACACGCGATCAAAAAGTCGGATATAAATAATCATGGTACCTCTGAAAATGTCATCTTGTCCCGCAAAAAACAAGCCACTATACAGCATCATCAGCAAAAAAATAAAAAAGTTATAGCTCGCGGAAAAAACTCATGCAAAAATAATTATTTCTATAAAAAATTTTATTGCGTAAGAAACGCCAAAACATAAAGAAATATATAAATGAGGTATCGCTGTAATCGTAGTGACCCGAAGAATAAAGCTGCTTTATCAATTTTACCACACGCGGAACGGAGGAAAAAAAAAATTCCTGAATTGCTGGTTTTTGTTCATTTTGCTTCCACAAAAATCGGAATAGGAAGCAATCAAAAAATGTTATGTGCCCGAATATGGTACCAATAAAAACGTCACCTCGTCCCGCAAAAAATAAGTCCACAGATAACTATGTCGGACGAAATATGGAAAAATTATAGCTCTCAAAATACGGTGATGCAAAAATTTCTTACAAAAAATTCTTCCAAAAAAAGCATCTTTTAGTGTGTGACAGAAGCTAAACATGAAAAAAGGGTATAAATCTGGTATCGCTGTAATCGCACCGACCCGAGGAATAAAGTCACCTAATCACTAATACCGCATGAGGAACGGTGTAAAAAATAAAACCAATTCTTCACCTTTTGTGGATTTGTTCATTCTGCCTAGCCTCCCAAAGATCGCAGTAAGGCGATCACAGTGGTTCTCCCCCACATATGGGGTATCAGCGTACTCAGGACAAATTGTACATCAACTTTTGGGGTCCTATTTCTCCTGTTACCCTTATAAAAATCAAAATTTGGGGGCAAAATGGTCATTTTTGTGGAAAAAAATATGATTTTTTTATTTTCACAGCTCTACGTTATAAACTTCTGTGAAGCCCTTGGGGGTTCAAAGTGCTGACCACACATCTAGATAAGTTCCTTGGGGGGTCTAGTTTGCAAAATGGGGTCACTTGTGGGGGGTTTCTACTGTTTAGGCCCATCAGGGGCTCTCCAAGCGCGACATGACACCCGCAGACCATTCCATCAAAGTCTGCATTCAAAAACGGTGCTCCTTTCCTTCTGAGCTCTGCCATGCGTCAAAATAGTGGTTCCCCCCATATATGGGGTATCAGCGTACTCAGGACAAATTGCATAATAGCTTTTGGGGTCCTATTTCTCCTGTTACCCTTATAAAAATAAAAATTTGGGGGCAAAAATTTATTTTTGTGGAAAAAAATATGATTTTTTTATTTTCACGGCTCTACGTTATAAACTTCTGTGAGGCACTTGGGGGTTCAAAGTGCTCACCACACATCTAGATAAGTTCCTTGGGGGGTTTAGTTTCCAAAATTGGGTCACTTGTGGGGGGTTTCTACTGTTTAGGCACATCAGGGGCTCTCCGAACGTGACATGACACCCGCCGACCATTCCATCAAAGTCTGCATTTGAAAACGGCGCTCCTTCCCTTCCAAGCTCTGCCATGCGTCAAAATAGTGGTTTACCCCCAAATATCGGGTATCAGCGTACTCAGGACAAATTGCACAATAACTTTTGGGGTCCTGTTACCCTTTGGAAAATAAAAATTGGGGGTGGAAAGATCATTTTTGTGGAAAAGATATAATTTTTTAATTTTATGGCACTACGTTATAACCTTCTGTGAAGCCCTTGGGGTTTCAAAGCTCTCACCGCACATCTAGATAAGTTCCTTGGTGGTTCTAGTTTCCAAAATGGGGTCACTTGTGGGGGGTTTCCACTGTTTAGGCACATCAGGGACTCTTCAAATGCGACATGGCGTCCAATCTCAATTCCAGCCAAAAAAGTCAAATGGCGCTGCTTCCCTTTCGAGCTCTGCCATGCGCCCAAATAGTGGTTTACCCCCACATATGGGGTATCAGCGTACTCAGGACAAATTGCACAATAACTTTTGGGGTCCTTTTATCCTTTGGAAAATAAACATTGGGATGAAAAGATAATTTTTGTGGAAAAAAATATGATTTTTTAATTTTACGGCTCTACCTTATAACCTTCTGTGAAGCCCTTGGGGGTTCAAAGCTCTCACAACACATTTAGATAAGTTCCTTGGGGGTTTAGTTTCCAAAATGGGGTCACTTGTGGGGGGTTTCCACTGTTTAGGCACATCAGGGAATCTCCAAATGCGACAAGGCGTCCAATCTCAATTCCAGCCAAAAAAGTCAAATGGCGCAGCTTCCCTTCCGAGCTCTGCCATGCGCCCAAATAGTGGCTTACCCCCACATATGGGGTATCAGCGTACTCAGGACAAATTGTACAATAACTTTTGGAATCATTTTATCCTTTGAAAAATAAAAATTGGGGGTGAAAAAATCATTTTTGTGGAAAAAATATGATTTTTAAATTTTACGGCTCTACGTTATAACCTTCTGTGAAGCCCTTGGGGGTTCAAAGTGCTCACCACAGATCTAGATAAGTTTCTTGGGGGTCTAGTTTCCAAAATGGGGTCACTTATGGAGGGTTTCCACTGTTTAGGTACATCAAGGACTCTCCAAACTCGACATGGTGTCCGCTCTCGATTCCAACCAATTTGACATTCAAAATCTTAAATGATGCTCTTTCCCTTCTGAGCACTGCCGTGTGCCTAAAGATTGGTTTTCCCCCACACATGGGGTATCGGTGTACTCAGGAGAAATTGTACAACAAATATTGTGGTTCATTTTCTCCTGATACCCTTGACAAAATTTAAAAAATTGTGTCGAAAAAAAAATTTGGGGAAAAAAAGTTAAATGTTCATTTTTTCCTTTCACATTGCTTCAATTCTTGTGAAGTACCTAAAGGGTTAATAAACTTCTTGAATGTGGCTTTGAACACCTTGAGGGGTGAAGTTTTTAGAATTGTGTCACTTTTGGGTATTTTCTGTCAAATTGACCCCTCAAATTCACTTCAAATGTGAGGTGGTCCCTAGAAAAAATGGTTTTGTAAATTTTGTTGGAAAAATGAGAAATTGCTGGTCAACTTTTAACACTTATAACTTCCTAACAAAAAAAATTTTGTTCCAAAATTGTGCTGATGTAAAGTAGACATGTAGGAAATGTTATTTATTAACTATTTTTGTGACATATCTCTCTGATTTAATGGCATAAAAATTAAAAGTTTGAAAATTGCAAAATTTTCAAACTTTTTGCCATATTTCCGTTATTTTCATAAATAAACTCAAGTTATATCGAAGAAATTTTGCCACTATCATGAAGTACAATATGTCACGAGAAAACATTCTCAGAATTGCCAAGATCCGTTGAAGCGTTCCAGAGTTATAAGCACATAAAGAGGCAGTGGTCAGAAATGTAAAAATTGGCCTGGTCATTAAACTTCAAAATGGCTTGGTCATTAAGGGGTTAAAATACAAATATATGTTGCATAACATTGGTGAATGAAGTTGTGGTGCTATTAGTCATATTTAATATTTTGTGTGACTTCCATGAGCTTGAAGGACTGCATCCATGGGGTTCAACAATGATTCATACAATTTATTAATGAAGTCATCAGGAATAGCAGAGAACGCAGTCTTACATGCCTCCCACAGTTCATATAGATTCTTTGGTTTTGTCTTCCAAGCTTCCTCTTTCATCCTACCCCAAACATGCTCAATGATGTTCATGTCTGGTGACTGGGCTGGCCAGTCCTTGAGCACCTTGATCTTTTTTGCCTGGAGGAACTTTGTTGTAGAGATGTATGTATGAGATGGAGCACCATCCTGCTTCAGAATTTGACCCCTTTTATGATTTGGAATATAAGAGGTAGCTAATACTTCTTGATATTTTAGGCTATTGATATTGCCTTCCACCTTGCAAATGTTTTGCACACCCCCATACTGAATGTAACCCCAGACCATGATGTTTCCACCATGAAATTTAACTGTTTTCTGGGAGTATTTTGGATCCATACGGGCTCCAGTAGGTCTCCTGCAGTATTTGCGGCGGCTATGGTGTAATTCTACTGAAGAGTCATCAGAAAAATCCACCTTCTGCCACTTTTCCAGTGTCCATCTGTTTAGCAGGCTGTGTGACTTTGCAAATGCCACACGGTTTTTTATTTGCCTTTTGTTTAATGCTGGCTTCTGGGCACTGATTCGACCATGAAGGCCATTTCGAGACAGAATCTTACGAACTGTTCTAGTTGACACAGTGACTTGAGGTGACCAGGCCTGTTGGAACTCTGCTGCAGTGGAAGAGTGGCTTGCTTTGGATTTTCTAACCAACAAACGTTCCTCCTGAGCAGTTGTCTTGCGGGGTCTGCCGGACCTGGGCTTGTCAAACCCATCTCCAGTCTCTTCAAATCTTTTTTTAATTCTTTGTACTTGACGCTGAGACACATTAAAGGTGCCAGCCACCTCTGCAGTGGATCTGGTCTTCAGCCTCTTTATAATCCAAGCTTTGGTCGCTGAGAGTATTTTTGGCATGTTGTCAGAGCTCAAGATGCAGTTCAAGTGAAGGTCTGGGGTGCTGGGTTTCTTTTTATACACACCCACTAATTAACCGATCATTTATTGAGCACAGGTGAGGATGTCAACTAGGATTGGGTGCATTATATGACCAGGCGACAAACTTTTGTCTTGCTATAATCTGACCATTTTGTGTCCATTAAATGATCAATATTTAATGTAGGAAAAATGTGTATCTTCGTACCGTGTTAGCCAGTAGATAGAAAAATATTTAGACTTGAGAGTCCTCAGTGTGTTTTTCTTTTTTTTTTTTTGCCTAGATTCATACAGACACATTTTTCAAAGCTTTTTTGGAGTCTTATATACCACCGAAATGTCACCTAATACTGTATGGATGATTTATTGAATCAGACATATTTTTAACCGATTTCATGGAGTTTTTTATACCACTGAAATGTTACAGAAAGCATCAAATGCTATATTGATTACTAATTGAATACAGACACATTTTTCAATGCTTTTTTGGACTGTTATATAACACTGAAATGTACCACAGACCACGTGATAGTATATGCATGAGTAATTGAATACAGAAAAATGTTTCAATACTTTTTGGGAGTGTTATATGAACCCAAAATGTACCACAGACTAGGTAATAGTATATGAATGAGTAATTGAATAGAGAAAAATGTTTCAATGCTTTTTGAGAGTATTATATGACATTACAATGTACCACAAAGCACCTTATACTCTAAGGATGACAATATAGTCAATTTTTTCACACAAAAAATAAAAATGTAGTTAACTGCCGAAGTTATATATTTAGCCTAGAGACTGTATTCAGCCACTCCTCCTGCTGCTGTAACTCTCTCTCCCTCACTAGACTAAATGCAGAATGTTTCTGATACAAACAGCAAAGCTCAAAATTAGCCCTTACAAGGACTGTTAGTATGATGGTTCAGCTTCAGCACCAGTATCAACACTACAAGCCTCTGATCCATTGTACAGTGCACACAGGCCTAGACAAGTACTCTCTCCTTCCAATACGAAGAGACACAGAGCTGTGCAATGGTGTCAGTGTACCGAGCAGGGCGGTGTCTCTTCTTTTATAACCCATGATGATGTCACATGGCCAGCCATTCACAGTAATGCTACTACCAAGATATTTACATTATTACAGTGATGCTGTATAGGTTCGTTGGATGCAGTAAACAGCAGGAGGCAGAGAGGGGGGTTAACAGGAATTTACTTAGGCAATAAATGAATATGAATTCAAAGAAAACCTCCATGCAGGGAGGTGATTAGGCAAATGGTGAACAGCACAATAATCATAACTACAAGGGAAAAAGTGAGAGTTAAGACTTATCAATTGGATTTGTGGTTGGGAGATGGCTGGAACAGTTCCTGACGGCGTCACAGTCCATGAACAAAGTCTCTGGCTCTGCTGTGTAGAAATGAGATACACTGTCTCCTGACTGTGCCGAAGTATCTGGGTCCGTTGGTCTGGAGTCCATTGATCTTGGGTCCATTGGAGAGTGGGTACTGTTCCTTTCGCTGATTCCTCAAGGAGAACGCAGTACACTGGGAGCGCAACGCCGTGCAGGCCGTAGGGGTAGAGGAGACAAGGCCTTGAATTATATCACAAAGATCAGAGGAAGACAGTATGTCTACTGCACTGCACTGCACGTACTGAGTCTGGTTCGTGGAGGGACACTCGGTAAAGGGTATGTGAGTCGGACAGTCTCTACAGGGCTGACGTCAGCAGCGGTAATTGAGGATAGGGAGTCAACCTTCTTCCTGCTCTGTAGTCGCCTTCCCGCCAAATCTCCCCCTTTCCCATGCTCAGCTCCTTTTATGTCCCCCACGCCCGTTCTGTCAGGTGCCCAGGCTTTCACCACACAGGCAAGTCATCCTCCTGCAACAGTGATGACGGCCCCGATAGTTCCGGCCCCAGAGCGTTCCTTGAACCGGCGGCACTGCTCCTGTTCATCTCCTTACAATGTGCAGGCAATCCTCGCATGCTTATTGGCTGTATAACAAGTGCCAAACATGCAGGGCGAGGATTAGAGCTTGAAATCTATCACCAGCTAATGCTCGCCGAGTGCCGAGCATATCCATGCACCATGATACTTGACTGATATACGAGTATCACCAACCATGTTAGCCCATCCCTAGTATTTACTAAAAGAGATAGGAAAGCTGACAGATTCTTTTTAATAACTAATGAATTATCTTTCTTTGAAATTGGCCCTAATATAAATCTGAGACAGCAATCAACGTATAGGAATAGAATCTGTGTGCAATTTGGAATATGTTGACACTTCACAAAAAAGGCGGGCAAAATAAGATGAGAATCTCTAAGCTCTAAGCAGACACTATTACAAGTCTATTGTCTGGTGTCAATGAGGTCCATCATGTAAAACATCTAAAACATCTAACAGCTCTCTATCTACTGTATCTATCTATCTATCTATCTATCTATCTATCTATCTACTGTATGTATGTATGTATGTATGTATCTATCTATCTATCTATCTATCTACCGTATTTTTCGGACCAAAAGACGCACTTTTTTCCCCCCAAAATGAGGGTGCGTCTTATGATCGGAACGTACCTGTAAATGGGGTCCAGCGGCATCACAGGAACTCTGAGCCGGCGTCCGTGGAGCGGTAGTGCAGGAGCTGGGAGCCGCTGGCGGTGGAGCGGCACTGCGGGAGTCTCCAGCATGGCGGGAGCCGTTGGCGGTGGAGCAGGAGCCGCCGGCGGTGAAGGACTGCGAGAGCCGCCGGCGGTGGAGCAGGAGCTGCCGGCGGTGAAGCGAAAGCCGCCGGCGGTGAAGCTGAAGCCGCCGGCGGTGAAGAAAGCCTGCGAGAGCCGCCGGCGGTGGAGCAGGAGCCGCTGGCGGTGAAGAAAGCCTGCGAGAGCCGCCGGCGGTGGAGCAGGAGCCGCTGGCGGTGAAGCAGAAGCCGCCGGCGGTGACGCTGAAGCCGCCGGCGGTGAAGAAGGACTGCAGGAGCCGCCGGCGGTGGAGCAGGAGCCGCTGGCGGTGAAGCGGAAGCTGCCGGCGGTGACGCTGAAGCCGCCGGCGGTGAAGAAGGCCTGCAGGAGCCGCCGGCGGTGGAGCAGGAGACGCCGGCGGTGAAGATGGTCTGCGGGAAGCGGCAGACTCCACAGTGTGAGCCGCCGGCGGTGAAGTTGCACCTCCACTGTGTGAGCCGCCGCGCTGTTAATATAGTGCAGAGTACTGCAGTGCGCAGGCGCCAGGAAAGGTCAGAGAGGTCCAGTGCCTGCGCACTGCAGTACTCTGCGCTGCCCTCACCAGGGCAGATCAGTGCGCCTGCGCAGGAGCCGCGATGGGACGGAAAGAAGAGGCCAGCTTCACTACAAGATGGGAGGCCCCAGACCACGACGCCCATCGGACCAGACGGCAGACCGCCCCTGGGTGAGTATAATATACGGTAACTCGTTTTTCTTCTCTTTCAGGTGACATCGGGGGCTTATCTACAACATTACAGAATGTAAGATAAGCCCCTGATGGCGATGGCCATATCTCGTAGTCCAAAAATGGGGTGACAGACACCCTTTAAATATTTTACCACATTTTTTGCTTCAAATATATTTTTTCCCTATTTTCCACCTCTAAAACCTGGGTGCGTCTTATAGTCCGGTGCGTCTTATAGTCCGAAAAATACGGTATCTACTGTATCTATCTATCTTTCTATCATATCTATCTATCTATCTATCTATCTATCTATCTATCTATCTACTGTATCTATCTATCTTTCTATCATCTATCTATCTATCTATCTATCTATCTATCTATTATCTATCTATCTATCTATCTATCTACTGTATCTATATCTATCTATCTATCTATCTATTATCTATCTATCTATCTATCTATCTGTCTGTCTGTCTCATATCTCCTGTGACTGTCTGCTATAAATATCTAAATATCTGCCTGGGTATCCAGACAGCTACAGAGATATGTGCTGCATTACTAATTCAATGTCACAGAGCTGCAGTACATATCATGCAGCTGGCAGGCATTTTTAGCATCTGTTTCTATTTTTAGCTTTATAGGAAGTAGGTAAATATGTGTGTTCTACTGCCGACAGCCGAGAGTGTTTTCTGATGACTACCGCCATATTTTCCTACATAGAACCCATTTGATTTATACCATTTATGATACTATACTATAATTGCTATCAGAACAGAAATATATTTTCGCTTACATTATTTCATTGATGATAATGATATTTTATACTGTACAGCGTATCTACTATATAATTGTCTAACTTTTCACTTCCGTCTGTAACGGAAATCCTCCATCGCTGATTGGTCGCCTCCAGCACATCAGGAACACGCCACCACTATCGTTCGGAATCAGCGGCGCTAGCCACTGATCTCCCAATGGTAGCCGCGGGACATCTCCAGTAGATTCTCACCTTCCGTCCCTTCACTTCATCCCTGTCCCGGTGTGTCTGCTTCTAGCCTGTGCGGTGCGGTAGTACCGCTCATTAAGGTCATGAATATGGACGCGACTCCACTCCCATAGGCGTGGCGTCCATATTCATGACCTTAATGAGCGGTACCACGTGACCGCACTACAGAGGAAGAAGCTGACGCTCCGGGATAGAGAGTCAGCGACGGAGCAAGGAGGGTAAGTATGATGAGGAAGGACGGGTGAGCCCAGCGGAGGGTGGGAGTGGAGCCATGTATACAGGGTGGGAGCGGAGCCATGTATATAGAATTGGAGGGTGGGAGCAGAGCCATGTATATAGGATTGGAGGGTGGGAGCAGAGCCATGTATACAGGATGGGAGGGTGGGAGTGGAGCCAAGTATATAGGATGGGAGGGTGGAGCAGAGCCATGTGTACAAGATGGGAGGGTGGAGTGGAGCCATGCATACAAGATGGGAGGGTGGAGCGGAGCCATGCATATAGGATGGGAGGGTGGGAGCGGAGCCATGTATACAAGGATGGGAGGGTGGGAGCGGAGCCATGTATACAAGGATGGGAGGGTGGGAGTGGAGCCATGTATACAAGACAATAAACAAGACACAAGGTCAAACTCTACACCGTGTTGACATATATTTACCGGAGCCCGTTTTTGGTCATGGACAACTCTATGTTGCATTTTCAAGAATTAAAATGAGATCCAACGTCAAGGTGCAAGTTTTGGATACCCATTTACAAGGAAAGTTGCTTAGAGATAGTCAAAAAGTATTCACAAAAAATGTAGTGTACAAAAATATTTTGGGCTGATATTGTTAACAAATATATTATATTATAGTGTCGATGTACTTCTTTTGTCCGATGATTTATTTAAATACAGTTAGATATTCATGTAATAGTTTATATATTTTGATGATCTGTTTAATAATTTTGTTCATGTGTATTAAGTTCTATGAGCAATAACATTTAATGATAATGTATATTGTAGCCTTTCAGGGGGGTATTAGCTCTAGGATCGCTGTCTGGGTAGACAGAATGGCACGGAAACAGTTCATTCAGACAGCAATTATGGTAAAAACTGGCCGCAACCAGTTTTATTAAAGTCCACAGCACACAGATAAAACAAAGCATAAACAAAAGACCTAGGCTTGTCTAGCCACTAAATTACACTTATGTAATGTCCCTTTCTATCAGGAACCCAGACTCTATCAGTCTGTGCCCAAAACAACACATATGATATATGTTACCAGTATGGAGTTTACCAGATACTCCTCCTTATGTCTGAAGGTCCACCCGACGTCCAGACTTGAGAGAGATCCACTCCTATTCAGTAGTCATTATCCTGGAGGTTCACAGAGACACTCCTGTGTCCGGGGTACCTCTAACCCAGACTGAGACGGCTCCCCTCCTCTTCAGTAATCATCAGCATGGAGGTTCACAGAGACACTCCTGTGTCCGGGGTACATCTAACCCAGACTGAGACGGCTCTCCTCCTCTTCAGTAGCTTATCCGTATGCATTCTCACAGAGACTGCTTCCTTGTGCCAGGACACCTCTCTGTGTCCAGGCTAAAGACAGCTCTAACACTCTTGGAGACTGTTTCTTGTGCCAGGACACCTCCCTGTGTCCAGGCTAAACTAGCTCTCTGACTGTGTTTCCAGACACCTATTTCTGGCTTCTTAATTAACAGCTGAGTGGTTACAGGTTTGAGCTGCAAGTATGCACTGAGTGGAAGGTGTAATGACCTTTCTCTACCACCAGGTCTACAAAGCCATACACCTCCCTTATACCAGTCAGCAAAGCACCCAGGTGAAATATACACCCCATCTAACCCACATATTCTCACTGTCTCACATATCCCCCCCCTCTTCTCCAGACCGGAGGGCTGGTCATCCAGACCGGAGGACTGGTCAACAAACCTCAAGAGACAGTGAACACAGCTCAAGTCATGGCCCACATCATCTTCATCTTTATCTTCCATTAAGCAGGGTTTCTATACCCTTACACACACACACACACACACACACTGTGTGATGTCACAGTCATGTGACCAGTCAACTGAGGAGAAGGAACATGGACAGTCAAAACATACATACTGATCCATTAAATGAATGCCAGCCAGCGCTGCATTACCCATCCGTCCCCTCTGCATACAGCTTTATCCTAGGTATTTAGACACATACCCCTTAGGTGGGTTTGTAGGTGACTGGACCCGCCCAGCTCTCCAAGTCACCTGGAAGCCTCCCAATGTATAGCACAAGTCTCAGCAGTAGATCTGCTGAACCAAAATATATCCAGGCTTCCATCACAGGGCCACCCACCTCTGCGATACATACCGTCCATCCATCACATGCCTCCATGCATATCCTGAGGGCCATACCCAGTGCCCCCTCTGTTCAAATTTGTGGGGTCGAACACCTGCCACCCGACCAGAGATCCCCCTCGGTCGCCTCTGCCAGTCACCCCGTCTCAGTTGATTTTGGGCACTATGCAATATCACCTCTTTGTTAGGCCTCTCCCGCCCCCAGCGGTCAGAACGTTGGCCTTGTCCTTGTGTCGGTGTCACCTCACCCGACCTTTCTTTCCCGAACTGACTCCTACCGTCGTTGCGGCCACGAGTCCATCGTCCAGTCAAGCTTACTGGTAGCTCTGAGTCTGACTCTCTGTCTTTTTGTCCGCCACCGGGTCTCACACTCAGCCGTGAGCTAACAGACGCGTCATCTCTACCCCTCATTGTTTTAGCACGTCTACTGCCAATCCCCAGGGAAGCCTCTCGTCTCTCCCTTTCTTGGGCTGGAAGTAGTCGCTCTCTTTGTTCCAACTGTAAAACATCCTCAGATGGCATCTTCTGTCTGGCTGTAAGGTCAGCATCAGCCTTCTTCTCAGGACTCTCAACCTCTTCTGCTACCATGCCTTCCTCATTTGCACTGGTTGCTTTATTGTCATCAGATGATTCATTATCACTCCCACTATCCCTGTCTGACCCCTTTTTCTCAGCCACATCCGGCTCACTTTCAGGGTTAGACACTTCATTCTCATTCTCATCCTGCTCACTTTCAGGAGTATACAATTTATTTTCATTCACATCTTGCTCACTGTCAGGGTTATACAACTCATTCCCATTCACATCTTGATCTGGAACCTTAGTTAACATGTTATCCTCAACATTAACTTCACCATCTGGTCCCTCAAGTATGTGACTATGTGACAACCCCAGCACTATACCTCCATATAGCTCAGGTACCAGGAGCTGACTCACGACCTCTCCCTGGACTTCAGTGTCCCTAAACAATAGGTTATTGTTCATGGCAGCATGAGAAAACCTCTCCTCAGAGCCAGGCTCTTGGGGAACCTCATTCAGAACAATTACATTTTCCTGTGTCGTTTTAAGAGTGGGGTCTCGCACCGGCTCTCTCCCAAAATTGTCACAGGACACAGGCAGGTCAGGGACACTCGGTTCCCGAGAACCACCATCCTCGTCTCCCAACATCACCTGCAAAGAAATTTCATCTTTATCACGGTCATCATCAGTATCATCACTATTATGATTAGCATCATCATCATTATCAATATCATCATCACTATCACACAAGATAAACGGCCCACTAACATTGTGTTCCGCCCCTCGGGACTGCGTACCCTCAGTAGGGGCTTCATCACACTGTCCATCAGAATCACCCTTCCCCCAGAGATCCTTAGACCGGGGAAAGTCATTACACAACACAACGGGGTGCACCAGGTTCTTCACTACCCCCACTTCACATGAAACCTCCCCGAGTTTAGGGACCAAGTCCACGGCAGTCTCTGGGTAGACTTTGGTGTCTCCATAGATGCACACCATACTCAAGTGCTTATCAGGGATGAAGTCCCTATCAATCAGGCTGTCACATACGGAAGTCACTGGACTCTCTGAGTCCAAGAGGGCCTGCGCTGAGCAACCATTTGTAACCACCGGGGACACCTGTGGTCCAGTCTCTTCGGTTGCGGTGGTCACACACACAGGTTCTGCGCAGAGAGAGAGGGATCTGCCAACATCACGGCACATAGGCTCCCCTCTAATGGACAGTTGGCTGCAATTTCACGACATCTCCAACACTGTCCATCACACTCTTCCACCCACATGTCCCCTCGGGCCTGAACCCGCTTATCAGCATACCCCATGTCCGCAACAGCTGGAACGCTCTTACCGGGAGAGTTCGACGTCCGGGAACTCTGAAGTGACGTCCTCTCAGACGGCTGTACCTCAGGAGAACATGCTCGGGTGTAGCGGTTCACTGTAGGACATGCTCGGGTGTAGCGGTTCACTACCACCTTTTCAACTCCATAATCAGGCCTGCTGACTGCAGAATCCCAACTGTATCTCCAGTCATGAACTCCCCTGGCATGGGCTGTCACCGTAACACCCAGCCGGGTACGAATCTCCGCTTTCAACTTGGCATAGTCTTCGCTGTCCTGCTTGCTCAGGTCAGCATAGGCCACCTGGGGCACTCCAATCAGATAGGGTGCGACCATCATGGCCCACTCAGATAGGGGCAGATTCTCCTTCTCTGCCAGTCTCTCAAACCTAGTGAGATACACCTCCACATCATCACGAGGTGTCATCTTTTCCAGGGACCGTCTTACCGCCTTCTTTACATCGGACAAGTCAGGTGCCTTCACAACATTACTCTGAGACGCGGTGCGGAGAGCTGCAATCTGCTGCAACAACCGGTTATTCTCCTGCTGCTGCTGCAGGAATTGCTGCCGGTGCTCCTGCATGCGCTGCTGGTGCTGCAGGTGCTGCTGCTCCATGCTCCGCTGGGCCTGTACCAGGTACTCAACGAGCCCCTCCATACTGCTGGACTCATCTGTCTCAATCACAGCAGTCTTATGTTGCACAATAACTTGCGCCATTTGTTCAAACAGCGCCTCCATGCTGTCATACATGCTGTCAGACTTCTCTGTCTTCACAACTGTAGTCTTCACTCAAGACATACACACACTCTACAGTCTTTTCCATAGAAAAATTCAGCTCTGCTGTGCAGACACTTTTTTTTTTTTTTTTTTCCTTTGCAAAGTCTATTAGGGCTCCTGTCTCTTTAAGACTGCTCCACAGACTTTTCTTTTGCTGCTGCACATTCCACAGTCATTTTCACAACAAGTTCAGCTTTGCTGTGCATACATTTTCTCTCTGCAGACCCTATCAGGGCCACTGTCTCTCCAAGACTGCTCCAAACAGACGTTTCTGCTGACACACACTTTTTTTTTTTTCTGTTGCTATTTCAATAGACTTCACCTTTAATGCTGTCTCTTGCCACTGTGCTGCATGCACACTCCAGCACTAACTGTACCAGGCCCTGCGCTGCCCCAGCATTCTCCGCCAATTGTACCATTTCAGGGGATATAGCTCTGGGATCGCTGTCTGGGTAGACAGAATGGCACGGAAACAGTTCATTCAGACAGCAATTATGGTAAAAACTGGCCGCAACCAGTTTTATTAAAGTCCACAGCACACAGATAAAACAAAGCATAAACAAAAGACCTAGGCTTGTCTAGCCACTAAATTACACTTATGTAATGTCCCTTTCTATCAGGAACCCAGACTCTATCAGTCTGTGCCCAAAACAACACATATAATATATGTTACCAGTATGGAGTTTCCCAGATACTCCTCCTTATGTCTGAAGGTCCACCCGACGTCCAGACTTGAGAGAGATCCACTCCTATTCAGTAGTTATTATCCTGGAGGTTCACAGAGACACTCCTGTGTCCGGGGTACCTCTAACCCAGACTGAGACGGCTCCCCTCCTCTTCAGTAATCATCAGCATGGAGGTTCACAGAGACACTCCTGTGTCCGGGGTACATCTAACCCAGACTGAGACGGCTCTCCTCCTCTTCAGTAGCTTATCCATATGCATTCTCACAGAGACTGCTTCCTTGTGCCAGGACACCTCTCTGTGTCCAGGCTAAAGACAGCTCTAACACTCTTGGAGACTGTTTCTTGTGCCAGGACACCTCCCTGTGTCCAGGCTAAACTAGCTCTCTGACTGTGTTTCCAGACACCTATTTCTGGCTTCTTAATTAACAGCTGAGTGGTTACAGGTTTGAGCTGCAAGTATGCACTGAGTGGAAGGTGTAATGACCTTTCTCTACCACCAGGTCTACAAAGCCATACACCTCCCTTATACCAGTCAGCAAAGCACCCAGGTGAAATATACACCCCATCTAACCCACATATTCTCACTGTCTCACAATATATTTTACCTGAAAAATCCTGTGTATTCATTGCATTATTCTTAAATCTTCATAAATAAACTACATACATATTCTAGAATACCCGATGGGTTAGAATCGGGCCACCATCTAGTATAATAATAATCTTAATAATCTTTATTTTTATATATAGCGCTAACATATACCGCAGCGCTTTATAGTTTGCACACATTATCTATATGAGTGCACCCCACAAGGACAGATGCCCCAATTCACCCAAGCAACAAAAAAGAGGCCTGGCTGTATCCTGCAAAAATGGTAAAAGGCGCAATGAAAAATAAAAAAATGAAAAACAATGTATACGATAAATACATTAAATGAGGTATTGGCTGATATTTAAGCTCGCAGCCCACGTCAAGGGTTCTCACGTTTGTGAGCATAATCATGTGCTAACCGAGTGTCTTCGATGTGCTCAAATAATATGTTTGAGTCCCCGCTGCTGCATGTCTCACTGCTGGTCGACAGCCACAACACATGCAGGGATTGCCTGTTTGTTCGGCAACACCTGCATGTGTTGCGGCTGTCGAACAGCCACGAGACATGCAGCAGCGGGGACTCAAACATATTATTCGAGCACATCGAAGACACTAGGTTAGCATCCGAGCATGCTAGGATAATGCCTTACTGAGCACATTCGCTCATCACCAGTAACCATGATTAATCCAAGTATGCCACCCAAAGAGACTACATGCATACATGCCAGTAGATACACAAGCATGGCATTCGCGGCGGTGACAGCGGTCGTGTTTTGGCACAAAGAGAGTGTCGTTGGATTGTGACATTGAATACAATGACGCCAATGGGTCTTAATGAACAATTGAGCTTTGCACCATATCTCTAATAATTCTCCGCATCCGTGACTTTTTCATTTATTGTTTTTATTTTTTATTCACTTATATTTCTCTTTTTTGTCTAGTTATTGAATTATTGGAATGAAATGTGTCTGATTCTGATCGCTTGTTACTTCCTTCCCTCTCGGAGAACATGGACAATATAGGCACTAAGCAATTTATATGAAGATCCACGTCACTATATATCATCTGCGCGTTTAATCTTTAGAGGAATTGTGCAATTATTTTTGCAATACATTATCATAAAAATTACTGTTTCTTGTTTAGGCTATGCTATGCCACTCTGTTATGTCATTGCAATGCTATTTTTAGCTTTTATTGTATTGATATTGATGTTTTGCTGCGATGTTTGTTATCAGTGATAAATGACGCTTTGTATTATGTCTTGCTATATACATTGCAGTATTGTCTTATTATTCCAAATTTATTGCACTTGAACTCAATTTTATATATCATTCATGGGCTACTCCAGTAATTATTTGCAATTTGCGTTTATAATCAAGATTTATTGTTTTGGTATAGTAATTTGGCTATTGGTCCTTGCATTGAACGCCGCTGTGGGCAGATTTTGCCCTTATCAGCAATGCCCTCAAATCACTTTTTGTATTACCGCGCATGTCTTTATTTGACTCCGCCTCCATTCTCTCCTGCGGCGTCTCTGGGTCCGTTCGCGCTCCACCTACGTCATAGGGGTGCACCCGTGGAGCGCGTCGGCCTGGTGACGTCGCCGGATGCTTATGGACACGCTGTCCACATGTGCCGGTCCTTTCTTAATCTGACGGCGGGTATTTAGCAGGCAGGTATGAGCGGCTTAGTAGTTACAAGCCCCCCGAAGAAGCCAGTGCGAAACGCGCGTCGGGGCGCGTCTCTGGGTCACATTGCCAGTATGGGTGAGTTCTATTACTGATTTACGCAGCAGTATGTATTGTCCTGAGTGTGGGATTCCGGACCCCTTGTTTACATGCGCACTTGCGATCATTATAATATGTGCTTGGGATATTTTCTTTGCTGTGTTTTGATAATTTGACTCTATTGAGGCACAGTTATTTACTGAGTATTTGAACTTTATATTTTTGATTATGTGCCTCTCTCACCCCTCTGCCATATGTACCACAGATGTATATTACATCTAGCAACATCACGCATACCATTTCAAACCATTCGTTTAGCTGTCTATTTATGTATGTTACTTGTTATTCCTTACAATCATTGAAATTTATGATTATTGTTATCAATAAATATTTATATATTTATATATTAGTTCATGGCGTTTTTCTCCAATTTTCTTGTGTATCTACATGCATTTAATGGAGTGCTATAGGGCATTTTGCCCCTATTCTGTAGTGCTTTTTTAGACTACATTTTTTTTTTTGCCATGTATATTTGAGTCTGTGGTCAGAGATTATGTTTTCTATGCTTACATGCCAGTAATGATTAGTAATAAATATAAAATGGAAAAACTGCTCCTACAGTAAAACTAATAAATAATTGTAAGTAGAGATGAGCGACTTTGCCTCCGGGTGGGTCGAGTCGAGTTTCGTGAAACCCGACTTTCTCAAAAGTCGAGTCAAACGAAATCGGCCGACTATCGGGAAAAGTCAGAGGTCCAACTGAAACATGAAATCCAATGCAAGTCAATGGGGAAGAAAAGTCGACAGGGAGTGGAGGACAGTAAACACACTTACAGTGCCCATTTCAATGTCAACTACATCAATTCTTATTACTTAAGCTTGTCAACCTTAATTTACTGTATAATAATAGTAACGCATTGAAAACTGGGGGTTATTTGGCTAAAGTTGTGGGGGGGCAGTGCTGGCTCCAGGTTTTCGAGGGCCCCGGGCGAAAGCGTGTCAGTGGGCCCCTTTAACACATACCACAATTCATGATGCTCTGATACGGCAGAGAAATATAGGTATAGTACAATGCCAAATACTTCACTTCTTACATTACATGACTGATATCTATTTTAAATTCTACAATAGCTCAAAAACCAGACAGTATATTCCTCCATACAGTATTATGGCCACCACATAGTATGCCATACAGAATAATGAGCCCCATATATTGCTCCATACAGAATCATTGGTCCCATATAATGTTCCATACAGTATATGATGAGCTCCACATAATGCTCCAGTATATGATGGTCCCCATATAATGTGCCATACAGTATAGGACGGTCCCCATAGAGTAGAATGAGCCCAACATATTGCTCCATACAGTATAATGAGTCGCATATAAAGCTCCATACAGTATATGATGGGCCCCATATATTTCTCCATACAGAATGGGCTCCATATAATGCTCCATACAGAATAGGCCCCATATGTGCTCCATAGGATGCTCCATACCCTATATGAAGCCCCATAAATAATGAACCCCATTTAGAATGCTCCAGTATATAATGGGTCCCATGGATGATGCTCCAGTGTAAGATGGGCCAATATAATGCTCCATATATAATGGGCCCCATTTATAATGCTCCAGTGTATAATGGGCCCCGTAGATGCTGCTCCAGTGTCTGATGTCCCCCATTTAGAATGCTACAGTATATGATGGGCCCCATGGATGATGCTCCAGAGTATGATCAGCCAATATAATGCTCCATATTTAATGGGCCCCATATGATGCTCCAGTATATGATGGGCCCCATGGATGATTCTCCTGTGTATAATGGGCCCCGTATATAATGCTCCAGTGTATGATGGGCCCCGTATATGATGCTCCAGTGTATGATGGACCCCATTTATAATGCTCCAGTGTATAATGGGCCCCATGGATGATGCTCCAGTGTATGATGGGCCTATATAATGCTCCATATGTAATGGGCCCCATTTATAATGCTCCAGTGTATAATGGGCCCCGTATATGATGCTCCAGTGTATGATGGGCCTCATTTATAATGCTCCAATGTATGATGGGCCCTATGGATGATGCTCCAGTGTATGATGGGCCTATTTAATGCTCCATATATAATGGGCCCCATTTATGATGCTCCAGTGTATGATGGGCCCCATGGATGATGCTCCAGTGTATGATGGGCCCTTTATAATGTTCCAGTGTATAATGGGCCCTGTATATCATGCTCCAGTGTATTATGGGCCCCATTTATAATGCTCCAATATATGATGGGCCTCATGGATGATGCTCCAGTGTATGATGGGCCTATATAATGCTCCATATATAATGGGCCCCATATGATGCTCCAGTTTATGATGGGCGCCATGGATGATGCTCCAGTGTCGAATGGGCCGATATAATGCTCCATATATAATGGGCCCCATATAATGCTCCAGTATATGATGGGCCCCATGGATGATGTTCCAGTATATGATGGGCCTATATAATGCTCCATATATAATGGGCCCCATTTATAATGCTTCAGTGTATAATGGGCCCCGTATATGATGCTCCAGTGTATGATGGGCCCCATTTATAATGCTCCAGTGTATGATTTGCCCATGGATGATGCTCCAGTGTGTGATGGGCCTATATAATGCTCCATATGTAATGGGCCCCATTTATAATGCTCCAGTGTATAATGGGCCCCGTATATGATGCTTCAGTGTATGATGGGCCCCATTTATAATGCTCCAGTGTATGGTGGGCACCATGGATGATGCTCCAGTGTATGATGGGCCTATATAATGCTCCATATACAATGGGCCCCATATGATGCTCCAATATATGATGGGCCCCCTGGATGATGCTCCAGTGTATAATGGGCCCCGTATATGATGCTCCAGTGTATGATGGGCCCCATGGATGATACTTCAGTGTATAATGGGTCCTATCTATGATGCTCCAGTGTATGATGGGTCTATTTAATGCTCCAGTGTATGATGGGCCTATTTGGTGCTCCAGTTTATGATGGGCCCCATGGATGATGCTCCAGAGTATGATGGGTCTATATAATGCTCCATATATAATGAGCCCCATTTATGATGCCCCAATGTATAATAGGCCCCATATATGATGCTCCAGTGTATGATGGGTCCCATTTATAATGCTCCAGTGTATCATGGGCCCCATGGATGATGCTCCAGTGTGTGATGGGCCCTTTATAATGTTCCAGTGTATAATGGGCCCCGTATATGATGCTCCATTGTATTATGGGCCCCATTTATAATGCTCCAATATATGATGGGCCGCATGGATGATGCTCCAGTGTATGATGGGCCTATATAATGATCCATATAAATGGGCCCCATATGATGCTCCAATATATGATGGGCCCCCTGGATGATGCTCCAGTGTATAATGGGCCCCGTATATGATGCTCCAGTGTATGATGGGCCCCATGGATGATGCTTCAGTGTATAATGGGTCCTATCTATGATGCTCCAGTGTATGATGGGCCTATTTAATGCTCCAGTGTATGATGGGCCTATTTGATGCTCCAGTTTATGATGGGCCCCATGGATGATGCTCCAGAGTATGATGGGTCTATATAATGCCCCATATATAATGAGCCCCATTTATGATGCTCCAGTGTATAATAGGCCCCATATATGATGCTCCAGTGTATGATGGGTCCCATTTATAATGCTCCAGTGTATCATGGGCCCCATGGATGATGCTCCAGTGTGTGATGGGCCCTTTATAATGTTCCAGTGTATAATGGGCCCCGTATATGATGCTCCATTGTATTATGGGCCCCATTTATAATGCTCCAATATATGATGGGCCGCATGGATGATGCTCCAGTGTATGATGGGCCTATATAATGCTCCATATATAATGGGCCCCATATGATGCTCCAGTTTATCATGGGCTCCATGGATGATGCTCCAGTGTATGATGGCCTATATAATGCTCAATATATGATGGGCCCCCTGGATGATGCTCCAGTGTATAATGGGCCCCGTATATGATGCTCCAGTGTATGATGGGCCCCCTGGATGATGCTCCAGTGTATAATGGGCCCCGTATTTGATGCTCCAGTGTATGATGGGCCCCATTTATAATACTCCAATATATGATGGGCCCCATGGATGATGCTCCAGTGTATGATGGGCCTATATAATGCTCCATATATAATGGGCCCCATATTATGCTCCAGTTTATGATGGGCCCCATGGATGATGCTCCAGTGTATGATGGGCCTATATAATGCTCAATATATAATGGGCCCCATTTATAATAATCCAGTGTATAATGGGCCCCGTATATGATGCTCCAGTGTATGATGGGTCCCATTTATAATGCTCCAGTGTATGAAAGGCCCCATGGATGATGCTCCAGTGTATGATGGGCCTATATAATGCTCCATATATAATGGGCCCCATATGATGCTCCAGTATATGATGGACCCCATGTATGATGATCCAGTGTATGATGGGCCTATATAATGCTCCACATATAATGGGCCCCATTTATAATGCTCTAGTGAATAATGGACCCCATATATGATGCTCCAGTATATGATGGGCCCCATTTATAATGTTCCAGTGTATGATGGGCCCCATGGATGATGCTCCAGTGTTTGATGGGCCTATGTAATGCTCCATATATAATGGGCCCCATATGATGCTCCAATATATGATGGGCCCCCTGGATGATGCTCCATTGTGTTGTGTTTCGGTAGCTGAGGAGTGCAGGTAAAAAAGGCAATACACCAGAGCAGTTGGAATCTATGAGATTGCAGTACCCTGACTAACCACCACAACTAGAGGCAGCCGTGGAGCGTTCCTACGCTGGTCCTAGACGCCTCGTCACAGCCTGAGAAACTAACTACACCTAAAGATAGAAATAGGAAAGCTATCTGCCCCGGAGCAGAACCCCAAAGATAACAGAAAGCCCCCAAACATGTAATGGCGGTTAGACAAGAGGAAATACTGACACAGAAAGAAAATAGTATGAGCAAACGCTGGGGCCCAAACTATCTAAATAGAAAAGGATAGGAAGGGTACTTACTGCAATCCCAGAAAACCCTGAAAAGCACCAACTCTACTAATTTCAAAATCACCTGAGATCACACGACCTCTACCACCTAAATTAGTTCTCTGGTGTAACAAAATCAAAACAGCAGCCACTGAAAAAACTGGAAAAAGCAAAAGAACAAAACTCAGTGGCTGAACTAAACTGAGAGGGCAGAAGCCCCCGGAGGGACCCTGAAGGCCCCCAAAGAAGTGCAGGACAAAATGCAAAAATATAGAATAAACACAAAAGAAGCAAAAGTCTTATCTGTAAGCAGGAGATGCAGACACGACACAGCAGGCTACAAGGGAAACTGGAATGAAGGATTCAGACCAGAACAATTGATCACCGGCAACCCTGATGGGAAAATGACTCCCTTATATAAGACCAGTCAGTAACACCTGATTCCCAGTCCCCACAATCTTCACTAGCACCGCTTGTAACCACCAGAGGGAGCCTCTGTTCAGAACTCATCTCAAACCCATTCACAACAGTACCCCCCCCTTGAGGAGGGGTCACCGAACCCTCATTTGAGCAACCAGGTCGGTCAGGATGAGTTCTATGATACGCACGGATAAGTCTCCTAGCATGGATGTCCGAAGCAAACACCCAAGAATTGTCTTCCTGACCATAACCTCTCCATTTAACCAAATACTGGAGTTTCCGTCTAGAAAAACGAGAATCCAATATTTTCTCAACCACATACTCCAGATTGTCCTCAACCAAAACAGGGTCAGGAGGCACAGCAGCAGGAACCACTGGCTCAACAAACCTCTTCAACAAGGACTTGTGGAACACGTTATGGATCTTAAATGTCCCTGGAAGAAGCAAACGAAAAGAAACAGGATTAATAATCTCCATGATCTTATAAGGTCCAATGAACCTAGGCTTAAATTTAGGAGATGCTACTCTCATAGGAATATTCTTTGAGGACAACCAGACCAAGTCCCCCACTTTAAACCGAGGACCATCAGTCCTATGCCGGTTAGCAAACCGCTGGGCCTTCTCCTGAGAGAGGGACAACCTCTCCACTACCTGGTCCCAAATCTGTTGCATACGCTCCACAACAGAGTCAACACCTGGACAGACAGAAGCCTCCGTCTGTACTGAAGAAAATCGAGGGTGAAACCCAGAATTACAGAAAAACGGAGACATCAAAGTGGCAGAGCTAGCCCTATTATTAAGAGCAAACTCAGCCAAAGGCAAAAAAGAGACCCAGTCATCCTGATCAGCAGACACAAAGCATCTTAGATAAGTCTCCAATGTCTGGTTTGTTCTCTCAGTTTGACCATTGGTCTGAGGATGAAATGCCGAGGAGAAAGACAATTGAACACCCAGTTTAGAACAAAAAGTCCTCCAAAATCTGGAAAAAAACTGGACTCCTCTGTCAGACACAATGTTCTCAGGAATGCCGTGTAAACGAACCACGTGCTGAAGGAAAAACGGCACCAATTCAGAGGAGGAAGGCAACTTAGGTAATGGCACAAGATGTATCATTTTGGAAAACCTATCACAAATTACCCAGATGGTGGTCATTCTCTGAGAAACAGGAAGATCGGAAATGAAATCCATAGAGATACGGGTCCATGGTCTCTTGGGCACAGGCAATGGCATCAACAAACCACTAGAGCGAGAGCAAGGCTTGGAGCGAGAGCAAGTCCCGCAGGACTGCACAAATTCCCTGACATCACGAGACAAGGTAGGCCACCAAAAGGACCGACTAACCAAGTCTCTGGTACCAAAAATTCCGGGATGCCCAGCCAATGCGGAACAATGAATCTCAGACATCACACTCTTTTTCCATTGGTCCGGGACAAACAATTTTCCAACAGGGCAGCGCTCGGGCCTATCCTCCTGACACCCCTCCAGAGCAAGTCTCAAATTGGGCGAGATGGCGGAAAGAACTACACCCTCTTTCAAAATAACAGAAGGATCAGATAACTCAGGAGAGTCCGCAAGGAAACTCCTCGAGAGGGCATCCGCCTTAACATTCTTAGTGCCAGGAAGAAAGGAAACCACAAAATTAAAACGTGTGAAAAACAAGGCCCACCTGGCCTGTCTAGGATTGAGTCGCTTGGCAGATTCCAGATAGACCAGATTCTTATGGTCCGTAAGGACCACCACCTGATGTTTGGCTCCCTCCAGCCAATGTCTCCACTCTTCAAAAGCCCACTTCATTGCCAATAACTCCCGATTACCCACGTCATAATTACGTTCAGTAGGAGAAAATTTTCGAGAGAAAAAGGCACAAGGGTTACTTTTAGAGGTCTCTGGATCTTTTTGGGACAAAACGGCACCTGCCCCAATTTCAGAGGCATCAACCTCCACCTGAAATGGCAGAGAAACATCAGGCTGCCGTAGAACAGGAGCAGAAGTGAATCTCTGCTTAAGTTCCTGAAATGCAGAGACTGCCTCAGGAGGCCAATTCACCACATCAGAACCCTTTCTGGTCAAATCAGTTAATGGTTTAACAATAACCGAGAAATTACCAATAAATTTACGATAAAAATTGGCAAAACCCAAAAATCTCTGAAGAGCCTTTAATGAAGTAGGTTGGACCCAATCACAGATGGCCTGAACCTTGACCGGGTCCATTTCAATAATAGATGGGGACAAAATGAATCCCAGAAATGAGATCCTCTGTACGCCAAAAAGACACTTTGATCCCTTCACATACAGAGCATTCTCTCTCAAAATCTGGAATACAGTTCGAACATGTTTCACATGAGAGTCCCAGTCATTAGAAAAAATCAAGATATCATCCAAATAAACAATCAGAAATTTGTCCACAAAATCCCTGAAAATGTCATTCATGAAGGACTGGAAGACGGAAGGAGCATTAGTGAGCCCAAAGGGCATCACTAGGTACTCAAAATGCCCTTCAGGGGTATTGAATGCCGTCTTCCATTCATCCCCGTGCTTAATGCGAATAAGGTTATACGCCCCCCTGGGGTCAAGCTTGGTAAACCAAGTAGCGTTTTTCACCCTGGAAAACAGGTCAGAAATCAAGGGTAACGGGTATTGATATTTCACAGTAATATTGTTCAAGAGACGATAATCAATACACGGCCTTAATGAACCATCTTTTTTGGCCACAAAGAAAAAACCGGCACCTAAGGGTGAAGAGGATGGTCTGATATGACCCTTCTCCAATGATTCCTTGATATAAGACCGCATAGCGTCATGTTCAGGTACAGACAAGTTAAAAAGGCGACCTTTAGGGAATTTACTACCCGGCACTAATTCAATAGCGCAGTCATAGCTCCTATGGGGAGGCAAGGATGCAGATTTACTTTCGCTAAACACATCAGAAAAATCAAACAAAAAGTCAGGAACATCCTGAGCCTGGGGGGAGGCAGAAAAAACAGGAGTGTTGGTTGTGAGACAGTGAAGGGGTGTGTGCTGGACGGCGTGTATATCTCGCCCAGGTTTCTTAGCTGGGGCGCATAAAATAGGTTGTCAGTGCGGTGTTCATTCCATTCCTATCTGGGACAGGTTTTCAGTGCAACCCGGAGTGAACACAGCTGCTTAATTAGGCAGCCATAAATACCTGCTTGAGAAGTTCAGAGGGGTCTCTATCAGTCTGGATCTGACTTCAGACGCCATTGGAGCCTCATGTGAGCTGCACGCTGGTAACTACTGAACATATGTGTTGTTTTGGGCACAGGCTATTAGAGTCTGGACCCGGATAGAAAGGGTAATCTATCTAAGTGTAATTAGTGGCGGGACACGCCTAGGCTTTATGTTTATGATTTTGTTTTAATTTATGTTCTGTTTGCTGTGGACTTTAATAAAACTGGTTGCGGCCAGTTTTTAACAGAACCACTGTCTGTGAATGGTCTCTTTATGCCACTCCGTCTCCCCAAGACGGCGATCCCAGAGCTAAATCCCCTGAAAAGCTTACAATTGGTGCTTGAATGCTGGGGCAGCACAGTGGCTGAAGACTTTGGAAACAAAAAAAAAAAAGGTGTCTGCACCGCAAAACTGAACTTATTGTGGAGAAGACTGTGAAGTGTATATGTCTTGGGTGAAGGCTGTCAGCCAGCCCAAGATGTCCGGCAGTATGGAGGAGCTCGTTAAGCAGCTGGCCCAGAACCAGCAGGCCATGCAGCAGCAACATCAGCAGGCCATGCAGCAACAACAGCAGAGCATGCAGCAGCAACAGCAGGCCATGCAGCAACAACAGCAGGCCATGCAGCAACAACACCTAGAGGCCCAGCGGAGCCAGCAGCAACAGCAGGAAACCAACCGGTTGTTACTGGAGCAGGTTGCAGCACTAAAAAAAACTCCTAGCACCTCGTCCCCGAACGAAGACGCCGGATTACCGGCATTATCCGCTGTAAAGAAGGCGGTAAAACAGACTCTGCAGAAGATGACGCCTCATGACGATGTGGAGGCATATCTGGCTATATTTGAGAGACTGGCAGAGAAGGAGAATCTGCCACAATCTGAATGGGCTATGGTGGTCGCGCCCTATCTGACTGGGGAACCCCAAAAAGCCTATTTTGACCTCAGCGAGCAGGACAGCAAAAACTATACTAAGTTGAAAGCGGAGATTCTTGCCCGCCTGGGTGTGACGAGGGCAGTCCGTGCCAGGAGAGTCCATAACTGGAGATACAGGCGAGACAAGCCTGCTCGCTCACAAATGTATGACTTGATTTCTTTGGTAAAAAAGTGGTTGGAACCTGACGTCAGCACCCCTGCCCAAATGGTTGAAAAGGTGGTGCTGGACCGGTACATCTGGGCCCTTCCCCCTGAGGTCCAGCTCTGGGTCGGACAGGGAGACCCCAAAGATGCCGATCAACTGGTCAGCCTAATAGAAAGGTATTTCGCCCCCAAAGACTATCTACGTGACCAGCCGTCCGAGCGATCATCAGTTCGGAATACCCGGCCTCCGTCATCTTCCGGTAAGAGGGTTCCAGCTGTGGGGGCAAGGGGGGCTGTTGATAGTCCGGGTCAGCCCCGAGGGGACATGTATGAGCGGAAGGGTGATACTTACCTACCAGGAGAACCCAGACCTAGGAAGGTCTCCCCGTCTGAACACCCTGACCTGAGACAGTGTTGGAGATGCCGTGAACAAGGTCATATTTCAGCCAATTGTCCACTAGTGGGGGAACCTATGGACTGTGACGCTGGACAGTCTCTCTCGTTCCTCGCCGAGCCCGTGTGCGTGGCCACCCTAGTCGAGGAGACTGGCCCACAGCTGTGTCAGGTCGTGATAAATGGGTGCCCAGTACAGGCCCTACTCGACTCAGGAAGTCGAGTGACTCTAATACATGCTAGTCTGGCTGATGGGAACTTCGTCACAGATAGGTACCTAAGCGTGGTGTGCATACATGGAGACGTCAAAGTCTACCCAGTAACCTCCTCAGACTTCGTCACAAAACTCGGGGAGATCTCATATGAAGTGGGGGTAGTGAAGAACTTGATGCATCCCGCCATATTGGGTCGTGACTTTCCCCTGTTTTGGGGTCTTTGGAAAAAAAATGTTTCTGCTGGACAGTGTGATGAAGCTCCTACTGAGGGTGCGCAGTCCCGAGGGGCGGAACACAAGGCTAGTGGGCCGTTAAACTTATGTGATGACCATGATAATGATGATGATCATGATAATGATGATGACCATGATAATGATGCTGATGCTGATGGTAATCATGATAATGATATTGATAATGATGATGACTGTAAAAAAAATGATGAATTTCCATTTCAGGTGATGTTGGGGGAGGGGGAGGATGTTTCTCTAGAACAGAATGTCCCTGACCTACCGGTGTCCCGTGGCAATTTTGGGAGTGAGCAATTGCAAGACCCCACTCTTAAACATGCCAGGGAGAATATAACTGTTCTGAATGAGATCCCACAAGAGCCCGGCTCTGATGAAAAATTTCCCCATTTTGCCATGAACAATGACCTGCTGTATAGGGTCACTAAAGTAAAGGGAGAGGCCGTGAGTCAGCTCCTGGTACCTAAGTCATATAGAAGTATGGTGTTAGGTTTGTCCCATAACCACGTGCTGGGTGGGCACCTGGGGATGGACAAAACCCAGGAAAGAATTCTTCAGAGGTTTTACTGGCCCGGGGTTTATCGAGATGTGGAGGATTATTGTAAAACCTGCCCCTCGTGTCAGATAAATGCTCCGGTGTCTCACTTCCGGGGTCCATTAATCCCGCTGCCGGTTATAGAAATCCCCTTTGAAAGGGTAGCAATGGACTTGGTAGGTCCTATTGTAAAATCAGCCAGGGGACACCAATACATCTTAGTTGTCCTTGATTATGCAACCCGGTACCCCGAGGCGGTCCCTTTAAGAAATATGGCATCTAAAAATATTGCACGGGAACTTTTTCATATGTTTTCCAGGACAGGAATTCCTAAAGAGATCCTCACGGACCAAGGCACACCTTTTATGTCCAAAGTGATGAAGGAACTGTGTAAGTTGCTTAAAATCTCGCACATTTGGACATCTGTGTATCACCCCCAGACGGATGGGTTGGTTGAACGTTTTAATAAAACATTAAAACATATGTTAAAGAAAGCAGTAGAGAAAGATGGGAGGGACTGGGACTACCTGTTACCCTACTTATTGTTTTCGGTCAGAGAGGTTCCCCAGGCCTCTACGGGATTTTCTCCATTTGAGTTGGTGTATGGTCGGCATCCGCGGGCTTGCTGGACATAGCCAAGGAGGTTTGGGAAACCGAGACAACTCCATACAAGAGTGTTATAGAGCATATTGCCCAGATGCAAAGAGGGGATGGCTAAAATTATGCCATTGGTGAAGAATCATCTGCAGAGAGCCCAAGAAGCTCAAAGCAGAGTCTATAATCGGTCAGCAAAAATTAGGTCTTTCAATCCCGGGGATCGAGTCCTAATTCTAATTCCCACGGTGGAAAGTAAGTTTTTGGCCAAGTGGCATGGTCCATACGAGGTCGTACAAAAAGTGAGCGAGGTTACTTACAAAGTACACCAACCCGGGAGACGGAAGCCCTACCAGATATATCATATCAATCTGATCAAGCCCTGGAGGGACAGAGAGGCATTGTTGGCCTCGGGTGAAGTAGAGAAAGGGGTAAAACCATCTCTACCTCCTGTGACCATTGGTGAGACATTGTCCGTGCACCAAAAACAGGAGGTACGGGAGTTTCTGCAGAAAAATCGGCAGAGGTTTTCTGATTTGCCCGGCCGGACTTCTCTCGTAAAACACCATGTCGAGACTGAGCCCGGTACTAAGGTCAAAATAAAACCGTACAGAATTCCAGAAGCCCGCAGAAAGATAGTCTCTACTGAAATCAAACGTATGCTAGACCTCGGGGTCATTGAGGAGGCCCAAAGCGAGTGGTGTAGCCCGATTGTTCTGATCCCAAAACCTAATGGAACCTGGAGGTTCTGTAATGATTTCAGGAAGTTGAACGAAGTGTCAAAGTTTGACGCATACCCGATGCCACGGGTAGATGAGCTAATCGAGAGGTTAGGGGGTGCCCGTTATATTACAACCCTCGATCTGACAAAAGGGTACTGGCAGATACCCCTATCTGAGGAGGCAAAAGAAAAAACGGCCTTTGCAACCCCGGAAGGTTTGTTTCAGTATCTGGTGATGCCATTCGGGTTGCATGGAGCCCCAGCTACCTTTCAGAGGCTTATGGACCAGATCCTACGCCCGCATCAAGCCTATGCAGCTGCCTACCTGGATGATGTGGTAATTTTCAGTTCTGATTGGGAGAGCCACCTCGCTAAGGTACAAGCCGTCCTAGACTCGATAGGCGGAGCTGGGCTGAACATAAACCCAGAGAAATGTGCAATTGGCCTAGAAGAGGCCAAGTACTTGGGCTATGTGATTGGCAGAGGGCTGATCAAGCCACAAATCGATAAAGTAGAGGCAATTCGAAACTGGCCTGTACCCCTCACAAAACGACAGGTCAAAGCATTTCTGGGCATCACTGGGTACTATCGCAGATTCGTACCAAATTATGCCTCCATTGCTGCCCCATTGACTGACCTGACAAAAGGGGGGAAGTCCAAAATGATAAATTGGAATCCGGAGGCAGAAAAAGCATTTCTGTCGTTGAAAATGGCTTTGTGTCAAAGACCAGTTCTGGTCACCCCTAATTTCAGGGAAGAGTTTCTTGTTCAAACTGATGCCTCTAATGTGGGGTTAGGGGCGGTGTTATCACAGGTTGTGAAGGGTGAAGAACACCCAGTCCTGTATCTAAGTCGAAAAATGACACCGGCTGAACAAAATTATGCCATTGTGGAGCGAGAGTGCCTCGCAATCAAATGGGCGCTGGACTCCCTACGGTATTACCTCTTGGGTAGGAGATTTAAATTGCAATCAGACCATGCTCCTCTGACATGGATGAAGCAGAACAGGGAAAGGAATGCCAGGGTGACAAGGTGGTTCCTTTCACTTCAAGAGTTCAATTTCTCGGTTGAGCATAGACCTGGGAAATTACAGGGTAATGCTGATGCCTTGTCCAGAGTTCACTGTCTCTTCGGAATTTCTGACCAGTCCTCCGGTCTGGAGAAGAGGGGGGGGATATGTGAGACAGTGAAGGGGTGTGTGCTGGACGGCGTGTATATCTCGCCCAGGTTTCTTAGCTGGGGCGCATAAAATAGGTTGTCAGTGCGGTGTTCATTCCATTCCTATCTGGGACAGGTTTTCAGTGCAACCCGGAGTGAACACAGCTGCTTAATTAGGCAGCCATAAATACCTGCTTGAGAAGTTCAGAGGGGTCTCTATCAGTCTGGATCTGACTTCAGACGCCATTGGAGCCTCATGTGAGCTGCACGCTGGTAACTACTGAACATATGTGTTGTTTTGGGCACAGGCTATTAGAGTCTGGACCCGGATAGAAAGGGTAATCTATCTAAGTGTAATTAGTGGCGGGACACGCCTAGGCTTTATGTTTATGATTTTGTTTTAATTTATGTTCTGTTTGCTGTGGACTTTAATAAAACTGGTTGCGGCCAGTTTTTAACAGAACCACTGTCTGTGAATGGTCTCTTTATGCCACTCCGTCTCCCCAAGACGGCGATCCCAGAGCTAAATCCCCTGAAAAGCTTACATGGTATTAACACATTGGCAGCCCCAAATGGTTACAGACACAGATTTCCAATCCAAAACAGGATTATGAGACTGTAACCAAGGGAAACCCAGCACGATAATGTCATGCAGATTATATAGAACCAAAAATTTGCAGCACTCCTGGTGATCAGGTTCAACCCTCTGTGAGACAGTGAGAATATGTGGGTTAGATGGGGTGTATATTTCACCTGGGTGCTTTGCTGACTGGTATAAGGGAGGTGTATGGCTTTGTAGACCTGGTGGTAGAGAAAGGTCATTACACCTTCCACTCAGTGCATACTTGCAGCTCAAACCTGTAACCACTCAGCTGTTAATTAAGAAGCCAGAAATAGGTGTCTGGAAACACAGTCAGGGAGCTAGTTTAGCCTGGACACAGGAAGGTGTCTCGGCACAAGAAACAGTCTCCAAGAGTGTTAGAGCTAGTTTAGCCTGGACACAGGGAGGTGTCCTGGCACAAGAAACAGTCTCCAAGAGTGTTAGAGCTGTCTTTAGCCTGGACACAGAGAGGTGTCCTGGCACAAGGAAGCAGTCTCTGTGAGAATGCATGCTGATGATTACTGAAGAGGAGGGGAGCCGTCTCAGTCTGGGTTAGATGTACCCCGGACACAGGAGTGTCTCTGTGAACCTCCATGCTGATGATTACTGAAGAGGAGGGGAGCCGTCTCAGTCTGGGTTAGATGTACCCCGGACACAGGAGTGTCTCTGTGAACCTCCATGCTGATGATTACTGAAGAGGAGGGGAGCCGTCTCAGTCTGGGTTAGAGGTACCCCGGACACAGGAGTGTCTCTGTGAACCTCCAGGATAATGACTACTGAATAGGAGTGGATCTCTCTCAAGTCTGGACGTCGGGTGGACCTTCAGACATAAGGAGGAGTATCTGGGAAACTCCATACTGGTAACATATATCATATGTGTTGTTTTGGGCACAGACTGATAGAGTCTGGGTTCCTGATAGAAAGGGACATTACATAAGTGTAATTAGTGGCTAGACAAGCCTAGGTCTTTTGTTCATGCTTTGTTTTTATCTGTTTGCTTTGGACTTTAATAAAACTGGTTGCGGCCAGTTTTTACCATAATTGCTGTCTGAATGAACTGTTTCCGTGCCATTCTGTCTACCCAGACAGCGATCCTAGAGCTAATACCCCTGGAAATGTTACACCTCATTATCACCTGAGTAGAAAACTGGGGTTTATTCTCAGCCAAAGGGGTAGAATCGATCCCCAGTAGGGGAATAGACCTCTGCAGGGGTATCAAGGGAAACCCACAACGTTTAGCAAAATCATAATCCATCAGGTTAATAGCTGCTCCAGAATCAACGAAAGCCTGAGCAGAAAATGAGGACAGAGAGCATATCAGAGTGACGGTTAATAAAAACTTAGTCTGAACACTACCCAAGACAACTGAGCATGCAAAACGTCTTCCCCGCTTAGGGCAGACTGAAATAGCATGAGAAGCATCACCACAGTAGAAACATAACCCATTGCGCTTTCGAAACTCATGACGCTGTGCCCCAGACACCACTCTATCACACTGCATGGATTCAGAAGCTGGTTCACAAGGCAACACCATTCCACGCATACTTCTCCGCTCACGCAAACGTCTGTCAATTTGAATCGCTAATGACATAGAATCATTGAGACCAGAGGGGACAGGGAATCCCACCATAACATCCTTTACATTATCTGACAGACCCTTCCGGAAAAGGGCCGCCAAAGCATCGTCATTCCATTTGGTCAGGACTGCCCACCTACGGAATCTCTGACAGTATAACTCAGCGTCATCAAGCCCCTGATTTAATGCCAACAAGGTTTTTTCAGCTTGATCAGTGACATTAGGCTCATCGTACAATAACCCCAAAGCCTGAAAAAACGCATCAACATCACTCAAAACAGGATCCCCAGGTATCAGGGAAAAAGCCCAATCCTGAGGATCGCTGCGCAGGAGAGAGATGATAATTTGAACCTGCTGCGCTGCGTTTCCTGAGGACTTAGATTTTAAGGCAAAAAACAATTTACAATTATTTTTGAAATTCTGAAACTTAGCTCGATCCCCTAAAAACAAATCTGGCATGGGGATCCTAGGTTCCACAACAGGCAACCTAGCAAGATATGCAGCAATACTCTGAACCTCAGTGGCAAGCTGATCCACATGGCCAGACAACTGTGCAAACTCCATTGGGAGAAAAGATCCTCCCAGCACCCAGAGATACATACTGGTAACATATATCATATGTGTTGTTTTGGGCACAGACTGATAGAGTCTGGGTTCCTGATAGAAAGGGACATTACATAAGTGTAATTAGTGGCTAGACAAGCCTAGGTCTTTTGTTCATGCTTTGTTTTTATCTGTTTGCTTTGGACTTTAATAAAACTGGTTGCGGCCAGTTTTTACCATAATTGCTGTCTGAATGAACTGTTTCCGTGCCATTCTGTCTACCCAGACAGCGATCCTAGAGCTAATACCCCTGGAAATGTTACAATTGGTGGAGAATGCTGGGGCAGCGCAGTGCCTGATACAGTTAGTGCTGGAGTGTGTATGCAGCACAGTGGCGAGAGACAGCATTAAAGGTGAAGTCTATTGAAATAGCAGCAGAAAAAAAAAAAAGTGTGTCAGCAGAAACGTCTGTTTGGAGCAGTCTTGGAGAGACAGTGGCCCTGATAGGGTCTGCAGAGAGAAAATGTATGCACAGCAAAGCTAAACTTGTTGTGAAAATGACTGTGGAATGTGCAGCAGCAAAAGAAAAGTTTGTGGAGCAGTCTTAAAGAGACAGTAGCCCTAATAGACTTTGCAAAGAAAAAAAAAAAAAAAAAGTGTCTGCACAGCAGAGCTAAATTTTTCTATGGAAAAGACTGTAGAGTCTGTGTATGTCTTGAGTGAAGACTACAGTTGTGAAGACAGAGAAGTCTGACAGCATGTATGACAGCATGGAGGCGCTGTTTGAACAAATGGCGCAAGTTATTGTGCAACATAAGACTGCTGTGATTGAGACAGATGAGTCCGGCAGTATGGAGGGGCTCGTTGAGTACCTGGTACAGGCCCAGCGGAGCATGGAGCAGCAGCGCCTGCAGCACCAGCAGCGCATGCAGGAGCACCGGCAGCAATTCCTGCAGCAGCAGCAGGAGAATAACCGGTTGTTGCAGCAGATTGCAGCTCTCCGCACCGCGTCTCAGAGTAATGTTGTGAAGGCACCTGACTTGTCCGATGTAAAGAAGGCGGTAAGACGGTCCCTGGAAAAGATGACACCTCGTGATGATGTGGAGGTATATCTCACTAGGTTTGAGAGACTGGCAGAGAAGGAGAATCTGCCCCTATCTGAGTGGGCCATGATGGTCGCACCCTATCTGATTGGAGTGCCCCAGGTGGCCTATGCTGACCTGAGCAAGCAGGACAGCGAAGTTATGCCAAGTTGAAAGCGGAGATTCGTACCCGGCTGGGTGTTACGGTGACAGCCCATGCCAGGGGAGTTCATGACTGGAGATACAGTTGGGAGTCTGCAGTCAGCAGGCCTGATTATGGAGTTGAAAAGGTGGTAGTGAACCGCTACACCCGAGCATGTCCTACAGTGAACCGCTACACCCGAGCATGTTCTCCTGAGGTACAGCCGTCTGAGAGGACGTCACTTCAGAGTTCCCGGACGTCGAACTCTCCCGGTAAGAGCGTTCCAGCTGTTGGGGACATGGGGTATGCTGATAAGCGGGTTCAGGCCCGAGGGGACATGTGGGTGGAAGAGTGTGATGGACAGTGTTGGAGATGTCGTGAAATTGCAGCCAACTGTCCATTAGAGGGGGAGTCTATGTGCCGTGATGTTGGCAGATCCCTCTCTCTCTGCGCAGAACCTGTGTGTGTGACCACCGCAACCGAAGAGACTGGACCACAGGTGTCCCCGGTGGTTACAAATGGTTGCTTAGCGCAGGCCCTCTTGGACTCAGAGAGTCCAGTGACTTCCGTATGTGACAGCCTGATTGATAGGGACTTCATCATCCCTGATGAGCACCTGAGTGTGGTGTGCATCCATGGAGACACCAAAGTCTACCCAGAGACTGCCGTGGACTTGGTCCCTAAACTCGGGGAGGTTTCATGTGAAGTGGGGGTAGTGAAGAACCTGGTGCACCCCGTTGTGTTGTGTAATGACTTTCCCCGGTCTAAGGATCTCTGGGGGAAGGGTGATTCTGATGGACAGTGTGATGAAGCCCCTACTGAGGGTACGCAGTCCCGAGGGGCGGAACACAATGTTAGTGGGCCGTTTATCTTGTGTGATAGTGATGATGATATTGATAATGATGATGATGCTAATCATAATAGTGATGATACTGATGATGACCGTGATAAAGATGAAATTTCTTTGCAGGTGATGTTGGGAGACGAGGATGGTGGTTCTCGGGAACCGAGTGTCCCTGACCTGCCTGTGTCCTGTGACAATTTTGGGAGAGAGCCGGTGCGAGACCCCACTCTTAAAACGACACAGGAAAATGTAATTGTTCTGAATGAGGTTCCCCAAGAGCCTGGCTCTGAGGAGAGGTTTCCTCATGCTGCCATGAACAATAACCTATTGTTTAGGGACACTGAAGTCCAGGGAGAGGTCGTGAGTCAGCTCCTGGTACCTGAGCTATATGGAGGTATAGTGCTGGGGTTGTCACATAGTCACATACTTGAGGGACCAGATGGTGAAGTTAATGTTGAGGATAACATGTTAACTAAGGTTCCAGATCAAGATGTGAATGGGAATGAGTTGTATAACCCTGACAGTGAGCAAGATGTGAATGAAAATAAATTGTATACTCCTGAAAGTGAGCAGGATGAGAATGAGAATGAAGTGTCTAACCCTGAAAGTGAGCCGGATGTGGCTGAGAAAAGGGGTCAGACAGGGATAGTGGGAGTGATAATGAATCATCTGATGACAATAAAGCAACCAGTGCAAATGAGGAAGGCATGGTAGCAGAAGAGGTTGAGAGTCCTGAGAAGAAGGCTGATGCTGACCTTACAGCCAGACAGAAGATGCCATCTGAGGATGTTTTACAGTTGGAACAAAGAGAGCGACTACTTCCAGCCCAAGAAAGGGAGAGACGAGAGGCTTCCCTGGGGATTGGCAGTAGACGTGCTAAAACAATGAGGGTAGAGATGACGCTTCTGTTAGCTCACGGCTGAGTGTGAGACCCGGTGGCGGACGAAAAGACAGAGAGTCAGACTCAGAGCTACCAGTAAGCTTGACTGGACGATAGACTCGTGGCCGCAACGACGGTAGGAGTCAGTTCGGGAAAGAAAGGTCGGGTGAGGTGACACCGACACAAGGACAAGGCCAACGTTCTGACCGCTGGGGGCGGGAGAGGCCTAACAAAGAGGTGATATTGCATAGTGCCCAAAATCAACTGAGACGGGGTGACTGGCAGAGGCGACCGAGGGAGATCTCTGGTCGGGTGGCAGGTGTTCGACCCCACAAATTTGAACAGAGGGGGCACTGGGTATGGCCCTCAGGATATGCATGGAGGCATGTGATGGATGGACGGTATGTATCGCAGAGGTGGGTGGCCCTGTGATGGAAGCCTGGATATATTTTGGTTCAGCAGATCTACTGCTGAGACTTGTGCTATACATTGGGAGGCTTCCAGGTGACTTGGAGAGCTGGGCGGGTCCAGTCACCTACAAACCCACCTAAGGGGTATGTGTCTAAATACCTAGGATAAAGCT
>JARQOD010000006.1:146932569-146986147 GCA_033576555.1 Oophaga sylvatica
TGGGAGTCTCCCAACGGGGGTTTTTTCATGCTTCGTGCCTGAAAACGACCCCCCGCATCGCCCACTTTCACCCGTCAGATTATTGGTGTACACCCCCTAGACCCTCGCTCCCCGGGACAACTTACAAACCCTCTCCCCCGGTGAACCGGGGGGACCGTAAATGCGGAGTCCAAGACACTCGGTGCAATCATCTGTTTACATTCCAGCCAAAGGAGCTGCGCGCTCTACGTTTTACAAAGAGCTCTTGGTGAGGCAGTGTAGACACCTCTACAACAAGGGGGGAGCAAAACAGCGCCTCTGCCAGGGCAAAAGTTATTTTTTCAAATGTGGCAAAGTTTTGTGAAGCGCCAGCGGGGTCTACACCTCCAGAGGGCCCCAGTCACCAAAAAACTTTCCCGTAAATGGGACAGACATTTGGGCTTTCCCCCAATGTACCCCCAAGCCCTTTTCCCCTTTAAAATTTTTGGGGGTCCAAATTTTGATACATGGCCCGAGCTTAGCCAGTATGATTGGAGGTGTGGCTTGCCCTGCTGCCATGTATTTTGAGCGTGTCTTAGTGCTGCAGGTTTTGAGAAACGACCGTCCATCGATATCCCAGAGAATGTAGACCTGCTTATTTTTCTGAAAATGACAAGGCATGATTCACCTGAATTTCCTGTCCGTTTTCAGATTAAAAAACTTTTGGAAACTTTCCATTCTCCGTTATGTTACTTTCTAGCCCCTGAACTCTACTCCGGGGCTACAAACCGCCATTTGTTGCTCGTAAGAAATTGGCGGGGGGTACGACCCCTGGCCACCTGGTTACAGCACGACAGCTTTTCCTGGGAGTGTGAAACCCCCAAAATTTTCCTCCAATAATTGTGCGTCGTGTTGCTTCGGGGTTTCCGACTCTATGGTCCTGCTTTTTGGGGATTCCCATTGGTTGGGGATATGTAAAAAAGGCGGTTTTTCCTTTTTGCAATAGGGCAAGCACCCCCGTAAGGGGGGTTGGGAACTGCGGACGGCTTGCTCCTGTCACTTACATTTTCATGGGTGCTTTTCTTCACCCGTCCGGGGGTCCATACCGCAACTGGTTCTCCCCAGGCCTTTGGCCTAGGTGCCTCCATCTCCGTATCCGATTCCACCAACGTCTGCTGGTCCTTGGTAGTGCTTTGGAGCACAGGTACCTCCTGCTTAGTAACCGTGTCACAGTAACGTCAGCTGGTACTCGGTTGTGACATTGCCTCTTTTCCTACTGCTACCCGTCCGGGGTCCAGTACCGTCAACTGTTTCTCCCAGTGCCTTTGGCCTAGGTGCCTCCATCTCCGTATCCGAGTTCCACCAACGTCTGCTGGTCCTTGGTAGTGCTTTGGAGCACAGGTACCTCCTGCTTAGTAACCGTGTCACAGTAACGTCAGCTGGTACTCGGTTGTGACATTGCCTCTTTTCCTTCTGCTACCCGTCCGGGGTCCAGTACCGTCAACTGGTTCTCCCCAGTGCCTTTGGCCTAGGTGCCTCCATCTCCGTATCCGAGTTCCACCAACGTCTGCTGGTCCTTGGTAGTGCTTTGGAGCACAGGTACCTCCTGCTTAGTAACCGTGTCACAGTAACGTCAGCTGGTACTCGGTTGTGACATTGCCTCTTTTCCTTCTGCTACCCGTCCGGGTTCCAGCTGGTCCTCGTTACTTCCATTGTCTCTTGCTTCATCTGATACCCGTCAGGGTTCCAGTAACGTCAGCTGTTTCTCGGAAATTAGACGACCTTAAAGACCACCCAGAAGAAGATGATGACAACAAGGACGACGAGCATGAAGCCAACCAGCCTGAACACCATCACAAAGAAAAAATAAAAGATTACCCAGAAGAAGATCACCAACAGGACAAAGAAGGTTAAGACAAACTACAAGATACAGAACAAGAGACAGAAGAACAATAAGCAGAAGATCAAAAAGCAGAAGAACATGAAGTATAAGACCAAAATGAAGAGCAAAATATATGCTCTAAATTCTAAGCAGAAGAAGACTAAGCAGTGTATGGGGGTGAGTCCGTTCCTCCTCGTGGTGCCCCTGGAAAATGCCTGCTGCTGCAGGCTAAACTGAACACGGACAAATACTGTTGTAATTTAAATCTTTTGTGACAGCAAGAACGGAAGGATGAACAATTCATACTTTTACAGATTACAAGTACAGGAATCTCTGTCACAAATAAGAATATGATGAAGAAGATGAAGAGGAAGAAGATGAAGAATTTGAATATGAAGAAGATTAATTAGTTTAATAATAACAATATGAGTAATGTAAACAAAAACATGAATAGCAAGAAGTTTAAGAAGAAGATTAAGAAGGTGAAGATGAAGAATAATTTGATGAGAAAGATGATGCTGCTGCTGAAGATTATGAAGGAGAAAGTGTGGCACTGGCAAAAGTTAAAAAGGTGAAGAGCATGGAAGTTGTGAAACATACATATTTGCCAAAATAGAAAAAAGGTTAACAACATTGTCAATTTGTTAGTCAATCCAAACGTATTTCCAAAAAAATATATATTAATGCTATTCCAATGCATTGGGTTAAACATGTATGCCTTTATTGTCTCCTCAACCTCCCCCAATACATTCTACATTAGTCTTTGTTGTTTTCCTTCATGTACAATTAACCAACAAGGCAAGAATGTTTTTTTTTAATGTCGATATTTGGTTCCCATAGACTTACATTGGACTTCCGGTATCGGAATCGGATATCGACGATATTTAGTGATATCGGCGATACCATTCCGATCCGATATTTTTAGATATCGAGCAGTATCGCTCAACACTAATCAGAAGCGTAGAGCTGTATATGGTGAAGGGGAAAATTGTAAATCTTCGTATATATTTCTGGAGTCAGACACATATGCTCACAGGCTCAATATGGCTTAGATCAGAATATAAAAAACAGAAAAAGGGTACTGTTTCACGAGCGTACAGCTATATACAGTCAAGGGGTAATTGTAAATCTCCGTATATATTTCCGGAGTCAGACACAGACGCTCACAGGATCAGTATGGATTAGACCAGAATATAAAAAGTAGAAAAAGTTTACTGTATCAGAAGATACAAGGTGCATACAGTGTAGGGGTAATTGTAAATCTCCATATATATTTCCAGAGTCAGAAAGAGACGCTCACAGGCTCGGTATGGAATAGACCAGAATATAAAAAGCAGAAAAAGGGTACAGTATCAAAAGCGTACAGCTGTATACAGTTTAAGGGTAATTGTAAATCTCCGTATATATTTCTGGAGTCAGATACAGATGCTCACAGGCTCAGTATGGATTAGACAAGGATATAAAAAGCGAAAAAGGGTATTGTATCACAAGCGTACAGCAGTATACAGTCTAGGGGTAATTGTAAATCTCAATATTTATTTCAGGAGTCAGACACAGACGCTCACCGGTTCAGTATGGATTAGAACAGAATATAAAAAGCAGAAAAAGGATTCTGTATCACAAGCGTACAGCTGTATACAGTCTAGGGGTAATTGTAAATCTCTGTATATATTTCCGAGTCAGACACAGACGCTCACAGGCTCAGTATGGCTTAGACCAGAATATAAAAAGCAGAAAAAGGGTACTGTATCACAAGCGTACAGCTGTATACAGTCTAGGGTGTTATGTTTCGGTAGCTGAGGAGTGCAGGCAAAAAGGCAATACACCAGAGCAGTTGGAATCTATGAGATTGCAGTACCCTGACTAACCACCACAACTAGAGGCAGCCGTGGAGCGTTCCTACGTTGGTCCTAGACGCCTCGTCACAGCCTGAGAAACTAACTACACCTAAAGATAGAAATAGGAAAGCTATCTGCCCCGGAGCAGAACCCCAAAGATAATAGCAAGCCCCCAAACATGTAATGGCGGTTAGACAAGACGAAATACTGACACAGACAGAAAATAGTATGAGCAAACGTTGGGGCCCAAACTAACTAAATAGAAAAGGATAGGAAGGGTACTTACTGCAATCCCAAAAAAAACCCTGAAAGCACCAACTCTACTAATTTCAAAAACACCTGAGATCACACGACCTCTACCACCTAAATTAGTTCTCTGGTGTAACAAAATCAAAACAGCAGCCACTGAAAAAACTGGAAAAAGCAAAAGTACAAACATCAGTGGCTGAACTAAACTGAGAGGGCAAAAGCCCCCTGAGGGACCCAGAAGGCCCCCACAGAAGTGCAGGACAAAATGCAAAAATTAAGCACAGAAACAAAAAGAAGAAAATGTCTTATCTGTTAGCAGGAGATGCAGACACGACACAGCAGGCTACAAGGGAAACAGGAATCAAGGATTGAGACCCGAACAATTGATCACCGGCAACCCTGATGGGAAGGTGACTCCCTTATATAAGACCAGTCAGTAACACCTGATTCCCAGTCCTCACAATCTTCACTGAACAGACCAGTACCGCTTGTAACCACCAGAGGGAGCCTCTGCTCAGAACTCATCTCAAGCCCATTCACAACACTAGGGTAATTATAAATTTCCATATATATTTCCGGAGTCAGACACAGACGCTCACAGGCTCAGTATGGATTAGACAAGAATATAAAAAGCAGAAAAAGGGTACTGTATCACAAGCATACAGCTGTATACAGTCTAGGGGTAATTGTAAATCTCTGCATATATTTCCGGAGTCAGACATAGACGCTCACAGGCTCAGTATGGATTAGACCAGAATATAAAAAGCAGAAAAAAGGTACTGTATCACAAGCGTACAGCTGTATTCAGTCTATGGGTAATTGTAAATCTCCGTATATATTTCAGGAGTCACACACAGACGCTTACAGGCTCAGTATGGATTAGACCAGAATATAAAAAGCAGAAAAAGGGTACTGTATCACAAGCGTACAGCTGTATACAGTGTAGGGGTAATTGTAAATCTCCATATATATTTCCGAAGTCAGACACAGACGCTCACAGGCTCAGTATGGATTAGACAAGAATATAAAAAGCAGAAAAGGGTACTGTATCAGAAGATACAAGATGTATACAGTGTAGGGGTAATTGTAAATCTCTGTATATATTTCCGGAGTCAGACACAGATGCTCACAGGCTCAGTATGGCTTAGACCAGAATATAAAAAGCAGAAAAAGGGTACTGTATCACAAGCGTACAGCTGTATACAGTCAAGGGTAATTGTAAATCTTCGTATATATTTCCCGAGTCACTCACAGATAGTCAGAATGGATTTGTCTGTGACACCAGCCGGAACACGGTAGTGTGTGAGGAGTGTACAGCTCTATACGATGTGGGAAAAAATGAACGCTCGGTAACTGTGCAGAAAAAAGAATAAAAAAATTAGTGCTGTGTAAAAAGCAGTCTGCACCGCAGTGTACACACAGCAATACAGCTAGCAGGCAACCTATTAACCTAGTTGGCTTGCTTTGGGCCAGAAATTAGTGCAACAATTTTGAAGAGGTTATTGGCGCATTGTGTTGCACATTAAGCCCCAGACTTTTCAGTGAGGCTACCTCCCTTAGTCTGATAAGTCGTAAGATGTATCTAAAACCCATCATAAATCTGGTGCAAGTCATAGAAGAGACTCTTTTTTGCACAAACTAGCTATGTTTTAGTTTTTGGCATTTTTTAGATTAGAAGCGTTTTCATCAAAATGTAAAATTATAAAGAAATAAGATTTTGCATGTGTTTTTCTCCACATTTTTCTCAATATAGTATTTGCACTGTTCATTTTTTATTTGAACCATTTATGAAGGTTTTCTTTTTTTTCCAAGTATTATAGAAAAGCTTGTGGGACTAATGCAAAAAAAAACATTGATTTTTTTGCAATTTGCACCATGCAACTTCAGCAAAATGGCTTCTGCAGCCAATCACCCAGTTCTCCACAACTCTTTTTTGCCCTTACCCCATCGCACAGATTCTCTTTGGCCTCTTCACTTTTCAGGATATCTGGTACAAAACATCTTCTTGATTTATGCTTTTTTTTACTTGTAAGCACACAGCAAATGAGCTTTCACAAAAGCTGAAAGAGGTAGCACTAGATAGGGAATTGAGCCAGAGTGACATAGACTTGAGAAGACCTTTCATATGTGGAAAGCATTTCAACCTCATTTGCAAGCTACAAGCTAATGCTGGATATGCCTTTGAGAAGGCTACATGTGGACATTAATAGTTTCATACTATGTTGTGTACTGTGTAATGGCTGTGTCAGACCATGCAGAGATGCTCCAGTTCATGATTGACATATGCAACAGCTCCTGGCCAGGGGAAGAAGCATAAGTCACATTTGATAAGAGAGTATATAGACAAAACAACAGATTTTCACAGCTGCTACTTTCTGAGGTACCATATTTCCCTGCTTGAGGTAACACAAAAGTGAGTGTTTCTGAAGGCCCTCCAGCCCTTTAAGCTCATCATAAATTAAGTCAGTGACTTAAAAAATTTATGTAAAAATAAACAGGAGAGAAGGTGCTCCATGTGAGGTCACTACAGCCAGAGATGAGGAGGTAGGGAAGAATATGTTGCGCTCACCTCCGACGGTTGTGCTACTTCAGGGACAACGCTGTTTGTAGCAGATAGCTGGCAGTCCCAGAGCACTGCGGCACCTTCCACCTACCTCAAGGAGCCATGCCCAAGAGAAAGAGATAGGTGAATAGGACAGATGTAATCAGGGTGCTGTGCTGCAAGTAGAAAGACCTGCCAGTTTACACTATGTGTTTCAGGGACAGTTCATCCCCTTCTTCAGATGAGTATAGAGATTTGAACATCACTAGAGAAATTTATATACACCAATACCAAACTGATTAATTTAGTTTTCTCAAGTGTTTTTTAGGCTTGATATAAAAGCGTGCAGGGAAAAACACATCAAAATATGTACAACGGTCATGAATTTTCATAAAACCACATCCATCTTGTTTGAACAGTTTTGAGCTGTTGAATGCACAAGCTGTACAAAAAACGCAGCAGAAAAAATGCAACATTTTTGCTATGTGGGAACGTAGCCTAAAGAGTTTTTTCGACCAGGACTAATTTTCATCAAACAATGTATCATGCTGAATGTAATGTATACACGGATAGGATACAGCTCCAGTTGTTGTTCCCAGTGGTCATCATGTGAACATTCATATGCATTCTTGTGGTCACATGTCCACTCCTCCTGCTTAACTTAATGAATTAGATAACATAGTTAATATGCCGGGAAAACTCTTTTAACTACTTTTGGACTGCCCATAGAGTATAAACATCTGGGCAGTCCATATTTTGCTCTGCCCTGATGTTCTAAAACATCACTGTAGAGTAAGCAGCTTGCAGGTGATTGTAGAGTTGTGAGAGTTTCTTTACATTTTTCTCCAATGTCAGAAAAAATAAAACCCTCCCCCCCAAAAAATGCTGTTTAATGTATATGCACATGAGACTGAAGTGCTTTGGGCATGCCAAAACACTTCCCAAGGCAAAGCCTCCCTGACTCTATTTTCCGCCTAGCGCCACCTTTTTCTGCTTCCCTGACAGCTCATATGCATACCTCCCAACCGTCCCAGATTGATCGGGACAGTCCAGATTCTGAGCCTCCCACCCTCTGTCCCACTCGGGACGCTATGTTTCCCGCAGTGAGAAGCTGCCACGCCCCCCATGCACCCCATCCTCGCCCTCCCAGCTCTCCACTTCAGCTTCTTACAGCAGAGCAATAACGTTGCTGGCTGTCCTCTTATGTGCGAACAGGACCTGTGATGAGGTCACAGAAGGGGAGGAGTTAGATGTCACGTGGTCAGGCTCCTCGTGTGTGCAGGTCTCTGCTGTGCTGTTTGTCATGGTGCTGGATGAGGGTAAGTTTATGTTTGGGGTCAGGAAGGATTTACAGTGTGGATGTAGTAGAGCCGTATGTGTGCGAGGTGTATGGAGCAGAGCTGTGTGTGTGTGAGGTGTACGAAGTGGAGCCATGTGTGTGCGAGGTGTACGGAGCGGAGCCGTGTGTGTGCGAGGTGTATGGAGCGGAGCCGTGTGTGTGCGAGGTGTACGGAGCGTAGCCATATGTGTACAAGGTGTACGGAGCGGAGTCGTGTGTGTACGAGGTGTACGGAGCGGAGCCGTGTGTGTACGAGGTGTATGGAGTGGAGCCGTGTGTGTATGAGGTGGCTGTGGCAGTGCTGTGTGTGTACGGGGCATACGAAACGGAGCCCTGTGTGTACGAAGTGTACGGAGCTGAGCCGCTCATCTCCGTACACTTCGTACACACAGGGCTCCGTGCTTGAGCCGTGTGTGTACAGAGTGGAGCAGAGCCATGTGTGTACAGGCTGTACAGAGTGGAGCCACGTGTGTGTATGGAGCGGAGTCGCGTGTGTATAAGGTGTATGGAGCGGAACCGCATGTGTACAAGGTGTATGGTGCAAAGCCGCATATGTACAAGGTTTATGGAGCGTGGCTGCGTATGTACGAGGTTTACGGAGTGAAGCCGTGTGTGTACTGAGTGGAGCTGTGTGTGCGCGAGGTGTATGGAGCCGAGTCGTGTGTGCGTGAGGTGTACGGAGTGGAGCCATGTGTGCTCAAGGTGTACGGAGCGGAAACATGTGTGTATGAGGTGTGCGGAGCCGTGAGTGTACAAAGTGTATGGTGGGGAGCATTCATACCTCCCAACTGTCCCAGATCCAACGGGACAGTCCCAATTTTGAGAGAGAGTCTGCCCTGCTGTCCCGACCGGGAGCTTATTTTCCCGTGGACACAGGAGTACACGACGGAGCCCCGAGGAGCACTTTAAAACTCGCACGTGACGTTCCACCGGAAGTGATGTGCTGAAAGCTGACCGGAAATGAGGTAATTTTGGGAGGAGATTGTGACGGAACCATGGAGGCACTTCAGGGAATGCTTCAGATCCATCACCGTGTCCTCCTCCGACAGCGCGGACAGCAGAATCGCCTCGGGGATGTCGGCCATGTGAGCGGATCATGATATGTCCTGCATCGGGAGGCTCAGGTGGGCACTACAATGGGAGCCAGGCTGCTATAGTATCTTTATAGAATCTTTCTTTCTCTCTCTGTTTCTTTCTCTCTCTCTGTTCTTTCTTTCTCTCTGTTCTTTCTCTCTCTAATCCTTCTTTTTTCTTTCTCTCTCTGTTCTTCCTCTCTTTCTTTCTTTCTTTTTCTTTCTTTCTTTCTTTCTCTGTTCTTTTTCTTTCTTTCTCTGTTCTTTCCCCTTTCTTTATATCTCTCTGATGTTTCTTTCTTTCCCCATTCTTTCTTTCTTTCTTTCTTTCTCTTTCTCTCTCTGTTCTTTCTCTCTCTGTTCTTTCTTTCTCTCACTGTTCTTTCTTTCTTTCTCTCTCTGTTCTTTTTCTTTCCTCTCTTTCTTTCTTTCTTTCTCTCTGTTCTTTCTTTCTCTCTGTTCTCTTTCTTTAACATCTTTCTTTCTCTGTTCTTTCTTTCTTTCTCTCTCTGTTCTTTTCTTTCTTTCTCTCTGTTCTTTCTTTCCCCTCTTTCTTTCTATCTCTATGTTCTTTCTTTCTTTCTCTCTCTGTTCTCTTTCTTTCCCCTCTTTCTTTCTTTCTCTTTGTTCTTTCTTTCTTTCTCTCTCTGTTCTTCCTTTTTCTCTCTGTTCTTTCTTTCTCTCTCTGTGCTTTCTTTCCCATCTTTCTTTCTCTCTCTGTTCTTTTGTTCTGTCCCCTCTTTCTTTCTCTTTCTTTCAGTTTCTTTCTCTTTCTCTGTTCTTTCTTTCCCATCTTTCTTTCTTTCCCCTCTTTCTTTCTGTGTTCTTTCTTTTCCATCTTTCTTTCTTTCTTTCTTTCTCATCTTTCTTTCTTTGTTCTTTCTTTCCCCTCTTTCTCTCTGTTCTTTCTATCCCATGTTTCTTTCTTTCTTACTTTCTCTCTCTGTTCTTTCTTTCCCATCTTTCTTTTTCTTTCTTTCTCTCTCTGTTCTTACTTTCCTCTTTCTTTCTCTCTCCCTCTCTGTTCTTTCTTTCCCCTTTCTTTCTCTCTCCCTCTCTGTTCTTTCTTTCCCCTTTCTTTCTCTCTCTCTGTTCTTTTTTCTGTCCCCTCTTTCTTTCTCTCTGTTCTTTCTTTCCCCTCTTTCTTTCTCTCTCCCTCTCTGCTCTTTCATTCCTTTTTCTCTCTCCCTCTCTGTTCTTTCTTTCCCCTTTCTTACTCTCTCCCTCCCTCTCTGTTCTGTCTTTCTTTCCCCTCTTTTTTTCTCTCTCTCTGTTTTTTTTTCTGTCCCCTCTTTCTTTCTCTCTGTTCTTTCTTTCTCTCTGTTCTTTCTTTTGTTCCCCTTTCTTTCTTTGTTTCTTTCTTTTTCTCTCTCTGCTCTTTCTTTCTTTCCCCTTTCTTTCTTTCTTTCTTTCTTTTCTTTCTTTCTTTTCTTTTTCTTTCTTTCTTTCTCACCTTTCTTTCTCTCTCTGTTTTCTTTTTTCTCTCTCTGTTCTTTCTTTCTTTTCCTTAGTACCAGTCAGTGTGCCCACAGTACCAGCCACTGATCCCATAATGCCAGCCACTGTGCCAACAGTACCAGTCAGTGTGATCAGCAGTGCTAAATGGGTGTGGTTGGGGTGTGGACATGGGTGTGATTAGTTGTGAAATGGGTGTGGTCAGGGCGTGTCCTAAAATTTGCCACGGCACGCTATGTGCACCGCAACCTTTGTCCCTGTTTACCGTCTTCAAAAGTTGGGAGGTATGAATATAACCTGACATCAGATAACCATATAAACAATTTGGAGGTGTTGATTAATGAAAAATTCCCTTTCGATGATGCAATCAATTATGCCAACATCATCTGAGGGATTAATCAATCATAACAGGACTTAAATGCAACAGCATGTCAGCTATATGTTACAGCTGACATTAGCTGCAGATGGCACAGGCGAAGCTCTTAAAGGGAATCTGTCACCCTAAATTTGCGGGATATTTAAATGATGGCAGTCAGGTCAGATGGGCGGTGTTTTGGGTACTTGCCTTAACCTGTTTTTTCGCCGCTGTCTGCATTATTTCTGGGAATTGTAGTCGTTGCCCTCCATATAACGCGCGTGCGCATTGCAATCTTGAATTGCGCATGCGCAGTATGCTTTGCCCAACGGCGGGCAAAGCCGAAAATCATTAGTGCGCATGCGCCGGGTAACTATGTTCCGGAACACAGCGAAGTACTTCTGGGACATAGTTAACCGGCGCATGCGCACTAATGATTTTCGGCTTTGCCCGCCGTTGGGCAAAGCATACTGCACGTGCGCAATTCAAGATTGCAATGCGCACGTGCGTTATATGGAAGGCAACGACTACAATTCCCAGAAATAATGCAGACAGTGGCGAAAAACAGGTTAAGGCAAGTACCCAAAACACCGCTCATCGGACCGGATCTCCATCATTTAAATATCCCGCCAATTTAGCGTGACAGATTCCCTTTAAGCTCACGCCATAATAATGCTTGGAAGGCAATACCTAATCCACAAGTTCTACTATTACAGTACTATTCAGGAAGGTGCAGGGAGGAAATAATGCTTAAAAATAACACTATTATTTTTAAACTGTATTATGTCATAAATCATATTTTAAACTATATTCTAAAACAAGCCACAATTTTTAGTCATTTCTCTTACATCTGTGGTAGAGTACTTTTAATACTGCACACTGGATATTTTCTAACTCTTACAGTGTAACCTAAACAGAACCACTAATAAATTAAAATGTACCAGTGAAAAAGTTGTTTGATCTGATGTTCAAAGGTTTCATTAACAACCAGAAAAAAAACTCTTTCACGGCCCTGTGAGATATGCCAGTAGCGCTGGCAAGCAGACTTATGAGCTTGCTGTACAAGATGCAAGAGTGTGTACACGTACAATGTAGTAAGTCATCCTGCAGTCATCAGATATTGTCAGTTTTTGGAAACATGGCTGTGAATTATTCTGAATACATACACAGATGCATTGTAATGGTATAAAATGATCAATGGAGTTTAAATGCCCTACATTGTAATATTTAACTAGATTCAGGGCAATGTTTACAGCGTGTAAGATGTAAAGACATCTGTGCAGACAGCTCCATTAGTAGTAGGCATGCGGAGAAGAAAGGTTTGTATAAAATGTTGTGAGGTCTCATGCTCATTTTAATGTAGCAACTGACAACATGTATTGCGTCTCCATTATTGTCTATAGACAAATAAGCTTTACCAGATACGACTTCTTTTGTCTTCAGGATGCAGCTTTTTTTGTCCTCTCCATGGCCATATGAGGGCTTTTTTATTGCAAGTCAAGTTACTGTATATTTTCAGGTGCATCGCTTTAGGGTACATATTACTAATTGATTTTTTTTTACTGCAGAAAAGAATCTACACCATTTTTTATTTATTATTTAAAGTAGTGCATATTTTATGGTTTAAATATATTTTTACTTTTACTCTCTGGATCATTGTATTATTACAATATTTTTTAGAAAAACATTTTTTATTTCGCATTGGATTATTACGACAGCCATAACTTTTTTAATTTTTCTGACAATGTAGCAACACGAGGAGTTGTATTTTGAAAGGTGAGTTCTTTTTTTTACCCAATTTTGACTCAATTGTACTCATTTACTACGGCCATGTTCATACGTTCAGTATTTGGTCAGTATCTGACATAAGTATTTGTAAGCCAAAATCAGGATTGGGTCAAAAACGCAGAATTTGTGTACTTGTTTCTATAATACCTTTTCTCAGATTGTTCCTTACCTGGTAGAATGGCAGAATAGAATGCACCTAACTCCTCAAGAGGCACACACCAACTAATTAGTATATTACAGATGGCATACACCTTCCCCAGAAATGTTACTCCAGTCAAAGACTGCTGTAACACTAAGAGTAGCATGTGAATCTGGCAGCTGTGACGAGCGCTGACGTCTGTAAGGTTATTCCCGTTCACACCCGATGAACTGCGGTAACCCTGCTGACGTCATCGCTTGAAGCGTGAGAACTTGCAGCAATTTGTCATTCTGTGAGCAGTGACATCAGTAAGGTTACCATAGTTCATTGGCTGTGAATGGCGATAACATTACTGACATCAGAGCTCGTCACAGAAACCGGATTCACACGCTACTCTGTGTGTTTCAGTGGCCGTGCTGCAAGGTCACATTACTGAAGTCAGTGTTCACTACAGCCTTCAGATGTAGCAGCATTGGGGATCATCGTGGGACACTGTGGATTACTTTTTTCTATGGTATTAAATGGCTAAAAGAGGATATTTGTCATGGAGTGTTTTTTTACAATTAAATGACTTTTCTCTGTGTGTTTTTATTTCTTTTGTCTATGGGGTCAGTAATTGGGGTGTCTGACAGATGCCGCTCCATTACTATTCCCTGGGCTGATGTAAGAGGACATTACACATACATCAACTCCAAAAACATAACCCGATTACAAATGCACCAGGGTAATTGCGAAGAGCAGAGGCTAAGTGCCAGAATTGGTGTACCTAATGGATGCACCATTTCTGGAGCAGCTGAGGGCTGGTGTTACTGGTCTGGGAGGGGGCCAATATTCATGGCTACATTTCAGCCTATTAATTTCAGCCCCCATCTGTCTGCTTAACCTTTGCTGGTTATAAAAATAGGGGAGACCCCAAGTCATCGTTTTGGGGGTCCCCTTTTTTTATTAACCAGTAAAGGCTAAGTAAACAGCGGAGAGCTGATATGAATACTCTGGGAAGTTCTATGTTTATTGCCCTCTTCCCAGAATAATAACACCAGCCTCCTCCTGTCTGCTTTATATCAGTTTGTTATTAAAAATAAGGGTAACTCCATGCCATTTTTTCATTTAATTTTATGTTTATTAGCTAAATACATGTACAGTAAACTGCACACGCAAAGCATTGTTTTTATATCTCACTGACATCTTTCTATTTATTCTGACGATTTGGGCTGTCATTTTACTGTACTTGGCTGATGAAATGTTGGTTTTCCTATGCGATGTGTGCGTAAAAATTGGACAGTCATGCATGCACTGTGTGCTGTGCGATTCTTTTCCTCAGAACCATTGACTTGCATTGGTGAGCCTCATCCGTTTTATGCGCAGGATGCTGCAATTTTTTCCTCACCCCAATTCTAGGTGAGGAAAAACTTGCAGATGAACACTACCTGACTTAGTACCATTGGTGCAAGTGCAATGTGTTTTTTTCTCAAATTGCACTTACCGATTTTATATGCAGATGTGAGCAAAACCTAATAGAGAACACTAGCTTGGAGACATTTGTGCAAGAGCATAAATTACAGCATTAAATCTTTCTGTATTTACCTTCTCTACTCTTCACTATTCTGCATCCTACTGTCACTATCACTAGAAACAGTAGGATACAGTAAAGATGTGTATCTTTGTACCGTGTTAGCCAGTAGATAGAAAAATATTTAGAGTTGAGAGTCCTCAGTGGTTGATATCTTTTAATGGCTAACTGAAAAGATGGTAACAAATTGCAAGCTTTCGAGACTACTCAGGTCTCTTCATCAGGCTGAACTAATACAAAATCTGAAGAATCACATATTTATATGCACAACAGGACACAGGAATAATGCAATAGGTAAGACAAGTGACGTGAAGCAGAATAGTCATTATGGCAGAGGGATGAGCATAAATATTGGAACAGTTCATAGATAAGGAGTGTGAAAGTTTTATTACCCTCTGATTGGGGTCTGGTAATGTTTTGTGATGTTTTCACAGGGTATTTGGAGTAAATTCCTTAATTGATGTAATAGGCCATAAATCCATGTGATAGGTTCATTCCAGCATTAAGAGTGTCAAAGGTCACCATCAATTTGTATTCCCAAATTTTTCTTTGTCTCAGAGATGTGAAGCTGCTTCTCAGTACAAGTATTTTCATATCTGACATGCTATGATCAGGGGAGCAAAAATGTTTTGCCACAGGTAGATAACCTGTAGATCTACCTGTGGCAAAACATTTTTGCTCCCCTGATCATAGCATGTCAGATATGAAAATACTTGTACTGAGAAGCAGCTTCACATCTCTGAGACAAAGAAGAATTTGGGAATACAAATTGATGGTGACCTTTGACACTCTTAATGCTGGAATGAACCTATCACATGGATTTATGGCCTATTACATCAATTAAGGAATTTACTCCAAATACCCTGTGAAAACATCACAAAACATTACCAGACCCCAATCAGAGGGTAATAAAACTTTCACACTCCTTATCTATGAACTGTTCCAATATTTATGCTCATCCCTCTGCCATAATGACTATTCTGCTTCACGTCACTTGTCTTACCTATTGCATTTTTTCTGTGCTGTTTTGTGTATAAATATGTGATTCTTCATATGTTGTATTAGTCTTTGCCTGATGAAGAGACCTGAGTAGTCTCGAAAGCTTGCAATTTGTGACCATCTTTTCAGTTAGTCATTAAAAGGTAACAACCACTGAGGACTCTCAACTCTAAATATTTAGGAACAGTAGGAAGCATTTATATGCTTAGTGATTGGTATCGTCATAGCCTGCTGCTATCTGTGCATGAAGAGAACAATGTAGTTAAACGAACATCTCTGTCATACCCACCTCACAAAAATTCTTTTTTATTTGTCATTGCATAAACATGCAGATATAAAAAAATCATTTAAATCATTCCAGGAGAGGGGGCTGTATTTGAGGATTCTTTGTTATCTAGACAATAAATGTAACTCTTTGGTAAATTAACATTGTAGCCTATACATTTTAGACATGTTCTGTATTAAAGCAACTTTTTCTGACCCTTATTTTGTCCTTATTAGCTTCACGTACGTCTGCTCAAATGTGTTGCTTTCATCTGTGTATCATACTTTTGCATTTTTTTTCCATTTCTTTTTTTGGGTTATATCCAAAGTATTTGTTTCTCTTTTTCAGTTTATTTGAGCATCATTGGTACAAAGAAAAACAGTAGACATATATTTTCAGATAAGTTGTCTAGAATGACATGAACAATAGACAGAAGCTGTTCCTTGAAATACAATACATATATTATCAACAAATTCTAAATAATCATTTTTAAAGTCTGGAGACCTCAGAATCCCCAGAAGACACAGTATGCATAAATCTACATTATACAACTTAAACAATCTTCTATTTATCAAGAGCAGGATTTCTAATGAATGATAGATTAGATGGAATAAATTGTTTCCTTTCAGTGTTTTCTTTTATGATCTTGGTGGTCTTCTTACATATTGTGTCACCTTTTTTTTTGGTTCATATACTTTACAATGTGTTAAAGCAACAGAGAAAATGCATGTTATGCTGCTAAGTTTTCTATTTTTTGTCCAAAAACATATCATTATAGTTAGTAGAATAAAGATTATCCATATTCTTTTTCTGGAATACTTGATTTACATTTCTTACCCAGAAGCTCCTTTCCTGAATATGTGGACATCTTTTTTTATAACTCCGATTTTACAGACAACAGAATATATTTTATGACGTTCAGCCTAATAAGAGAACAGATCTTTCCTCTATTAGTCTGCCCAGATATATTTGTATATTTGCAAATCCTATTAATAATCCTTTGTGTTACATTGATTGGTAAGTTAAATCAGTAAAGGACTTATTTGCTATTGGTCATTAATGACAAAGAAGAATCCATGACTAAATATCTCCCAATATTATAAGTTCCATTGTCACTTGCTTCTTGGCCATATACCAGCCAGAACATGTCACTTCATCCTAAAGACTTGTGATTTCACCTGTGAATATTTCTGTAAAAAGCAGTATAAATCAGTGCTTATGGCTCTGTACTAAGAGGATATACAGGCTCAGTATACAGCGCTCTGTTCTGTTATGTGCCAGGGGTGTAAGGGTACTAGCAATAAACAAGGTGTATACAAATCAAAACAATGTAATCTTTATATCATATGATGAGGTAACCTATCATATAACTTGCATGTTTCAATATTGCATTTGTAAAAATTGATTCTTTGGAAGGCAAACTTAAAGGGAATTTATCATGCAAAAAAACACTATTATCTGGCAGATATGGGGTTAATCTGTAGGTTAAAGGTAGTAGTCTGTCAGCACAGTATGATTGTTCAGAGTACAGGTGCTCCGTGCATCATGGAGTGGACAAACAATTAAGTGCACCTTCTCACCTGCTTCTTTTCCCTCCATCACCACCCCCACCAAGCAGGTGGGAAGGTGTATGTACAGTGATTGATTGGTCACACCATGATGTACCAAACGCCTGTACTTGGTTTGAACAGTCTTTCTGTGTTCACAGACTCCCTTTAATAGCATTCAGAAGCTATGCGGCCGCCGCACTCAAAGCCGTGCTGCCTGGAAGAAATGAACTTTATTCCTACTGGCAGCCTCTGTCATTCATTCAGTCACTACTCAATACACAGTGATCAGCGGCTGTAAGCACGCCCCAGCAGTGACTAACAGCCTGCTCAACAGTGCATCAATACAGAGACGGCTGTCAGTCAGTGCTGGAGGGGTGGTTATAGCCGCCACTGACTATGTTTGTGTTCAATGGCATCTCCAACGTACTTTGCACACTGACCTATTCTTGAACATGTTTTTATGAGTGATACAAGTAATGTACCAGCTACGAGGTGTGCATCAGTTCGTCCCCAGGCCCCAGACACAGAGGTAAGACTGATCAAAAAAACAGGTTGTAGACACACAATGTACAACAGAATTTTGGAAAAAAAAAAACAACACAGAAAACATGATGTTGACAACAACTGTCAGGCTAAGTGCACACGTTCAGGAATATTTGCGTTTTTTTCGCGGGAAAAACGCGTCAAAAACGCATGTATTAAGCATCCTATCATTTAGAATGAATTCCGCAATTTTTGTGCACATGGTGCGTTTTTTTCCGCAAAAAAAACGCATCGCGGAAAATCTAGCAGCATGTCCATTAATTTTGCGGAATTCTAGCGTTTTTCCCGCTTTATTATTGACCTAGAAAGTTCAGGAAAAAATCGCGGTAAAAACACGTCAAATCCGCGCAAAAACCACAACAAAAACGTGCAAAATCCGAACAAAAAACGCGCGTTTTTGCTGCGAAAAAAGTCCGGTTTTGCTCAGGAATATTCTGCAAACATTCTGCAAACGTGTGCACTTAGCCTCAATATGATCATTTTTGGATATTTTTCACTCCTTCCACTCCTAAAACTTCACTTCATATGTCACCTGTATCCACAAATGACATTAAAGAGATATTGTGAACTTACATCCATCTGGGGGCAACATGTGCATGGAGTATACAGTGGGGAAAATAATTATTTGATACACTGCCTGTTTTGCACGTTTTCCCACCTACAAAGAATGCAGAAATCAGTAATTTTTATCGTAGGTACACTTCATCTGTGAGAGACAGAATCTAAAACTAAAAAAAAAAACAGGAAATCACATTGTTTACTTTTTAAATAATTAAATTGCATGTTATTGCATGAAATAAGTATTTGATCACCTACCAACCAGCAAGAACTTTGACTCTTACACACCTGTTAATTTTGCTTTATGAAGCCTTCCTACTCTTTTCTCATTAGTTGCATTAATTGCACCTGTTTGAACTCATTACCTGAATGAAAAACACCTGTCCGTACACTCGATCAATCACACTCCAACCTCTCCACCATGGCCAAAACCAAATAACTGGCTAAGTACACTAGCACAAGGCTGGGATGGGCTACAGGACAATAGGCAAGTAGCTTGGTGAAAAGGCAACAACTGTTGGCATAATTATTAGAAGATGACTATCAACCTTCCTCCATCTGGGGATCCATTCAAGATCTCGCCTCGTGGGGTAAGAATGATTCTGAGAAAGGATAGTAATCAGCCCAGAACTACATGAGAGGACCTGGTCAATTACCTGAAGAGAGCTGGGTCCACAGTCTCAAACATTACCATTAGTAACACATTACGACATCATGGATTAATTGACTATCTGGATGATTCAGAGGAGGCATGGGAGAATGTGATGTAGTCAGATGACACCAAAATATAACTTTTTGCTATCAAATCCCCTTGCCGTGTTTGGAGGAAGAAGAAGAATGAGTGAAACCCCAAGAACACCATCCCAATCAAATACAGTTAGGTCCATATATATTTGGACAGAGACAACATTTATCTAATTTTGGTTCTAGACATTACCCAATGAATTTTAAACAAAACAATTCAGATGCAGTTGAAGTTCAGACTTTCAGCTTTCATTTGAGGGTATCCACATTAAAATTGGATGAAGGGTTTAGGAGTTTCAGCTCCTTAACATGTGCCACCCTGTTTTTAAAGGGCCCAAAAGTAATTGGACAGATTAAATAATTGTAAATAAAATGATCATTTCTAGTACTTGGTTGAAAACCCTTTGTTGGCAATGACTGCCTGAAGTCTTGAACTCATGGACATCACCAGACGCTGTGTTCCTCCTTTTGGATGCTCTGCCAGGCCTTCACCGCGGTGGTTTTCAGTTGCTGTTTGTTTGTGGGCCTTTCTGTCTGAAGTTTAGTCTTTAACAAGTGAAATGCATGCTCAATTGGGTTGAGATCAGGTGACTGACTTGGCCATTCAAGAATATTCCACTTCTTTGCTTTAATAAACTCCTGGGTTGCTTTGGCTTTATATTTTGGGTCATTGTCCATCTGTAGTATGAAATGATGACCAATCAGTTTGGCTGCATTTGGCTGGATCTGAGCACACAGTATGGCTCTGAATACCTCAGAATTCATTTGGCTGCTTCTGTCCTGTGTCACATCATCAATAAACACTAGTGACCCAGTGCCACTGGCAGCCATGCATGCCCAAGCCATCACACTGCCTCCGCCGTGTTTTACAGATGATGTGGTATGCTTTGGATCATGAGCTGTACCACGCCTTTGCCATACTTTTCTCTTTCCATCATTCTGGTAGAGGTTGATCTTCTTTCTGTCCAAAGAATGTTCTTCCAGAACTGTGCTGGCTTTTTTAAATGTTTTTTAACAAAGTCCAGCCTAGCCTTTTTATTCTTGATGCTTATGAGTGGCTTGCACCGTGCAGTGAACCCTCTGTATTTACTTTCATGCAGTCTTCTCTTTATGGTAGATTTGGATATTGATATGCCTACCTCCTTCAGAGTGTTGTTCACTTTGTTGGCAGTTGTGAAGGGGTTTCTCTTCACCATGGAGAGTATTCTGCGATCATCCACCACTGTTGTCTTCTGTGGGCACTCAGGTCTTTTTGCATTGATGAGTTCACCAGTGCTTTCTTTCTTTCTCAGGATGTACCATCTGTAGATTTTGCCACTCCTAATGTTGTAGCAATTTCTCAGATGGGTTTTTTCTGTTTTTTGAAGCTTAAGGATAGCTTATTTCACCTGCATGGAGAGCTCCTTTGACCGCATGTTTCCTTCACAGCAAAACCTTCCAAATGCAAACACCACACCTCAAATCAACTCCAGCCCTTTTATCTGCTTAATTGAGAATGACATAATGAAGGGATTGCCCACATCTGTCCATGAAATAGCCTTGGAGTCAACTGTCCAATTACTTTTGGTCTCTTTAAAAACAGGGTGGCACATGTTAATGAGCTGGACCTCCTAAACCCTTCATCCAATTTTAATGTGGATACCCTCAAATGAAAGCTGAAAGTCTGAACTTCAACTGCATCTGAATTGTTTTGTTTAAAATTCATTGTGGTAATGTCTAGAACCAAAATTAGATAAATGTCTGTCCAAATATATATGGACCTAACTGTAGCATGGTGGAAGAAACATCATACTTTGGGTGTGCTTTTCTGCAAAGGGGATAGGAGGACTACACCGTATTTAAGGGAGGATGGATGGGGTCAGATATTGCAAGATTTTGGCAAACAACTTCCTTCCCTCAGTAAGAGCATTGAAGATGGGTCATGGCTGGGTCTTCCAGCATGGCAATGACCAGAAATAAACAGACAGGGCACCTAAGGAGTGGCTCCGTAAGAAGCATTCCAAGGTCCTTGAGTAGCCTAGCCAGTCTCCAGACCTGAACTCAACAGAAAATCTTTGGAGGGAGCAGAAACTCCATGTGGCCCAGCGACAGCCCCAAAACCTGAAAGATCTGGAGAAGGTCTGTATGGATAAGTTGGCTAATATCCCTGCTGCAATGTGTGCAAACTTGGTCAAGAACTACAGGAAACTTCTGATTTCTGTTATTGCAAAGATTTCTGTACCAAATAGTTTGTTTTTCTATTGCATCATACTATTGTATCAAACACTTCATGCAATAAAATGCAAATTAATTATGTAAAAATCATGCAATGTGATTTTCTGGATTTTTTTAAGATTCTGTCTCTCACAGTTGAAGTGTAACTATGATAAAAATTACAGACCTCTCCATTCTTTGTTGGTGGGAAACCTTGCAAAATCGGCAATGTATCAAATACTTACTATCCCCACTATATGAGTTTCTACATGTTTACATTAATTACCTAAGTGAACCTATGATGTGTCCTTCAACACTCAAAATACTAATAGCTATTTATCTTTCTATGAAACTGGCGCTATTGTGTGCTTCTAAGAAAGGGAAACTGCTGTACCTTGCATTCCACAGTGGGGGCAGGTATTGGTGCAAGTAGTGAATTTTTGTAGAGCGCTTTGTTAATGCAATTTAAGAAATGGGAAAAAAATGAATATTGTGAACAAAATAAAACAAATGTAACATACATGACCACATATTGTCAGTACGAAGTGCTCTATCAAGGCTCGATGCAACACAGTTCAAGCTTTATTAGAAGTGAAGTGTATGATGAGCTTAGACACCCAAGGCTTCATGGAGAACAGCTCTAAGTGGCTGTCATTCTTCACCCCATACACACCTATACTGCTTTCATAGGTAATCTGGCTGTAAGCTGGAGTCCTGGGTTCAAATCCCACCAAGGACAACATCTGCAATGAGTTTTTATGGTCTCCCCGTGTTTGCGCTGGTTTCCTCCGGGCACTCCGGTTTCCTCCCACATTCCAAAGACATACTGATAGGGAATCTAGATTGTGAGCCCCTTCGGGGACAGCGATGATAATGTGTGCAAACTGTAAAGTGCTGCGGAATATGTTGGCGCTATATAAATAAAAGATTATTATTATTATTATTATTATGTAAATAGGTAAATATTGTAGCATGTCTTAGAAACTTAGTACATATGAATATAGTTATTCACATACAGAAGGCAGTAAGGGACTCATATCAGCTTGTTTCATCATGAATTGTCATGTATACAGTACATTCCCCGAGCATTAGTGTCACACGTCACATTGATTTAATTCTTTCACTGCCATGAAGACTCATCTGGAAAATAGAAACACAAAGTGCATTTTGAAAGAAAGTAAATAACCATTTTGGATAAAGCCTAATGATACGCAATAAAGGCTGGTTATGATGGCAGTGAATGTCTTTACTTGTGCAGCAGGAATCTGGTAATGTAAGATAAAAGATGAAATTTAATTGGCTTAGTACAACCCTTCTAAATTACAGCACATGTCACATCAATAATGAATGTCATTCTAGACACTTTATGATTCTATAATTTTCCCTCCATAGATGCACTAATGAGGTCTGATTGCTACATCCCCTGCTAGGTCATTAGAAAAGACATTTTAGGAGGAAAGTGAATGTGACTCACTGTAGTGGATTCAGGTGAAATGAAATACCTTTATATTTTATTTATCTATTTATTTATGTTACTACGATGGTGTATTGTTCTATTGTATAATTTTAAATGTTACTCTGATGGCTTCATAAGGGGTAAAAAGAAAATTTGTCCAAAATAATGGTCCTTTACTAATCAGGAAAATTATTAGTACACCGTGTTCCAAATTATTATGTAAATTATATTTTTCTCTGATTTTCCTAAATGGTCGATGCAAATGACAGTCAGTCTAATATAAAAAGTCATCACCCGTTAGAGTATACAGCGAATTTTATTGAAGAAACCTCCCAATGACAACAATATAATCTCCAAAATGAATAAAAACTCAAAATGCACTGTTCCAAATTATTTGGTACAGTAGAATTTCTAAACATTTGATATGTTTTAAAGAACTGAAAATGCTCATTTGTGGAATTTGTAGTATAAGGAGGTCACATTCACTGAACAAAAAAGCTATTTAACTCCAAAACATCCTAACAGGCCAAGTTACATGTTAACATAGGAACCCTTCTTTGATATCACCTTCACAATTCTTTCATCCATTGAACTTGTGAGGTTTTTGGAGAGTTTCTGCTTGTATTTCTTTGCATGAAGTCAGAATAGCCTCCCAGAGCTGCTGTTTTGATGTGAACTGCCTCCCACCCTCATAGATCTTTTGCTTGATGATACTTCAAAGGGTCTCTATAGGGTTGAGGTCAGGGGAAGATGGTCTCCACACCATGAGTTTATCTTTTTTTATGCCCATAGCAGCCAATGACTCAGAGGTATTCTTTGCAGCATGAGATGGTGCATTGTCATTAATGAAGATGATTTTGCTCCTGAAGGCACATTTCTGCTTTTTATACCATGGAAGAAAGTTGTCAGTCAGAAACTCTAGGAACCTTAAAGGGCCCCACCAGCTGTTTCCCCATGATTCCGGCCCAAAACATGACTCCTCCACCTCCTTGCTGACGTCGCAGCCTTGTTGGGACATTGTGGCCATCCACCAACCATCCACTACTCTATCCATCTGGACCATCCAGGGTGGCTAAACACTCATCAGTAGAGTTGAGCGAAACAGGTTGGTCAGATTCATAAGTCGCCGACTTTCGCCAAAGTCGGGTTTCGTAGAGCAAAACCCGACCATAGGGTGAAGTCGGCCATGCGGTCGTCGACCCGAGCGCCAAAGTCGGTTTTCCCATAATACTTGCAGGCGCCTTTTTTCAGCCAATGAGCTGTGGGCAACGAGATGACATGGGCAGCGTCCACCACCATCTTAGAGAAGGGCATTGCAGTGATTGGCTTGCTTTGGGGGGCGTCATAGTGTCTATAAAAGCCCTGACCGCCGACTGCAATTTTACTTCTGCCGATCTTAACAGTAGGGAGAGGATGCTGACGCTGTTTATCAGTAGGGAGAGAGTTAGGGCTGGAAAAGAATTTCTTATGTGCTTGTGCTGATAGCAATTGTGCTGTACAGTTAGTGTGTATTGACAGGGGAGGATTTTCCTGTGTGCAGCAGCACTGGTAATTAGGCTGCCTGCCAGTGACAGGGGAGGATTTTCTTGTGTGCAGCAGCGCTGGTTATTAGGCTGCCTGCTAGCTGTATTGCTGTGTGTACACTGCTGTGCAGACTGCTTTTTACACAGCACTATTACTTTTGTTCTTTTTTTCTGCACAGTTACCGAGCGTTCATTTTTTCAACATCATATAGAGCTGTACGCTCCTCACACACTACTGTGTGCAGCTGGTATCACGGACAAATACATGCTAACAATCTGTGTGTGACTCCGGAAATATATAGAGATTTAAAATTTCCCCTACACTGTATAAAGCTGTATGCTTCTGATATAGTACTGTTTTTCTGCTTTTTGTATTCTGGTCAAATCCATACTGAGTTAGCGTTTGTGTGTGATTCTAGAAATATATACGGAGATTTAAATTATACCATATACTATATACACCTGGTATCTTCTGATACAGTACGCTTTTTCTGCCTTTTGTATTAGGGTCAAATCCATACTGAGAGAGCGTTTATTTGTGACTCTGGAAATATATACGAATATTTAAATGTTACCCCATACTATATACACCTGGTATCTTCTGATACAGTACCTTTTTTCTGCTTTTTGCATTCTGGTCAAAGCCATACTGAGTGAGCGTCTGAGTGTGACTCCGGAAATATATACGGAGATATAAATTTTACCCTATACTATATACACCTGGTATCTTCTGATACAGTACCTTTTTTTCTGCCTTTCATATTACTGTCAAATCCATACTGAGTGAGCGTCTGTGTGTGACTCCGGAAATATATCCGGAGATTTCAATTTTACCCTATACTAGCCCTCGCGGGCAGGGTCCTCTCTCCTTCTGTACTTGTGTGTCCCTTGTCTAGGACGTTTATTGTACCTGTCTATATTTTCCCTTTTCATATGTAAAGTGCCATGGAATAAATGGCGCTATATAAATGTGTAATAATAATAATAATACTATATACACCTGGTATCTTATGATACAGTACCTTTTTTCTGCTTTTTGTATTCTGGTCAAATCCATACTGAGTGAGCGTCTGAGTGTGACTCCGGAAATATATACGGAGATTTATATTTTACCCTATACTATATACACCTGGTATTTTCTGATACAGTACCTTTTTTCTGCCTTTTGTATTACTGTCAAATCCATACTGAGAGAGCGTTTGTGTGTGACTTCGGAAATATATACGGAGATTTACAATTACCCCTACACTGTATACAGCTGTATGCTTCTGATACAGTACCCTTTTTCTGCTTTTTCTATTCTGGTCTAATCCATACTGAGCCTGTGAGCGCCTGTGTGTGACTCCAGAAATATATACGGAGATTTAAATTTTACCCTATACTATATACACCTTGTATCTTCTGATACAGTACCTTTTTTCTACTTTTTGTATTCTGGTCAAATCCATACTGAGTGAGCGTCTGTGTATGACTCTGGAAATATATACAGAGATTTAAATTTTACCCTACACTATATACACCTGGTATCTTCTGATACAGTACCTTTTTTCTGCCTTTTGTATTACAGTCAAATCCATACTGAGAGAGTGTTTGTCTGCGACTCCGGAAATATATACGGAGATTTAAATTTTACCCTACACTATATACGCCTGGTATCTTCAGATACAGTACCTTTTTTCTGCTTTTTGTATTCTGGTCAAATCCATACTGAGTGAGCGTCTGTGTATGACTCCGGAAATATATAAGGAGATTTAAATTTTACCCTATACTATATACACCTGGTATCTTCAGATACAGTACCCTTTTTCTGCTTTTTTTATTCTGGTCAAAGCCATACTGAGTGAGCGTCTGAGTGTGACTCCGGAAATATATACGGAGATATAAATTTTACCCTATACTATATACACCTGGTATCTTCTGATACAGTACCTTTTTTTCTGCCTTTCGTATTACTGTCAAATCCATACTGAGTGAGCGTCTGTGTGTGACTCCGGAAATATATCCGGAGATTTCAATTTTACCCTATACTAGCCCTCGCGGGCAGGGTCCTCTTTCCTTCTGTACTTGTGTGTCCCTTGTCTAGGACGTTTATTGTACCTGTCTATATTTTCCCTTTTCATATGTAAAGTGCCATGAAATAAATGGCGCTATATAAATGTGTAATAATAATAATAATAATACTATATACACCTGGTATCTTATGATACAGTACCCTTTTTCTGCTTTTTGTATTCTGGTCAAATCCATACTGAGTGAGCGTCTGAGTGTGACTCCGGAAATATATACGGAGATTTATATTTTACCCTATACTATATACACCTGGTATTTTCTGATACAGTACCTTTTTTCTGCCTTTTGTATTACTGTCAAATCCATACTGAGAGAGCGTTTGTGTGTGATTTCGGAAATATATACGGAGATTTACAATTACCCCTACACTGTATACAGCTGTATGCTTCTGATACAGTACTCTTTTTCTGCTTTTTCTATTCTGGTCTAATCCATACTGAGCCTGTGAGCGTCTGTGTGTGACTTCAGAAATATATACGGAGATTTAAATTTTACCCTATACTATATACAACTTGTATCTTCTGATACAGTACCTTTTTTCTACTTTTTGTATTCTGGTCAAATCCATACTGAGTGAGCGTCTGTGTGTGACTCCGGAAATATAGACAGAGATTTAAATTTTCCCCTATACTTTATACACCTGGTATCTTCTGATACAGTACCTTTTTTCTGCTTTTGTATTCTGGTCAAATCCATACTGAGTGAGCGTCTGTGTATGACTCTGGAAATATATACAGAGATTTAAATTTTACCCTACACTATATACACCTGGTATCTTCAGATACAGTACCCTTTTTCTGCTTTTGTATTCTGGTCAAAGCCATACTGAGTGAGCGTCTGAGTGTGACTCCGGAAATATATTATTTTATTATATTCATTTTTATAGCGCCATTTATTCCATGGCGCTTTACATGTGTAAAGGGGCAAATATAGACAAGTACAGTAAATGTGAGCAATACAAGGCACACACAAGTACAGAAGGAGAGAGGACACTGTCCGCAAGGGCGCACAATCTACATATACGGAGATATAAATTTTACCCTATACTATATACGCCTGGTATCTTCAGATACAGTACCTTTTTTCTGCTTTTTGTATTCTGGTCAAATCCATACTGAGTGAGCGTCTGTGTGTGACTCCGGAAATATATAAGGAGATTTAAATTTTACCCTATACTATATACACATGGTATCTTCAGATACAGTACCCTTTTTCTGCTTTTTGTATTCTGGTCAAAGCCATACTGAGTGAGCGTCTGAGTGTGACTCCGGAAATATATACGGAGATATAAATTTTACCCTATACTATATACACCTGGTATCTTCTGATACAGTACCTTTTTTCTGCTTTTTGTATTCTGGTCAAATCCATACTGAGTGAGCGTCTGTGTGTGACTCCGGAAATATATAAGGAGATTTAAATTTTACCCTATACTATATACACATGGTATCTTCAGATACAGTACCCTTTTTCTGCTTTTTGTATTCTGGTCAAAGCCATACTGAGTGAGCGTCTGAGTGTGACTCCGGAAATATATACGGAGATATAAATTTTACCCTATACTATATACACCTGGTATCTTCTGATACAGTACCTTTTTTTCTGCCTTTCGTTTTACTGTCAAATCCATACTGAGTGAGCGTCTGTGTGTGACTCCGGAAATATATCTGGAGATTTCAATTTTACCCTATACTAGCCCTCGCGGGCAGGGTCCTCTCTCCTTCTGTACTTGTGTGTCCCTTGTCTAGGACGTTTATTGTACCTGTCTATATTTTCCCTTTTCATATGTAAAGTGCCATGGAATAAATGGCGCTATATTAATGTGTAATAATAATAATAATAATACTATATACACCTGGTATCTTATGATACAGTACCTTTTTTCTGCTTTTTGTATTCTGGTCAAATCCATACTGAGTGAGCGTCTGAGTGTGACTCCGGAAATATATACGGAGATTTATATTTTACCCTATACTATATACACCTGGTATTTTCTGATACAGTACCTTTTTTCTGCCTTTTGTATTACTGTCAAATCCATACTGAGAGAGCGTTTGTGTGTGACTTCGGAAATATATACGGAGATTTACAATTACCCCTACACTGTATACAGCTGTATGCTTCTGATACAGTACCCTTTTTCTGCTTTTTCTATTCTGGTCTAATCCATACTGAGCCTGTGAGCGTCTGTGTGTGACTCCAGAAATATATACGGAGATTTAAGTTTTACCCTATACTATATACACCTTGTATCTTCTGATACAGTACCTTTTTTCTACTTTTTGTATTCTGGTCAAATTTATACTGAGTGAGCGTCTGTGTGTGACTCCGGAAATATAGACAGAGATTTAAATTTTCCCCTATACTTTATACACCTGGTATCTTCTGATACAGTACCTTTTTTCTGCTTTTTGTATTCTGGTCAAATCCATACTGAGTGAGCGTCTGTGTTTGACTCTGGAAATATATACAGAGATTTAAATTTTACCCTACACTATATACACCTGGTATCTTCTGATACAGTACCTTTTTTCTGCCTTTTGTATTACGGTCAAATCCATACTGAGTGAGCGTCTGTGTGTGACTCTGGAAATATATAAGGAGATTTAAATTTTACCCTATACTATATACACCTGGTATCTTCAGATACAGTACCCTTTTTCTGCTTTTTGTATTTTGGTCAAAGCCATACTGAGTGAGCGTCTGAGTCGTGGGCGTACCCAGGATCAAAACTAGGGGGGGGCAAGCCAATGTCACATCTTATACAGGTTACATCATATACACTGTACATTATCCTGCATATTAAGTATGGAGCGTTAGAACTGTTGTATATTGTATAATACAGCAGTGTATGCGACACTACGCTGTATATACCATATATTATACATGGCATACTCACCTCTATACAAAGAATAAGAGGCATTATAACCTGTATATGAAAAGTATAATACAGAAGTGTATATACACTCTATATACCGCACACGATGTGTATGACCTGTATACACCATATACTACACTCTATATACCGCACACGATGTGTATGACCTGTATACACCATATACTACACTCTATATACCGCACACGATGTGTATGACCTGTATACACCATATACTACACTCTATATACCGCACACGATGTGTATGACCTGTATACACTATATACTACACTCTATATACCGCACACGATGTGTATGACCTGTATACACCATATACTACACTCTATATACCGCACACGATGTGTATGACCCTGTATACACCATATACTACACTCTTATTTTGAAGTAATAAAAATAAACAGGAACAAACACAATACTTAAAATAAAGAATAAGTAAAGTTAAAAATCAACAAACTTACTGGTATTTCAGTGGGAACTATGGGCCGGCTTTTGGCTAATGAGATGGTCAATGTTCGGTTCCATATTTGTCACAAGTGAAGCAATTTTTCTCTTTCTTGATATCATTATTTCCTAGGGATTCCAAATTGCTATTAGTAAAATACCAATATATATACAGCGCTACAAAAACAATATACCAGCAATAAAACTGCCCACACAGAGACATACAGCCTGCACTGCCCATCATTGCAGCCTTGCCAATCCATATCATTTCATCCTCATCAATGCACATAGTGGCGCAACTCCGCTTTTAGCTCAGGCTCAGACTGGTGTGGAGCCAAAGTCCCTAATAGGCAGGTAAATGTCCCCTATAGGCAGCATTGATCCCCAATAGGCAGCATATGTCCTCAATAGGCAGCATAGGTCCCCAATAGGCAGCATAGGTCCCCAATAGACAGCATAGGTCCCCAATAGGCAAGTAAATGTCCCGATAGGCAGCATAGGTCCCCAATAGGCAGCATAGGTCCCTAATACGCAGCATATCTCCTCAATAGGCAGCATAATCCCCCATAAGCAGCATAGTAGTCCCCAGTAGGCAGCATAATCCCGCATAAGCAGCATAGTCCCCAATAGCCAGCATAATCCCCCAATAGCCAGCATTATCCCCCATAGCCAGCATAATCCCCTATAGCCAGCATAATCCCCTATAGCCAGCATAATCCCTCTATAGCCAGCATAATCCCCAATAGCCAGCATAATCCCCCTATAGCCAGCATAATCCCCCAATAGCCAGCATAATCCCCCAATAGCCAGCATAATCCCCCTATAGCCAGCATAATCCCCCAATAGCCAGCATAATCCCCCAATAGCCAGCATAATCACCTATAGCCAGCATAATCCCCCTATAGTCAGCATAATCCCCCATAGCCAGCATAATCCCCCTATAGCCAGCATAATCCCCCATAGCCAGCATAATCCCCCAATAGCCAGCATAATCCCCCAATAGCCAGCATAATCCCCCTATAGCCAGCATAATCCCCCTATAGCCAGCATAATCCCCCTATAGCCAGCAGAATCCCCCTATAGCCAGCAGAATCCCCCTATAGCCAGCATAATCCCCCTATAGCCAGCAGAATCCCCCTATAGCCAGCATAATCACCCTATAGCCAGCATAATCCCCCACAGGCCGGGCCCGGCGTCAAAAAAAAAAAAATTCAGTACTCACCTATCTCCCCCACTGCTCTGAAGAAGCGCGCTCTGGACTCCGTCTTCTCCTGAGTCCTGGCACATGCGGCGTGACGTCATCAGGGCGCGCAGGCGGCGTGATGACGATCACGTCGCCTGTGCTGCATATGGAAGGCCGCAAGGCCTTCCTAACTCAGCACATTGCGCCCGCGATTAAAGGGCCCGCCGCCCGCCGGCAATGAACTGTCAGTTCAATGTCGGCGGGGCCGACGGGCCGGATCATGCACCGTGTGCCCCTGCTTCTAGGGGGGGGCACTTGCCTCCCCCTGCCCCATGGTGGGTACGCCCATGGTCTGAGTGTGACTCCGGAAATATATACGGAGATTAACAATTACCCATACACTGTATACAGCTGTACACTTCTGATACAGTACCCTTTTTCTGCTTTTTATATTCTGGTCTAATCCATACTGTGCCTGTGAGCGTCTGTGTGTGACTCAGAAAATATATACGGAGATTTAAATTTTCCCCTTCACCGTATACAGCTGTACGTTTCTGATACAGTACCATATATCTGCTGGTATTTTTGGTACATTTTCCCAAACATGAGGAAGCATGGTGGAAGAGGCTGCGGACGTGGGTGGGGGGCCAGCTTGTACTGATGGTGGTGGTAGTGCATCTGCTGGTAGTGCCAAAAGCACAATAGCACCTAAGGCAGGAGGTGTTGAGCCTGCGTCATCATCTGGCTCAAGAAGGCCTGGAAGGCTCCCTTTTCTGGGAGTAGGTAAACCGCTTTTAAAGCCGGAGCATCAGGAACAGGTTTTGGCTTACATTGCCGAAACAGCCTCCAGTTCTATCGCCTCCTCTTCTGAAGTTTCAAAAAATGCAAGCACTGAGTCGTCAGTGCAGGCTCCTGGTCAGGAACAACACCTTTCCTTGTGTCCTTCACCCCCACCAAAAGTGAAAGATGCGGCAGGACACACTTCAGATTACTCCATGCAGCTCTTTTCACATACCATGCCTGGGTTATCAAGTCAAATCCTGAATTCCCCAGTCCAAGATGAATCTGATATGGAGTGCACTGATGCACAGCCACTGCTATATGATTCAGCTGGTACATTCACCCAGAGCACTACATTGCCCTCGCAGTCTACTGAGCCAGAATCTGACCCTGATTAAACTTAGGTGCCCCTTCCCGCATACTATACCACCTTACACGGTGACACAGAGGAAGGTGCAGAAGAAGAGGTGATGGATGACCCAGTTGTTGACCCGGATTGGCATCCATTGGGGAAGAGGATGCCGCTGGCAATAACTCAGAAGAGGAGGAGGATCCACAGCAGGCAGCGACATCGCAGTTGGGGTTACCTGGCAGGCCCTTAGCAGTCCAAAAATGTGTTAAAAAAACAAAAAGAGTTGCAGGAGAGCTTGGCCAGACGGTCAAATTAGCACAGCATGCAAGCCCTGAAAATTTATCCCATAGTAGGAAGAGTGCAGTGTGGCACTTTTTTGACCAAAATCCTAGTGATGAGGCAAAGGTTATCTGTAAGAAGTGCGGAAGGACCTTTAGTCGAGGGAAAAATCTCCGAAATTTGAATACCAGTTGCATGCTTAGACATTTAAACACCATTCACTTGCAAGCATGGACGGACTACAAAACCTCAGGTAGCACACGTGCACCTGCTCCGTCTGAAGGTAGCCAGAAACGCTACATCGCTTCCCCGACTGTAAGCTCACCGGTTAGCACACCACCATCAAAAAATGTTGAGGTGTCGTCGCAAGGCCAAAGCAGTCAGGGAATCACAATGTTTTTGCAACCAAAGACTGAATCTAGGCCATCACCACCACCACCACCACTCCCATCACCAACCCACACTCAGTCCGCCATGTCCACCGCTAGTTCCCCATATGCAGCTCTCAAGTCCATCTCACCCTAGCAGACACTCTGAGTAGGACAAGAAAGTACTCATCCTCTCATCTGCGTACACTGGCTTTCAGCGCCTACATTGCCAAACTGATCTCATTAGAGATGATGCCCTTCCGTTTGGTTAAAAGCGCAGTGTTCCAAGAGCTCATGGCCTACACTATCCCACGCTATGACCTACCCAGTCGGCACTTCTTTTCTAGAAAAGCCATCCCTGCCCTCCACCTGCATGTGAAAGACCGCATTGTCCATGCACTCAAACAATCAGTGAGTGGAAAGGTGCACCTAACAACAGATGCATGAGCCAGTAGGCATAGCCAGGGCCGTTACGTGTCCATCACTGCGCACTGGGTTAATGTGGTGGATGCAGGTGGATGCAGGGTCCACAGGGGACAGCGGCGGTGGGATAGTGCTGCCTAGCCCACGGTATAGGCAACAGTTGGCTGTAGGCGTTCGACCCTTCTCCTACCCTCATTCAGAAGCGAAAGCTCATCGACAGAGCTCAGTCACACGAGCACTCCATCAGCAGCTGCCAGTGTTGCACACGAGGTGTCTCACTATCAAACAGCTAGTGGTAAGCGTCAGCAGGCTGTTTTAAAGATGATGTCTTTGGGTGACAACAGACACACCGCGGAGGTACTGGCCGACTACTTGCAGCGAGAAACTGAGTCATGGCTGGGCAGTCTACATCATGAGCCAGGCAAGGTAGTCAGTGATAAAGGCTGAAATTTTGTGGTGGCTATAGCCCTGGTAAAACTCAGACACATACCTTGCCTGGCTCATAACTTGAACCTGGTGGTGCAGTGCTTCCTAAATCATTATCCGGAGTTACCAGCCCTGCTCCATAAGGTGGGAAGACTGTGCTCGCACATCCGTCGCTTGTCCGTAGACTCCAGTTATATGCAGAGGCTGCAGCGATCGCTCCACCTTCCCAAGCACCGCCTAATCATAGACGTTGCAACAAGGTGAAACTCCACCATGCACATGGTTGAGAGGCTGTGCGAACAGAGGCAGGCTGTAATGCATTTGTGGGAGGATACACAGGCAGGCAGTTGGAGGGCAGACATGGAGTTGTCGAGTGTGCAGTGGTCAAAGCTGAAAGACCTCTGTAAAGTCCTTCAGTATTTTGAGGAATGCACATGGCTGGTAAACGCAGACAACCCCATTGTAAGCATGAGCATCCCACTTATGCATCTGCTGATGCAAACTTTGATGCACATTAAAGATCAGTCGTCTGCAGCAGAAGAGGAGGAGGGAAGCCTTGATGACAGCCAGCCATTGTCTGCTCAAGGAACTGTCCTGGAAGAGGTGGAGGAAGAAGAGGAAGAGGAGGATGAGGGGGATGATTATTTTGGGGAGGAGGATGCTTCTCAGGGGGCAAGAGAAAATGTTGGCTTGCCAAGGTCAGGTACAGGGTTTGTGCGTGACTGGAGGGATGTGGATATGGCAAAAAGTGCTTCTCCACCCACCTCTGGCAGTGCATCATTGACACCTGGAACATTGGCCCACATGTGTGATTATGTATTGAGGATCCTAAAATGGGACCCCCGTATTGCCAAAATTATGAAGGATGACAACTACTGGTTGGCCAGCATCCATGATCCACGCTATAAAGGCAAATTACAGAACATCATGCCACAGGAGAACCTAGAGCTAATATTGGCGAACAAACAAGCAACTCTGGTAAACCGTTTGTTAGAGGCATTCCCAGCGCACAGCAGCGGTGCACGTTCTACCACGAGCAGTACTGGGCAACCTGGATGAGGTGTTAGTGGTGCACACAGCCGAAGTGGCGTTGGAGACAGGGGTTTCATGACCATGTTGTGGACTGATTTCTCGAGTACCGCTCACACGACTGTTAATACTGAATCGATTGCAACAGACAGGAGTCAGCAGTTGTCAACTATGGTTCAAAATTACCTCTCCTCCCCTGACGATGTTCTCCCTCACAGTTCATTCCCCTTTGACTACTGGGCCTGTAAACTGGACACCTGGCCTGAATTGGCACAATATGCCTTACAGGAGCACGCTTGCCCTCCTGGTAGTGTGCTATCAGAAAGAGTTTTCAGTGCTGCTGGATCAATCCTGACAGAAAGAAGGATCTGGCTGTCGACCCAAAATGTTGGTGATCTCACCTTCATTAAAATGAACCATGCCTGGGTTTCAAAGGATTTTGTACCACCTTCCCCTGATGACACTTAGGTTGCCTGCAAAATGGCCCTCTTTGTCCTCCTCTTCCTCCGAATTCTCTAATTCCTCCATTTGCAGTTGCTAAATGTCCAGCCTACACCTCAACATATGCCAGTTTTTCCACCTCCTTATCTGGGCTGTACCCCCCCCAGGGCCGGCGAAAGCACCTGGCGCACCCGGGCAAGTGCATTGGCCCTGAGCAGGTGGGGGCCTACTCGCTGTCAGAGACATTGGCGTACTATGAGGGGCCCTGGGCCAGTGCCGGCGCCCACGAGTGGGCCCCCCCTGCTTGCTCAGGGCCCCAGCACTTGAAATACTTACCTCTCCCTGCTCGAACGCTGTGACGTCTTCCGCGTTTCCTGAAAGTGACATTCAGGTCAGACAGCGCGATGAGGTCACGTCTTTGCGCCCTCTGCCTGAACAGTCACAGTGCAGAGAGCTGGAAGATGGCGACGCTGAGGATTCCAGAGTAGAGCAGTGCCCAGCGAGGAGTGGTATTTCATTTTTTTTCATGTTTGGAGCAATATATGGGGAGCATCATACACTGGAGAATTATATATGGGGCCCATCATACACTTGAGCATCATAGATAGGGCCCATTATACACTGGAGCATCATATGGGGCCCATTATATATAGAGCATTATATAGGCCCATCAAACACTGGAGCATCATCAATAGGGCACATCATATACTGGAGCATCATATGGGGTCCATCATATATTAGAGCATCATATGGGGTTCATTATTTATGTCGCATCACATGGAGCCCTGTTATGTTATGGTAGCTGAGGAGGCAGGAGCAAAAAACCGCATAGGCAACCTAACACCAGAGAGGTTGGAAACTAATAGGTTGCAGACCCCTAAACTAACCGCACAACTAGAAGCTGCCGTGGAGCGTACCTACGGTGGTCCTAGACGCCTCGGCACAGATGGAGAGATAGCTATCCCTGAAGATGGAAAGAGGAAAGCTAACTGCCCCGGAGTAGACCCCAAAAGAGTAAGAAGCCCCCAAACATATAATGGCGGTTAGATAAGATGGGGCCCAAAACTGTCTAGATAGGACAGCACAGAAGATAATACTTTCTGCAATGAAGAAAAACCCTAGGAAAAACTCCAACACTTCTGAATACAAAAGCACTGAGACCACATGGTCTCGACCACCTATATCAGATCTCTGGTGTGGACGCATAGCTACCCAGCAGAAAAATATCACAAGAACTGAGCAAATGAACAAATACAAAAAACGAACGGAGACCAGCCAAAGCCTCCCATAGGGGAGCCCGGCTAAAGACAAAAAAGCAATGCAGCAAAAAGCAAGGAATTCAAACCACAGTAAAAAAAAACTGAAAGAGACTTATCTGAACGCAAGCAGGAGACAGCAGGGAAGCAATCTGAATTCCAAACTAAACCAGGAAGCACAATTGATGTAAGGTTCTTTGTCTCTGTTGACATGTTCCTTGAAACTCAGTTTTCCGTCGGCCATTTTGCTTTCTGTCTTTCTGCAGCTCTTGCCCTCAGTTAATATGGAGTTTCCAGTTTTCATGTTCCCGCCCTGATTCTTCCCTCTTGCTTCTTAAGCAGCCTCAGCTGAACAATCAGTGCTCCTGAATCAAGCCTCAGTCAGTCTGTGACCTGACTTCTGGAAACCTTGGACTTGTACTCCAGCTATTCCCTACTGAGGAACCTTGGAACACTTTTGGACTCTGGAAACCTGCTGTTTGGTGAATCCATGTTTGCAGAGGAAGTACGGTACAGAGAAGAGATCCTGAACCTGCTTTGGAGATTTATTGTAGTGCTTGAAGTTACTCTGGCCTGCTGTGTCTCCTGTCTCTGTTCCTGCAAACTGTGTGAACTTTTCAGCATGCTTGTATGAAGCAATACAAGTAATTTCATATCAACCTGTGTCTCCTGTGTTTTCCTCGCACCCAAGCACAAGACGATATAGGAACTGTACACTATACATGACAAGATTCAGGAGCCAATGTTTAGTGTCTGCTGGGTCTGGGAAAGCCGTGTCTGCTGTGACTGTGGATATCAGATGTCCGTTTAATACCTTATGTGATGACAGTGGTTGTGACTTCTCACAACCATTCCAGCACTTCTGCCTTAAAAGATCTGGAAGATGGAGGCCCGCATAAAGGAACTTTGCGGAGTGACTGATACAATCCTTTCAGATGTACAGACTTTAAAAACCCGTTTTGCAAGCCTACAGGACCTCACTAATCATAATTTGCAAGTGTTTGGATAGACTACCCAGGAATTGCGAGCCAGGATTGAGGCTCTAGAGGAACGAGCCCAGGCTCCTGCCATAACCCCGAGTTCTGGGATCCCCAAATTACCTCCTTTTCGTTTTGGCGGTGAACGTGAGAAATTCAGGGGATTTATTAATCAATGCAATTTATTTTTCTCTGCACATGCTTCACAATTTCCCACTGAACGATCCAAAGTGCTTACTATAATCATGTTGCTTACCAATAAGGCTTTGATGTGGGCAAACCCTCTGATTGAGACTGAGGATGATTGTTTGAATCACCTTGATGCTTTTATTTCAGCCATGGGGCAGTGTTTGATGACCCCAATCGAGGTGCAACAGCTGAAGCAGCCATGTTAACTTTGCGCCAAGGTAAGCGTTCAGTAGCCGAATATGCCCTGGATTTCAGGAGATGGGCTCTTGATACCACTTGGGACACTTCCGCTAAAAAATCTATTTTTCGGAAAGGGTTGTCTCCACTGATTAAGGATGAACTTGCTCGTGCCGACCCTCCCACTGCGTTAGGTGACTTTATTAACTATTGTATCCGTATTGATGCTCGTCTGACTGAACGCAGACAAGAGAGATGGTTCGAAAATAATCACACTAACCTTTTACTACCTCCCTCCTCAGCTAAGGAACCTTTGAGTAGGATCACAAGAGAACCAGAACCTGAACCCATGCAGGTGGACTCTTTACAAAGACGGGTTAGTGATGCACGCAAAGAACATCGTATAAAGGAAAATCTATGTTTCTACTGTGGTAAGTCAGGGCACTTCATTATAAACTGCCCCAGCCGTTCTCGTAAGACTACTGCAGCAGTCATTCACTGTGAGTGTTGCGAGAGGAGCTCTGTCATGTCCGAGCCTCAGGCTCCAGAGAGATCTGCTGCAAGAGATCTTGATTTCTCGGACTTAAACTCTGTTAGTTCTGGGGAGGTTGACGGTATAAACGCAGCAATTTTTCAAGTTTCCTCAGCGGTGTCCCAGCTGAGTTGTAAAAGAAACAGTTCTCATTGCTTCCTTTCCATCAAACTCTGGGTTGACTCAGTCTGGGTGTCTAGCTCTGCTATGATCGACTCAGGAGCAAGTGGAAATTTTATGGATATCTCCTTTGCTCTGAAACAGGGGATACGTTCAGTGAAGAAGGCTACTCCAGTACAGATGGAGACTGTGGATGGCTCTCTACTGACTTCTGGACCAGTGGATCAAGAAACAGAGCCTTTGAGGGTCCTTATGGGTAAAGATCATCAGGAGAAAATGTCTTTTTTGCTTATCTCTTCTCCCCACTTTCCCATTATTCTAGGGCTACCATGGCTGCAGGCGCAGAATCCTACGATTAACTGGGAGACCAAGGAATTACACTTTCCAGAGAAACAGATGAGTCAAGGAGTTTCAGCTTGCTCTGTTCCTAAAGGAACCATGTCAGTCCCTGAACTACCAGCTGTATACCAGGACTATGTGGATTTATGTGACAAGAAGAACGCTGATCAGCTTCCTCCTCACCGTCCATATGATTTTCCAATTGAATTATTGCCTGGAGCCGAGATACCTTTTGGTAAGATCTACCCCTAGCGGGGCCCGAGCTAAAAGCTTTGAAGGATTATATAGACGAAAATTTAGCCAAGGGCTTCATACGCCCCTCTTCATCTCCCGCAGGTGCACCCATCTTCTTTGTGAAGAAGAAAGATGGATCTCTGAGACCCTGCATAGACTATAGGGAACTCAATAAGGTTACTATTAGAAACCATTATCCATTGCCTTTAATCCCTGAGTTGCTGGAGAGAGTGCGGCATGCCAAAATTTTCTCTAAACTGGATCTCCGTGGGGCCTATAACTTGGTCCGTATTAGACCTGGGGATAAATGGAAGACTGCTTTCAGGTCACGCTATGGACACTTTGAATATCTAGTTATGCCTTTTGGTCTGAGTACCGCCCCAGCCACTTTCCAACACTTTGTGAATGATATCTTCAGGGATCTCCTAGATACATTTGTGGTGATTTATCTGGATGATATTCTAATTTTTTCTAACTCCACAGAGGAACATCATGGACATAAGAGAATGGTCTTAGAACGCCTAAGACAAAACCATCTCTACATCAAACTTGAAAAATGTGAATTCCATAGGACCGAAATTCAATTTCTGGGGTATGTACTATCTACGCAAGGGATTAGTATGGATGGAAGCAAGACCCAAGCCATCAAGGATTGGCCAATTCCTAGAAATGTGAAGGAGGTGCAGCGTTTCATCGGGTTTGCCAACTTCTATAGACGTTTCATTAACAATTTTTCTGAGGTAGTGTCACCTATCACCCAACTTACCCGGAAACAGTCTAGGTTCTCCTGGACCCCGCAAGCTCAGGAAGTATTTTCCTGTTTAAAGGATAAATTTACCACCGCACCTATCTTAGTACATCCCAACCCCGAGCTTGCCTTCATAATAGAGGTGGATGCTTCAGACTGTGCCGTTGGAGCTATACTCTCTCAGAGAACAGGTGAGAAGAATGTCTTGCATCCCTGTGCCTTCTTTTCCCAGCAGTTGTCTTCAGCTGAGAGGAACTACGATGTGGGCAATAGAGAATTGTTGGCCATTATTGCCGCCTTCAAGGAATGGAGACACCTTCTTCAGGGAGCTGCACAGCAAATAGTCATCCTGACAGACCATCGTAACCTTGAATTTATCAGGTCGGCTAAGTGCCTGACTCCTCGCCAGGCTCGCTGGAATCTTTTCCTAAACCAATTTAATTTTGTCATTTCTTATAGACCAGGATCGCGCAATGGAAAGGCTGATGCACTCTCTAGGATTCATTCAGCAGAGACACGTCCACTTACTCCTCCTAAGACTATTCTTCCTGACTCTAGATTCCTGGGAGTGATTCATAATCAAGACCTACTTAAGGACATCAAGGAAGCATACCATGCAGATTCTTTGTTGGCTCAACCCCCAAGGGACGTAAGTCTTGTCTTTAAGAATGGTGTGTGGATTCAGGGACAACGTCTGTATATACCTGAAACAGTCAGATTGAGAGTATTGCAACTCATCCACGATTCCAAGATAGCCGGGCATAGGGGAATTCTAAAGACACAAGAATTTCTTTCTCGTTTCTTTTGGTGGCCCACTTACAGGAAAGATGTCTTAAACTATGTCACTTCATGTGAAGTCTGTGCAAGATGCAAAACACCTCGCTCCTCACCAACTGGTCTGTTGCAACCTCTTCCCACCCCGTCCCGCCCGTGGGGATCCATTTCTATGGACTTCATTGTGGAGTTACCAACCTCTCAAGGGAAGAACACCATTCTAGTGGTGGTTGACCGTCTAACAAAGGCAGCTCATTTTATCCCTTGTGTCGGCTTACCCACTGCAAAACAGACATCAGACTTGATGATTAAGAATGTGTTTCGCTTACATGGAGTACCGGATGAGGTCATTTCGGATCGAGGGGTGCAATTCACTTCAAGGTTTTGGCAAAATTTCTGTGCAGCATTGGACATTAAAGTAAACCTTTCTTCTGCTTTTCATCCCCAGACTAATGGACAGACAGAACGAACCAATCAGACCCTGGAGCAGTATCTCCGCTGTTTTATCTGCCACCTACAGGATGATTGGGTGGATCTACTTCCACTGGCTGAGTTCTCTTATAACAACTCTCAGAGCGCCTCCACTAAGCAGTCTCCTTTTTACTCCAATCTAGGTTATCATCCTAACATTCTTCCTCGATTTCCCATAGATACGCCCTTGCCGGCAGTGGCTGAAAGAATCACTTCTTTACAAAAGAATATGGATCTTCTAAAGGAAAATCTAGAATTGGCTCAGGAAAGGTACAAGAAAGCAGCAGATAAATTTCGTAAACCTGCACCAGCTTTCAAGGTAGGAGATTTGGTCTGGCTGTCAACCAGAAATCTTAAATTAAAGATTCCATCGTCTAAATTGGGACATAAGTACATTGGACCTTATAAGAGCAATAAGATTATAAGTGCTGTTGCTTGTCGTCTTCAACTGCCCAGAACTATGAGAATCCACCCTGTCTTTCATGTATCCCTACTAAAGGCTGCAACACCCAATACGTTTCCTGGACGTTCTTCTCCTTGCCCTGACCCAGTGCTGGTCGATGGTCAGGAAGAATTTATGGTGGAAAGGATTCTAGATTCCAGGTTGTACAGAAATCAGTTGCAATATTTGATTAAATGGCAGGGCTACCCAGTGGAGGACAACTCATGGGAACCAGTCAATAATGTAAATGCTCCTCGCCTGCTCCTCCAGTTTCATCAGAGGTACCCTGACAAGCCTGGTCTGAGGTCATCTGGAGGTTGTCCCTAAGGGGGGAGTAATGTAAGGTTCTTTGTCTCTGTTGACATGTTCCTTGAAACTAAGTTTTCCGTCGGCCATTTTGCTTTCTGTCTTTCTGCAGCTCTTGCCCTCAGTTAATATGGAGTTTCCAGTTTTCATGTTCCCGCCCTGATTCTTCCCTCTTGCTTCTTAAGCAGCCTCAGCTGAACAATCAGTGCTCCTGAATCAAGCCTCAGTCAGTCTGTGACCTGACTTCTGGAAACCTTGGACTTGTACTCCAGCTATTCCCTACTGAGGAACCTTGGAACACTTTTGGACTCTGGAAACCTGCTGTTTGGTGAATCCATGTTTGCAGAGGAAGTACGGTACAGAGAAGAGATCCTGAACCTGCTTTGGAGATTTATTGTAGTGCTTGAAGTTACTCTGGCCTGCTGTGTCTCCTGTCGCTGTTCCTGCAAACTGTGTGAACTTTTCAGCATGCTTGTATGAAGCAATACAAGTCATTTCATATCAACCTGTGTCTCCTGTGTTTTCCTCACACCCAAGCACAAGACGCTATAGGAACTGTACACTATACATGACAATTGATCACCGGCGATGATCATGGGAGATCAGCTCACTTATATCAGGTCAGTCAGTACCAACTGACACCCACTCGCTATCTGCGAGTGTAGGACTTTTGGTATTCAAGATAGGTTCAATACCCTCAGCAACCACCGGAGGGAGCTTCAGCTCCAAAGTCGTCTCCAAAATGTTCACAACAGAGCCCATTATATATGGAGCATTATATATGGGGACCATTATATTTGGAGCATTATATGGGGCTCATCATACACTGGAGCATTATAAATGTGGCCCATCATATACTGGAGCATTATATACGGGGCCCATTATACACTGGAGTATCATATGGGGCCCATTATATATGGAGCATTATATAGGCCTATCATACACTGGAGCATCATCCATGGGGCCCATAATACACTGAAGCATCATATGGGGCCCATTATATATGGAGCATTATATAGGCCCATCATACACTGGAGCATCATCCATGGGGCCCATCATATACTAGAACATCATATGGGGTTCATTATTTATGGGGCATCACATGGAGCCCATTATATATGGAGCATTATATATGGGGACCATTATATTTGGAGCATTATATGGGGCTCATCATACACTGGAGCATTACAAATGGGGCCCATAATACACTGGAGCATCATATACGGGGCCCATTATGCACTGGAGCATCACATGGGGCCCATTATATATGGAGCATTATATAGGCCCATCATACACTGGAGCATCATCCATGGAGCCCATCATACACTGGAGCATTATAAGTGGGGCCCATTATACACTGGAGCATCATATGGGGCCCATTATATATGGAGCATTACATAGGCCCATCATACACTGGAGCATTATCCATGAAGCCCATCATATACTGGAGCATCACATTGGGCCCATCATATACTAGAGCATCATATGGGGTTCATTATTTATGGGGCATCACATGGAGCCCATTATATATAGAGCATTATATATGGGGACCATTATATTTGGAGCATTATATGGGGCTCATCATATACTGGAGCATTATAAATGGGGCCCATCATACACTGGAGCATCATATACGGGGCCCATTATACACTGGAGCATCATATGGGGCCCATTATATATGGAGCATTATATAGGCCCATCATACACTGGAACATCATCCATGGGGCCCATCATACACTGGAGCATTATAAATGTGGCCCAGCATACACTGGAGCATCATATACGGGGCCCATTATACAATGGAGCATCATATGGGGCCCATTATATATGGAGCATTATATAGGTCCATCATACACTGGAGCATCATCCATGGGGCCCATCATACACTGGAGCATTATAAATGTGGCCCATCATACACTGGAGCATCATATACGGGGCCCATTATATACTGGAGAATCATATGGGGCCCATTATATATGGAGTATTATTTAGGACCATCATACACTGGAGCATCATCCATGAGGCCAATCATATACTGCAGCATCATATGGGGCCCTTGATATACTAGAGCATCATATGGGATTCATTATTTATGGGGCATCACATGGAGCCCATTATATATGGAGCATCATATGGAGCACATATGGGGCCTATTCTGTATGGAGCATTATATGAAGCCCATTCTGTATGTAGCACTATGTGGTGCCCATAATTCTGTATGGAGGACTATACTGTCCATTTTTTGAGCTATTGTAGAATTTACAATAGATATCACTCATGTAATGTAAGAAGTGAAGTATTTGGCGTTGTACTATACCTATATTTCTCTGCCGTATCGGAGCATCATGAATTGTGGTATGTGTTAAAGGGGCCCACTGAGACTCTTTCACCCTGGTCCCACGAAAACCTGGAGCCAGCCCTGCCCCCCACAACTTTAGCCAAATAACCCACAGTTTTCAATGTGTAACTATTATTATAAAGTGAATTAAGGTTGACAAGCTTAAGTAATAAGAATTGATGTCATTGGCATTGAAATGGGCACTGTAGGTGTGTTTACTGTCCTCCACTCCCTGCCGATTTTTCTTCCCCATTGACTTGCATTGGGGTCGGTTCGAGTTTCAGTCGGACCTTCGACTTTTGCCGATAGTCGGCCGATTTCGTTTGACTCGACTTTTGGGAAAGTCGGGTGGTCCGAAACCCGACTCAACCCTCCCATGAGGCAAAGTCGCTCATCTCTACTCATCAGTAAACAAGACAGTTTGAAAATTAATCTTCATGTACTGTAAGTCTGGTCCTACTACAACCATTTCTACTTGTGAGCACTGTTTAGGGGTGGTCGATTAGTAGGTTTATGCACCACAGCAAGTCTTTGAAGTATCCTACACCTCGAGGGACTCCAGAGGCACCAGCAGCTTCAAATATCTGTTTGCTGGTTTGCAATGGCTTTTTAGCAGCTGCTCTTTTAATCCGATGAACTTGCCTGGCAGAAACCTTCCTCATTCTGCCTTTATCAGCACTTCTGTGCTCAGAATCAGCCACAAATCTCTTAACAGTACGATGATCACGCTTAAGTTTTCGGGAAATATCTAATGTTTTCATCCCTTGACCAAGGCATTGCACTATTTGATGCTTTTCAGCAGCAGATAGATCCTTTTTCTTTCCCTTATTACTTGAAAACTCTGGCCTGCTTAATAGTGTGGAACATCCAGTTTTCCTTTTATTTGGCTCACATGGCAAACTAATTATGACAGGTATCTGAGATTGATTTCAGTGATCCAAACAACCCTGAGACACAATACCATCAATGGGTTTCATTTACAAAAAAAACAAAACGCTATGACACTTAAAACCAATTTGCATAATAATTTGGAACATGGTGTAAAGCCGTTCCTACTCACTAGATTAATGTTGGTGGCCCCTGACAATTAGATCAGAATTGGAGGAAAGACTAGTATGTATTATTATCTACAGAAAGTGTTGGTATGACACTGAAATTCGCAGCCTTACGTCCTGGTTTTGTTGAGCCAATAAAAGTGGGAAACAATAACTTGAACTGATTCTCTACATCAGCACTCCTATTTTCTGTCCCCTGATGGCTGTGCTGAAACAAGTATTCTGGATTTCTTTTGTATTAACAAGTTCATGAGAAATTTAAAATTGGTCTTATAGTGTACCTCAATAATGCGAATATTAACGTGAGAATTTTACTGCTATCCTGAGAGATGACTGCTATGTGTGCATGTTACTACCCTCTAACCTGCCAGTGCCTGGCAATAAGGAGGGCGCTCAACAGAAAATCACAATACAGAAAACATTTCAATGGCAATATGTTTAACAGGAGATACAGACTTTGAAGGTTACAGGGATTTCATACAAGTTGTAACAACTTTTACTCTTTCTCTTGTGAATACTTTTCCATTCAATTATGACAAGAGCATTCTTAAGGTGATACCTTTATTGGCTAACCAGAAAATTATATGTTCGCTAGCTTTCAGAGCTCAAGGCTCCTTCTTCAGGTAAGATTACATTTGGAATAATAAGAAAGACACATTAGATGCTTACTATAGTAGGAAATTTGTTCAAGACCTGGGAGGTGTGATGCCTTCAAAAGATAAGCAAAGGAAATCAAATTAGCATTTTCTTACAAATGGAGAGCTAGTGGGAATGTGTTATTAGCTATCTGGAGTCCTTCTGGTGAAGGTGTGAACTGTGTCTATGTAATGAGTCATAAAACCGGGTGTTAAGTTGAGTCCTAGTGTCAAAGTATTGAACATCCTAATAAGTTTGAATTCCCATATTTTTCTCTCCCTGTCATCCTTAAAATGACCTTTTAGTATTAAGACTTTTAAGTCTGTCATACAATGTCCAGTTCCAGAGAAATGTTTTCCCACAGGCGTGTCCATTTCATTCCTGATCGTATGTCTGTGTAGATTCATCCTTGTTTGTAGTTTTTGCATGGTTTCCCCAATATAGATAGCTCCAGGGCACCTTGTACATTGTATCATGTACACCACATTGGAGGATGTACATGAAAAGGAACCCATGACCTTATAGTCCTGATTTGTGTTTGGTACACGGACTGTATTTGTTGGTAATATGTGGGTACAAGTTTTGCATTTTTTGTTGTTACATGGGAATGTGCCAGTCACTGATGGTGACGAAAGGACACTTCTGACAAGGAGCAGGTCTCAATGTAGCTGAAGGTAAGCCCTATTTACAGAATCATTTACATACATTGCCCTCTGTTGTGAACCTCTCACAATACAAGCCAAACACAGGAGAAATGCATGTTCTATCAAAGGGACTAACATTCTGTCCTACAAAAAAGCTGGATACGGCTTAGTTCTGTAGTGACATCGAGGAATTCTTCCGCAGATTGCGACTCAAAGAATTCTTTCATAACCATGCAGATATCACTTCACAAGACAATGTGAATAACACAGCAAAAAAGAAAAAGAGGACAAACTGGACCCCGCAACCCGGACACAACCAAACTCTGGATCATTACATAGACTGTTTCCGCAAAAAAAGTTAAATCTGACATTTTGGACATAGGAAAGATGTGTATCTTCGTACCGTGTTAGCCAGTAGATAGAAAAATATTTAGACTTGAGAGTCCTCAGTGGTTGATACCTTTTAATGGCTAACTGAAAAGATGGTAACAAATTGCAAGCTTTCGAGACTACTCAGGTCTCTTCATCAGGCATAGACTAATACAACATCTGAAGAATCACATATTTATACACAAAATAGCACAGAAAAAATGCAATAGGTGGGACAAGTGACATGAAGCAGAACTGTCATTATGGCAGAAGGATTAACATAAATATGACTAGTTCATAGATAAGGAGTGAAGGTTTTATTACCCTCTGATTGGGGTCTGGTATTGTGTTGTGATGACCCTAAAAGGTCAGGGAGGCAGATTCCTTAATTGTTGTAGAACGACATAAAACTCTGGGATATATTCATCCCAGCACTAAGAGTGTCAAAGGTCATCATAAGTTTATATTCCCAGACTTTTCTATCCTTCTCAGATTTGAAGTTAGATTTTAATACAAGTAATTCCATATCTGTCATGCTATGACCGGGCATACAAAAGTGTTTGGCCACAGGTAAATCCATTCTTTTTTCTCTTATTGTGTGGCGATGAGAATTCATCCTTGTTCTCAGTTTTTGCCCGGTTCCCCCACATACAGACCCCCAGTTGGACATTTAGTACATATAATTAGGTACACCACATTAGATGTGATGCAGCTGAAAGTACCTGGTATCTTGTAGTCCTGATGGGAGTTGGGGATCTTTATCCTGTCCGTGGTCATTATAGATGTACAGGTTTTGCAAGAACAATTGAAAACCAAATTACAAGAGCCACCAGAATATCAAGGAATCACCTGCTACATTACAAAGCTAAAGAAGAAAATAACCGGGTGCCTCTAGTGGTCACCTACAATCCAAGTCTGGAGATGCTAAGGGGAGCTGCACGGAAACTACAACCTTTACTACAAAAAGATGCCCGATTACAATCCATATTTCCAGACCCCCCACTACTATGTTTTAGGCAGCCCCCAAATCTAAGAAGCATCATTGTCAGAAGCTCCCTGTCCTCCCCAACAGCTGCAGGAACCTTTCCTTGCAAACAAAAGAAATGCAAAACCTGTACATCTATAATGACCACGGACAGGATAAAGATCCCCAACTCCCATCAGGACTACAAGATACCAGGTACTTTCAGCTGCATCACATCTAATGTGGTGTACCTAATTATATGTACTAAATGTCCAACTGGGGGTCTGTATGTGGGGAGACCGGGCAAAAACTGAGAACAAGGATGAATTCTCATCGCCACACAATAAAAAATAATGGATTTACCTGTGGCCAAACACTTTTGTATGCCCGGTCATAGCATGACAGATATGGAATTACTTGTATTAAAATCTAACTTCAAATCTGAGAAGGATAGAAAAGTCTGGGAATATAAACTTATGATGACCTTTGACACTCTTAGTGCTGGGATGAATATATCCCAGAGTTTTATGTCGTTCTACAACAATTAAGGAATCTGCCTCCCTGACCTTTTAGGGTCATCACAACACAATACCAGACCCCAATCAGAGGGTAATAAAACCTTCACTCCTTATCTATGAACTAGTCATATTTATGTTAATCCTTCTGCCATAATGACAGTTCTGCTTCATGTCACTTGTCCCACCTATTGCATTTTTTCTGTGCTATTTTGTGTATAAATATGTGATTCTTCAGATGTTGTATTAGTCTATGCCTGATGAAGAGACCTGAGTAGTCTCGAAAGCTTGCAATTTGTTACCATCTTTTCAGTTAGCCATTAAAAGGTATCAACCACTGAGGACTCTCAAGTCTAAATATTTTTTTACATTTTGGACAGACACCATAAAGTGCCAAACAATATCAGCATGGAGGAAAGAAAAGCTATACAATCCTTAAAAGCCAACAACAATATCATCATCAAACCAGCGGACAAAGGAGGAGCTATAGTCATCATGAACACGACAGATTACATCCAGGAAGCAAACAGACAACTCTTGGATATAAAATACTACACTCCACTTCAGGAAGATCCTACTAAACAATACACTGAGGAACTAACACGTATCATCAATGGATTTGATTCTACTTCATCCTCACTACTGGAACTAGTACCAGGCAATCCCAAAACAGGTACCTTCTACATGTTGCCTAAAATACACAAAGAAGGTAATCCTGGGAGGCCCATCATCTCTGGTATTGGGACTTTAACTGAGAATATCTCCGGCTGGGTGGAGAACATTCTAAAACCCTTGGTGAGGAGCACACCCAGCTATATCCAGGACACCACGGATATTCTTTGCAAATTGTCAGCGCTGGGCCCACTTCCAAGGGACACGATACTAGCCACCATGGACGTAGAGTCTCTCTATTTCAACATTCCTCATGAGGATGGAATCACAGCATGTAAATATTTCCTTCAAAAGAACAATCTGGCCACAGAACCAACACTGCAATTCATCAGGTTTGTGCTTCATCACAACTATTTTTCTTTTGGGAACAATTTATACCAACAGTGCATGGGCAGCGCCATGGGAAGCAAAATGTCCCCACAATATGCCAACCTATTTATGGCGAAACTGGAGGAGGAGTTTTTGTCATCTTGCCCTATTAAACCTCTTGCATACTTCCGCTACATTGATGATCTGCTAATAATCTGGACAGGCTCAAAAGATGATCTGCTCACCTTCCACAATAACTTCAACAAATACCACCCAACCATCAAGCTCACCCTCAACTTTTCAAAGTCTCAAATACATTTTCTGGACTTGACCATATACATCAAGGACAACGCCATACAAACATCAATTTACCATAAGCCCACAGGACGTCCAGCATACCTTAGATGGAACAGCTTTCATCCAAGACACACAAAAAAATCCATCATCTACAGTCAAGCTCTGAGATATATTCGGATCTGTTCAGACAGTAAAGACAGGGAACTACAGCTGCTATCTCTGAGGAATACATTCCTACAACAAGGATACCATCCACTGGTAATAGATGAACAGATCCACAGGGCTACAAGAATCCCAAGAAGCAACCTCCTGGATTACAAACTGAGAGAGGACAACAACAGGGTACCTCTTGTGGTCACATACAACCCCCACATGAGCATCCTAAGGAAAATTGGTGCTGATCTCCAACCCATATTCCACAGGGACCACAAATTGAAAGACATATTCCCAGAACTACCACTCCTCTCCTACAAACAGCCCCCTAACTTAAGGAATCTCCTTGTCAGAAGTGTCCTTTCGTCACCATCAGTGACTGGTACATTCCCATGTAACAACAAAAAATGCAAAACTTGTACCCACATATTACCAACAAATACAGTCCGTGTACCAAACACAAATCAGGACTATAAGGTCATGGGTTCCTTTTCATGTACATCCTCCAATGTGGTGTACATGATACAATGTACAAGGTGCCCTGGAGCTATCTATATTGGGGAAACCATGCAAAAACTACAAACAAGGATGAATCTACACAGACATACGATCAGGAATGAAATGGACACGCCTGTGGGAAAACATTTCTCTGGAACTGGACATTGTATGACAGACTTAAAAGTCTTAATACTAAAAGGTCATTTTAAGGATGACAGGGAGAGAAAAATATGGGAATTCAAACTTATTAGGATGTTCAATACTTTGACACTAGGACTCAACTTAACACCCGGTTTTATGACTCATTACATAGACACAGTTCACACCTTCACCAGAAGGACTCCAGATAGCTAATAACACATTCCCACTAGCTCTCCATTTGTAAGAAAATGCTAATTTGATTTCCTTTGCTTATCTTTTGAAGGCATCACACCTCCCAGGTCTTGAACAAATTTCCTACTATAGTAAGCATCTAATGTGTCTTTCTTATTATTCCAAATGTAATCTTGCCTGAAGAAGGAGCCTTGAGCTCTGAAAGCTAGCGAACATATAATTTTCTGGTTAGCCAATAAAGGTATCACCTTAAGAATGCTCTTGTCATAATTGGATGGAAAAGTATTCACATCGATTTTTCTGGCTAACACGGTACCACAATATAATTTATTATTGTACACCACTCTTTCTCTTACACTTCCAAGTGTTTGCCCTTGCCTCACCCCTTCATTAAGCACCACATTGTCAGGCTTTATTTCAACTCTAGCCAGGCCTCACATTTCGCCACGCCACCAAACTCATCAACACATCTTTTTTGCGTCAATCATGCCAAGATGGTGCCTCTCCTATCAAATTGTTCTATGTGGGTGCCATGGGGCTATCAAAACTGGATCTTCATGTCTTTCACAGCCTCAGAGATTGTCTTACTGCTGTGCTCATGGCTGTAGCACTTCATTAGCACCTGCAGCTCACAGTTTCTCTCTCAGCAACCTCCCTCCCATTCCTGCACTCATTTGGGCCTGCTAAGCAAACTCTCCTCTGCCTCCCATGCTTTGCCAAAACGGAAGAGATATTAGCAAATTTCATCCAAAGAGAGCTGAAAAAATACGTGCAGAACAAGTGTGGAAATTGATCTGTGGTATTTTAATTCCATAGCATGTCAATAAATTCTGAACAATTTTACTGCATATATCACCTTTTGCAGTGAGTAAAAAATGCCCTCAAAGGGTGTACATATCCTTTAAGCTTTATCAGTGACATATCCTGCTATTCTGATCCATATGACTTTGTATATATCAAAAAAGCAACACTATATAAAACTGATATGTGCAAAGATGTGCAAGCTTAGGGGACTGACCCAGCATCCTTCATATACATGTAAGCAGGTGACCGGATGCAACTCACAGATAAGCACAAGGCGGGAATAGACAACAAATTACCTGTATATACTTGAGTATAAGCTGACCCATGTATAAACCGAGGCACCTCATTTTGCCACGGAAAACGGGGTAAGCATATTGACTCAATTATAAGCTGGGTATGCTTTGTCCCTTCATCACTTTCCTGTATGTTTGGCTCCCCCTGTTGTATGCATGGTTCCTCCATCCTCCCCCTGTTGTATGCATGGCTCCTCCATCCTCCCCCTGTTGTATGCATGGCTCCTCCATCCTCCCCCTGATGTATGCATGGCTCCTCCATTCTCTCCCTGCTGTATGCATGGCTTCTCCGTCCGCCCCTGCTGTATGCATGGCTCCTCTGTCCTCCCCCCTGCTGTATGTATGGCTCCTCCATCCTCCCCTGCTGTATGCGTGGCTCCTCCATCGTCCCCTGCTGTATGCATGGCTCCTCCATCCTCCCCCTAATGAATGCATGGCTCGGCGTCCTCCCTCTGCTGTATGCATGGCTCGGCGTCCTCCCCATCCTCCCCTTGTATGCATGGCTCGGCACTGCTCCCCCCATCCTCCCCCCCGTCATATTCACCCACTCCTGGCGCGGTGGCTACAAGTCCTCCCTGCATCTCCCTGTTGTCCCAGCGAGACAGCTTCTTCCTTTGTTCAGCGGTCATGTGGTACCGCTCATTAAAGTAATGAATATGCGCTCCACGCCTATGGGAGTGGAGACGTGTGCATACAATGACTTGTGTATAAGCCGAGAGGGGCAATTTCAGCACAAAAAATGTGCTGAAAATCTCGGCTTATACACAAGTATATACTGTATTTATTGTTTCTGGTATTGGGGAGACTTATAGAACTTGGGAAGCAATTAAACAATAGAAAACAGTGCAAACACAAGTGTATTATACAATGCAGAAGATACAATATATGTTAAAGTTCCATTTGAATAAAAGAGAAGTCTCTTAAATGATTATACTAGTGTCTCTTGGACATGGGTGTTACACGTGTTCCTGGGAGAACTGCTACGCTGTCTCCTCTTGACACAAATGGCCCTGGTGGGTGTCACCAAGTTTTACCGCTATACCACAAGTCCTCCTAATGAAAACTATCAAGGAATGCTAAGCCTCCTTTACCCCAGCCGATACCACCCCACTTGTTGTCGGTGCATTGGTGCCAGAAGTGACACCTGGCTCATTTGTGTCTCCCTTTATGACTGCAAGTGTACTCCCTCAGTTGAAGTCTTCTCTTGGATATTCATTGCTTGACCAGGGTCAAGTGCATACTGGGCCTGGGGGAAAGATGGTTGGGCTTGGCTCTTGGCTGGCATAGTTGGGCCTTGACCGGTGTACTCGGGTCTTCGGATCTCACTTGGCAATGTCCGTGCTATGTCTGACAGCAGTCAGCACCCTGCTAACACACGCTTTACACTGAGGCCTGTCAATCTGTTTTCAGCATTGTCCCTGGTCCACGTCCACACCTCTCTCTCTTTTGATGCCAAATCAGTCCGCGGATTGATGCCCTGGACTTTAATATCCAGCAACTTTGTCATCAAAAGCACCTGACAGGGTGCCACATTTGAAGTCTTCCCTCTTGCAACTCTTCCTGTGCCAGTTGTTTCCTCATGGTCCCATCTAGCCAGTAGGTGGTAGCCTTCCCGCACTAATGGTACATCAAGAGTACTGGTGCCTCCTCTTACATACATACAGCAAAAAAAGGCAGCACTCCAAACTTGATACATTACTCACAAAAAGTTAGAGATATTTGGGTTTCAGTTGAAATTTATGGCAATTGTTAAAAGTTTACATAAAATGATATTTCATCATGAAAGTAGAGCATTTAGAAAGAAGCATGCAATGGTGATTTCCTCAGCTCAAAGTATTTAATGAAAACAAAAGTGAACCACAGTGGTGGGTGTACCTCTCAAAAATATCAGTGTCTCAATAACTTGTCATGTGGCCTTGAGCATCAATTACAGCTTGGCAATGATGTCTCATGCTGTTCACAAGTTGAGTTTTTGTCTGCTGAGGTATGGCTTCCCACTCTTCTTAAAGGGCAGCCCTCAAGTCATTGAGGTTCTGTGGTACAGAGTTACCAGCACTTACATGGCAACTCAGCTGATCCCATAGATTTTCTATGGAATTCAGATATGAAGAAAATGCAGACCACTCCATTTGAGGTAACCCCATCTCCAGCAGCCGTTCACTAATGATGCAACCTCGATGAGCTGCAGAATTTTCCTCCATGCAGCTGAAATTAGGTCTGTGCTGTTCAAGCAAATGCACAATGACTGGATTAAGGATGTTATTCAAGTAGTCGAGGCTTGTCACTGTACCATTCACAAAGTGTAAGACAGTTCTGCTGTGACTAGGCTCACCTGCCAACACTGTAACATCACCACCAGTAAAGTCAAATTTGGTGACAGATAGCTGATGCATAGCGCTCTCCTTGACAACTTCAACATCGTTGGC
>JARQOD010000006.1:146986247-147056048 GCA_033576555.1 Oophaga sylvatica
GGTGATCCGTGGGGTCTTCAGGTGGTGCTCTGCTTAGGTGTTTATCTGTATGGCTTGAGACAGGACACTGATCGCTCAAGACCTACCCCCTATTTTACATAATGAATATTATATATATTGAAAAAAAATCACCTTCTGCAGGCAGGCACCAGTGCTGCAGCATGATCAAACCTATAATGTGTATTTAATTCTTTTATTTGATGGTATACATAAATTAATAAAAGAAAAAAAAATCAGTCTCAAAATGGTGCTGGCTACGCCTGCACAGTAGCAGCTATCAACAATCCGATAGCAGCTACTGAGCAGGCGCCGGTGGTGCCATCTTGCTAGAAAAAAAAAATGACTTATCCAAGATGGCGCCGTCTGCACAGTAGCATCTATCGTATCACCAATAGATGCTACTATGCATGCACTGGCGGTGCCATCTTACTAGTGAAAACAAAATTGTCCCCTCTAAGAAGCCATACTGGTGAATAGCTAAGTAGAGCACCACATGAAAACCCCCTCACAGTCCCGCCCCGGAGCACGAGCATATCATTAACTCCAAAGATAAAACAACAACCACAAGATGGATTTCATCAACCAAGGTATTATTTTATTCAGTATAACGGCGCCGACCTGGCACTGTCTGTAAGTTACTCTGCACAATCCTGCTGACAGGTTCCCTTTAAAGCAATCTGCAATAGTAAAGTTGGACTAATGTTGGAGATGTGGTTTCTATGAATGTGGATGGTGTTGTGTGAAGGACGTAATGAATGACAGTTGTGACTATAACTATATGCATGAAAAATGGATGAGATAGTTTACACGTTGCTTGGATGACAGTTATCTGTTATTCATTTGTACATATGCTTGTATTTTAAAATAATTATTTTATTTGGGGCATGCTTCCTTTATTTGCATTATATGCTTGAAGCAAACTATGGTGGACATTTACCAAGTTACTTTATGTGTTTACTGATCTGTAGGACATTTTGCTATATTTCATTCTGGAACCTGAAGTTGAACTTATTCGCGATTATATTCCAACTGAAATGTCTTTGTGTTTTACAGTTAAGTGTGAGTAATTACAAAATCATTGGCTAAAAGTTAAATAGATTTCACTGTTCAAGTCTAGGATACGTTATTAAGTTACTCCATAGATTATAATATAAGATAATGAATTTTCTGATTTTGTATTCTGACCAGGAAAAGATGTATTTTTAGGAAAGCGTTATTTTCTGTACTAAATATGAACTCTCAAATGTGAGGTTGAGATGGAAACTGATGATTAGACTGTCGGATTCAATTATTCTGAAATGGTCTCTTCTTAGAGTTTCAATTACAGTTCTGTGGTGTGCTGGTCTGAGTGGTAAATAGTATTTGGTCCTCAGTCATCAATCTGAATCAACAAAAGTCTTCAACATGAGTAATATCAGCCCATCTATATCAATGTTTTGCTGAAATTTCAGTTTAATATGCTGTAGAAACTGAACGCAGCACAAAATAAATGTGTATGCTAGCTTGTGACACAGTGTATGTCAAGGTAATCACATTTTACTGTAGCAAAAACCATCCTGTTCTACTTTCACAGGATATGAAATACTGGCATATTTGCTATATTTTATAAAAATTCAGTACACATTCTTTCCTCACAATTTTTAGGGGCCTACACTTTCACTTGTGATTCTTTTACTATTGATATAGTTGAAGAACAGTTTGGGATTAGTTTTACTCTCCTTACCAATGTGTTTCTCTGTTTCCATTTTGGAAGTATTTTTCTCCCTATAGTTTTTTAGAGCTTCAACGGTGCCATCCTGCTTCAGTAGTTTAAATGCTTTCTTTTTACAGTTAGTTGCCACTCTTACTGGGTTTTTCCTATTTCTTGTCCTTTTATTCCCACAAGGTATAAACCGCTTACAGTGCCTATTTAGGATGTTCTTAAACATTTTCCATTTATTATCTGTATTCTTATTTCTGAGAACATTGTCCCAGTCAACCAGATTAAGGGCATCTCTAAGCTGGTCAAATTTTGACTTCCTAAAGTTCAGTGTTTTTGTGACTCCCTGACAAGTCCCCATAGCGAAAGAAGAGTGAAAATGTACAATATTGTGGTCGCTAGATGCCCGACAACCTGCAGATTTGTTATTCTGTCAGGTCTATTAGATAGCATTAGGTCTAAAACTGCTGCTCCTCTGGTTGATTCTGCACCAATTGTGAAAGATAATTTTTCTTAGTTATTAGCAGAAACCTGTTGCCTTTATGGGTTTTGCAGGTCTCTGTTTCCCAGTTAATATCCGGGTAGTTAAAGTCCCCCATAACAAGGACCTCATTATGGGTTGCAGCTTCATCTATCTGCCTTAGTGGTAGACTTTCCATGATTTCTGTTATATATTATATATTATATTTGAGAATTTTGTTACTATTTTTCCTTCCATGTATTTCGACCCATATGGACTCGACATCCTCATTTGCTTGGCTAATATCCTCCCTTAAAGTGGACTTTAGACAAGACTTTACATTAAGACCAAACCCTCCTCCTCTCCGATTTTTACAATCTTTTCTAAACAGACTGTAGCCCTGTAAGTTAACTGCCCAGTTATAGCTTTCATCTAACCATGTCTCGGTTATTCCCACTATGTTATAGTTACCTGTAGATATTTCTGCTTCTAGTTCTTCCATCTTGTTTGTCAGGCTTCTGGCATTTGCGAGCATGCAGTTTAGAGGATTTTGTTTTGTTCTAATCTCCTCCCTGCGGATTGTTTTAGAAATTTTCTTACCTCCCTACCGAGTATGTTGACTTGGGTCTTTTTGCCGCACCTCATATCCTTCATCAGTATATTTTCTGGCTTCATGTTTGTGTCTAACGTTTTTCTTCCTGTCCCTGAGTCGCCCGCCAGGGCCGTGGGGTACTCGGCACCGAGCCCGTTCACTTCTATGGGGGATGTCACGGCGACACAGCTCGGTCCGTGGCCCTGGGCACTCACTGAAAAGGGGGATATTTACAGGGGATTAGTGTTTGTAGGATGTTCGTGACGCCACCTGTGGTACCTGGTCAGGGTGACCAGCGCTGCTGTATGGGTCCGCTGAAGGGTTGGTGTTGGGCAGCAAGGTGTTAAGCCTTCCACAGGCAAGGCTGGGGTCCTTCAGGGTAAACGGGGTGTAGGGGTGCAGGATGAATGAGTGGAGTTCAGCCGTAGGAGCAATAATGTGAACACACACACACAAGTCTCTTTCTGTACCTTTACTGATGGAAATTGCAGGCAGGGTGAAGGATGCACGTCCAGTTCTTCCCACTGAGTAGGTGTAGGGCCTCCTTACTTCTATAATGTGAGTCTCTGACCTGTATGAAATGAGGCCTAACTCTGTCTTCAACTTTACACGCCCGGCTGATTTTGTGGTAGGGCCTTCTCTTGGATAGAACAGTGTCTCTGTTTGCAGGGCCCTGCTAGACTCCGTCTTCCTGACCCCGGTTACGTATCAACACTCGTGGGCCCCTGCGACCTGTAGTCCCACAGGGTCTCCGGTATCTCCTACTAGTCGTGTCGATTCTAGAAAGCTCGGACCCGGTGTCCGGTTATTCAGAGTAGAGGTAAGCTATCAATGCTATTTCCACCTCTGTTACTCTCTTCTTATCTTCCACTTGCCTTTCGTCCTACTCGACCCTCACATAAGCACACTAGCAGATGGTGGACTGCTTCTTCTCCTTTCTTCACCGCTCTCAAAGCGTTGGCATGCTTGCTCACTGAACTGAACTCGGTTGACTCAATTCTGACTAGGCTGGAGTGGCTATCTTTCCACTTGTACTAGCCTCCACACATTGAACTAAGCTTAGAGCTGCAGATTTCAGGTTCTTTCAATAACTGCTGTTCTCTCTCTCTCACTCACTTCCAAGCTCTGCCTGGAGCTGCTATCAGTCTTCTCCATCTGTCCTGCACTTGGCTTTGCAGACTAACTGATCTGTGCTCGCTCCTAGAGCTAACTCTCTACTTGCTTCTCTCCAAGAGAACTAACAACTCTCTTCTCAACTTTCTGAGGTGTCACTGCAGGCTGCAGCCCTCAGACTACTCTGCTCTTTGAGAGAACTAATCTGCTCTCTGTGGCTTCACCATCCTTATATACTCTAAAAAGGCTCCCTCTGGTGGCTCTAGGGATTAGTGAAGATGTGTGTATGCATATTGGGTCCTCTAGTGGTCATTACCTTCAGTGCATCCCTCTGGGAAATGAGATTCCAAGCGCAGCTGGGCTCTACATCCCCTCTTCTTCTAGTTTAACGCCCTCCTGATGAGTGTAGCGAGTCTTCTGGCGCATGTGTGTTTCCCAGCTTTGTTGAGGTGTAGTCCATCTCTGGCGAGGAGTCCGTTGTACAGGTAATTCACACAGTGGTCTGTTGTGAACGCTCTGGATCTGACTTTGTAGTTTGGGCTCCCTCTGGTGGCTGCTGATAGTAATGAAGCTCCTTTGGCTGACAGAGGTTCGTCAGCTGGGAATGATGATTGGCAATCTGGTGTTGATGACTGGGGAGATTTAAGTAAGCTACCTTCCCATGATCCTCACTGGTGATTTGTTCTTCCTGGTCCCGTTTGGAAGTCAGCTCGCTTCCTGCTTGTCCTGCAACTTTCAGATAAGTTATTTGCTGTTTATTTCTGTGGCATTCGTTTTTGTTCTATCTCAGTTTTCTGCCCTCCTGGAGTTTGTACAGCCAGGTTCCCCTGCTGGGGCCTGTGCTGGCCTCTGTTTCTCTTTTGCCATTGTTTTGTATTATCAGTTCCCTGTTATATCAGTATCCGCTTATTTGCTACCAGTTACACCGGAGTTTTGATCTAGCGGGGGAGAGATCGTGTGGTCTTAGTATTTTTGTATATCAGAACGAGTTGGAGTTTTTGCCGGATTGCAGACAGTATTCTTTCCGCTATCTCGCCCGATTTGAGACTGGCCCTGGATGAATTTCAGGGGGATAAACCTGAACGTTGTCCTGTGGGGAAATTTTTTGTCCCCGATCAATGGAGGAAGAAAATAATGTCTGAAATTCATTGCTCCGCGTTGGTTGGTCATCCCGGTATTTTTGGTAGCAGAGATTTGGTGAGTTGGTCCTTTTGGTGGCCTACTTTATCTTGTGATGTCAGGAATTTTGTGCAGTGCTGTGGGACTTGTTCTCGGCCCTAACCCTGCTCTCGCTCTAGTGGATTGTTAATGCCACTGCCTGTGCCCAGGAGGCCATGGACCCATATCTCTATGGATTTTATTTCCGACCTCCCTGTCTCTCAGAGAATGACTGTTATCTGTGTGATCTATGATAGATTTTCCCTGATCGTCCATCTTGTGACACTGCCGAAGTTGCCATCCTCTTCCGAGTTGGTGCCCTTGTTTTTGCAGCAGGTGGTTAATTTGCACGGCATTCCGGAGAACATTGTGTCTGACAGAGGAGTCCAATTTGTTTCCAGATTTCGGAGAGCCTTTTGTTCTAAACTGGGAGTTGAGTTGTCTTTCTCCTCTGCGTTTCACCCTCAGACCAATGGGCAGACTAAGAGAACAAACCAGACTTTGGAAACTTATTTGAGATGTTTTGTGTCTGCTGATCAAGATGACTGGGTCTCTTTTTTGCCCTTGGCTGAATTCGCTCTAAATAATAGGGCTAGTTCGGCCACTTTGATGTCCCCTTTTTTCTGCAATTTCGGGTTTCATCCTCGGTTTTCTTCGGGGCAGGTGGAGGCTTCTGTCTGTCCGGGTGTTGACTCTAAGGTAGAGAGAATGCAGCAGATTTGGGATCAAGTAGTGGATAAATTGTCTCTCTCTCAGGAGATGGCCCAACGGTTTGCCAACTGGCATAGGATGATGGTCCCCGGTTTAAAGTAGGTAACTTGGTTTGGTTGTCCTCAAAAAATATCCCTATGAAGGCCGCGTCTCCAAAATTTAAGCCAAGGTTCATTGGACCTTATAAGATCTTGGAAATCTTTAATCCCGTTTCTTTCTGTTTGGCTCTTCCAGGGACGTTAAAGATTCACAACGTCTTCCATAAGTCTTTATTGAAAAGGTTTGTTGAGCCAGTGGTTCCCATGGCTACGCCCCCTGAGCCAGTCTTGGTTGATTGCAATCTGGTGTATGAAGTGGAGAAGATATCGGATTCTAAGCCAAGGTTCATTGGACCTTATAAGATCTTGGAAATCTTTATTCCCGTTTCTTTCTGTTTGGCTCTTCCAGGGACGTTAAAGATTCACAACGTCTTCCATAAGTCTTTATTGAAAAGGTTTGTTGAGCCAGTGGTTCCCATGGCTACGCCCCCTGAGCCAGTCTTGGTTGATTGCAATCTGGTGTATGAAGTGGAGAAGATATCGGATTCTCGTCTGGCCAGATGGAGACTCCAGTACTTGGTCAAGTGGGAAGGTTATGGTCAGGAGGACAATTCTTGTGTGTTTGCTTCTGACATTCATGCTGAGAGATTGGTTTGCGCTTTTCAACGGGCTCATCCTGATCGGCCTGGTGGCACAGGTGAGGATTCAGTGACCCCTCCTCAAGGGGGGGGTACTGTTGTGAATGCTCTGGATCTGACTTCAGAGTTTAGACTTCCTCTGGTGGCTGCTGATAGTAATGAAGCTGCTTTGGCTGACAGAGGTTGATCAGCTGGGAGCGTTGATTGGCAATCTGGTGTTGATGACTGGGGAGATTTAAGTGAGCTACCTTCCCATGATCCTCGCCAGTGATTTCTTCTTCCTGGTTCCATTTGGAAGTCAGATTGCTTCCTTCTTGTCCTGCAACTTTCAGATAAGTTATTTGCTGTTTATTTCTGTGGCATTCGTTTTTGTTCTATCTCAGTTTTCTGCCCTCCTGGAGTTTGTACAGCCAGGTTCTCCTGCTGGGGCCTGTGCTGGCCCCTGTTTCTCATTTGCTCATGGCTGCTTCTGTGCCTCTCAGTAGTGAGTATCCCACCATTACCACTCTACTAAGTTTCTTGGCTGTACATTTTGTTGTCACTTCTGGGTTGCTGTGTGCCCATTTCTTTGCTTACTGGTAGTGTCTCATCCTTAGGTGTGCCAAATTCGTCCTCCTTAAGGCCTTGGCATCAGTTTCTCAGTTGTGTAGTTGCTGATGTCTCCATGGTCTTCTTGCTTCTTTTGGTCACATGCTTCCACTTGTCTGCTTTTGGAGATCCTTTGACACTTTCTTCATCTTCTGTGACCAGTAAGGATGCTTCTGTTCTGTCTAGGACGTCTTCATTTTCTTTGATGAGTTTCAAAGTTGAAATTCTTTCTTCCAGACACCAGCACATTTTCTTCTAAAAGGGCCAGTAGTCTACACTTCTGGCAGGTGAAGTTGAATTCTACTTCTGGTCGATCTGTGAACATGTAGAACATGTTGCAGCGCACCATATAGGTTGGCACATCTGCCATGTTGCTACTAGGTAATGCTGACTTGCTATGTGTCTTTTTTCTTGTGTAATCTACTGTGTGTAACCTTCTTGTGTAATCTACTCACTTAGCCAAGCTTACTTGCAATAATGTCCTAGAGACAAAATTTGCTTGCCTTAAAGCGAGCGGTTTGGCAATGCTTTCCAAGCAGCTGGTCCCGGCTGTACCCAATGATCTTCTTGCTAAGGCAGACCCTTCGCTTTTCCCAGAAGGCACCTGGAATATGCAAATTGTCCGCCTCAAGCTTCAATCCCTGGTTTGGCGATGCTTTCCAAGCAGCTGGTCCTGGCTGCACCCAACCATCTTCTTGCTAAGGGAGACTCTTCACTTTCCCCAGAAGGCACATGGAATGCAAATTGTCCTCCTCAAGCTTCAATCCCTGGTTTTCCAATAGAATATATATAAGGCAGCACTCCAGACAAAACAAAACTGAAATTGAAAAAATGGACTTTATTGAATCCAAATGGCAACGTTTCGGTTCATAGAATCTTTCTCAAGCCTGTTACATGTGTTACATGTTTTGACATTCAATGTTTAGAAAGTAAACCTTCGCTACCTAGAAGTAACAAAGGCAAGTGATTAGTTAAAGAATGACATATTAACACTTGGACTTGCACTGTGGTAGGTCTAACACAATGATAATTATTACTTTAATTATTCTAAACAACCAAGTTGTACATTAACTTATCATTAGAGATGAGCGACTTTCCCTTTTTTCATGTCGAGTCGGGTTTCATGAAACTCGACTTTCGCAAAAGTCGGGTCGAGCGAAATCGGCCGACTATCAGGTAAAGTCGGTGGGTCGACCGAAACACAAAACCCAATGCAAGTCAATGGGGAAGCAAAGTCGGCAGGGAGTGGAGGACAGTAAACACACCTACACTGCCCATTTTCAGAGCCGGCGGGCGGCTCAACAAAAGAGCGGTGCCGACGCGGTTTTGAGCGGCGCGGCATTCAAATCCCTCGCCATTGGCTGAGCGGTGCCACCTGCCTTTGCTATGTGTGTGTGTGCGAGGCTGTGTGTGTGTGCGTTTGTGTGTATGTGTGTATGCAGGCATCGTCCGATGGGACTACAAGTCCCATCCGGCTATGCCTGCTACACTGTCAGTGAGTGACAGATTAGCCAATGATGGGACAGTAGTAGTCCCATCATCTGGCTAATGTGTAGAATGTAAAAAAAAACATACATTACATACACAACATACAGAACATGCAACATATAACACATAATATACATATAACATACAACATAAACTTACAGAACATACATATAACACATAACATACAGAACATACATATAACATACAACACATAACATACATGTAACACATAACATACAGTACATACATATAACACATAACATACAGTACATACATATAACATACAACACATAACATACATATACAGTGGGTTCGGAAAGTATTCAGACCCCTTTAAATTTTTCACTTTTTGTTTCATAGCAGCCATTTGGTAAATGCAAAAAAAGTTCATTTTTTTCCTCCTTAATGTACACTCTGCACCCCATCTTTACTGAAAAAAACAGAAATGTAGAAAATTTAGCAAAATTATTAAAAAAGGAAAACTGAAACATCACATCGACATAAATATTCAGACCCTTTGCTCTGTATTGAGTAGAAGCACCTTCTGAACTAGTACAGCCATGTTTTTTCTTGGGAATGATGCAACAAGTTTTTCATACCTGCATTTGGGGATCCTCTGCCATTCTTCCTTGCAGATCCTCTCCAGTTCCGTCAGGTTGGATGTGAACGTTGGTGGACAGCCATTTTCAGGTCTCTCCAGAAATGCTCAATTGGGTTTAAGGTCATGGTTTTGGCTGGGCCAATCAATAATGATCACAGAGTTGTTCTGAAGCCACTCCTTTGTTATTTTAGCTGTGTGCTTGGGGTCATTGTCTTTTTGGAAGGTGAACCTTCTGCCAAGTCTGAGGTCCAGAGCACTCTGGAAGAGGTTTTCATCCAGGATATCTCTGTACTTGGCCGCATTCATGTTTACTTCAATTGCAATCAGTCGTCCTGACCCTGCAGCTCAAAAACACCACAATAGCATGATGCTGCCACCACCATGTTTCACTGTTGGGATTGTTTTGGGCTGGTGATGAGCAGTGCCTGGTTTTCTCCACACACCCCGCTTTGAATTATCACTAGTGTTGAGCGATACGATACTGCAAATATCGGCTATCGGCCGATATTAGCTCTATCGGCCTTTCGATAATTCGTTTCGATATTTTCGTCTTATCGAATACCGGAATCGGATTTGTCACTGTCACTGTCTGTGTCCGTCGGTCGGGTCTGTCACTGTCAGTGTCCGTCGGTCGGGTCTGTCAGGAGTCAGCGGCACTTACCTGGCAGAAGATCTCCGGCGGTCACGGCCTGGACTGCTTCATGGCCGTCATCCTCTTCTCCCCGGCGGTCACATGCAGTTTCTCGCGATAACTGCAGTGACTGCTGGGTAATCCCGGCCGTAAAGCAGTCAGTCCGATGACGTCACCGCCGGGGAAGCAGGTAATCAGCTGTGCTGCGTCGCGATGACAGGCTCTGCCTGTCATTGCGATGTAGCAGGGCTGGATCGTCGTGGGACTGTCGTTACTATGGACTGCGTCGGACAGGTGGTATACTGTTGGTTTGTTTTTTTTCTTTTTTTACAGGAGATCGATGGCGTCGCAGGAATGAGAGTACAATAAAAGAAATGAAAAGTGTGTTGTCTCTTTTATTTCATTAAAATACTTTTTTCTTGCTTTGTCTTTTTTTTATGCATATAATAACTTTGGGATAAATAATGGATCGGTGTCTTATTGACACCTCTCCATTATTAACCGGGCTTATTGTCACCGTGCAATCAACGGTGACATTAACCCCTTATTACCCCGCTTGCCACCGCTACATGGCAAGTGGGAAGAGCCGGGTAAAGTGCCACAATTGGCACATCTTTTGATGCGCCAAATGTGGGGCTGCTGTAGCCTGGTATTATCAGGCTGTTGAGGGCCAAAATCCATGGGCCTTGACAGTCTTTTAATACCAGGCCGCAGCAGTCTGCATTTTACTTGGCTGGTTAACAAAAATAGGGGGACCCCTACGCCGTTTTTTTTTTCGAGGGGATCCCCTATTTTTGTTAACCAGCCAAGCTAAGCAGACTGCTGTGGCCTGGTATTATCAGGCTTGCAAGGTCCATGGATATTGGATCCTTACCAGCCTGAAAAACCAGGCCTCAGCGGTCTGCTTCATCTGGCTGGTTAACAAAAATAGGGGGGACCCCACGCCAATTTTTTTCGAGGGGATCCCCTATTTTTGTTAATCAGCCAAGATATGCAGACTGCTGTGGCCTGGTATTATCAGGCTGGCAAGGTCCATGGATCTTGGCTCCTTAACAGCCTGAAAATCCAGGCCTCAGCGGTCTGCTTCATCTGGCTGGTTAACAAAAATAGGGGGGACCCCACGCCAATTTTTTTCGAGGGGATCCCCTATTTTTGTTAACCAGTTCCCTCTGACGTCACTGATTGTGTCCCTGGCTGACCTGAAGTGAAAGTGGAAAGCAATCAATTAAGCTTTCCACTTCCTCTCCTGTCAGCCAGGAGAGGAACTCATTCATTTGGGGGTTTACTGTGAGGCTGCAGCATTAGCTGCGGTCCCTGCAGTAAACATTAACCCTTTCTGAAGGATTACACCGTGGGACCTGACTGTACATCGGATTGGTAAGAATAATTTTGCTTTATTATTTTATTTTTATTACAGGAAATGGTTTTAGCAGGAAAATAAAATATGGTCAAAAACTGTGTGATTATTTCATTAAACTTCTTTTTTATTAAAGTGTGTGTGTTTGATTTTTCTTTCATACAATAGGATTAATAATTGATAGTTGTCTAATTGACAGCTCTCAATTATTAACCTGGCTTAAAGTGACCTTTCAATTGCAAGGTCATTTTAACCCCTTATTAACCCATTCGCCACCGCTACAGGGCAATGGGAATAGACGGGCAAAGTGCCAGAAAGGGCAAATCTAATTAGAGATTTGCCCTTTCTGGGGTGTCTGGGGGCAGATGTTAGTAGCCGGGGGGGGGCAAAAATAATGGTCCCTCTCAGGGCTATTATTATCTGCCCCCACTCACTGGCTTTGTCTGTCTGGTTGCGAAAATAGGGCGGGAGCCCACGCCTTTTTTTTCAGCAATTTTACACCTCATATATATATATACATGTCATTAAATTTGTGACACATATATATATATATTTATAGTTCATACACTTCTACATAGTATAATAGCCGCTAATTCAATTGCCGGCTTTTGTGAAAATGCAGAACCCGACATGAAATGACACTTGGTTTACATAGAGTTAACCATGTCTTTTCATGTAGTTTGATATCTGATTTGCACAAACAATTACATGAGTGTAAGTGTGCAAAATTTCACACCTGTAGGGGTTAATTAAAGGTGTAAATTCGTAGCAAAAAAGTCCGTTTTTTTTTACAACGAATTTACACCTTTAATTAACCCCTACAGGTGTGAAATTTTGCACACATAGACTGATGTAATTGTTTGTGCAAATCAGATTGCAAACGACATGAAAAGACATGGTTAACCCTATGTACACCAAGTGTCATTTCATGTCGGGTGCTTCTGTCTTTTCACAGAAGCCAGCTTTACCCGGCAATTGAATCAGAGGATATTTTACTATGTAGAAGTGTATAAACTATACATATATGTATATATATATATGTCACAATGACATGTATATATATATATATATATGTATTCTATGTGTGTATATTTAGTGTTTACAAGGAAATAAAGGTTTTTTTTAGTTGCGATATTTTGTTCCCATAGACTTACATGGGACTTCCGGTATCGTAATCGGATATCGACGATATTTAGTGATATCGGCGATACAATTTCGATACGATATTTTTAGATATCGAGCAGTATCGCTCAACACTAATTATCACCAAAAAGTTCTATCTTCATCTCATCAGACCAGAGAATCTTATTTCTCATAGTCTGGGAGTCCTTCATGTGATTTTTTTAGCAGGCTTTCATATCTCTTGCACTGAGGAGAGGCTTCCATTGGACCACTCTGACATAAAGGCCCAACTGGTGGAGGGCTGCAGTGATAGTTGACTTTGTGGAACTTTCTCCCATCACTCTACTGCATCTGTGGAGCTCAGCCACAGTAATCTTAGGGTTCTTCTTTACTTCTCTCACCAAGGCTCTTCTCCCACGATTGCTCAGATTGGCTGGATGGCCAGATCTAGTAGGACTTTTGGTGGTCCCAAATGTCTTCTATTTAAGGATTATGGAGGCCACTGTGCTTTTAGGAATCTTGAGTACTGCAGAAATTCTTTTGTAACCTTGGCCAGATGTGTGCCTTGCCACAATTCTGTCTCTGAGCTCCTTAGCCAGTTCCTCATGATTCTCATTTGGTCTGACATGCACTGTGAGCTGTGAGGTCTTATATAGACAGGTGCGTGCATTTACAAATCAAGTCCTATCAGTTTAAACACAGCTGGACTCCAATGAAGGAGTAGAACTATCCTAAGTAGGATCACAATTAAATGGACAGCATTTGACTTAAATATGAGTTTCTGAGCAAAGGGTCTGAATACTTATGACCATGTGATATTTCAGTTTTACTTTCTTAATAAATTTGCAAAAATTTCTACATTTCTGGTTTTTATCAGTCAAGAAGGGGTGCAGAATGTACATTAATGAGAAAAAAATGAACTTTTTTGCATTTACCAAATGGTTGCAATGAAACAAAGAGTGAAAAATTTAAAGGGGTCTGAATACTTTCTGTACCCACTGTAACATACATCACGTAACATTACATATAACGTACAATACATAACATACAGAGCATACATATAACATACAACACATAACATACATAAAACATACAACACATAACATACATATAACACAAAACATACAGTACATACATATAACATACAACACATAACATACATATAACATACAACACATAACATACATATAACATACAACACATAAAATACATAACATACATATAACATACAACACATAACATACAGAATATACATATAACACCTTAAATTCAGAACATACACATAACATACAACACATAACTTACAGTACATACACATAACATACAACACATAACATGCAGAACATACACATAACATATAACATACAGAACATACACATAACATACAACACATAACATAGAGTACATACATATAACACATAACACAGAACATACATATAACATACAACACATAACATAGAGTACATACTCACCAATCACCTATTCCCCAATGCCATCGTCTCCTGTAATAAAAAAAAATAATAAAGCAACCTATACATCACCTGTCCGCCATAGTCCAGATAATAACGAGTGTCCCACGACGATCTCCGGTATAGAACGCTGACATCAGGTGATGTCAGTGCTCTACACCGCCCATGCGATACACTCCTGTGTATCGCTCAGACGCCGGGAGAGAATGATGTCACTACAGTTCATTCACCGGCAATGCTGGGAGAGAAAATTCCCATGCAGCATTGTCATAAAGTGAGAGAATGAACTCAGTGATGCACTGCAGGAGCCATTGTCTCCTGTCAGTGCATCACTGGGAGGCCCTACAGAGCAGTGGCATCACCTGATGTCACTGTTCTATAGGGGAGGCCGTCGTGGGACATTCGTTATTAATTGGACTGCGTCGGACAGGGAGTATATGTTTGCTTTATTTTTTTACGTTTTATTACTGGAGATCGAGGGTGTTGCTTGGATCTGAGCGTATAATAAAGATATGAAAACCGTGTTGTGTTTTATTTAATTAAAATATGTTATTCTTATGCATGTGTTGTTTTTTTAACCCTTTATTAATATAAGATTAATAATGGATAGGCGTCTTAGAAGCAACCCCACACATGAATGGTTTCAGGATGCTTAACAGTTGGCATGAGACAAGACTGGTGGTAGCGCTCACCTTGTCTTCTCCGAATGAGGCGTTTTCCTGATGTCCCAAACAATCGAAAAGGGGATTCATCAGAGAAAATAACTTTACCCCAGTCCTCAGCAGTCCACTGCCTGTACCTTTTGCAGAATATCAGTCTGTCCATGATGTTTTTTCTGGAGAGAAGTGGCTTCTTTGCTGCCCTCCTTGAGACCAAGCCTTGCTCCAATAGTCTCCGCATCACAGTGCGTGCAAATGTACTCACACCTGCCTGCTGCCATTCCTGAGCAAGCTCTGCACTGCTGGTAGCCCGATACCGCAGCTGAAACACTTTTAAGAGACGGTCCTGGCGCTTGCTGGTCTTTCTTGGGCGCCCTGGAGCCTTTTTGGCAACAATGGAACCTCACTCCTTAAAGTTCTTGATGATGTGATAGATTGTTGACTGAGGTGCAATCTTTCTAGCTGCGATACTCTTCCCTGTTAGGCCATTTTTGTGCATTGCAATGATGACTGCACGTGTTTCTTTAGAGATAACCATGGTTAACAGAAGAGAAACAATGATGCCAAGCACCAGCCTCCTTTTAAAGTGTCCAGTGGTGTCATTCTTACTTAATCATGATAGATTGATCTCCAGCCATGTCCTCATCAACACCCACACCTGTGTTAATGGAGCAATCACTGAAAAGAGGTTAGCTGGTCCTTTTAAGGCAGGGCTGCAATGATGTTGAAATGTGTTTTGGGGGATAAAGTTCATTTTCTAGCCAAATATTGACTTTGCAAGTAATTGCTGTTAAGCTGATCACTCTTTATAACATTCTGGAGTATATGCAAATTGCCATTAGAAAAAGTGAAGCAGTAGACTTTGTAAAAATTAATACTTGTGTCATTCTCAAAACTTTTGTCCATGACTGTATATGGCACATGGTATAAGGTACAGAGATAAGACATATTACTTGATAGCGGTAAGTACCTCAAATTGTTAACCTGAACCCATACCACCAAATATGTTCCAAACAGCCAAGGTAAAGAAATACTAGGATAATTACCAAATTATGCTCAGGTCAGCTGGCTCACAGCCCATCCCATTATTAGGGCCATATAATACGGTCCGATGTTTATACGGTGTGTGTGACTCCGGCCATAGACAGATAGATAGATAATAGATAGATAGACAGATAGCTAGATAATAGATAAATAGATAGATAGATAATAAATAGATGATAGATAGATAATAGATAGATAGAAGACAGACAGATAGATAGATAATAGATATAGATAGATAGATAGATAGATAGATAATAGATAGGTAGATAGATAGATAGATAGATAATAGATAGATAATAGACAAATAGATAGTATAGATAGATAGATAGATAGATAGATAGATAGATAGATAGATAGATAGATAGATAGATAGATAGATAGATGACAGATAGACAGATAGATCATATATAGACAGATAGATAGATAGATAGATAGATAGATAGATAGATAGATAGATAGATAGAAGACAGATAGAAAATAGATAGATATTACATAGATAATAGATAGATAGAATGGTTCATAAATAGTTAAAGACCCACGCGCACACACACACACAAAATCTTCACGCAATAGCATTACTTTAAAAAAATGGGAAAAATAATGGCGTGGGCTCCCGCGCAATTTTTTGCACCAGAGGGGGAAAGCCGATGGCTCGGGACAATATTTCTAGCCTGGGAAGGGGTTAATACCCATGGAGCTTCCCAGGCTGTAAATATCAGCCCGCAGCTAGCCTTTACTGGCTATTAAAATAGGGGGACCCCAAAAAAAATGACGTGGGGTCCCACAGTAATTAATAGCCGGAAAGGCTACGCAGGCAGCTGCGGGCTGAGATTCATAGCCTAGAAAGGGGCCATGGAAATTGGCGCACCCCCTGGCTAAAAATACCAGCACCCAGCCGCCCCAGAATTGGCGCATCTGTACGATTCACCAATTTCAGCACTTAGCCCCTCTCTTCCCTCTCCCCTCTAGCGGTGGGATATGGGGTAATAAGGGGTTAATATCTCCTTGCTATTGTAAGGTGACATTAATCCCGGTTAATAATAGAGAGGCGTCAATAAGACGCCTATCCATTATTAATCTTATATTAATAAAGGGTTAAAAAAACAACACACGCATAAGAATAAAGTATTTTAATGAAATAAAACACAACACAGTTTTTATATCTTTATTATATGCTCAGATCCAAGCGCCGCCCTCGATCTCCTGTAATGAGACGTAAAAAAATAAAACAACCATATACTCCCTGTCCGACGCAATTAATAATAAATGTCCCTCGACTGTCTCCCCTATAGAACAGTGACATCAGGTGATGCCACTGCTCTGTAGGGCCTCCCAGTGATACACTGACAGGAGACAATGGCTCCTGCAGTGCATCACTGAGTTCATTCTCTCACTTTATCGCAATGCTGCGTGGGAATTTTCTCACGCAGCATTGCTGGTGAGAGAATGAACTGTAGTGACGTCATTCTCTCCCGGCGTCTGAGGAGTGTATCGCAGGGGCAGTGTAGAGCGCTGACATCACCCGATGTCAGCGTTCTATACCGGAGATCGTCGTGGGACACTCGTTATTATCTGGACTACGGCGGACAGGTGATGTATAGGTTGCTTTATTATTTTATTTTTATTACAGGAGACGATGGCATCAGGGAATAGGTGATTGGTGAGTATGTGCTCTATGTTATGTGTTGTATGTTATGTGTATGTTCTGTATGTTATGTGTTATATGTATGTACTGTATGTTATGTGTTGTATGTTATATGTATGTTCTGTATATTATATGTTATGTGTATGTCCTGTATGTTATGTGTTGTATGTTATGTGTATGTACTGTATGTTATGTGTTATATGTTATATGCATGTTCTGTGTTATATGTATGTACTGTATGTTATGTGTTATATGTATGTACTGTATGTTATTTGTTGTATGTTATATGTATGTTCTGTATGTTATTTGTTGTATGTTATATGCATGTTATGTGTTGTATGTTATATGTACACTACGTGTTGTATGTTGTATATATGTACTGTATGTTACGTGTTGTATGTTATATGTATGTACTGTATGTTATGTGTTGTATGTTATATGTATGTTCTGTATGTTATGTGTTGTATGTTATTATGTATGCTCTGTATGTTATGCGTTATATGTATGTTCTGTATGTTATGTGCTATATGTATGTTCTGTATGTTGTGTTATATATGTACTGTATGTTATGTGTTATATGTATGTTCTGTATGTTATGTGTTGTATGTTATATGTATGTTCTGTATGTTATGTGTTGTATGTTATATGTATGTTATGTGTATGTACTGTATGTTATGTGTTATATGTATGCTCTGTATGTTATGTGTTATATGTATGTTCTGTATGTTATGTGTTATATGTATATCTGTATGTTATGTTTTATGTATGCTCTGTATGTTATGTGTTATATATATGTTCTGTATGTTATGTGTTGTATGTTATATGTATGTTATGTGTTGTATGTTACATGTATGTTACATGTATGTTATGTGTTATATGTATGTTCTGTATGTTATGTGTTGCATGTTATATGTATGTTATGTGTTGTATGTTACATGTATGTTCTGTATGTTATGTGTTATATGTATGTTATATGTATGTTATGCGTTGTATGTTATATGTATGTTCTGTGTTATATGTTGTATGTTCTGTATGTTGTGTATGTAATGTATGTTTTTTTACATTCAACACATTAGCCGGATGATGAGACTACTACTGTCCCATCATTGGCTAATTTGTCACTCACTGACAGTGTAGCAGGCATAGCCGGAAGGGACATTTAGTCCCATTAGACGATGCCTGCATATATATATATACACACACACACACAAAGCCGGGCGGCACTGCTCAGCCAATGGCGGGGGATTTGAATCCCGCGCCGCTCATTGGCTGAGCTGCCCGCCGGCTCTGCCAATGAGTGGCGCCGCTTTGGCGGGGGATTTGAATTTTCCAATGAGCGGTGCCGGCGCGGCTTTGGTGGGGGATTTGAATCCCGTGCCGCTCAAAGCTGCGTGGCACCGCTGCACACGTCATCTCATTGCCCACAGTGTACATTCTTGCTCATTGGTGAAAAAAAGGCGCCTGCAAGCGGCGAAACCCGACATTGGCGCTGGGGTCGCCGAAGACTCGGCCGACTGCACGCTATGGTCGGGTTAATTTCATGATACCCGACTTTGGCGAAAGTCGGCGATTTTTGAATCTGACCGACCTGTTACGCTCAACTCTACTTATCATCAAGTTGTTTAAATGTCTTCTCTTCTCCAATTTCTTGTCTGCCTCAGAGCTTTAATATTCCAAACACTGATCTACTCACATCATGAAGTTCGTTTCCTCTAACCTTTCATGGACTTGAACTCACTATTGATGAGCGAGTATACTGGTTGCTCAGGTTTTCCCGAGTATGCTCGGGTGTCCTCTGGAGTATTTGGGTGTGCTCGGAGATTTAGTTTCTGGTGCCTAGCTGCATGATTTGCGACTGCTTGACAGCCTGAATACATGTGGGAATTCCCTAACAAACAGGCATTCCTCACATGTATTCAGGCTGTCCAGCAACCACAAACCATGCAGCTGCGTCGTATAGAAACTAAATCTCCGAGCACGCCAAAATACTCGGAGATCAGCCGAGTATACTCAGGAAAACCTGAGCAATGAGTATACTCGCTCATCACTAGAACTCACAAACTTCAGTTGATTATTTTACAAACTGTGTAAAAAAATTGCCCAAAGAGATAGAAAATGACATTTTGAACTCAGTTTAAGACTGTAAGTAATGCTGTAATTTAGAATCAGTAAAAGTAAAGCAATTAACTTCAAAAAAAGAGAATTAGTCTTATAAATCAGTGTATGGTTATCAGTGGTGAGCATTAGTTATATGTAAGTAATTAATGCAACTTGTGTTTGTAATAAAACACTGTACAACTTCGGGCTAGACATCTAAAGATTTTGGATTCACATATAGTAAATCTAACTGTTTTCAGAAATGAATAGCCAGGGAAAAATGGAATAATTACCATAACTGACCTATTTAGGCAAATAATTCTAATAATTATATTTACACCATAAGCTATAAATTTTTTCAGTGCTTGAGAACTTAGAAAAGCAAAAGATGATGGATGGCTTTAATTTACTCAAAACAAAATTCTTGCATAACTATTAAATTGTCCATTGTGAAATACAGCAAAAGTATTTCTAAAAATCAGGCCAAAACTACTTTTTCTTTAGAGACAAGTCATTAAAATTGTAGGGTTCAAACTTCTATGGAAACAATTTGATATTACATATTTTCCCAAGACTAAAATAGATAAATATGGTAATCATAAAAAGGCCTATCTGCAAATAATATATATATATATATATATATATATACAGACTGTATATATATATATAAACACATATATTTATTTATAAAAATATAAAATTGAGAACAACTACCTATAATTGATTTTCTGTTAAAACTTTCATGTAAATGCTGGAATAATAACTAATAAACATTAACATTGAATGCTGCTAATTAATGATAATTTCAGTAGGTGAAGTGACTGATGGCTCATTTGACCTGTCCAACAGCTTACTTTACAGGAATGATTATAATTACGGCTACAAATGCCATAAGTATGCGTTGGTCTGCGAGTTCTGGTCAGTTTCACAGTTTAAGTGCAGCTTTAGGCAAGGTTTTCTGAGTCTTTATGGAGCGCTATTGATTGATTTTACCTATTGAGAATAAGCTGCAGGACAGAAGATTACATACAACCTTTGTATTCCTTCAGACTGTTGCTGCAGATTGACAGTTAAAATGAATCATTTGTGCAGCAAAATGCCTCTGTGTAGCCTGTGTCTTAAAGTGTTATTTCTATCCATTACCATGTATGGATGAGACCGCAAGAACAGCATCCAAACGGCAACCACAAGAGGTGAGGCTATGGAAACATCTGACCTACAGTATTTCCAGCAAACTAGGCTGTTTCTTTAACTTCGGTGTAATGGAAAAGTTTAGCTCACTGTTCCCGTTACATTATTTCTATAGGAGTTAGGGAAACAGCATAGCACAGTCGCACTCGGCTCTTTCATGAACACCTTTGGTTCTGGGTGGCATTTGACCGCATTATTCCTATCCGTGGCATGAAAGGCAGAGATGGGAATAACCCCTTGGGGAATGTTTTACACACACCACTTCAATGCATTTTTTATTTATTCAATTTTTGAAGCCAACATATGGAATATATTCTACTTCGCTCTTTTTTTCCAGTCCATTTTCAGTTTTGGATTCAAAAATTGCATAGAAATGCATCAATACAGCATGTGTGATGTGTTAATAAGAAGTGGTGAACAATCTCCTCAGCAATTTTGAATTCATAAACAGAATACAATTACAACTTCAATAAATATATTGCTATGATGTTAGAAGTGTAGGACAACAAAAGCTCTAATTTTATTGAATGGTAATTAAGAAAAAAGAAAAACATACATGTTGAATTTCTAATTTGGTTTTATTTTTTTGCCTGTATGGATTGGATGGGTTATTACAACATCTGGTGAGAATTTCAAGTCAGTAGCACTTTTAGAAATATATTTATATGCGTTTATACTTAGTCACGCATCTCTATCCCCATCTACCCATCCATACATCATATTACAGCAGAGCATGTTTAGCAAATAGATGGTGAGTGGGGCATACATTGTATTGTCTGGGCTGGTGTACCATTGTTTTGTGTGTAACTTCTATGTACTGTATATATAAACTCTGCTGTATACATACAGATAATAGAGAGAGTTGTGGAGGGAGAATTGTATTTAGAAGGATGAGAGAGCTGTGTCAGCAGTAGAGTTGAGCGATACTTTCCGATATCCAAAAGTATCGGAATCGGAATGGTATCGCCGATACCATTAAAATATCGGCGATACCCGATACCGATACCGGAAGTCCCATGTAAGTCTATGGGAACAAAATATCGTAACTAAAAAAACCCCATTCTTGCCTTGTTGGTTAATTGTACATGAAGGAAAACAACAAAGAGTAATGTACAATGTATTGTGGAAGGTTGAGGAGACATTAAAGGCATAGATGTTTAACCCAATCAAATGGAATAGCATAGATATTTTTTTTTTTAAAGATGTTCGGATTGACGAAGAAATTGACAATGTTGTTAACGTTTTTTCTATTTTGGCAAATATGTATATTTCACAACTTCCATGCTCTTCACCTTTTTAACTTTTCACACACTTTCTCCTTCATAATCTTCTGCAGCATCATCTTTTTCATCAAATTATTCTTCATCTTCACCTTCTTTATCTTCTTCTTAAACTTCTTGCTATTCATCTTTTTGTTAACATTACTCAGATTCTTCTTATTAAACTATTATTCTTATTCTTATTGTACTTCATCTTCTTCATCATATTCTTATTTGTGACAGAGAATCCTGTACTTGTAATCTGTCAAAGTATGAATTTTTCATCCTTCCGTTCTTGCTGTCACAAAAGATTTAAATTACAACAGTATTTGTCCGTGTTCAGTTTAGCCTGCATCAGCAGGCATTTTCCAGGGGCACCACGAGGAGGAACGGACTCACACCCATAAACACTGCTTAGTCTTCTTCTGCTTAGAATTTAGAGCATATATTTTGCTCTTCATTTTGGTCTTATACTTCATGTTCTTCTGCTTTTTGATCTTCTGCTTATTGTTCTTAAGTCTCTTGTTCTGTATCTTGTAGTTTGTCTTAACCTTCTTAGTCCTGTTTGGTAATCTTTTATTTCTTCTTTGTGATGGTGTTTAGGCTGGTTGGCTTGATGCTCGTCGTCCTTGTGGTTGTCATCTTCTTCGGGTGGTCATCAGGGTCGTCGTCTTCATTGTTGGAGATCCAGAGTGATTACCCAAAAAAGCATTGAAAAAATCTTCAATTTGTAAATGTAGCAGAAGGTACAAGAGCCAATGCAAGTAACGAGGACCAGCTGACTGTGCTGGAACCCGGAGGGGGAGCAGAAGGAAAAGAGCCAATGGCACAACCGAGGACCAGCTGACGTTACTGGGACACGGTTACTAAGCAGGAGGTACCTGTGCTCCAAAGCACTACCAAGGACCAGCAGACGTTGCTGGAACTCGGATACCGAGATGGAGGCACCTAGGCCAAAGGCACTGCGGAGAACCAGCTGACGGTACTGGAACACGGACGTGTAGCAGAAGGTACAAGAGCCAATGCAAGTAACGAGGACCAGCTGACTGTGCTGGAACCCGGAGGGGCAGCAGAAGGAAAAGAGCCAATGGCACAACCGAGGACCAGCTGACGTTACTGGGACACGGTTACTAAGCAGGAGGTACCTGTGCTCCAAAGCACTACCAAGGACCAGCAGACGTTGCTGGAACTCGGATACCGAGATGGAGGCACCTAGGCCAAAGGCACTGCGGAGAACCAGCTGACGGTACTGGAACCCGGACGGGTAGCAGAAGGTATCCATGGAAATTTAAGATGACAGGCCGCGAGCCGGCCGCAGTTACCGAATCCCACAGTACTACAGTGGGTGATTGTCCTATTGTCACAACGGAAACAGCCTTTATTTGCATATCCCGCAGCACACATAGGAAGCACCTAAACTCCAAGCACCATAGAGTCGGCTAACCCGACCGCAACACGACAGGACAACTTATTGGAGGCTAAGTGACGTTTACACTGACAGGAAACAGATGGCGTGCTGTAACCAGTCTGGGCAGGAGTGAGTACCCGTGCCAATGACACTTCCGAGCAACAACTGGCGGTGTTGTAGCCCAGGGATGAGAAGAGAACATGGTGGAGGCAGCAGGACTTTTTGCCGTTCACACAGCAGGGGAACAGCTGACATTACTGAACCCCAGTAACACAGGAGCAAGTGTAGACTGTGCTAACAGCACTTCCGAGCTACAACTGGCGGTGTTGTAGCCCAGGGATGAGAAGAGAACATGGTGGAGGCAGCAGGACTTTTTGCCGTTATCACAGCAGGGGAACAGCTGACATTACTGAACCCCAGTAACACAGGAGCAAGTGTTGACTGTGCTAACAGCACTTCCGAGCTACAACTGGCGGTGTTGTAGCCCAGGGATGAGAAGAGAACAGGGTGGAGGCAGCAGGACTTTTTGCCGTTATCACAGCAGGGGAACAGCTGACATTACTGAACCACAGTAACACAGGAGCAAGTGTTGACTGTGCTAACAGCACTTCCGAGCTACAACTGGCAGTGTTGTAGCCCAGGGATGAGAAGAGAACAGGGTGGAGGCAGCAGGACTTTTTGCCGTTATCACAGCAGGGGAACAGCTGACATTACTGAACCCCAGTAACACAGGAGCAAGTGTAGACTGTGCTAACAGCACTTCCGAGCTACAACTGGCGGTGTTGTAGCCCAGGGATGAGAAGAGAACATGGTGGAGGCAGCAGGACTTTTTGCCGTTATCACAGCAGGGGAACAGCTGACATTACTGAACCCCAGTAACACAGGAGCAAGTGTTGACTGTGCTAACAGCACTTCCGAGCTACAACTGGCAGTGTTGTAGCCCAGGGATGAGAAGAGAACAGGGTGGAGGCAGCAGGACTTTTTGCCGTTATCACAGCAGGGGAACAGCTGACATTACTGAACCCAGTAACACAGGAGCAAGTGTTGACTGTGCTAACAGCACTTCCGAGCTACAACTGGCGTGTTGTAGCCCAGGGATGAGAAGAGAACAGGTGGAGGCAGCAGGACTTTTTGCCGTTATCACAGCAGGGGAACAGCTGACATTACTGAACCCCAGTAACACAGGAGCAAGTGTAGACTGTGCTAACAGCACTTCCGAGCTACAACTGGCGGTGTTGTAGCCCAGGGATGAGAAGAGAACATGGTGGAGGCAGCAGGACTTTTTGCCGTTATCACAGCAGGGGAACAGCTGACATTACTGAACCCCAGTAACACAGGAGCAAGTGTTGACTGTGCTAACAGCACTTCCGAGCTACAACTGGCAGTGTTGTAGCCCAGGGATGAGAAGAGAACAGGGTGGAGGCAGCAGGACTTTTTGCCGTTATCACAGCAGGGGAACAGCTGACATTACTGAACCCCAGTAACACAGGAGCAAGTGTTGACTGTGCTAACAGCACTTCCGAGCTACAACTGGCAGTGTTGTAGCCCAGGGATGAGAAGAGAACAGGGTGGAGGCAGCAGGACTTTTTGCCGTTATCACAGCAGGGGAACAGCTGACATTACTGAACTCCAGTAACACAGGAGCAAGTGTAGACTGTGCTAACAGCACTTCCGAGCTACAACTGGCGGTGTTGTAGCCCAGGGATGAGAAGGAACATGGTGGAGGCAGCAGGAATTTTTCCGTTCACACAGCAGGGGAACAGCTGACATTACTGAACCCCAGTAACACAGGAGCAAGTGTAGACTGTGCTAACAGCACTTCCGAGCTACAACTGGCGGTGTTGTAGCCCAGGGATGAGAAGAGAACATGGTGGAGGCAGCAGGACTTTTTGCCGTTATCACAGCAGGGGAACAGCTGACATTACTGAACCCCAGTAACACAGGAGCAAGTGTAGACTGTGCTAACAGCACTTCCGAGCTACAACTGGCGGTGTTGTAGCCCAGGGATGAGAAGAGAACATGGTGGAGGCAGCAGGACTTTTTGCCGTTATCACAGCAGGGGAACAGCTGACATTACTGAACCCCAGTAACACAGGAGCAAGTGTTGACTGTGCTAACAGCACTTCCGAGCTACAACTGGCGGTGTTGTAGCCCAGGGATGAGAAGAGAACAGGGTGGAGGCAGCAGGACTTTTTGCCGTTATCACAGCAGGGGAACAGCTGACATTACTGAACCCCAGTAACACAGGAGCAAGTGTTGACTGTGCTAACAGCACTTCCGAGCTACAACTGGCGGTGTTGTAGCCCAGGGATGAGAAGAGAACATGGTGGAGGCAGCAGGACTTTTTGCCGTTATCACAGCAGGGGAACAGCTGACATTACTGAACCCCAGTAACACAGGAGCAAGTGTTGACTGTGCTAACAGCACTTCCGAGCTACAACTGGCAGTGTTGTAGCCCAGGGATGAGAAGAGAACATGGTGGAGGCAGCAGGACTTTTTGCCGTTATCACAGCAGGGGAACAGCTGACATTACTGAACCCAGTAACACAGGAGCAAGTGTTAGACTGTGCTAACAGCACTTCCGAGCTACAACTGGCGGTGTTGTAGCCCAGGGATGAGAAGAGAACATGGTGGAGGCAGCAGGACTTTTTGCCGTTATCACAGCAGGGGAACAGCTGACATTACTGAACCCCAGTAACACAGGAGCAAGTGTTGACTGTGCTAACAGCACTTCCGAGCTACAACTGGCGGTGTTGTAGCCCAGGGATGAGAAGAGAACAGGGTGGAGGCAGCAGGACTTTTTGCCGTTATCACAGCAGGGGAACAGCTGACATTACTGAACCCCAGTAACACAGGAGCAAGTGTTGACTGTGCTAACAGCACTTCCGAGCTACAACTGGCAGTGTTGTAGCCCAGGGATGAGAAGAGAACATGGTGGAGGCAGCAGGACTTTTTGCCGTTATCACAGCAGGGGAACAGCTGACATTACTGAACCCCAGTAACACAGGAGCAAGTGTAGACTGTGCTAACAGCACTTCCGAGCTACAACTGGCGTGTTGTAGCCCAGGGATGAGAAGAGAACATGGTGGAGGCAGCAGGACTTTTTGCCGTTATCACAGCAGGGGAACAGCTGACATTACTGAACCCCAGTAACACAGGAGCAAGTGTTGACTGTGCTAACAGCACTTCCGAGCTACAACTGGCGGTGTTGTAGCCCAGGGATGAGAAGAGAACATGGTGGAGGCAGCAGGACTTTTTGCCGTTATCACAGCAGGGGAACAGCTGACATTACTGAACCCCAGTAACACAGGAGCAAGTGTTGACTGTGCTAACAGCACTTCCGAGCTACAACTGGCGGTGTTGTAGCCCAGGGATGAGAAGAGAACATGGTGGAGGCAGCAGGACTTTTTGCCGTTATCACAGCAGGGGAACAGCTGACATTACTGAACCCCAGTAACACAGGAGCAAGTGTTGACTGTGCTAACAGCACTTCCGAGCTACAACTGGCAGTGTTGTAGCCCAGGGATGAGAAGAGAACAGGTGGAGGCAGCAGGACTTTTTGCCGTTATCACAGCAGGGGAACAGCTGACATTACTGAACCCCAGTAACACAGGAGCAAGTGTAGACTGTGCTAACAGCACTTCCGAGCTACAACTGGCGGTGTTGTAGCCCAGGGATGAGAAGAGAACATGGTGGAGGCAGCAGGACTTTTTGCCGTTATCACAGCAGGGGAACAGCTGACATTACTGAACCCCAGTAACACAGGAGCAAGTGTTGACTGTGCTAACAGCACTTCCGAGCTACAACTGGCAGTGTTGTAGCCCAGGGATGAGAAGAGAACAGGGTGGAGGCAGCAGGACTTTTTGCCGTTATCACAGCAGGGGAACAGCTGACATTACTGAACCCCAGTAACACAGGAGCAAGTGTTGACTGTGCTAACAGCACTTCCGAGCTACAACTGGCGGTGTTGTAGCCCAGGGATGAGAAGAGAACATGGTGGAGGCAGCAGGACTTTTTGCCGTTATCACAGCAGGGGAACAGCTGACATTACTGAACCCCAGTAACACAGGAGCAAGTGTAGACTGTGCTAACAGCACTTCCGAGCTACAACTGGCGGTGTTGTAGCCCAGGGATGAGAAGAGAACATGGTGGAGGCAGCAGGACTTTTTGCCGTTATCACAGCAGGGGAACAGCTGACATTACTGAACCCCAGTAACACAGGAGCAAGTGTAGACTGTGCTAACAGCACTTCCGAGCTACAACTGGCGGTGTTGTAGCCCAGGGATGAGAAGAGAACATGGTGGAGGCAGCAGGACTTTTTGCCGTTATCACAGCAGGGGAACAGCTGACATTACTGAACCCCAGTAACACAGGAGCAAGTGTTAGACTGTGCTAACAGCACTTCCGAGCTACAACTGGCGGTGTTGTAGCCCAGGGATGAGAAGAGAACATGGTGGAGGCAGCAGGACTTTTTGCCGTTCACACAGCAGGGGAACAGCTGACATTACTGAACCCCAGTAACACAGGAGCAAGTGTAGACTGTGCTAACAGCACTTCCGAGCTACAACTGGCGGTGTTGTAGCCCAGGGTCAAGGAGGATGTTTAAATACTATATCAAGTATTTTCCTTGTTACGTGTCAATTAAAAATGTCTATACTCCAAACAAGAGAAATATAAACTTTAGTACCATAAGATGATGATTTAACTTAAAAAAATATATGTAAATTAATAATTTACAAACATAAACGCATACATTAACATGTTGAAAAGCAATGCAAACCACAATTAAAATAGGTTAAATAATCTGCTATACGGTTTAAAATAAAAGCATACAAGTACACATCAGAATCCATTAATGATGGGTAAGTAACAGTATGTACACCATTTTTATTGTGTAGACAATGAATGGCTGACTTAAAAACATAATCAGAATTACAAGTTTTCTTTGACATTCATAAAACTTTACATTTGGTGAATAATATCACTAAAATTTTTAAAAAAATATCTAAAATTTCCATCATGTAATACTGATAATATGTGCCAATCATTTATATTAACAAAACAAAATTTAAAAAGTGCATAGTGCAGAGTGAAAACAGATATTTATGCCTGACTGTGGACTTGCAAGCATGACAGCGGATAGATAAGGTATATATAGATGAGACTGCATAGCCACAGATGGTGAATGGCGATGTAATACTGTACCTCAATAAAGTGTGCGTTACTACTACATCCTTTTTTTTATCTAGCTTTATAAAAGGTTACGTGCATGTATGGTTGCGCCTTTGTTTGGACGCACAGACTGGCTTCCTGCTGTGACGCGTTGGGTATTGGAGCGTCTGTACGTCTTATGACGCAGACTAACATTCACGGTGCGCATCGTTCATCATCGCAAGCGTACCGACAACACAAAGGCGTTGTCATGACTGCTTTACTCAGTAAACATGCACCTATGATGAAACATACACGCATGTGCCCTATTACATAACAAGCTACAAGAAAAACGAGTGTGAGGTGTGACACAGCTGTTTTGTTAAGGTACAGTATTATATCGACATTGTACAGATGTCGCTATTCAGTCTGATAAATATATATCATTCACGTATTCTATCAGTTGTCGTTCTTTCAGCACCACTTACAGGTATATATTTTGCTATTGTGACTATGCACTATTGACTTTACCAAGGTAATGCATGATTTTTGTTAGCGATTATCATGTTTACATGAAGGACCTTTATGATATGGGCTGTTAACTTTCTAATCAAATATGTATTTTTTAAAATGACACAAATATAAGTAATGTTGAAGAGGACTATTCCTACATGCATTGTTTGCACAATATTACAGGTGTACATCACGTCCCTTAATCAACATTGGATTATTATATTTACTTGTATGCTTTTATTTCAAAGGCAAGAACACTGAAGTATAACCTTCGCACTGCAGCAGTTGTCAAAGTTCAACCCACATTATGCACTTCCAACATTGCAGTATTTGAGTCATCATGATGTGAGTTGGATTTGTCTAAGCTATGGAGTGACAAGGTTGACCATCAGTATCCTAAGCATAAGTAGGCTTTTGTGTTTGCATTTGTTTTCGACATGTGCATATCTGTAATAATATGTCACAATTATTTTGTTACAGATTTGTGACAAAGACAAATCATTTTATGGTTTGAAAGTTGACGTTTCAAATGTTTACAGCTTAGAAATCAGGTGTAGCCTCATATCTATGTGTAGCACTAGACACTTTGAGATGTCATGTTTTTTTCACCATGATTAGGTAGCTAGCAGTAATTTTTGCCGGACACACAGCAGGGGAACAGCAGGCGTTACTGAACCCCACAAACACATCAGCGATTGTTTTCATCTGTGCATCTAACACTTCTGAGCAGCAACTGGCGCTGTTGAAGCCCAGGGTCAAGGAGGGTGTAGGCAGAGGCCTAGTATGAGACGTTTGAAGTTGAAGTTGTAGTTAGCAGCAGTAATTTTTGCCAGACACACAGCAGGGGAACAGCAGGCGTTACTGAACCCCACAAACACATCAGCGATTGTTTTCATCTGTGCATCTAACACTTCTGAGCAGCAACTGGCGCTGTTGAAGCCCAGGGTCAAGGAGGGTGTAGGCAGAGGCCTAGTATGAGACATTTGAAGTTGAAGTTGTAGTTAGCAGCAGTAATTTTTGCCAGACACACAGCAGGGGAACAGCAGGCGTTACTGAACCCCACAAACACATCAGCGATTGTTTTCATCTGTGCATCTAACACTTCTGAGCAGCAACTGGCGCTGTTGAAGCCCAGGGTCAAGGAGGGTGTAGGCACAAAATATTGAGTTATTGCCTTGTTACGTGGCCATTGCAAATGTATGTACTTCAAACAAGAATAAATGAAGTTTTACTAGGACAATAAAATGATGAATTTCAATTCCAAGAATAGAAAAATATTTATACTTGAGAGTCCTCTGTGGTTGATACCGTTTAATGGCTAACTGAAAATATGGTAACAAATTCAAAGCTTTCGAGACTACTCAGGTCTCTTCATCAGGCTAAGACTAAAAAAAAAAAGGAAGAATCACATATTTCTACACACAACAGGACACAGGAATAGGTAAGACAAGTGAGGAGGGACAAGTGAGGGGAGACCGGCCAAAAAATGAGAACAAGGATGAATTATCAGCGCCACACGATAAGACAAAAAATAATGGATTTACCTGTGGCAAAACACTTTTGTATGCCCGTCATAGCATGATGGATATGGAATTACTGGTATTAAAATATAACTTCAAATATGACAAAGATACAAAGGTTTCAGAATATAAGCTCATCATGACCTTTGACACTGTTAGTGATGGAATGAATAGATCACACGGATTTATGTCATTCTATATCAATTAAGGAATCTGCGTCTCTGCCCTTCCAGGGGCATGAAAACACAAAACCAGACCCCAATCAGAGGGCAATAAAACTTTCTATCGTTATCTAGGAACTGTTCCAATATTTATGTTCATCCCTCTGTGAAAATGACAGTTCTGCTACACGTCACTTACTTGTCTTACCTATTGCACTATTACTGTGTCCTGTTGTGTATAGAAATATGTGATGCTTCATTTTTTGGTTTAGTCTTTGCCTGATGAAGAGACGTGAGTAGCCTCGAAAGCTTGCAATTTGTTACCATCTTTTCAGTTATCCTTTCAAAGGTATCAACCACTGCGGACTCTCAAGTCTAAATATTTATCTATCTACTGGCTAACACGGTACAAAGATACACATGTTTCCTAACTTCAAGAATAAAAATAAAGACACTGCAAATATAAACGCATATATGCACATGCCAACAAGAAATGGAACAACACACCACCCAAAAAATTGGTTACAAAATATAGTGTTGTAAATTTAACAATAAAAGTCCATTTTTGTATTTATGAATAATGCTTAAGGAACGCTATGTTAAACCATAACATAGTGAAGACAATGGATTTTGTAATAGTCACTTATCATCATCATCATTGCAATTTAGATGTGACAGTCACAGACATTTCAATTATTTAAGTTAATAAAATAATTACTTTGTACACCATGTATGACATGTCCAGCATGGACTCATCAATGTGATGACACAATAATGTACGATAAAAAATAACCATTTAAAAAAACATAATGCATTGTCACAATTTAAGTGTGTGCCTGCAAGTGTAGGTGAAACAAAGGCTACGGATAGCAAAGGTATATTCTATGTCTGTATCAGACAGTGGACAGCCTCTGATGGGTAATGGCGATGTTATACTGTACGTCAATAAAGTCTGCGGCTGCAATCATGCATTTTTTGCTTGTACAGTGTTGAAGAGGGTAAAAGCATGTCTGGTTGCGCAAGGCTTTATCCGTCAACACTACCTTCCTACTGTCACACGTAGGGTAGGGTAGCGTGTGTCAATTAAATGACTCTATAAAATGTGACGTTACGCAGCGTTATTGCGCCCTAGGGACGCCAAAAATACGACAGCAGTAATCATTTACTGTCTAATACTCCACCTATGACCAACCAAAAAAGACCGTTCCCTCTTTAACAATCTACAAGACTAACAAGCATAATGGTTGACGCTGACTTTATTGAGGTACAGTATTACATCGACATTGTCCATGAGTAACTATGCACTGTGATACTTATATACCATTATTAATTTATATCTGTTGTGGTTGTTTCAACAGCACTTGCAGGTATAACTAGTACTACCTATTGTCAGTATGCATGATGCACTTTCTAGATGTAATAATTTATTATTGCACATTATTACCAGGTTTAGATGCTGGCCATTTCATATATGGTGTGTGAAGTTACAGTTGGCATCAGTATGTGTATTTTATAATGTCTGTCATAAATAAAACTCGTGATGATGATGATGAGGATTTTATGATTCGTACATCCATTGACTGCATTATCTTACAGGTACAGATAAAGTTCCTTAAAAAGCATTAATTGATAAGTATGAAATGTACTTTTATGCATTAATTTCAAAAAGTGAAGACTATGTTTTAGTTTTTGTTACCATTTATAATAGACATGTGCAGATATGCGCTGTGATGACAAATTATTATTTGTCCATATTTGTCATAAAAATTTATCATTCTAGGCCTGGAAAACTTCACAATTTCATGTTTTAAGCATAACAATCAGAGTGACGGCTCTTCCCTATTTGGAGCATATTCGACATGGGTTTTTCTGTGCATGTGTAGGGAACAGGAGACTTGTTGCCGGACACACAGCAGGGGAACAGCTGGCGTTACTGAACCCCACTAACACTATAGCTTGTGTATTGGTCTGTGGACATGACACTTCTGAGCAGCAACTGGCAGTGTTGTAGCACAGGGAGTAGAGTTCAGGTGGTAGAAAGATGAACATAACAGGAGACATGGATAACGTTGCGAACCAGTTATTTAATCTGAAAACGGACAGACAAATTCTGGCGAGATCCATGCCTTGTTCATTTTCAGAAAAGTAAGCCGGTCTACATTATCGGAGGATAGCCGCATGCGACGGTCTGTTAGTACACCACCTGCGGCACTAAAGACACGCTCCGATAATACACTGGCAGCAGGGCAAGCCAGCACCTCCAATGCATACTGGCTAAGCTCTGGCCATGTATCCAGCTTAGAGACCCAAAACTTGAATGGGGAAGAGCCATCTGGGAGTACACTGAGAGGGAAAGACATGTAGTCTGTCACCATCTTACGGAAACGTTGCCTCCTGCTGACTGGAGCCGTCTCGGATGGTATAGACATTGGTGGCGCTGCCACAAAACTTCGCCACATTTGGAACATACTGGTCTTGCCCTGTGCAGAGGCGCTGCTTGTGCTCCCTCTTGTTGCAGAGCTGTCTCCACTGCCTCGACGCACAGAGCTGCTTTGTAAAGCAGTAGCAGCAGCAGTGCTCTTGGCTGGAATGGAGAACATTATGGATTGCACCAGTGTGTCTTGGTACTCCCGCATTTTACGCTCCCGGTTCAACGGTGTGATGAGGCTTTGTAAGTTGTCCCGGTAGCGAGGGTCTAGGAGGGTGTACACCCAATAATCAGACGTGGTGAGAATGTGGGCGATGCGGCGGTCGTTTCTCAGGCACTGCAGCATGAAATCAACCATGTGCTGCAGACTCCCAACTGGCCAAGAAACGCTGTCCCCTGCAAGAGGCGTCATCTCTGCCTGCTCTGCATCACCCCACCCTCGCTCTACATACTGACTAGAGCGTTGTGTACCTCCCTCTGGAGCGATGTCTTCCTCCTCCATTGACTCCTCCTCATCCTCCTCACAAAGTGAACACTGCCCAGCCCTTTGTGAGGAACCACGTTGCGCTGACTGTCCAGAAGGTGATGGAATTTGTGACTCCTCATCCTCCACCTCTTCCAAAACCTCATCCCTTATTGCTTGCAGTGTTTTTTGAAGCAGGCAGATAAGGGGGACAGTCAGGCTGACTAGTGCATCATCTGCACTCGCCATCCGCGTTGACTCATCAAACGCACGCAAAACGTGGCAGATGTCCTTCATAGAGGCCCACTCAGTAGTGGTGAAGTGTGAACGACGCAAATTGCGAGTTGATTGCGCCTGATGCAGCTGATACTCCATTACTGCTGGCTGCTGCTCACACAACCGCTCCAACATATGTAACGTGGAATTCCATCTGGTGGGTACGTCACATATGATGCGATGTTCAGGAAGGCGAAATCTGCGTTGCAGAGCTGCAATGCGCGATCTGGCCATGCTGGAACGTCGCAAGTGAGCGCACTCTAGGCGGACCTTGTGCAGCAGTGCATCAAGATCCGGATAATCCCTCAAAAAACTCTGCACGACCAAGTTGAGCACATGTGCCAGACATGGTATGTGAGTGAGGTTGCCAAGGGCCAGAGCTGCCACCAGATTTCGGCCATTGTCACACACTACCAAGCCTGGCTGGAGATTCGCTGGCAAAAACCACACGTCGCTCTCCTGCTTGATGGCATTCCAGAGCTCCTGCGCTGTGTGGCTTCGATTCCCCATGTAAATTAATTTCAGGACGGCCTGTTGACGTTTGGCCACCGCTGTGCTCATATCGGTCGCATCAGGTAAGCGTTCACGGGTCCATGTGGAGGTAGACCGTGACGGCTCCTGCAGCGATGATTCTGAGGAACTGGAGTAGGAGGAGGAGTCAATGTGGACAGACTTGATTCCTGCAATCCTTGGAGTTGGCAGAACACGTACAGCGCCACTCTCAAGATCTGTACCCGGCTCCACAACATTGACCCAATGGGCAGTGAGGGAAAGGTATCGTCCCTGGCCATAGGTACTGGTCCACGCATCGGTGGTCAGGTGGACCTTGCTACTGACGGCGTTTAGTAGCGCATGTTTAATTTTTCCCTCGACATGCTTTTGCAGACCAGGGACGGCTTGCCTGCTGAAATAAAATCGGCTGGGCACATTGTATTGTGGGACTGCCAATGCCATAAAGTTACGGAAAGTGTCAGTCTCCACCAGCCTGAATGACAGCATTTCAAGGGACAGGAGTTTTGCAATGCCAGCATTCAGAGCCTGTGCTCGTGGATGGTTTGCCGAGTATGGCCGTCTTTTATCCCATGCCTGTGCTACCGATGGCTGTTTTGTGGCCTGGGAGTGTGAGGATGACAGGGAACTTGCAGCTGTGGGTGGAATAACACTGGGTCTCTGGACAACAGTTACAGAGGTTCTTCCATGGCGATCCTGTGAGGAAGCCGAACCAGCTGTGTGTGAGCTGGAGGAAGAGGCTCCAACACGAGCTGAAGATGTAGGTGCTGCTGTAGGTTGGCCTACATCTCCAGTTTGTCTTTGTAACTCAGCTACGTGCTTTGTCCGTACATGTTTCCACATATTTGTGGTATTGAGGTTACTGGTATTTTTACCTCTTTTAACTTTTTGATTACACAGCTTGCATTTGACATAGCAAATATCATCTGCAAGTGTGTCAAAAAAGGACCACGCAGTGCAAGTCCTGAGAGCGCCCGTTTTGGCTGTTGGAAGAGAACTGCTACGAACGGGTGCCAAACTGGAGGGTACAGGCAACCGAGTCTGCAGCCTACCTCTCCCTACTGTTTGGACCGTTGGGGCAATCTCTTCCTCAGAGCTGCTACCACCACCTTCCTGTTCCTCACGCCATGTTGGGTCTTGGACCTCATCATCTCCACTACCCTCTTCCAACACCTGCTGCTGTTGGGTGGTCTGGCCAGCACCTTGCTCAACAGAAAATGGCACCTGAGTCTCATCATCATCAGATGCGTTCTGCGGTGTGCTGACCATCGGCACTGGCTCACCGGCCTCTTCAGATTCAGAGAGACACAGCTGTTGCGCATCACTGCACACTGCCTCTCCTTCACATTCCAGAATGCTGCTTGGCTGGGCCCCTGTTTCCAAGCCAACAGATTCTGAGAACAGAAGCAGAGACTCAGCTGGCTCCAGTTCAGAACTCTCTGACTGCCTGGGCAATTTGGCAGGCGGTGAAGAGACAGATGGTTGTTCAACAGTGCTGTGGTCCTGAGAGGAGGTGGAAGCAATTGAAGTCGATGCATTGGCTGCCATCCAACCAACAACGGCTTCAATTTGTTCTTCCCGCAGCAGGGGGGTACGCTGAGCTCCTACAAAAGTGCGCATAAAGGAACGCTCACGGGGAAAACTGGTGGATGCTGTGTCACTGGGTGCGGCAGCAGCAGGCACAGAATCCCCACGTCCTCTCCCTGCTGCAACTCCACGGCCACGACCACGTGCCTTACTCCCTGCCTTCTTCATCTTGGTAGATTGATAAAGAAAGTCAGAAAAGTTATAAGGCCTAAGTGTGGTTATTCCTCACAGACTACAGTGAACACTGAAACACAACTGTTCAGTAGCTGTGAAAGGCCCCTTTGTCTACTTCTATAGTGTTTGCAACCAATGTATTGTATACGGATGGAAGCGCGTCACACTAATAGATTAGATTTTTTTCAAATATAATGGAGCAGCACCAATTAGAGAAAAATGTGAAGGATGAGGCAGTGACACACGCTCAGCAGACTACAACCAGCAGTAGTTGAAGAACTAACTGGAGCGTGATCTGCACTCAAAAAATGAAAAGCTCACAGACTACAGTGAACACTGAAACACAACTGTTCAGTAGCTGTGAAAGGCCCCTTTGTCTACTTCTATAGTGTTTGCAACCAATGTATTGTATACGGATGGAAGCGCGTCACACTAATAGATTAGATTTTTTTCAAATATAATGGAGCAGCACCAATTAGTGAAGGATGAGGCAGTGACACACGCTCAGCAGACTACAACCAGCAGTGGTTGAAGAACTAACTGGAGCGTGATCTGCACTCAAAAAATGAAAAGCTCACAGACTACAGTGAACACTGAAACACAACTGTTCAGTAGCTGTGAAAGGCCCCTTTGTCTACTTCTATAGTGTTTGCAACCAATGTATTGTATACGGATGGAAGCGCGTCACACTAATAGATTAGATTTTTTTCAAATATAATGGAGCAGCACCAATTAGAGAAAAATGTGAAGGATGAGGCAGTGACACACGCTCAGCAGACTACAACCAGCAGTAGTTGAAGAACTAACTGGAGCGTGATCTGCACTCAAAAAATGAAAAGCTCACAGACTACAGTGAACACTGAAACACAACTGTTCAGTAGCTGTGAAAGGCCCCTTTGTCTACTTCTATAGTGTTTGCAACCAATGTATTGTATACGGATGGAAGCGCGTCACACTAATAGATTAGATTTTTTTCAAATATAATGGAGCAGCACCAATTAGAGAAAAATGTGAAGGATGAGGCAGTGACACACGCTCAGCAGACTACAACCAGCAGTAGTTGAAGAACTAACTGGAGCGTGATCTGCACTCAAAAAATGAAAAGCTCACAGACTACAGTGAACACTGAAACACAACTGTTCAGTAGCTGTGAAAGGCCCCTTTGTCTACTTCTATAGTGTTTGCAACCAATGTATTGTATACGGATGGAAGCGCGTCACACTAATAGATTAGATTTTTTCAAATATAATGGAGCAGCACCAATTAGTGAAGGATGAGGCAGTGACACACGCTCAGCAGACTACAACCAGCAGTGGTTGAAGAACTAACTGGAGCGTGATCTGCACTCAAAAAATGAAAAGCTCACAGACTACAGTGAACACTGAAACACAACTGTTCAGTAGCTGTGAAAGGCCCCTTTGTCTACTTCTATAGTGTTTGCAACCAATGTATTGTATACGGATGGAAGCGCGTCACACTAATAGATTAGATTTTTTTCAAATATAATGGAGCAGCACCAATTAGAGAAAAATGTGAAGGATGAGGCAGTGACACACGCTCAGCAGACTACAACCAGCAGTAGTTGAAGAACTAACTGGAGCGTGATCTGCACTCAAAAAATGAAAAGCTCACAGACTACAGTGAACACTGAAACACAACTGTTCAGTAGCTGTGAAAGGCCCCTTTGTCTACTTCTATAGTGTTTGCAACCAATGTATTGTATACGGATGGAAGCGCGTCACACTAATAGATTAGATTTTTTTCAAATATAATGGAGCAGCACCAATTAGAGAAAAATGTGAAGGATGAGGCAGTGACACACGCTCAGCAGACTACAACCAGCAGTAGTTGAAGAACTAACTGGAGCGTGATCTGCACTCAAAAAATGAAAAGCTCACAGACTACAGTGAACACTGAAACACAACTGTTCAGTAGCTGTGAAAGGCCCCTTTGTCTACTTCTATAGTGTTTGCAACCAATGTATTGTATACGGATGGAAGCGCGTCACACTAATAGATTAGATTTTTTTCAAATATAATGGAGCAGCACCAATTAGTGAAGGATGAGGCAGTGACACACGCTCAGCAGACTACAACCAGCAGTGGTTGAAGAACTAACTGGAGCGTGATCTGCACTCAAAAAATGAAAAGCTCACAGACTACAGTGAACACTGAAACACAACTGTTCAGTAGCTGTGAAAGGCCCCTTTGTCTACTTCTATAGTGTTTGCAACCAATGTATTGTATACGGATGGAAGCGCGTCACACTAATAGATTAGATTTTTTTCAAATATAATGGAGCAGCACCAATTAGAGAAAAATGTGAAGGATGAGGCAGTGACACACGCTCAGCAGACTACAACCAGCAGTAGTTGAAGAACTAACTGGAGCGTGATCTGCACTCAAAAAATGAAAAGCTCACAGACTACAGTGAACACTGAAACAACTGTTCAGTAGCTGTGAAAGGCCCCTTTGTCTACTTCTATAGTGTTTGCAACCAATGTATTGTATACGGATGGAAGCGCGTCACACTAATAGATTAGATTTTTTTCAAATATAATGGAGCTGCACCAATTGCACAAAATCAAATAAAAAAAAGAGTCAGTGAGTGACACGTGCAGATGCCTACAAACAGCGGTGGATGCAGAGCAAACTGCAGCGTCACCTGCACTCTCACAGACACCTTGCACAGAGCTGTTAAAACAACACTGGCAAAAGGAAGCTTTACACAGTGGTTGGAAAACTAGCCTGCCTAAAGCACAGTAGAGTACACAAAATCGCAATGTCTAACTGTCCCTCAGAGTCAGCACAGCAGCGTTCTGTCCCTAACTGAGTTCACAGCACAGTGACGCTAAAATGGAGGCGGCGCCTTTTATAGTGCATTCTGACATCATTTCAGCAGCCAATCACAGCCATGCCATTAGTTAAGATGACCGCAGCATTACAGGATGTGCCCACACTTCATAAGATTCCTCATTGGCTGACTAAAATCACATTGCCTCTCAAAGAATTATGGGAACTTCCGATTCCGGTATACGATATATGAAAAATATCGGAACTAAGTATCGGAATTCCGATACAGCGAATATCGGCCGATACCCGATACTTGCGGTATCGGAATGCTCAACACTAGTCAGCAGCAATAAGCAAAAAGGCAGTGAGCTCTTGGGAATGGAGACCTACCCATTCATGCAGCATAAAGTCACATTCTTGTGATGTTGCATTTGATTCCAGAGCCAAGAACTCGGGAAGAATCTGACATGACAGTAGAGTGAATCAGCGGATCCTCAGCCAGGCATCATGTAACCAGGCGAGCATCTCAGATACATAAAATTTTGGGAAAGCAATGTATTCAGTAAAGACATTATCTATGGGAGTTACGGGTAGTTCATTTAAAAGCAGTACTCTCTGTGCACACCACAATTTACAGAATTGTGCAAAAGTCTTAGGCTGGTGTTGGAAAATGCAGCAAAGTAAGAAATCTTTCAAAAATAGAAGTGATAATAGTTTAGATTTGTTAATTAGCAAAATGCAAAGTTTTAAAGCTGCTTTTAAAACGTCAATTGGGAATAAGGGTATAGCGCCACCCAGAGTCCGAAAATCTCTGGTGTTTCAGCTACCGAGGGTAGCTAAGACCCTAAAGATCGCGGTCTGGGCTAGTTTTCCATTCCACGATCACGTGATCACTGTTCTTTAATGAATAATGGCGATCACATAAAAAAAGTGTGCCCGTTATTAAAATCATTTCTCTTTCTTCTGACATAATAAACATGTCAGAGGACAGAGGAAGGTTGTCCCCCAAGCTGTCCCCCTAGTACCTCCACCATCCTCCGGGCCCTCCTGCTCCATCCCCCGGCCCTCCGCCTCCTCTTCATGGAAAAAAATTGCCGGGCGCATATGCAGTGTGCCCGCCGAGACCTGCTGGACAACATGCTGCAACAGCGGTTTGATTTCAATATTAGTTCCTTTTGATCACTGTGATATGTCATCTCCCTGGGTCATTACCTTAGCCAGATTAATTGTTTTTGATTTTATCATTTTTATTTCTTTCATTCTTTGCGATGAGTGTTGGGCTTAAGGTTAAGGATTAGGCTTATAGGGTTAGCGTTATGCTTAGGGTTAAATTTGAGATTAGAGTTCGACTTATTTTTTCTGTCTGAATTGCCTTGGGGTGCAGGGTGCAAATGTGACATGTCACCCGCAATCTTTTTCAGTGAATTTGTGTCCCAAAATTCATAGATTGCTCCTTCCATTCAGAGACCTGCAGTTTGTCAAAACAGAACTTTTTGACTACATGTGTGGGTATCACCGCACTCATTAGAAAGTGGTTAACATAGGGGTATAGTTTTCAAAATAGGGTGGGTTGTGGGGAGTTTCTGCTATTTAGCACCGTAGGCACCCTACAAATGCAACATGGTGACCGCCATCTCTTGCAGCCAAATTTGTTCTAAAATTCCAATGTTGCTCCTAAATGTTATGTTTTTTGTAACTGAGGAGGCAGGAGCAAAAAACTGCATAGGCAGCCTGACACCAGAGAGGTTGGAAACTAATAGGTTGCAGACCCCTAAACTGACCGCACAACTAGAAGCAGCTGTGGAACGTACCTACGGTGGTCCTAGATGCCTCGGCACAGCCGGAGAGATAGCTATGCCTGAAGATGGAAAGAGGAAAGCTGACTGCCCCGGAGTAGACGCCAAAAGAGTAGGAAGCCCCAAACATATAATGGCGGTTAGACAAGATGAAAACATGAACACAGACAGAAAATAGATTGAGCAAACGCTGGGGCCCAAAACTGTCTAGATAGGATAGTACAGGAGAGAATACTGTCTTCAACCCAGAAAAACCCTAGGAAAAACTCCAACACTTCTGAATCCAAAAACACTGGGACCACAGGGTCTCTACCACCTATATCAGATCTCTGGTGTGGACACGTAGCTACCCAGCAGCAAGATATCACAAGAACTGAGCAAATGAACAAATACAAAAAATGAACGGAGACCAGCCAAAGCCCCCAAAGGGGACCCGGCTGAATACAAAAAGCAATGCAGCAAAAAGCAAGGAATTCAAAGCACAGTATAAAAAAAACTGAAAGAGACTTATCTGAAAGCAAGCAGGAGACAGCAGGAAAGCAAGCTGAATTCCAACCTAGACCAGGAAGCACAATTGATTACCGGCGAGGATCATGGGAGTCCAGCTCACTTATATCAGGCCTGTCATTACCACCTGACCACCACTCGTTATTTACAGGTGTAGGGCTCTTGGTATTCAACATTGGTTCAATACCCTCAACAACCACAAGAGCGAGCCTCAGCTACGAAGTCGTCTTTAAAATGTTCACAACACCTAAAGCTCAAAGCCCTGAAGTTTGTACAAACAGAACCTTTTTTCTACATGTGGGAATAGCTGCACTCATAAGAAAGTGGGTAAAAAACTGTGCTGTCCCCTTTTGGTATTACCTGTTGAAAAACTGAGAAATTTGAGGCTATTGCAAGATTTTTTTTTTTCATTCTTTTTTGCATTCATTCCTGTGTAGCAACTGAAGAGTTAAAAAAAGTTCCTGACAACAGTTTTAAAGTATTTGAGGGGTGCAGTTTTTAAAATGGTATTATTTTTGGGAAGTTTCCAATATATAGGCCTCTCAAAGTCCAGTCTCACAGTAGGTTATGGCACCCGCAAACCATAACAATAAAAACTGCACTATAATATGGCGCTCCTTCCCTACTGAGTTTTGCACTGTGCCTGAAAAGCAGTTCTCGATTACATGTAGGGTGTTGGCGCACTCAGGAGAAATTGCACAGCAAACTGTGAGATCCATTTTTCCTACTAGCCGTTAATATATATATCTGGATACCAGCCAATGGTATTCTACTGCTTTCTAACGTGCCCAGGGACATTCAAACTTAGATTATCTTTAGTAAGCATATATTTAGGAAAAGAAAACTTTGTCCACACTTGTGTCATTAGGGATCAAGAGAGAAGTAAATTTAGACAAGAACAACTAAATCTGTCTTCCTGTTACCCTATCAATGAGTCTCAAGAGAAAACATTTGCAGAACTTTATTTCTAAATCTTTTCTCAAAATATTCTTCTTGTAAAATAAAGATGATACAGAGAGAGAATTATTGTAAATACAATTGAATGCTAAAAATTATTTTTATATGTGAGGTTTAGAAAATGCAGAGGAAAGAAAAAACAGTTTGGTTTCAGTCGAGTGTATTTCAGTGATCTCAATCAACTGTTCTCCACTAACACTGATGACATCTAGTACTGAGAAGATATTTGGTGATGACATCAAGAAACTGGAAACTGGGATGTAATCTCATCTCGAATATGCAATTTACTTCTGGGCAACAGTTCATCACAAGAATGCCTTGGAAAAAGTGCTAGTAAGCCATCACGATTTATAAGTGGCGTGGAGAAAATCAGTTATGAGGAGAGAGTAAAACATTTTAATAAATTTAGTCTTGCTAAGAGAGGGTATGATCAACTCATTTAAAACGAGAGGATGATCCAGGGATTTATCCTGATTTCCATATTTGGAGTTGGGAAGGAAGTTATCCAATAATATGGGGCAAATAAGTCTCTGTTTTGTGGGTTTTTTGCCTTCTTCTGGATCAACATTTTAAAATTATATGCTGGACTCAATGGATCTGTGTCTTTTTTAATCTAGCTAGTAAATGAATATAATATTGAAATTCGAAATGTGCTAGGCCTCAATATTAGATTACCTTAATATACAAGTGGATACTTATCTATCTGAATACAACTAGGCTCAGTCTCCAGTGGGGAAACACAATATCTTTCTACTCTGGTCAAAATAATTGTATTTCCTTTTTCTTGTCAAGTTAGCCTATCTTCATAATTGATTTACCTTTCTCATGTAAGTTTATTTTTTAAGTTCTTGATGTCTTGTTTCTAAACCATCTTGGTTCTAAACCATCTTATGTAATTTTTCACACTTTGTACCAAAATACTGGCTACAGACTTAAGAACTCATCACATATCAGAATCAATGAATTCATGAATTCATTACCATAGACGTAATCACTGCGTTATGCTGCATGGTTTAACCCCTTTCCGACGTCAAGCATTGAGCCCATATCTTTCATGTCAGCTGTTTTGAACATTAACCCATTAAAATCATATCGGCATTTAATTCGTGCCTCCTGCCATCAGGCCTGAAAACCACCCACCTGTGACCCCGTCACGTGATCGCAGGTCATCTGTTTGTTGGCATGACAAACAGAGGTCTCCTGGATACCTCTATGGTTGTCAGTGCCAGCTTGCTGTGATCGCCACCCAGTGGTCGGCGCTCATAACAAGTGAGTAGTTCTGCTATAAAGAGGTGATCTGATCATCGCCTCTACGTAGCAGAGCCGATGAGGTTGTGGCAGCTTCTAGTCTCCCATGAAGACTATTAAAGCATGCCAAAAGTAAAAAAAAAGTTTTAAAAAAATAAAAAAAATCTAAAAATTCAAATCACCCCCTTTCGCCAAATTCAAAATAAAACAATAAAAAAAAAACATGCACATATTTGGTATCGCCGCGTTCAGAATCACCTGATCTATCAATAAAAAAAGTATTAACCTGATCGCTAAACGGCGTAGTGAGAAAAAAAGTCAAAACACCAGAATTATGTTTTTTTTATCGCCGCAACATTGCATTAAAATGCAATAGCGGGTGATCAAAAGATCGTTACTGCACCAAAATGGTATCATTAATAACACCAGCTAGGAACGCAAAAAATAAGCTCTAACCCAACCCAAGATGACAAAAAATGGAGATGCTACGGGAATTGGAAATGGCACAATTTTTTTTAAAACAAAGTTTGGAATTTTTTTTCACCACTTTGATAAAAAAGAACCTACAAGTTTGGTGTCTATGAACTCATAATGACCTGGAAAATCATAATGGCAGGTCAGTCAGTTTCAGCATTTAGTGAACCTAGTAAAAAAGCCAAACAAGAAACAATTGTGGGATTACACTTTATTTGCAATTTTACCGCACTTGGAATTTTTTTCCTGTTTTCTAGTGTACGGCATGGTAAAGCCAATGGTGTCGTTCAAAACTACAATTGGTCCACAAAAAACTGCTGAGGAGAAGGGGAGTAAAAAACAAAAACGCAAAACTGAAAAAAGTACCGGTCATGAAGGGTTTAATGATGTACCACCCATGTACTATGTCTCCTTATCTCATCTTAAAATATTGTGCTTTCTTTTGAGTTCTTCATTTCTAAACCTGTCTAAAAAGTTTATATTTTCCAAAACCTAGTAGTTGTAATCTTTAGCCAGTAATCTTTACCCCGTGATCTAGTGAAGAATATTTTTATTGTGATATTTGTGTCTTTTGGCCACAAAACTGTGAAATGTCTTAGTAATTTTTGGAGCCTAATGTGTTTAACATGAGACCTTTTTTTCAGAATGAATGCTCAACAATTTGCACGGTAGGCTGCAATTCACAGCCTTTAGATATGGAGGAGAAATATATTTTTTCAGGTTTGTGACTTGGAAAAATATAAGTAAATTGATTCTTCCCTTAGTTGTATTGATTGGTTAGTATTGGTTACCATGCAAATCTGCTTCATAATTTGAGCACAGGTCATGTCATTTGGATGTCTTTTCATAGTTATAACACTTTCATAACAAGGGGACATCCTATTTATGCTATGGTTTACTGAAGGATCCTAATTGGGAGGAAGCTGTCACAGTTTTAAAGTCACCAGTAGAGATGAGCGACTTTGCCTCTGGGAGGGTTGAGTCGGGTTTCGGACCATCCGACTTTCCCAAAAGTCGAGTCGAACGAAGTCGGCAGACTATCGGAAAAAGTCGAGTCGGAGTCGAAAACCCGACCCCAATGCAAGTCAATGGGGAATAAAAGTCGGCAGTGAGTGGAGGACAGTAAACACACCTACAGTGCTCAATTCAATGCCAACTACATCAATTCTTATTACTTAAGCTTGTCAAACTTTATTAACTTTATAATGATAGTAACGCATTGAAAACTGGGGTTATTTGACTAAAGTTGTGGGGGGGGACAGGGATGGCTCCAGGTTTTTGTGGACCCCAGGCGAAAGAGTGCTCAGTGGGCCCCTTTAACACATACCACAATTCATGATGCGCCGATACGGCAGAGAAATATAGGTATAGTACAATGCCAAATACTTCACTTCTTACATTACATGAGTGATATCTATTGTAAATTCTACAATAGCTCAAAAAATGGACAGTATAGTCCTCCATACAGTATTATGGGCACCACATAGTGCGCCATACAGAATGGGCTCCATATAATGCTCCATACAGAATAGGACCCATATGTGCTCCATATGATGCTCCATATATAAAGATCCCTATATAATGCCCCATAAATAATGAACCCCATATGATGCTCTAGTATATGATGGGCCCCATATATGATGCTCCAGTGTATGATGGGCCCCATATATAATGCTCCAGTGTATAATGGGCCCTATCTATGATGCTCAAGTGTATGATGTGTTATGATCTGCTACAAGCACTAAGGAAAGGTGGGAATTCTGTCCCTACAATAGGACTGAGCTGGATCCCTACGATGTAACGGGGAACCTGATCCTGCGACCAGAACCCGCTAAAGTCCTCAGCTAGTCTGAACGAAGACCTATAGTTGCGAGGGAGGAATCCCTACAAGATCTAGGGACTGGGTGAAAAGGTGGACACCTCCTAACAGAAAGTGTAGCAGGGAAAATAAAACAGAAAACAAATACTAAGAGATCCTAAGATCAAGCAAAACTGACAGAGTAAGGCACCTAAGCACCCGGCTAGCTTAAGAGTAGATAATACAATGAAGTCCAGCAAAGCCAGAAGGGCGGAGCCAGACTAAATAGGGTAAAAAGGTCATGTGACCAGCAAACTGAAACAAAACCTAACAAGAGGGTTATAACAGTACCCTCCCTTCTAAGAGGATCCTCAGGATCCCCTATGACTTAGGCTTATCCGGAAATCTCTTGTGAAATGCTCTGACAAGTCTAGACGCAGAAACATCATCCGCCCTCACCCATAAGTTATCCTCGGGTCCATAACCCTTCCAAGCGACGAGGTACTGCAAACCCCCTCTATACCGTCTAGAATTTAGGATGCGGGAAATCTCATATTGCCCGTCCTCCACCACCAGGGGAACAGTGGCCAACACGTCTCCCTCTGAGACCTCAGCTTTTTTCAAGAGAGAAACATGAAACACTGGATTAATCTTCCAGGAGGTAGGAAGCTCCAACTTAACAGCAGATTGGTTAATAACCTGAAGCACCTTAAAGGGCCCTACAAACTTGGGACCCAATTTCTTAGACGGAATCCTCAAGCGCAGATTCTTAGAGGACAACCAGACCATGTCACCAATAGCAAACAAAACCTCTTGTCGTTTTCTATCAAAATACACTCTGGATCTTTTGTTAGCCTCCTGAAGATTACCACGCACATCAGTCCAAACTCTCTCCAAAACACCAGAAAAATTCTCCTCTTCAGGTACAGCCGATCCCAACTTGGAAAATGACCCAAATGACGGATGTCTCCCAGAACAACAAAAAAAAGGCGAACAACCAGCAGAAGCGGATGTATGGTTGTTAAGAGCAAACTCAGCAAGTGGCAGAAACTCAGACCACCCCTCTTGATTATCAGTCACAAAACAACGCAAGAACTGCTCAACATCCTGGTTTTTCCTTTCTGTCTGGCCATTAGACTCAGGATGATATCCGGATGAAAACGACAAATGAACTCCCAACCTGTCACAAAAGGCGCGCCAAAAACGAGCCACAAACTGAGGTCCCCTATCAGAAACAATGTCAGTAGGAACACCATGTAGTCTGACTATTTCCTTGACAAAGGCCTTAGCGAGAGTCTTAGCGCAGGGCAGTTTGATGAAAGGAACCAAGTGACACATCTTGCTAAAACGGTCCACGACCACCCAGATGACAGTGAAACCCTCAGAGGGGGGAAGGTCAGTAATAAAGTCCATAGCCAAATGTGTCCAAGGTGCACTAGGGACCTCCAGAGGGCAAAGCAACCCCGCAGCAGGAGTATGAGAAGACTTAGATCTAGCACACACAGTGCATTGACGCACCCACTTAATGACTTCCTTCTGCCATCCTGGCCACCAAAAACTGCGACCCACAAGTCTCTTGGTCTCAGAGATTCCAGGATGACCTGCCAACCGATAGTCATGACATTCAACAAACAAATCTCTCCTCAGGGTACCAGGCACAAACAACCTCCCATGCGGCGTGTTAGATGGGGCATTCTCCTGTGCTTTAAGAATCTCATCTTCCAACACGGAGTCCAAAACAGCAATAACAACCCCCTCTTGCAAGATGTTTTCCTCCTCCTCCTCAGTACCCACCATAGGAGAAAAGCTGCGAGACAAAGCATCAGCTTTAACATTTTTAGTACCTGGGATGTAAGTAACGGTAAAATTAAACCGTGAGAAAAACAGTGCCCACCTAGCCTGTCGGGCATTCAAGCGCTTGGCAGCATCAAGGTAGATCAGATTTTTATGATCGGTGAAGACTTGAATGGGAAATTCCGCTCCCTCCAAAAAATGACGCCAGTGTTCAAATGTGAGTTTAATTGCCAACAATTCCCAATTACCGATATCATAATTTAGTTCAGACTCAGAAAATTTCTTTGAAAAAAAAGCACAGGGATGTACTCCATCCGTCTTTGCCTGAGACAACACCGTGCTGACCCCCACAGAAGAAGCATCAACCTCAACCAAAAATGGTTTAGTCACATCAGGCTGCGTAAGGATGGGAGCAGAGCTGAACCTCTCCTTTAGCAACACAAAAGCCTCAATGGCCTCAGTAGTCCACTGAACCGCATCAGCACCTTTCCTGGTGAGATCGGTCAGAGGTTTGGCAATCACAGAAAAATTTTTTATGAATTTTCTATAATAATTGGCGAACCCCAAAAACCTCTGTATTGATTTCACACCAATAGGTCTAGGCCAATCCTGCACAGCTTGCACTTTCACCAGGTCCATCTCAAAACCTTCACTGGAGACAATGTAGCCCAAAAAACTAAGTCTCTGTACAGCGAACTCACATTTTTCTAGTTTGGCAAAAAGTGAATTATCACTCAGTAACTGTAATACTTCACGCACACTCCTCCAATGAGACTCCAAATCTGGTGAATAAATCAAAATGTCATCCAAATACACAACCACACTTCTGCCGATCAAAGGTCTAAGGATGTCATTAATAAGATTCTGAAAAAATGCCTGAGCACTGGAAAGCCCAAAAGGCATGACCAGATTCTCAAAATGACCCAGTGGAGTGTTAAACGCAGTCTTCCATTCATCCCCCTCCTTCATGCGCAACAAATTGTATGCCCCTCGAAGATCAATTTTCGAGAACCACTTGGCCCCCACTAACTGATTAAACAAATCAGGAATCAATGGCAGTGGGTAAGGATTGCGTACAGTAATCTTATTAATCTCACGAAAGTCTAGACAAGGCCGTAAACCGCCGTCCTTTTTTTTAACAAAAAAAAATCCAACCGCCACAGGAGATTTGGAAGGCCTAATGTGACCGGCGGCCAAGCTTGTCTGCATGTATTCCTCCAAAGCCTTTCTCTCAGGAATAGTCAAATTAAATAAACGACTTTTAGGAAGAGTTGCTCCAGGGACAAATTCAATCGCACAATCATATTCTCTATGAGGAGGCAATACCTGCAATTCCTTATCAGAAAAAACTTTCCAAAAATCCTGAATAGGTACAGGTAACTCCCCCTTAACTACAGCAGCAATACGCCCGTTACAACACTTGTCATAACAATTGGGACTCCAGGACTTAATTTCATTGGTAGACCAATCCAGTACCGGATTGTGCAATTTTAACCAGGGTAACCCCAAAATCACCGGTGAGGGCAAATTATTCAAAACTACCAAATCCAAATTCTCTTGATGAACACCATTAATAGTAAGAGGAAATTCACAGATATGGTGAGTAACATTTTTCAAGTGAGAACCATCCACAGACACCACATTAATAGGGGAAGACAGAAGTTTGGGTTTTAATTTTAGTTTTTCCAAAAATTTCCCAACAATCACATTGAGAGTTGAACCACAATCCACAAATACCCGAAACTCCATTAATTCCTCCTCAACAGCAGTGGTAGCAGAAAGAAAGACACCTTTATTGTTTAAACAAGCTATGCGGGCGAAACTGACCTCATTTTTTTTTTCTTTTTATTCATTCGAAGCGCACAGTTCTTAATAAAATGCTCAGATTTGCCACAATAGAAACACAAGCCCTTAGCAAATCTGCATTCTTTTTCCCGAGAGTGAGGTTTCATTGCTCCAATTTCCATCGGCTCTCCAATGTCAGTACAGTCCCTCTCCAGAGTTGGAGCTGACAAGGCAGATTTACTCTCATTAACCCTTGCACGCAGTCTCCTATCCACCCGTATGGCTAATTGCATAGACTCTTGCAAGTTACCAGGTATGGGATAAGCAATCAGCAAATCTTTAACCCTTTCACTTAACCCTGCAAGAAATAAACTTTTCAAAGCTGAATCGTTCCAGCCCACCTGAGTGGACCACCTTCGGAAGTGAGTACAATATTTTTCCACATTACCTGATCCCTGTCTCAAACGTCTCAATTCTGTCTCAGCTGATGAAACACGATCAGGATCGTCATATAATAACCCCAAAGCAGAAAAAAAACTATCCACTGATCTAAAGCATGGATCACTAGGCTGCAGAGAAAAGGCCCAGTCCTGAGGTTCTTTGCGCAAAAGTGACATTATGAACCCTATGCGCTGTGATTCATCACCAGTGGATCTGGGTCTCAAACGGAAATACAACAAGCAAGCATTTTTAAAAGAAAAAAAATCTTGTTGTTCACCAAAAAATAAATCAGGCAAACGTACCTTTGGCTCCACGAAATGTGCTCCAGAACAACTACTCACGTGTTGCTTTATCTCAGCCACCTCCAGAGAAAGTCCCTGCAGGCGTTGAACCAAATCCTGAACCGAGACCATGATGGAAACAGAAAATCTTTCCTTATAAATTTTTTTTTTTTTTTTTGGGCTGGACTTACTGTTATGATCTGCTACAAGCACTAAGGAAAGGTGGGAATTCTGTCCCTACAATAGGACTGAGCTGGATCCCTACGATGTAACGGGGAACCTGATCCTGCGACCAGACCCGCTAAAGTCCTCAGCTAGTCTGAACGAAGACCTATAGTTGGGAGGGAGGAATCCCTACAAGATCTAGGGACTGGGTGAAAAGGTGGACACCTCCTAACAGAAAGTGTAGCAGGGAAAATAAAACAGCAAACAAATACTAAGAGATCCTAAGATCAAGCAAAACTGACAGAGTAAGGCACCTAAGCACCTGGCTAGCTTAAGAGTAGATAATACAATGAAGTCCAGCAAAGCCAGAAGGGCAGAGCCAGACTAAATAGGGTAAAAAGGTCATGTGACCAGCAAACTGAAACAAAACCTAACAAGAGGGTTATAACATGATGGGCCCCATATATAATGCTCCAGTGTATAATGGGTCCTATCTATGATGCTCAAGTGTATGATGGGCCCCATATATAATTCTCCAGTGTAAAATGCTCCCCATATATTGCTCCAAACATTAAAAAAATGAAATACCTCTCCTCGCTGGGCACTGCTTAACTCTGGATTCCTCAGCGTCGCCATCTTCCAGCTCTCTGCACTGTGACTGTTCATGCAGAGGGCACATACACGTGACGTCATCACGCTCTCTGATCTGAATGTCACTGTCAGGAAACGCGGAAGACATCACAGCGGTGGAGCAGGAAGAGGTAAGTATTGCAAGTGCTGGGGCCCTGAGCAAACAGGGGGGGCCCACTCATGGGCGCCGGCACTGGCACAGGGCCCCTCATAGTATGCCGGTTTCTCTGACGGCAAGTGGGCCCCCCCACCTGCTCAGGGCCCCGGAACTTGCCCGGGTGTGCCAGGTGCTGACACCGGCCCTCGGGGGGTACAGCCTAGTTAGGAAGGTGGAAAAACTGGCATATGTTGAGGTGTAGGCTGGATGTTCAGCAGCTGCAAAAGGAGGAATTGGAGAAGTCGGAGGAAGCGGAGGACAAAGCGAGCCATTTTGCTGGCAAACTATGTGTCATCAGGGGAAGGTGGTACAAAATCCTTTGAAACCCAGGCATGGTTCATTTTAATGAACGTGAGATCACCTACATTTTTAGTCGACAGCCGGGTCCTTTTTTCTGTCAGGATTGATTCAGCAGCACTGAAGACTCTTTCTGATGGCACACTACCAGCAGGGCAAGCGAGCTCCTGTAAGGCATATTGTGCCAATTCAGGCCAGGTGTCCAGTTTACAGGCCCAGTAGTTAAAGGGGAATGAACTGTGAGGGAGAACATCGATATGGGAGGAGAGGTAATTTTGAACCATAGTTGACAACTATTGTCTCCTGTCTGTTGCAATCGATTCAGTATTACCAGTCGTGTGAGCGTTACTCAAGAAATCAGACCACAACAAGGTCATGAAACCTCTGTTTCCAATGCCACTTCGGCTGTGTGCACAACGAACACCTCTTCCATTTGGCCCACTACGGCTTGTGGTAGAACCTGCACTGCTGCTGTGTGTTGGGAATGTCGCTAACAAACGGTTTACCAGAGTTGCTTGTTTGTTCGCCAATATTAGCTCTAGGTTCTCCTGTGGCATGATGTTCTGTAATTTGCCTTTTTAGCATGGATCGAAGATGCTGGCCAACCAGTAGTCGTTATCCTTCATAATTTTGGCAATGCAGGGGTCCCTTTTTAGGATCCTCAAGACATAACCACACATGTGGGCCAATGTTCCAGGTGTCAATGATGCACTGCCAGTGGTGGGTGGAGGAGCACTTTCTGCCAAATCCACATCCCTCCAGTCACGCACAAACCCTGTACCTGACCTTGGCAAGCCAACATTTTCTCTTGCCCCCTGAGAAGCATCCTCCTCCCCAAAATAATAATCCCCCTAATCCTCCTCCTCCTCTTCCTCTTCTTCCTCCACCTCGTCCAGGACAGTTCCCTGAGCAGACAATGCCTGACTGTCATCAAGGCTTCACTCCTCCTCCTCCGCTGCAAACGCCTGATCCTTAATGTGCGTCAAAGTGTGCATGAGCAGACGCATAAGTGGGATACTCATGCTTATGATGGTGTCATCTGCGCTTACCAGCCGTGTGCATTCCTCAAAACACTGAAGGACTTTACAGAGGTCTTTCAGCTTTGACCACTGCACACCCGACAATTCGATGTCTGCCCTCAAACTGCCTGCCCGTGTATCCTCCCACAAATGCATTACAACCTGCCTCTGTTCGCACAGCCTCTCAACCATGTGCATGGTGGCGTTTCAGCTTGTTGCAACGTCTATAATTAGGCGGTGCTTGGGGAGGTGGATCGATCGCTGCAGCCTCTGCATATGACTGGAGTCTACGGGCGAGCGACGGATGTGCGAGCACAGTCTTCGCACCTTATGGAGCAGGGCTGGTAACTCCAGATAATTATTTATGAAGCACTGCACCACCAGGTTCAAGGTGTGAGGCAGGCAAGGTATGTGTCTGAGTTTTGCCAGGGCTATGGCCGCCACAAAATTACGGCTGTTATCACTGACTGCCTTGCCTGGCTCAAGATGTAGACTGCCCAGCCCAAAGACATCATCTTTAAAACAGCCTGCTGACTCTTACCACTAGCTATTCGATAGTGGGACACCTCGTGTGCAACACTGGCAGATGCGGATGGAGTGCTCGTGCAACTGCGCTCTGTCGACGAGTTTTTGCTTGTAGAGGAGGAGGGTAGAACGCCTTCAGCCAACTGTTGCCTATACCGTAGGCTAGGCAGCACTGTCCCACCACCGCTGTCCCCTGTGGACCCTGCATCCACCACATTAACCCAGTGTGCAGTGATGGACATGTAACGGCCCTGGCCATGCCTACTGGCCCATGCATCTGTTGTGATGTGCACCTTTCCACTCACTGATTGTTTGAGTGCATGGACAAAGTAGTCTTTCACATGCAGGTGGAGGGCAGGGATAGCTTTTCTAGAAAAGAAGTGCCGACTGGGTAGGTCATAGTGTGGGACAGCGTAGGCCATGAACTCTCGGAACGCTGCGCTTTCAACCAAATGGAAGGGCATCATCTCTAATGAGATCAGTTTGGTAATATAGGCGTTCAAAGCCAGTGAGGTTTTGTAGTCCGTCCACGCTTGCAAGTGCATGGTGTTTAAATGTCTAAGCATGCAACTGGTATTCAATTTTCGGAGATTTTTCCCTCGGCTAAAGGTCCTTCCGCACTTCTTACAGATAACCGTTGCCTCATCAATAGGATTTTGGTCAAAAAATTGCCACACTGTACTCTTCCTACTATGTGATAAATTTTCAGGGCTTGCACACTGTGTTAATTTGACCATCTGGCCAAGCTGTCCTGCAACTCTTTGTTTTTAACACGTTTTTGGACTGCTATGGGCCTGCCAGATAACTGCAGCTGCGATGTTGATGCCTGCTGCGGATCCTTCTCCTTTTACTGAGCTATGGCCAGCGGCACCCTCTTCCCCAATGGATGCCAATCCGGGTCAACAACTGGGTCATCCATCACCTCCTCTTCAATTGCATCTGCACCTTCCTTGTAAGGTGGTATAGTATACGGGAAGGGACACCTGAGTTTCATCAGGGTCAGATACTGGCTCAGTAGACTGCGAGGGCAATGTAGTGCTCTGGGTGAATTTACCAGCAGAATCAGATAGCAGTGGCTGTGCATCAGTGCACTCCATGTCATATTCATCTTGGACTTGGGAATTCAGGATTTGACTTGATAACCCAGGCATGGTATGTGTAAAGAGCTCCATGGAGTAATCTGAACTGTGGCCTGCCGCATCCTTCACTTTTGGTGGGGGTGAAGGAGACAAGGAAAGGTGTCATTCCTGACCAGGAGCCTGCACTGACGACTCAGTGCTTGCATTTTTTGAAAGTTCAGAAGAGGAGGCGATAGAGCTGGAGGCTGTTTCGGCAATGTAAGCCAAAACCTGTTCCTGATGCTCTGGCTTTAAAATCGGTTTATCTACTCCCAGAAAAGGGAGCCTTCCAGGCCTTTTGGAGCCAGACGATGACGCAGGCACAACACCTCCTGCCTTATGTGCTATTGGGCTTTTGGCACTACCAGCAGATGCACCACCACCACCACCATCGTTCCCAGCTGGCCCGCCCCGCCCACGTCCGCGGCCTCTTCCACCATACTTCCTCATGTTTGGGAAAATGTACCAAAAATACCAGCAGATATATGGTACTGTATGAGGAGCTTACAGCTGTATATAGCGTAGGGTAAAATTTAAATCTCCGTATATATTTCCGGAGTCACACACAGACGCTCTCTCAATATGGATTTGACCATAATACAAAGAGCAGATATACGGTACTGTCTCAGAAGCGTACAGCTGTATACGGTGTAGGGGAAAATTGCAATCTCAGTATATATTTCCGGAGTCACACACAGACAATCACTCAGTATGGATTTGACCATAATACAAAGAGCAGATATACGGTACTGTCTCAGAAGCGTACAGCTGTATACGGTGTAGGGGAAAATTGCAATCTCCGTATATATATTTCCGTAGTCACACACAGATAGTCAGCATGTATTTGTCCGTGATACCAGCTGGTACACGGCAGTTTGTGAGGAGCGTACAGCTCTATACGGTGTAGGAAAAAATGAACGGTTGGTAAGTGTGCAGAAAAAAAAGAATAAAAGTATTAGTGCTGTGTAAAAAGCAGTCTTTACAGCAGTGTACACACAGCAATACAGCTATCAGGCAGCCTAATAACCAGCGCTGCTGCACGCAAGAAAATCCTCCCCTGTCACTGCACACTAACTGTACAGTACAATTGCTATCAGCACAAGCACAGAAGAACTTCTCTTTCCTGCCTAACTCACTCCCTACTGATAAACAGCGTCAGCAACCTCTCCCTACTGTTAATATTGGCAGAAGTAAAATGGAGGTCGGTGGTCAGGGCTTTTATAGACACTATGACGCCCCCCAAAGCAAGCCAATCACTGCAATGCCCTTCTCTAAGATAGTGGTGGACGCTGCACATGTCATCTCGTTGCCCACAGTGTACGTCCTTGCTCATTGACTGAAAAAAGGCGCCTGCAAGCATTATGGGAAAACCGACTTTGGTGCTGGGGTCGATGACCGCATGGCCGACTGCACGCTATGGCCGTGTTTCGGCCAACGAAACCCAACTTTGGCGAAAGTCGGCGACTTTTGAATCTGACCGACCTGTTTCGCTCAACTCTATTGAATACTATGCAGGTGCAGTTATAGTAATTATGATGATAGGTTGTTCTAACATTGGAATATTATTAGAAAAATATTTAGACTTGAGAGTCCTCAGTGGTTGATACCTTTTAATGGCTAACTGAAAAGATGGTAACAAATTGAAAGCTTTCGAGACTACTCAGGTCTCTTCATCAGGCTAGACTAATACAAAATCTGAAGAATCACATATTTATATACACAACAGGACACAGGAATAATGCAATAGGTAAGACAAGTGACGTGAAGCAGAACTGTCATTATGGCAGAGGGATGAACATAAATATTGGAACAGTTCATAGATAAGGAGTGAAAGTTTTATTACCCTCTGATTGGGGTCTGGTATTGTGTTGTGATGCCCCCAGAAGGTCAGAGAAGCAGATTCCTTAATTGATATAGAAAGACATAAATCCATGTGACACGTTCATTCCAGCACTAAGAGTGTCAAAGGTCATCATAAGTTTATATTCCCATTATTCCTGTGTCCTGTTGTGTATGTAAATATGTGATTCTTCAGATTTTGTATTAGTCTAGCCTAGTCTAGTCTAGCCATAAAGGTGGAACTGGAATCAGTGGGACTTTATGAATTGCCCCAGGCCAAGTGTATAGATTGAGAAGAGTAGGGGTCCTAGAACAGAGCCTTGGGGGACTCCTACAGAGAGGGTGGGATGAGGAGGTAGTGTGGGAGTGGGAGACACTGAATGTGCGGTTGGAAAGGTATGAGGAGATCCAGGATAGGGCGAGGTCCTTGATGCCAAAGGAGGAGAGAATCTGTAGTAGAAGGCAGTGGTCAACTGTGTCAAAAGCAGAGGACAGATCTAGAAGCAGGAGTATAGAGTATTGTCCATTCGCTTTGGCTGTAAGTAGGTCGTTAGTAATCTTGGTCAGGGCTGTCTCAGAGGAGTGATGGTGGTGGAAACCAGATTGTAGAGTGAAATCATAGAATCATGCCCTATAGGCAATCCTTTATTGATAAAATACCTCAATGGGTAGCAATGGAAACAATCTCTCTTGATCCGATCCTAATGTCGAGATGTCTGTGGATGATCTGTAATAGGGACGTGATACTTGCCATTTATAGACTATCTGTTGTTCGTAATCCTCAGTATCTCTTGCAAATTTATTTCTTTTCCATGTTTCTGTGTCCCGTTGATGTTAGTCAATGATACCGTTGATCTTGGTTTTGAGGTTGTTTAGCTCCTCAGTAGTGGTAGAAGTTGCCAGTTGTCCTTCGATGTTGGTGATTTCCTCCTTGCACTTGGTGATTCCTCGGTGGAGATGCTCTAGCGTTAAGGTCATAAGGTCGATAGAACACTTGTTAATAGTGTTGAGCGATACTTTCCGATATCCAAAAGTATCGGTATCGTAATGGTATCGCCGATATCCAAAAAATATCGGCGATACCCGATACCGATACCGGAAATCCAATGTAAGTTTATGGGACAGAAATATCGTAACTAAAAAAAACCTCTTTCTTTCCTTGTAAACACTAAATAAACACACATAGAATACATATATATATATATATATATATATATATACATGTCATTGTGACATATATATATACATATATTTATAGTTTATACACTTCTACATAGTAAAATAGCCTCTGATTCAATTGCCGGGTAAAGCCGGCTTTTGTGAAAAGACAGAAGCACCCGACATGAAATGACACTTGGTTTACATAGAGTTAACCATGTCTTTTCATGTAGTTTGATATCTGATTTGCACTAACAATTACATCAGTCTATGTGTGCAAAATTTCACACCTGTAGGGGTTAATTAAAGGTGTAAATTCGTTGTAAAAAAAAAAGGACTTTTTTGCTACGAATTTACACCTTTAATTAACCCCTACAGGTGTGAAATTTTGCACACATAGACTGATGTAATTGTTAGTGAAAACAATAGATCAAACAACTTGAAATGACATGGTTAACTCTATGTAAACCAAGTGTCATTTCATGTCGGGTTCTGCATTTTCACAAAAGCCGGCAATTGAATTAGCGGCTATTATACTATGTAGAAGTGTATGAACTATAAATATAAATATATATATATATATATATATGTGTGTCACAAATTCAATGACATGTATATATATATATGAGGTGTAAAATTGTTGAAAAAAAATGCGTGGGCTCCCGCCCTATTTTCGCAACCAGACAGACAAAGCCAGCGAGTGGGGGCAGATAATAATAGCCAGAAAGGGACCATTATTTTTGGCCCCCCCCTGGCTACTAACATCTGCCCCCAGACACCCCAGAAAAGACAAATCTATAATTAGATTCGCCCTTTCTGGCACTTTGCCCGTCTATTCCCATTGCCCTGTAGCGGTGGCGAATGGGTTAATATGGGGTTATAGCCACCTTGCTATTGAAAGGTGACCTTAAGCCAGGTTAATAATTGAGAGCTGTCAATTAGACAACTATCAATTATTAATCCTATTGCATGAAATAAAAATAAAACACACACTTTAATTAAAAATCATTTTAATGAAATAAAGACACATGTTTTTGACCATCTTTTATTTTACTGCAAAAAACCATTTCCTGTAATAAAAATAAAATAAAAAAGCAAAATTATTCTTACCTATCCCATGCACAGTCAGGTCCCACGGTGTAATCCTTCAGAAAGGGTTAATGTTTACTGCAGGGACCGCAGCTAATGCTGCAGCCTCACAGTAAACCCCCAAATGAATGAGCTCCTCTCCTGGCTGACAGGAGAGGAAGTGGAAAGCTTAATTGATTGCTTTCCACTTTCACTTCAGGTCAGCCAGGGACACAATCAGTGATGTCAGAGGGAACTGATTAACAAAAATAAGGGTTCCCTTCGAAAAAAAAATGGCGTGGGGTCCCCCCTATTTTTGTTAACCAGCCTGATGAAGCAGACTGCTGAGCAGTGGCGTACCGTGAATGAAGCAGACCATGCAGCTGCTATGGGGCCCGGACAGGTGAGGGGGCCCGCGACGGTCGGGTAGCTGTGCTGACACAGTACTACCAGGGGTCGGCGGGGAGGGGGAGCGCAGCTCTTATATATACTCACCCTCCTGGTGCGGTCTCTGCAGCCCCTGCTCTTCTCCCACGGTCTCCGACGCCTGTGTTCAGCGGTCAGATGGTACCGCTCATTACAGTCATGAATATGCACATATTCATGACTGTAATGAGCGGTCCTGCGTGACCGCTGAACACTGGCGGCGGAGACCGTGGGAAAAGAGCAAGGGCTGCAGAGACCGCGCCGGTGGAAGGGTGAGTATAAGGGATATTTACCTGTCCCGTTCCACCGTTGCTCGCGTCCTCTTGCTGCAATGTTCAGGTCAGAGGGCGCGATGACGTCGTTAGTGCGCGCCGCGCCCTCTGTCTGATCATTCACTGCTGGAGGACCCCGAAGACAGCGGCGCTCAGCAGTGGAGAGAGGACAGGTAAATATCTCAGGTGCCGGGGCCCTGAGCGAGCGGTAACATCGGCACCTGGTGTCACCCCCTGCTCAGGACACGGGCACCTGGCCCCCAGCGACGAGAGCTGAGTATGTCTTTTTTTTTTTGGTTGCAGCAGCTGCGGCAGCATAAGGGCCTATACTATGGAGCATCTATGGGGGCACAATCTATGGGGGCATGATCTATGGAGCAACTATGGGGGCACAATCTATGGGGGCATAATACATTTTTTTGTTTAATGTGTCCCCTCACTGTGCTGGCACTTTACATTTACAATGGCTCTGGGTTTTTTTTTTTTTTGGGGGGGGGGCCCATTCAGACTTTTGCTATGGGGCCCCATGATTTCTATGTACGCCCCTGCTGCTGAGGCATGGTATTTAAGGCTGTTAAGGAGTCAATATCCATGGACCTTGCCAGCAGCGTCGGACTGGAGTACCTTGGGCCCACCAGAGAAAATTATTCTTGGGGCCCACCATCATACTTCCCAAACTTTGAAGAAGGGAAAGAGGGACAAAGGCTGTGGCACGCTGTGCCTGCTGCAGCAAATTTTAGGCCATGCCACGTTGCACCACAGACTGTCCAGGAGTTGGTGGATGCTTTAGTCCAGGTGTGGGAGGAGATCCCTCAGGAGACCACCCGTCGCGCTCATCAGGAGCATGCCCAGAAGTTGTAGGGAGGTCATACAGCATACCTCCCAAATTTTGAAGACAGGAAAGAGGGCTAAAGGCTGCGGCGCGCATAGCGCGCCGCTGCAAATTTTAAGCCACGCCCCGACCACACCCATTTCACAGCTAATCACACCCATATCCTCGCCCCAACCGTACCCATGCCGATACAGCTGACCCTCCGATGACGGTTGGGGGGCCCACTGCTGGCACCGGGCCCCCCCATCGCCTGTTCAGGCCCCATAGCTTCTGGGCGGCAGAGCAGGGAGAGCGATTCTCCCTGCTCTGCTGCAGAATGTAACTGTATCGGCGTGCTGTGCACGCCGATACAGTTACTGTACCGTAGCTCCGGGTGGGCCCCCTCAGAGCGCGGGGCCCGGGGCCACCGCCCCCTCTGACCCTCGACCTATCCTTTCAAATCAGGGCCCACCACGCAGGAGCTGGGGCCCAACGGAGGTTTCTCCGGTGTCCCGGTGGCTCAGTCCGACCCTGCTTGCCAGCCTGATAATACCAGGCCACAGCAGTCTGCTTAGCTTGGCTGGTTAACAAAAATAGGGGATCCCCTCGAAAAAAAAACGGCGTAGGGGTCCCCCTATTTTTGTTAACCAGCCAAGTAAAATACAGACTGCTGCGGCCTGGTATTAAAAGACTGTCAAGGCCCATGGATTTTGGCCCTCAACAGCCTGATAATACCAGGCTGCAGCAGCCCCACATTTGGCGCATCAAAAGATGTGCCAATTGTGGCACTTTACCCGGCTCTTCCCACTTGCCCTGTAGCGGTGGCAAGTGGGGTAATAAGGGGTTAATGTCACCGTTGATTGCACGGTGACAATAAGCCCAGTTAATAATGGAGAGGCATCAATAAGACACCGATCCATTATTAATCCCAAAGTTTTTAAATGTTTAAAAAAAAGACACAGCCAGAAAAAAGTATTTTAATGAAATAAAAGAGACAACACAGTTTTCATTAATTTTATTATACACTCATTCCTGCGACGCCATCGATCTCCTGTAAAAAAAGAAAAAAAACAAACCAACAGTATACCACCTGTCCGATGCAGTCCATAGTAACGAGGGTCCCACGACGATCCAGCTCTGCTACATCGGAATGCCAGGCAGAGCCTGACATCCCGGCGCAGCACAGCTGATTACCACCGTGTACAAAAGTCTTGTGAGTCACTAAACAACGTTGGATGTAAGGGTACCCGTAGGCCCCTGGGTATCCTCTGTACTTTAAGGTACTCTGTGAGGGTTGTGCAGTGTAGCTCAAAATTCGTGAACCGTCTTAATTCTCTTTCCAAGTCACGTCCCTCGTCTCTTTAGGGGGGACCCGCAGGAAATCACTAGAAAGTGTGGATTGTGCTATAATATTGGATGTTTCATCTGCATTATATGAAAAAGTGAGAAATGTCATTGCCCAAAGGAGTTTGCTCAATGTAAGGATTAATACGTTATGGCAGAATCATTGGCACAATTCCAAAAGGAGGACGTGGTGCTCAGGTAGGACCCCAATCCGTGACGTATTAAATATAAACCTTGGCACACACAAGTGGTCTCATGAAGAAGTGAAATTTAATCAAAACAGTACATACAGCAAATGTTTCGGTCTTACATGACCTTCCTCAATGTACTGAAACATGAAGATAACATAAATTTGCAAAATTGCTCTTGTTCTAGGTCAGCAAAAGTGGACATAACAAAAGTATATACAGAATTTTCCATTGGTGTTAATTCATTGGTATTAATTCATAAAGAATTCATGCTAGGTATAACAGTGTGATATAACATATAATTCTCAGAAACATCCATAGCTACATATAAATGCATTATTAGAGGTATATGACAGCCCCAAAAGTGCAAGATCAATGGTTAAAAAGATGCACATACCAGTGAGAATATACTGTGAGCCTAGAGGAAATGGGGTTTAGGCAATCCTAAAGGAAATATGGTGGAATGAGTGTCATTAGTGTCTACAGGGTTCCATAAGGTAGGTATAATGCGAGGATGTTACACATACCAGTAGGGAGGATAGGAATGGCTTCAGACCATGTGTCTGTGAAATGCAGAAGTATTTGGCATTGTACTATACCTATATTTCTCTGCAGTATCGGAGCATCATGAATCGTGGTCTGTGTTAAAGGGGCCCACTGAGACTCTTTCGCCCGGGGCCCATAAAAACCTGGAGCCGGCCCTGGCCAGAATGCAGGCACTGTTCTCCTTACACTGTTGGCTATGGCACTTTCGGTCCGGATGACGCACTTCGGGTCCGGCGGTTGCCTCCGACATTTATACCCTCCTTCCTCATTCTGACAGCACGCCAGCACAGAGCACGCGGCGGGAGCGCTGCTCGTACACACCCCTGCCAGGTATGTGCTCCTAAGGCTAAGCTAAGTGCACACGTTTGCAGAATGTTTACAGAATATTCCTGAGCAAAACCGGACTTTTTTCGCGGCAAAAACGCGCGTTTTTTTGCGCGTTTTTGCGCGGTTTTGACGCGTTTTTACCGCGATTTTTTCCTGAACTTTCTAGGTCAATAATAAAGCGGGAAAAACGCTAGAAATCCGCAAAATTAATGGACATGCTGCTAGATTTTCCGCAATGCGTTTTTTTTGCGGAAAAAAAACGCACCATGTGCACAAAAATTGCGGAATTCATTCTAAATGATAGGATGCTTAATACATGCGTTTTTGACGCGTTTTTTCCCGCGAAAAAAACGCAAATATTCCTGAACGTGTGCACTTAGGCGATCAGGACTCATATTTATTGTTTAATTCATTTACTTTTATTGAATTGGCTGCTCTGGCACACATTTTGACTCCTCTCCTATGATATGTACCTTTTACTTAGGTTCCACTCACACCTGGCTCACATATTTCTTTCAATTTACCTATAATAACAACCATAAAGGTAACTATATAATCATATGGGGCTACTATATTTGATGCCATTGTACAAAGTAAGAATTCTGGGGGCTATCTTCTTCTGTTTGTACATTCCTATTTCTATAGGTTCAATACCTATACATGCACTAAGTATATGGCCGCTCATTATTCCTCATAAACCTACAGGTATTATTCTCATGTTTGCAAGTATACCTTTTTTTCAGCTCAGAGTCTACTTAAAAAATATTGCTAAGTTATTCCCTTTCATTCCTCATTACTAGCTTTATCAGAAATTCATTAATCCTATACCTCTTCTGATACATTACATTGCAGGTAATCCAGCTCTTTTCCTCCTGGTGTGCATTTTATTTATACTATTTCTATCTTTATCTCACTATACCTATCTGGTAGTTGGTTTCAATCACCATCTTTCCCGATAAAGACTTCACCTTTTGATATCAATGTGATCAGTTGGTGCCTATTAGTCTCTATGGTGCTTTGCATTATTTCTGTTATTTTGGTGTTTTTTAAGTTTTTTAATTTCTATTTTTGTATATGTTCAGTGTTTACACCATTTTGGTGTATAATGTGTTATTCATTTTGTTATCTTTTATTTTATAGCGACTTATGATTACGACTCGGGAGAGTCGAAACGTCAAATGCTTTGTGTGTCGCTTATACTTATTATGTACCTTTTTCCTTATTGGTTGTATAAATAAATTTTCCAAGATTTTGCATAGAATTCCTATAGAGTGTGCAGTGTATTATATTACTCCAGCTGGCCATAATATAGCACAATTAAAATACCAGGTCATTGAACAGGTACAGATGCCACGTAGGGGTGGCGATCGCATTAGCCTTCTAAAGAAAAGAGAAGCCTTCTGGATCCACGAGCTGAATACATTATCACCTAAAGGGTTAAATAGAGATACGATGTGCAGTCATTCTTATCATAATATGTTTTGTCACAATGTTTTTTTATAGAGTCGTCTTATACATATATACCACATGATTATGATTGTTTATTTCTTTATTACAGAATCAACCTCAATGATTTCTCTATTTCTTCACCTCCTGATCACGGACCATGTGTGAATATCACTCTTCTGATATATATTCACCTGCTCTAAAAGCATTCAGCACTCGGATAATTAATCCACCTCCTGCCCCTTGGGACTTATACAGGCATAGTAGTGCTTCTTATGATCACAGTGACACGCACCGGTTGCACAGTGAAATGCTATCGCTCCCCTCCATACTAGTTCCTGTAGTTGGAACGCAACAACATCATGCTGGAACGCAGGGTCGGCTCCAGGATTTTGAGGGCGAAAGAGTCTCAGTGGGCCCCCCGCCCCACTTTAATGCTATGTGCACACGTTCAGGATTTTTTGCGTTTTTTTTTTAAGCATTTTTGTGGTGGTTTTCCGCCGCAAAAATGCTGAAAATACACATGCAGTTACCATCCTATTGTTACAATGCATTCTGCAATTTTTGTGCATATGCTGCGTTTTTTTACGCAAAAAAAAATGCATCGCGAAAAAAAATGCAGCATGTTCATTCTTTTTCCAGAATCACGGCGATTCCGCCGCCATAGGAATGCATTGAACCGCTTACTTTTCAAATGTGGCTATGCCCACCATGCGCAAAGTGAGCGGTTCATGTGCGGATGGTACCCAGGGTCTGGAGGAGAGGAGACTCTGCCTGGGTACCATATCCCTGTAAAACAATATTTAAAATAAAAAATCGTGATATTCTCACCTTCCTGCAGCCCCCTCAGCCTTCCTGGTCATCAGCGACACTCCTGGCAACTCCTGTTCCCAGTGGTGCATAGCGACAATGACCCCAGATGACGTAGTGGTCTCGCGTGATGCTACGTCATCTGGGGTCATTGTCGCCAGGCATCACTGGGAATGGGAGTTGCCGGGAGCATCGCAAGGACGGAGAAGGCTGCGGGGGCCGCCGGAAGGTGAGAATATCATTATTTATTATTTTTTTTATTATTTTTAACATTAGATCTTTTTACTATTGATGCGGCATAGGCGGCATCAATAGTAAAAAGTTGCTCTCACTTGTCAAACACTTGTTTGACTCGTGTGACCAACCTGTCAATCAGTTTTCCAAGCGATGCTACAGATCGCTTGCAAAACGCTAGTTTCTGGTGGGAATACGCATACCTATAAAATGCGTATTTCCCGCGGCAGGGAAGTGCGGGATTGCCGCGGAAATTTCTGCAACAATTCTGATATGTGTGCACATATCCTAACACATACCACGATTCATGATGCACAGATACAGCAGAGAGATATAGGCATAGTACAATGCCAGATTTCACTTCCTACAGACTCACACAAGCCAAAATTTTTTTTTTCTGGCGCCGGCAGCTGTTATCAGATTCATCTTGAAGTGTGACTGTCACTATGCATGAAGCTAGTAGTATATCACTTGGGACTCAAGTAGTGACAGTCAACCTTCAATAAGATGAATCTGATAACAGCTGCCGGCGCCAGAAAAAAAAAAAAAACTCGGCTGTTCTCACTGCAGAGCCGGCTCATTGCATTCACAGCAGGGAGCCGGCTTTGCATCAGCTCGTTCACGGAGTCTGTACTCACTCACTGTCTAGCCACTGACACTGCCGCAGGACTCAGGAGCCATCACTAGTCGGAGGAGCCTCAATGAGTGCCGGGAAGCTCTGCAGTGCCGGGACCATCTCTCTCAAAGTTGCCTGCAGCCTGCACACACAGCTTCTGTCCTGTGCCGCCCGCCTCTTCCAGTCTCCGCCTCCTCACTTCCTTCCTGGCTGCGGCACCAGTGAGAAGAGACAGGGGGGAGCTCTACTGGACTCCACCAATCCTGAACGTCTGCTGCCGTGAGTGTGAGTAGGCCCCCCATCTCACCAGGGCCCCGGCGCTTGCCCGGGTGTGTCGGGTGCTGACGCTGGCCCTGCTGGAACGCACGCACATGACTTCCGGTCCCGGACTTCCGGTCCGGACTCCACGCCTTCACCACTTCTTAATGCCAGCATTTTTCATCTCATAGCGCTCCTCACAAGCGGTGGATTACCGCTTCTATGCCGCCGCACTCTCTGCATTCACAGCACTGGTAAGCGTATGTCTTTCTGATCATTATTTAAGCGCACTTATTTAGCCAGAGACTTAATGCAGGATACCGCTCTGCATTTCACAGGCACATGGTCTGAAGCCATTCCTATCCTCCCTACTGGTATGTATAACATCCTGGCATTATACCTCCCTTATGGAACCCTGTAGACACTAATGACACTCATTCCACCATATTTCCTTTAGGATTGCCTAAACCCATTTCCTCTAGGCTCACAGTATATTCTCACTGGTATGTGCATCTTTTTAACCATTGATATTGCACTTTTAGGGCTATCATAAACCTCTAATGCATTTATATGTAGCTATTGTGAGGCAGTGACCGGGATCGTTTACGAGGGACGTTATATTTCCCCCAGAATGTGTACAGAGACCTATTAAAGCCATTGGAGTGCATTGCAGTCACACACACAGCTGCGGCTGCAATGCAGGAATGAAGGTAAGCAATGACCTAGTCAGACTACCTGGCTAAGGCAGATTAAGTAAAATCCGGCAGGGCCTTCATTTCTTGGAGGAGGTCACAGGAGGAAGTGGGGCGGCCTCCTTCCTCCAACCCAGGTTTTCCAGTGGCTTTTGCCACAGGTCTTTAAAACTCCTGCACTAAGGAGTAGTGTTGTTCTATGTTGGGACCCTGCAAGGAGCATAGCAGGAAAGCTCCACAGGATTGTGTGTAGCTGAACCCACGCCTGGGACGGCTCTGCACCTGTCAGGCTCTGTTCGGCCCGGCGTGGCCGTTGTCCCCGGCAACCATTGTTTATGTACTGATGTTACCCCGGCTGCGTACCGGAGGACTTTTCCTGTTTTACCCGTGAGTTGCTGAATAAAAGCTATTTACTTTGGACTTGCTTGGGTCACTGCCTCAGTTACTGCACGGTGTGAACACCGCCGTCTTACAATTGGTTGGAGAATGCGGGCATTGTGACTGAGGTATACCCCACCGGCAGCTTCATGAACCCAATCCGGCCGGCCACTTTTCAGCCTCAACCCGTGGACAAAATGGAGGAGCTGGTAAAGCAGCTGGTAATTAGACAGCAGCAGCAGCAAAAAACAAATGAATTGTTGCTGCAACAGATTTCTGCACTGCGGGAGATCTCGACGGCACCAGCCCCTAAACGTCGCGAGGCCCGAGACCGGGTTCGCTCAGTGTTGAGGAAGATGGGACCGGAGGACGACGTGGAAGCTTTCATGACAGTTTATGAGCGCACAGCGGAGCGGGAAAACCTACCCGCCGACCAGTGGGCAGAAGTAGTAGCTCCGTTTCTGGTCAGCGATGCACAAAAGGCCTACTTCGATCTCAGTCGGGAGGACGCCCAGGACTACCAGAGGCTCAAAGGTGAGCTCCTTGCCCGACTGGGGGTTAATACATACGTGAGGGCTCAGCGTGTATTTTCATGGGCCTATGTGGAGACACGACCCGCGCGGTCTCAGGCTTATGACCTTCTGCAGCTGGTAAAGAAGTGGCTCCTACCAGAGACTTTGTCTCCAGCCCAGATGGTGGAGAGGGTGGTGGTTGACCGGCTGGTAAGGACTCTGCCGGCTGCTATTCAACGTTGGGTGGGGCAAGGTGACCCCGGCACACTCGACCAGATAGTCAGTTTGATCGAGCGCTACTCGGCCACTCAAGACTTTATTCGAGACTCCGCCCCCTCTCGGCTGTCTCGCCGATCCCTGCCAACCCAGGAATCAGGAAAGGGGTCGCGTCCCTCTACTGGGGACAGTCAGCACCGTACCCGTGCTGAAGGGGAACCCGGAGTGAGAGTGGCAGGAGACCGGTTTCCTCCCAAATTGTCATAAGATCTAATAGTACTTCCACCCTTAGGTGCTGGCGGTGTCAGGGACCGGGACATGTGATGGCTAATTGTCCCCTGACTACGGAACCCATGGACTGCGGATATAGCCTCCGGGTCTCAATGTATGCCCAGACCGTCTGCACAGCAAACCTCGACCCCAGGACACTGAACTCCAACTATGCCAGGTACTGGTTAATGGGTACCCTACGGAGGCTCTCCTGGACTCAGGGAGCCTCGTGACTCTGGTACATGGGTCACTGGTGGCAGGAGACAACCCCAGCGGACGGCAGGTCAGGGTTGTATGTATCCATGGGGACCTTCGAGACTATCCAACTACGGAGGTAGTGTTGTCCACGCCATGTGGAGACATGAAACATGTGGTGGGAGTGGTAAAAAATCTTCCATATGGGTCTGTGTTGGGAAGAGACTTGCCCCTGTTCTGGACTCTGTGGAAAAACAAAATCCATTCTCCCCTGGTAAGATGTATTACAGATGCTGTACCCAACGAACCTGCCTTAGGGGTGTCCCATATAGGGATAGAGTGTGACCCCGATAGGTTTCCCTTAGAGGTGCTGGCAGGAGAGGTGGAGGAGACCGCATCGATTCCCGAGCTGAAAGTGTCCAGGGCCACGTTTGGGACAGCTCAGCTACAAGATCCCACCCTGACTCAGGCGCGGGAAAGGGTGCTAGAGGTAAACGGTGTAGCCCAACAGCCCAATGCAGATACGGTATTTCCACGCATGGTAGTCAGTGGTGAGTTGCTTTATAGGATAGATAAAATCAGGGACGAGGTTGTGGAACAGTTGGTAGCACCTCAGTCGTATCGTAGGGTGATTCTAGATTTGGCACACTCACACTTGCTGGGAGGCCACTTAGGGGAGGAAAAAACTCTAGAACGTATCTTGCAGCGGTTCTTTTGGCCGGGAGTTTACGCGGAGGTCAAAAGGTACTGTGAATCCTGCCCCGAATGTCAGTTGACCTCACCCACTGCAAGTGTCCGTAGTCCATTGGTACTCCTGCCAATAATAGAGGTACCTTTTGAATGGATTGCAATGGATTTGGTGGGGCCCATTGTGAAATCCGCCCGTGGCCACCAACACATACTGGTGGTCGTCGACTATGCCACCCGATACCCGGAGGCTATACCCCTACGCCACACCTCGGCAAAACTTATTGCCCGAGAACTGTTTGCCATGTTCTGTCGCCTGGGACTACCTAAGGAGATCCTGACGGATCAGGGGACCCCCTTTATGTCCAAGGTGACAAGAGAACTGTGCAAACTGCTAAAAATTAAACAATTGCGCACCTCGGTGTACCACCCTCAAACCGACGGGTTAGTAGAACGGTTCAATAGAACCCTCAAGTCCATGTTAAAAAAGGTGATTTCTAAGGATGGAAGGGATTGGGACATGTTGCTACCCTATTTGATGTTCGCTGTCCGTGAGGTACCTCAGGCTTCCACAGGGTTCTCTCCCTTTGAGTTATTGTACGGCAGACACCCTAGGGGTCTGTTGGACGTAGCCAAAGAGACATGGGAACAAGAGCCGACTCCACATAAGAGTATAATTGAACACGTGGCAAGTATGCAGGACCGGATCGCGGCGGTCATGCCCATCGTGAAAGAACATCTCTTAGATGCCCAGGCAACCCAGAGGCGCACATATAATAAAAGAGCCAGAGTCAGGTCTTTTAACAAAGGCGATTGGGTATTAGTACTGGTACCCACGGCCGAGAGTAAGCTCATGGCCAAGTGGCAAGGGCCATATGAGATTCGAGAAAAGGTGGGGGAGGTAAATTACCGGGTGTATCAGCCCGGAAGGAGGAAACCTGAGCAGATTTACCACATAAACTTGCTAAAGCCTTGGAAAGATCGAGAGTGTTTAGTTACAGATATCACACCCGGGCATATCACCAGAGAGTTCTATACCTGCAGCCAGGGAAGCATCCAAGGGGGAGGTCAGGATAAGTGATGCCCTCACTAAACAGCAGCGACGGGAGGCTCGCTCCCTGGTACAAAACAATACCGACGTGTTCTCAGAGCTACCAGGTAGGACTACGGTTATCCAACATAACATTGTCACCGAACCTGGGGTAAGGGTGTGAATAAGACCGTACCGGGTGCCCGAAGCCCGGAGGCAAGCCATTTCGGCTGAGGTAAAACAAATGCTTCAGTTAGGCGTCATAGAGGAATCACGGAGTGAGTGGGCTAGCCCCATTGTACTGATTCCAAAGCCAGACGGATCATTACGCTTCTGTAATGATTTCCGTAAATTGAATGAAGTGTCAAAGTTCGACCTTTATCCAATGCCCGGGTGGACGAGCTGATTGAGAGACTGGGGCAGGCCCAGTACTTTACCACGCTCGATCTCACCAAGGGTTATTGGCAGGTACCTCTCACAGATTCGGCGAAGGAAAAGACCGCCTTCGTAACTCCGGAGGGTCTATTTCACTATGTGGTCTTACCTTTTGGGTTACATGGGGCCCCGGCTACATTTCAGAGATTGATGGACATAGTGCTCAAACCTCATCAGGAATACGCGTCCGCGTATCTAGATGATATCATCATATTTAGCACCGACTGGCAAACACATCTAACACACGTACAAGCGGTGCTGGATTCTCTCAGAGCCGCGGGGTTAACGGCAAACCCAAAAAAATGTGCGATAGGGCTGGAGGAAGCTCGATATTTGGGGTATGTGATAGGCCGAGGAGCTATCAAGCCCCAAATCAGTAAAATTGAGGCCATAAAAAACTGGCCTAAACCATCGAGTACAAAACAGGTGAGGGCGTTCCTTGGCATCCTTGGGTATTACCGCCGGTTTATACCTAATTTTGCCGGGCGAACGGCGGCCCTAACCGATC
>JARQOD010000006.1:147056148-147350274 GCA_033576555.1 Oophaga sylvatica
GGGCCTCTATAATAAGAATAATAATATTATTTATTTATATAGCGCCATAATATTCCGCAGTGCTTTACAGTTTAACAGTTTCAAAACACGAGTCATAAGTAACAACGTTAACAATACAATAATTAAAGCAAAATCAGCCGCCCCTGCTGGTGAAAGCTTACAATCTACAATGAGGTGTGGGAGATACAAAGTACAGGTGTTTATATACAATGGTGTTTTTACAATGATGGTCCAGCCATTTTAAGGAAGTGAGGGATGCATGGAGATAGTGAATGGGCTACACACACAGAATTACACATAGAATGACTTTGATTAGTGAATGTGATAGGCCACTGTGAACAAATGTGTTTTGAGGGAGCGCCTGAAACCATCCAAATTGCGGATAGTCCTAATTTCTTGGGGTAAGCATTCCAGAGGATTGGCGCAGCGCGGGGAAGTCTTGGAGTTGGGAGTGGGAGGTACGGATTAGTGCAGAGGTTAGTCGAAGGTCGTTTGCAGAGTGCAGCAGTCGGTTAGGCCGATAAATATAAAAAGGGAGGAGATGTAGGGGGTGCTGCGCTGTGGAGAGCTTTGTTGGTGAGAACCAGTAATTAGAATTGGATCCTATAATGAATGGCAGCCACTGCCAGTGTAATGAGTGGCGAATAACTCTATGAAGGATATCTGCCACGTTTTGCGTGCGTTTGATGAGTCAACGCGGATGGCGAGTGCAGATGATGCACTAGTCAGCCTGACTGTCCCCCTTATCTGCCTGCTTCAAAAAACACTGCAAGCACTAAGGCATGAGGTTTTGGAAGAGGTGGAGGATGAGGAGTCACAAATTCCATCACCTTCTGGACAGTCAGCGCAACGTGGTTCCTCACAAAGGGCTGGAGGACTTTCAAAGTACCATGCTGTATCAACAATTGAACCTCCAGAGTCGCTGTCTATATTTTCATAACCATTACAAACTTTTAATGTATTTACAAAGCACATAATGTACATTTTTGTCTATCCTTTGTAATGCTATTGTGTTTCCATAAACTGATGTTACAGAATTATGATACAAAGTTTTTAAATTTTGAGTTTAAAATTTTGTAAATTTATATGTATTTGAAGGACTTTGTGAGGAGGATGAGGAGGAGTCAATGGAGGAGGAAGACATCGCTCCAGAGGGAGGTAGACAATGCTCTAGTCAGTATGTAGACCAAGGGTGGGGTGATGCACAGCAGGCGGAGATGACGCCTCTTGCAGGGGACAACGTTTCTTGGCCAGTTGGGAGTCTGCAGCACATGGTTGATTTCATGCTGCAGTGGCTGAGAAACGACCGCCGCATCGAACACATTCACACCACGTCTGATTATTGGGTGTACACCCTCCTAGACCCTCGCTACCGGGACAACTTACAAAGCCTCATCACACCGTTGAACCGGGAGCGTAAAATGCGGAAGTACCAAGACACACTGGTGCAATCCATAATGTTCTCCATTCCAGCCGAGAGCACTGCTGCTGCTACTGATTTACAAAGCAGCTCTGTGCGTCGAGGCAGTGGAGACAGCTCTGCAACAAGAGGGAGCACAAGCAGCGCCTCTGCACAGGGCAAGAACAGTATGTTCCAAATGTGTCGAAGTTTTGTGGCAGCGCCACCAATGTCTACACCATCCGAGACGGCTCCAGTCAGCAGGAGGCAACATTTTCCGTAAGATGGTGACAGACTACATGTCTTGCCCTCTCAGTGTACTCCCAGATGGCTCTTCCCCATTCAAGTTTTGTGTCTCTAAGCTGGATACATGGCCAGAGCTTAGCCAGTATGCATTGGAGGTGCTGGCTTGATCTGCTGGCAGTGTATTATCGGAGCGCGTCTTTACTGCTGCAGGTGGTGTACTAACAGACCGTTGCATGCGACTATCCTACGATAATGTAGAACGGCTTACTTTTCTGAAAATGAACTAGGCATGGATCTCGCCTGAATTTGCCTGTCCGGTTTCAGATTAACTAACTGGTTGGCAACGTTTTCCATGTCTCCTGTTATGTTCATCTTTCTACCACCTGAGCTATACTCCCTGGGCTACAACACTGCCAGTTGCTGCTCAGAAGTGTCGGTCCACAGACCAATACACAAGCTATAGTGATAGTGGGGTTCAGTAACGCCTGCTGTTCCCCTGCTGTGTGTCCGGCAAAAATTACTGCTACCTAGCTACACATGTTTAAAAAAACATGACATGTTAAAGTGGCTAGTGCTACACATAGATATCAGGCTACACCCTTATTTCTAAGCTGTAAACAAGTGAAACGTCAAATTTAAAACCATTCAATGATTAGTGTTGGTAACAAATCTGTAACTAAATAATTGTGACATATTATGGCAGATATCCACATGTCTAACACAAATGCTAACACAAAAGCATACTTATGCTATAGGGTACTGATGGTGAACCTTCTCACTCCATAACTTTGACCAATCCAACTCACATCATGCCTCAAATGCTGCAATGTTGGAAGTGCATAATGTGGGTTGAACTTTGACAACAGCTGCAGTGCGAAGGTTATCCTTCTGTGTTCTTGGCTTTTAAATAAAAGCATACAAGTAAATATAATAATACATTGTTGATTAAGGGACATGATGTACACCTGTAATATTGTGCAAACAATGGATGTAGGACTATTCCTCTTCAACATTACTTATATTTGTGTCATTTGAAAAATACATATTTTAGTTAAAAATTAAAAACCCATGTTCAGTAGCTGTGAAAGGCCCGTTTGTGTACTTCTATATTGTTTGCAACCAATGTATTGTATACGGATGGAAGCGCGTCACACTAATAGATTAGATTTATTTTAAATGGAATGTAGCAGAACCAATTGGAGATAAATGAAAAGGATGAGCCACTGAGACACGCTCAGCAGAGTACAAGCAGCAGTGCTTGAACATGTAACTGGAGCGTGATCTGCACTCAAAAAAGTAAAAAACACAGACTGAAGTGAACACTGAAACACAACTGTCCACAATCTGTGAAAAGCTCCTTTCTGTACTTCTATAGTGTTTGCAACCAATGTATTGTATACGGATGGAAGCGCGTCACACTAATAGATTAGATTTATTTTAAATGGAATGTAGCAGAACCAATTGGAGATAAATGAAAAGGATGAGCCACTGAGACACGCTCAGCAGAGTACAAGCAGCAGTGCTTGAACATGTAACTGGAGCGTGATCTGCACTCAAAAAAGTAAAAAACACAGACTGAAGTGAACACTGAAACACAACTGTCCACAATCTGTGAAAAGCTCCTTTCTGTACTTCTATAGTGTTTGCAACCAATGTATTGTATACGGATGGAAGCGCGTCACACTAATAGATTAGATTTATTTTAAATGGAATGTAGCAGAACCAATTGGAGATAAATGAAAAGGATGAGCCACTGAGACACGCTCAGCAGAGTACAAGCAGCAGTGCTTGAACATGTAACTGGAGCGTGATCTGCACTCAAAAAAGTAAAAAACACAGACTGAAGTGAACACTGAAACACAACTGTCCACAATCTGTGAAAAGCTCCTTTCTGTACTTCTACAGTGTTTGCAACCAATGTATTGTATACGGATGGAAGCGCGTCACACTAATAGATTAGATTTATTTTAAATGGAATGTAGCAGAACCAATTGGAGATAAATGAAAAGGATGAGCCACTGAGACACGCTCAGCAGAGTACAAGCAGCAGTGCTTGAACATGTAACTGGAGCGTGATCTGCACTCAAAAAAGTAAAAAACACAGACTGAAGTGAACACTGAAACACAACTGTCCACAATCTGTGAAAAGCTCCTTTCTGTACTTCTATAGTGTTTGCAACCAATGTATTGTATACGGATGGAAGCGCGTCACACTAATAGATTAGATTTATTTTAAATGGAATGTAGCAGAACCAATTGGAGATAAATGAAAAGGATGAGCCACTGAGACACGCTCAGCAGAGTACAAGCAGCAGTGCTTGAACATGTAACTGGAGCGTGATCTGCACTCAAAAAAGTAAAAAACACAGACTGAAGTGAACACTGAAACACAACTGTCCACAATCTGTGAAAAGCTCCTTTCTGTACTTCTATAGTGTTTGCAACCAATGTATTGTATACGGATGGAAGCGCGTCACACTAATAGATTAGATTTATTTTAAATGGAATGTAGCAGAACCAATTGGAGATAAATGAAAAGGATGAGCCACTGAGACACGCTCAGCAGAGTACAAGCAGCAGTGCTTGAACATGTAACTGGAGCGTGATCTGCACTCAAAAAAGTAAAAAACACAAGACTGAAGTGAACACTGAAACACAACTGTCCACAATCTGTGAAAAGCTCCTTTCTGTACTTCTATAGTGTTTGCAACCAATGTATTGTATACGGATGGAAGCACGTCACACTAATAGATTTGATTTTTTTCTAATATAATGGAGCTGCACCAATTCCACTAAATAAAATAAAAAAAAAAAAAAAAAAAGTGACACGTGCAGATGCCTACAAACAGCGGTGGATGCAGAGCAAACTGCAGCGTCACCTGCACTGTCACACACACACCTTGCACAGAGCTGTTAAAACAACACTGGCAAAATGAAGCTTTACACAGCGGTTGGTAAACTAGCCTGCCTCAAGCACAGTAGTACACAAAATCGCAATATCTAACTGTCCCTCAGAGTCAGCACAGCAGCGTTCTGTCCCTAACTGAGTTCACAGCACAGTGACGCTAAAATGGCTGCGGCGCCTTTTATAGTGCATTCTGACATCATTTCAGCAGCCAATCACAGCCATGCCATTAGTTAAGATGACCGCATCATTACAGGATGTGCCCACACTTCGTAGGATTCCTCATTGGCTGACTAAAATCACATTGCCTCTCAAAGAATTATGGGAACTTCCGATTCCGGTATACGATATGGAAAAAGTATCGGAATTAAGTATCGGAATTCCGATAACGCGAATATCGGCCGATACCGATACTTGCGGTATCGGAATGCTCAACACTACTGTGCAATAATTAACAGCTATCAATACATAATACTGCCAAAATAGGATAATACCAATAGTGCAGTGTAGTTAACTGCTGATATGCACAGCTACATCCCAAACAATTGCCAAAGATTCCTAAGGGCAACAAAATAGCTGAATTTCAAATATGGTGGTCACATGAAACCTACCAGTAGCTCTGCTGGGAAACCACCTGGACGTCCCTCTGCCCCGACGCGCGTTTCGCACTGCTTCTTCCTGGTATTATCCTATTTTGGCAGTATTATGTATTGATAGCTGTTAATTATTGCACAGCCATACCTCTCATGGTAGGTGACTCTAACATGCCAATTTAGAATTGACCCTTCGGGTATACTTTATACTATAAAATACATAGCCATTGCTGTGGATAAAATTCCACTATGGGTTCATGTCCCTCTTTTGTTGTGCTTTTGTACCTCTATTAATTTTATGTAATTCATTTTGTATTAATTGTGTATTATTCATTGTTAATAAAGGAATTTTGTAATTTTTTATACCATTTTGTGGGGTCTTTAATTCTGATCACCACTAGTGTGCTAATTATGATTTATGTGGTATAAAGTCAAAATTTGTGGGCATATATTGTGAAATCTCAGGTTTAAGAACTAGCCATGACCAGGCTGCTGGTCATTCCATTTCACACACAGAAGCCAAGAAGATGGTCTAGGAAAGACCAAGGGACTATCCAGCAACTGAAGACTGTACCTGGGAACGGCAGAGCCAAGGCCTTCCCATGACCATAATACCCGTAATATTGATCTATAGCTTATACCTTTAAGCCTTGTACATTATTGTTGTATTCTTACTCTGACTGCAAATCCATTGTAATTACGTTGTATAGCTTTACTGTATATTTCTGTAATTATCTAGTGCGCCCTTAAGGCAAATTAAACCATAAAATTAATCTTGGGCTGATGCTTTTACTCTGATCACGAATCTTAGAATACCCAGTGGGTAACAGGACACCTTCCCCGGTGGCCATTTGCTCTAGGTGCAGTTCTCTTACTGACCTGAGAGACAAAGGGGGGCGCCGGAGAGCTGTACCTGTGGAGTTACGTCCCATTGGTGACGTGGGAGGAAAGGGATCGTCCGTCACATTTGGTAGCGGCGGTGGTATCAGAAGCTGTGATACCCAGGCTACCGTGTGGCGGTCGGCTTAGTTCCTCACAGAAGAATTAACAGCAGCGATTATTTAGGCATTTAGGACGACCAAGTAGATCCTATGGTTCAAGCACTGTTCCCGAAGGGGAACGCCATCTTTCAGGATGATTATGCACCAATTCATACAGCTACAATCATAAAATCATGCCACGAGGAACATTGTAATGAAGTTGAGCATCTCATCTGGCCCCCACAATCTCCATACCTCAACATTATTGAGCATTTATGTTCGATTTTAGAGATAAAAGTTAGACGTCGATTTCCGCCACCATCGTCGCTCAAAGAACTGGAGGGTGTTTTAACAGAAGAATGTGTTAAAAGTCCTTTTGAAAAAATTCACTCCTTGTATGAATCCATACCTCGGAGAATTGAGGCTGTAATCGCCGGAAAAGATGGACCTACACCGTATTAAACTAACTTTTGTACATGTTTCCAGGTGTTAACATTATTTTGTACAACCCCTGGAGATGGAGGCTGTTTCAGCAATGTAAGCCAAAAATTTGTTCCTGATGCTCCGGCTTTAAAAGCAGTTTACCCCTCCCAGTAAAGGGAGCCTTCCAGGCCTTCTTCAGCCAGAAGACTCTTTATGATAGCACACTATTTTCAGGGCAAGCGAGCTCGTGTATAGTGAAAATATTCTAAATGTCTGTACATATTTTAGGAGGCAGACACTGACGCTATCAGGCTCAGTCTGGATTACACAATAATATAACAAGATAAAAAAGGGGTACTGTATCACCATATATAAGGTATATATAGTATAGTGAAAATATAATAAATCTCCATATATATTTCAGGAAGCAGACTCGTATGCTCACAGGCTCAGTCTGTATGACACAATAATATAAAAATCTGAAAAAGGGTACTTTTTCACCAGATACAAGGTATATATAGTATATTGAAAATATTGTAAATCTCCGTATATATTTCAGATGGCAGACTCGGATGCTCATAGGCTCAGTATGGATTACACAAGAATATAATAAGAAGAAAAATAGTTACTGAATCACCAGATAGCAGGTATATATAGTATAGTCAAAATCTTCTTAATCTCCATATAACCAGTTTACCTACTCCCAGGAAAGGGAGCCTTCCAGGCCTTCTTGAGCCAGAAGACTCTTTACGATAGTACACTATCTTCAGGGTAAGCGATTTCCTGTTTAGTGAAAATATTGTAAATTTCCGTATATATTTCAGGAGGCAGACACTGACGCTCACAGACTCAGTATGGATTACACAATAATATAACCAGATAAAAAAGGGGTACTGTATCACCATATACAAGGTATATATCTAGTATAGTGAAAATATAATAAATCTCCATATAAATTTAAGGAGGCAGACTCTGACACTCACAGACTCAGTACGGATTACACAAGAATATAATAAGAAGTAAAATGGGTACTGTATCAGCAGATACCAGGTATATATAGTATAATCAATACATTCAAAATCTCACTATGTATTTCAGGAGGCAGACACTGACGCTCACAAGCTCAGTATGGATTACACAAGAATATAAAAAGCAAATCCGCAAGAAATAATCACTCATGTGGACTAATGTTCCCCGTGTCAATGATGCACTTAGAGTGTTGGGTTGAGGAGGACTTTATGCCAAAAAGGGTACTGTATCACAAGCGTCCAGCTGTATACAGTCTAGGGGTCATTGTAAATCTCCGTATATATTTCCCGAGTAACAGACAGACTATCAGAAGCTCAGTATGTATCACACCAGAATATAATAAGAAGAAAATGGGGTACTGTATTACCATATACCAGGTATATATAGTATATTGAAAATATTCTTAATCTCCATATATATTTCAGTAGGCAGCCACTAACGCACTCAGGCTCAGTATGTGTTATACAAGAATATTAAAAGTTGGGGGTTGGAGGGGGGGGACAGCCCAGATAGGGATGTGGCAAATATGTGATATGTTGAGGTGTATAATGGACGTAAAGCAGCTGCAAATGGATTAATTGGAGAAGTCCGAGGAAGAGTTGGACAAAAAAAGGGATACTGTATCACCAGATACAAGGTTGTTAGGCATCGGGCGATGGCGGGATCTGAACCTGGATCCAAGGAGTCTGTGGTCTCCCATCCAGATCAAGCCGAGGAAGATGCTGACCAGCTTCGCTGATGATCCCAGACCCTAGCCAATACCGAGAGGCACAAATAGTTACTCGGGTCTTTATTCATAGAAGCCTTTCACCTAGGTTAAGGAACAAGAAAAGGCTGTTGTAAGCCTAAGGCCGGCGTCACACTGGCGAGTTTGATGCGAGTAAGTCGCACGACTTTCTCGCATCAACACGCGGCACGGCATGTATTTCTATGCAGCTGCACACTCGGGTCTGAGAGCGGGGGCCATGCCGGGTGTTTATGCGAGAAAGTCATGCGACTTACTCGCATCAATCTCGCCAGTGTGACGCCGGCCTAAGTCCAGAAATGCCTGCACTGAGCTTGTCCGTTACATGGCGAGCCATGATTGGTGCTTAATGTCAGCTGATCCTCTGACCTGGCATCGCCTGATTGGTCACGGATGACGTCATCGTTGATGCAATTGACGAGATGGCTGGGGGCGGAGCTTAGCCCTTAAATAGCTTGTCTGTCCACGGCGCGGTCAGATCATACTAAAATAGGCAGTGCTCATGTGTGGACGTACCAGAATCTGGGCTCCACGTGCTCGCTAGCTTTGCTCTCCAGGACCTGCCGATGCCAGAGTATGCTCGGCTAATTATCACAGGTTCTTTAGGCAGGTTCAGCTTATGCCAGGCAGGTAGCCAATGTGCGCAGTCCTACTACGAATATAGGGTAGCTATACACCCTGAGCAGACTGCGGGGCGCGTAACCTGTAGCTAATGTGGTGCAGTCCTGCTACGAATATAGGGTAGCTATACACCCTGAGCAGACTGCGTGGCGCATAACCTGGGCATCGCCTGCCAAGCTGAATAGAGAGTTGCTCAGCCCGGTCTCACGCCGACTGGTAGCACGTACGCCTCGCGTCAGTCGCACGCACTTCCTAGCGGCTGGCACGTAGCTTCTGTGCAGTCAACACATAGTGCTACCTAATATCTGGCAAATGGCTTCTGTGCCATTTAACAGCGCTACATCTACGCCAGTTGATAGCACATCTCCCGTGACGTTAACGGAGATAGTGCCAATTCTACATCTCCCCTAGTGTGAATTAACACAGGCGAGATCTAATGTTAGATTTCTGTCATCAGTTTGACCCTCATACTCTAGGGGTATTCGGCAGCAGTGAACATAAACTGTATCGTGGACCCTGGTTCGGTTGCAATCCATTATATAATAAAGCTGTTGCAACTGAGCTCATAACAGTATCTGACCGCCATGGTCTAGCCAATCATGGCTGACGACCAGCAGCTGCAGCATTACGTTCAGCAACTAGGGGCCAGCATTAGATCTCTGGAGCAGGCCGCTCCAGTTGCTGATCTCGTAAGCTCTGCTGCTGTGCAAGCTGCGGTAGCTGCTAAAGTGTCATTACCGCATTTTGCTCTGCCTGAAAAATTTTCTGGGGACAGTAAATCCTGCAGAGGATTCATTAATCAATGCTCCATTCAATTAGAAATGATGGATGCATGGTTCCCCTCCAAAAGGGCTAAAGTGGGTTTCGTTATCCTATTGCTTACCCGCATGGCCTTGGAGTGGGCTACTCCTCTGTGGGAACGGAGTGATCCGGTAGTCACCAATGTGGGTCTCTTTCTTAGAACCCTAAAAAGTGTGTTCCTCAGTCCTCAGGTCACACCTGATACAGCTCTTAAGCTGCTTACATTAGTGCAGTGTTCGACCACCGCCAGTCATTATGCCGTCCAGTTCAGGACATTAGCGGCAGAACTGGAGTGGTCTGAACCGTCGCTAATTCCGGTGTTCTGGAAGGGTTTGGCTGGGAATATAAAAGATGCTCTAGCCACCAGGGAGATTCCAACCTCCCTGGAAGAGTTAATGATCCTCGCCAACCGTATTGATTTACGTCATGCAGAAAGCAATTTGGAGCTGAAGGTCTCTAAACCTCGGTTTCCGTTGGCACAGTCATTTTCTAAATTGACTTCCAAATCCATGGTTCCAGACACGGAATCGGAGCCAATGGATATTTCCCAGACCAGGAAATGGTCCCCTCATTCCCGTTCAACTCATCTCTTGTAGTAACCCAATAATAAGGGTTCCAAGCGGGCGGGAGAACGAGGGTGTCTAACCACCATCGTAGGAGGTGTGTTAGACTCAGAGACTTCTTCCTCCAGACTAGCCTATAAAGTGACGTTGCTTTTCGGAACAACCACAGTTGCTGCCAAGGCGGTGGTGGATTCTGGGGCCGATGTCAATTTTTTTTCATCAACTTTTGCCCAGAAGCACGCCGTTCCTATGGAATTACTGTCCAGACCCATAAACATCAGGGTAGACAACGGTTCTATGTTAGACACACAGATCACCCACTAGTCTATTCCCCTCCCCGTGTCGTTTCCTCAGGGTCACCGGGAGGATATCTCGTCCCTTATCCTTACTGGAGGATTGGATGAGGTGCTAATGGGTCTTCCGTGGTTACGTTCTCACAACCCACATATTAACTGGAACATGGGGACAGTTTATTCATGGGGTGAGAGATGTACTACCTAGTGTATGGTGCCATCAACTCGGAAGGTGGTCTTAGACCCGCCGGCCGGTCTAGAGGCACTTTGAGAGCAATATTGGAGCTATGTCGATATGTTCTCGAAAAAGGCTGCAGAGACCTTGCCTCCCACCGACCATATGACTGCGCCATAGATCTGATCCCTGGATCAGAGCCTCCTCACGGTAGGGTTTATCCCTGTCTGTCCCAAAGACCCAGGCTATGTCCGATTACATCAAGGAGAACCTGGCCCGGGGTTTATCAGGAAATCGGTCTCTCCTGCTGATCTCTGAATTGTTCGACAGACTTCGAGGGGCTAGAATTTTCACTAAATTAGACCTGCTTGGGGCCTATAACCTCATACGAATCCGTGAGGGGACGAGTGGAAGACGGCCTTTAATACTCGTCATGGCCACTACGAGTACCTCGTCATGCCCTTCGGGTATGCAATGCCCCCGCCGTCTTTCAGGATTTCGTCAATGATATCTTTCGAGATCTGCTGCTGTCCTCCATGGTAGTATATCTTGACGATATCCTGATCTTTTCCCCAGACCCCTTCACACACAAAGAGGATGTTCGCAGAGTTTTTGAGCGTTTGCGCGCAAATTCTCTGTATTGTAAGCTGGAGAAATGCCAGTTCGAACAAGAGTCTTTATCATTCTTGGGGTACATTGTATCCAGTAAGGGCTTGGCCATGGATCCCCAAAAATTGGTAGCCGTACAGAATTGGCAGGAGCCCCATTCTCTGAAGGCGGTGCAGAGCTTCATGGGGTTTATCAATTATTATCGGCAATTTATACCACATTTTTCTACACTGGTGGCTCCTTTGGCCGCGCTAACCAAGAAAGGTGCCAACCCAAAAAACTGGTCCAAAGAGATATCTGAGGCTTTCCAGGAGATCAAGTCTTATTTCTCAAAAGCTCCCATCCTACATCGGCCAAATGTCAATAAGTCATTCTATTTGGAGGTCGACGCATCCTCTGTAGGGGCAGGTGCTGTCCTTTCCCAAAAGAATGGGCAGGGTGGGAGAAGACCATGTTTCTTCTTCTCCAAGACCTTTTCTCCAGCGGAGAGGAATTATACTATTGGGGATAATGAGTTACTCGCAATAAAATTGGCTTTTGTTGAATGGAGGTATCTTTTGGAGGGAGCTAAACATCTGTTTGTGGTGTATTCTGACCATAAAAATATTTCATATCTGCAGACGACTCAGCGTCTCAACCCGAGGCAGGCTCGGTGGTCCCTCTTTTTTGCCCGATTCAATTTTACCATCAGTTTTCTAAAAGGGGAGAAGAATCCTCGGGCGGATGCTCTATCTAGGTCCATGGATACGATGGAGGACGATGACGAGCCCAGACTTATCGTTCGTCCTGAGAGTATGCGAACGGTGGCACCGGTGACTCTAGACCAGGTTCCACCCGGAATGACGTTTGTTCCCCCGAACCTACAGAATGAGGTGCTGTCGTGGGCACATGCCTCTAAGGTCGGAGGTCATTTTGGAATCAAACGCACCACTGAGTTCCTCCAACGCTCGTATTAGTGGCCTCGGTTGTCCCAGGACGTTAAAGAATACGTCCAAGCATGCATCTCCTGCGCGAGAAATAAATCTTCTCATCAGAGTCAGGCGGGTCTTCTACATCCGTTACCCATGGCAGATAGACCTTGGGAGCTGATTGGGATGGATTTCGTGGTTGAGTTACCTAAGTTCTGGGGTAATACAACCATATGGGTGGTTTCTGACCATTTTTCTAAGATGGTTCACCTGGTACCCCTTCCTAGGGTTCCTTCTTCCCGGGTTCTGGCATCACTGTTTATCCATCACATCTTCTGTCTTCACGGTATGCCTGATAGGATTGTCAGTTCACCTCTCAGTTTTGGAGAGAATTGTGTAATCTGTGTAGTATTGAACTGAACCTCTCTACGGCCTATCACCCGGAGACCAACGGCCTGGTGGAACGCACTAAACAGACGCTAGTGACATACTTGCGTCATTTCGTTTCTGCCAATTATAATAATTGGGCAACTTTGCTTCCTTGGGCAGAATTTGCTCTAAATAATGCAGTGGCGGATTCCACAGGTCAGACTCCTTTCCTGTTGAACAATGGTCAGCACCCACGTGTGCCAGTTCCTATGCCAGTTAACTCTGGGGAGTCTGGTGTCAGAGATTGGGCTATGGAGGCGCGGGATGTCTGAGATCAGATGCAGGAAGCATTACTGGCCTCAAAAAATCGGATGAGACAGTCGGCTGACACTCATTGCCGTCCAGCTCCCATTTTCTCTTCAGGTGACAGGGTATGGCTCGTGGCTCGTAATATTAGAGGTCGCGGGGAATCAGCTAAATTCGCCCCTCAGTTTATTGGCCCTTTTAAAATTCTGGCCCAAGTAAATCCCGTGGTGTATCATCTGCAATTGCCTCGGCACTTGAGGATACATGATACATTCCATGTGTCATTCCTGAAACCTGTTCGCCTGACGAAATTCTCAGAAGCTCAGCATGGTTCTGACATCGGGGGTGAGGATTTTGAGGTAGAGGCAATTGTGGGGTCTAAGATGGTGCGCGGCAAAATTTTTTATTTAGTACACTGGAGGGATCGCGGTTCTGAGGATCGCACTTGGGAACCCGTGGACCATATTCATGCTTCCCTGCTCATTGAGAAATATGAGCATCAAGTGGGGGGGATGTTGTTAGGCATCAGGTGACGATGGGATCCAAACCTATGGCCTCCCATCCAGATCCAGCCAAGGCAGATGTTGCTCAGCTTCGCCATTGATCCCAGCACCTAGCCAATACCCGAGAGGCACAAATAGTTACTTGGGTCTTTGTTCATAGTAGTCTTTAACCTAGGCTATGGAACAAGAAAAGGCTGTTGTAAGCTTAAGTCCAAAAATGCCTGCACTGAGTATGTCCGTGACATGGCGAGCCATGATTGGTGGCTAATGTCAGCTGATCCTCTGACCTGGCATCGCCTGATTGGTCACGGATGACGTCATCGGTGATGTGATTGATGATATGGCTGGGGGCGGAGCTTAGCCCTTAAATAACTTGTCTGTCCTCTGCGCTGTCAGATCATACTAAAACAGGCAGTGCTCATGTGTGGACGTACCAGAATCTTGGCTCCACGTGCTCTCTAGCTTTGCTCTCCGGGACCTGCCAATGCCAGAGTTCGCTCGGCTAATTAGCACAGGTCCTTCAGGCAGGTTTAGCTTATGCCAGGCAGGTAGCCAATGTGGCGCAGTCTTGCTATGAATATAGGGTAGCTATACACCCTGAGCAGACTAGGGGCGCGTAACCTGGGCATCGCCTGCCAAGCTGAACAGAGAGTTGATCAGTCCGGTCTCACGCTTGCTGGTAGCATGTACGCCTGGTGTCAGTCGCATGCACTTCCTAGCGGTTGGCACGTACTGTAGATTCTGTGCAGTCAACAGGGCTACGTCTATACCAGTTTGCAGCACATAGTGCAAACCTAATATCTGGTGAGTGGCTTCTGTGCCATTAACAGGGCTACATCTACGCCAGTCGATAGCACATCTCCCGTGATGTTAACGGAGATAGTGCCAATTCTACATCTCCCCTAGTGTGAAGTAACACAGGCGAGATCTAATAATATTTCTGTTGTCAGTTTGACCCTCATACCCAAGGGGTGACTTTAACTGCATCGCGGTTCGGTTGCAATCCATTATTTAATAAAGTTGTTGCAACCGAGATCATAACACTGTATCACCAGATACAAGGTATATATAGCATAGAGAAAATATAAATATATTTCAGGAGGCAGACTCTGACGCTCACAGGCTCAGTCTAGATTACACAAGAATATAATAAGTAAAAGGGTTCTGTATCAGCAGATACCAGGTATATATAGTATAGTCCAAATATTTAAAATCTCACTATGTATTTCAGGAGGCAGACACTGACACTCACAAGCTCAGTCTCGATTACACAAGAATAGAATAATAAAAAGGGGTACTGTATCACCAGATACCAGGTATACAGTCATGGCCAAAAGTTTTGAGAATGACACAAATATTATATTTTCACATGATCTGCTGCCCTCTGGTTTTTATGTGTGTTTGACAGATGTTTTTATCACAGACAGAAATATAATAATTTCAAACATATGAGTAACAAAAGCTTATATTGACAGTTAGAATGAGTTAATGCAGCAAGTCAATATTTGCAGTGTTGACCCTTCTTCTTCAGGACCTTTGCAATTCTCCCTGGCATGCTCTCAATCAACTTCTGGACCAAATCCTGACTGATAGCAGAATCAATGCTTTCATTTTGTCAGAATTCTTAGGTTTTTGTTTGTCCACCCGTCTCTTGATGATTGACCACAAGTTCTCAATGGGATTAAGATCTGGGGAGTTTCCAGGCCATTGAGCCAAAATCTCTATGTTTTGTTCCCTGAGCCATTTAGTTATCACCTTTGCTTTATGGCAAGGTGCTCCATCATGCTGGAAAAGGCATTGTTGATCGCCAAACTGCTCTTGGAGGGTTGGGAGAAGTTGCTCTTGGAAGACATTCTGGTATCATTCTTTATTCATGGCTGTGTTTTTAGGCAAGACTGTGAGAGAGCCGATTCCCTTGGCTGAGAAGCAACCCCACACATGAATGGTTTCAGGATGCTTAACAGTTGGCATGAGACAAGACTGGTGGTAGTGCTCACCTTGTCTTCTCCGAATGAGGCGTTTTCCTGATGTCTCAAACAATCGAAAAGGGGATTCATCAGAGAAAATAACTTTACCCCAGTCCTCAGCAGTCCACTGCCTGTACCTTTTGCAGAATATCAGTCTATCCATGATGTTTTTTCTGGAGAGAAGTGGCTTCTTTGCTGCCCCCCTTGAGACCAGGCCTTGCTCCAAGAGTCTCCGCCTCACAGTGTGTGCAGATGCACTCACACCTGCCTGCTGCCATTCCTGAGCAAGCTCTGCACTACTGGTAGCCCGATCCCGCAGCTAAAACACTTTTAAGAGACGATCCTGGCGCTTGCTGGTCTTTCTTGGGCGCCCTGAAGCCTTTTTGGCAACAATGGAACCTCTCTCCTTGAAGTTCTTGATGATGCGATAGATTGTTGACTGAGGTGCAATCTTTCTAGCTGCGATACTCTTCCCTGTTAGGCCATTTTTGTGCATTGCAATGATGACTGCACGTGTTTCTTTAGAGATAACCATGGTTAACAGAAGAGAAACAATGATGCCAAGCACCAGCCTCCTTTTAAAGTATCCAGTGGTGTCATTCTTACTTAATCATGACAGATTGATCTCCAGCCATGTCCTCATCAAAACCCACACCTGTGTTAATGGAGCAATCACTGAAAAGAGGTTAGCTGGTCCTTTTAAGGCAGGGCTGCAATGATGTTGAAATGTGTTTTGGGGGATAAAGTTCATTTTCTAGCCAAATATTGACTTTGCAAGTAATTGCTGTTAAGCTGATCACTCTTTATAACATTCTGGAGTATATGCAAATTGCCATTTGAAAAAGTGAAGCAGTAGACTTTGTAAAAATTAATATTTGTGTCATTCTCAAAACTTTTGGCCATGACTGTATATAGAATAGTCAAAACATTCTAAATCTCAGGATTTATTTCAGGAGGCAGCCACTGACGCTCTCAGGCTCAGTATGTATTACACAATAATATAAAAAACTGAAAAAGGGTACTGTTTCACCAGATACAAGGTATATATAGTATAGTGAAAATATTATAAAGCTCCGTATATATTTCAGGAGGCAGACTGACGCTCAAAGGCTCAATATGGATTACACAAGAATATGAGAAGATTCGCAAGAAATAATCACACATGTGGGCCAATGTTCCAGGTGACAATGATGCACTTAAGAGTGGTGGGTGGAGGAGGACTTTATGGCAAAAAGGGGACTGTGTCAGAAGCGAAAAGCTGGATACAGTCTAGGGGGCATTGTAAATCTCCGTAAATATTTACGGAGTACCAGACAGACGCTTATGGGCTCAGTATGGATTAGACCACAATTTGAACAGCTGAAAAAGGGGACTGTATCATCAGATGCAAAGTATATATAGTATAGTCAAAACATTCAAAATCTCTGTATATATTTCAGGAGGCAGACAGTGACGTTCTCAGGCTCAGTATGTATTACACAATAATATAAAAAGGGTACGGTTTCACCAGATGCAAGGTATATATAGTATAGTGAAAATATTTTAAATCTCCGTATATATTTTAGGAGTCAGACAATGACGCTCACAGGCTTAGTATAGATTACACCAGAATATAAAAAGATCCTCACGAAATAAGCACACGTGGGCCAAGGTTCCAGGTATCAATGATGCAAAAACAGTTGGGGGGGAAGGATGACTTTCTGCAAAAAAGGGTACTGTATCTCAAGTGTACAGCTATATACAGTCTAGGGGTAACTGTAAATCTCCGTATTTATTTCCGGAGTAACAGACAGACGCTCACAGGCTCTGTATGGATTACACCAGAAAATACAAAGTTGAAAAAGGGTATTGTATTACAAAAGTAAAGCTGTATACAGTGTTGTGTTAATTTTTAAATGTTCGAATATATTTCCAGAGTAACAGACAGACGTTCACCTGCTCAGTATGGATTACACAATAATATAAAAAGATAAAAAAGTGGTACTGTTTCACCAGATACCAGGTATATATAGTATGTTCGAGGTGTCAATGATGCACTTAGAGTGGTGGGTGGAGGAGGACTTTCTGTCAAAAAGGGTACTGTATCACCAGATTCCAGGTATATATAGTATAGTTAAATTATTGGACATTTCCATATATCTTTCAGGAGGCAGACACTGAAGCTCTCAGGCTCAGTATGGATTACACGAGAATATAAAAAGTAGAAAAGTGGAAATGTATCAAAAGCGTACAGCTCTTTATAGCGTTTATAGGTAATTGGGGTAGCGTTGGGGTAGCGAGGGTTCAGTCGCCACAGAGGCATTGCACCTCACCCAGAGGTGTGATACTCCACTCTCAGGTAAGGGGGAGCACCGCCCAGAACTCAAACACCTGCACCCAACACAGACTATAGCAGCCGGGCACCCTGGACGTACCCTGTGGGAGGATGTTCTCATCCCAGGCTGGGTAGTAAAGAGTGTATGGGTGGGTGGAGCTAGTAAGTAGGAGGGGGACTGAAGCTTAGGAAGGCAGGGTCTAGAGAGACGTGAGGAGGAAGTGAAAGGAGACAGACGTGTGGAGAAGCAGCTCCCTGTCAGGAGGAGCAGCAGAGGAAAGGAGTCTAGAGACAGACTCAGAGGGGACCTTGAGCTGGTAAGAGCTCGGTCCCAGACGTGGAAAGTTAAGGAAAGAGAAGCAGAAAAAGAGAGAAGCTTCTGGAGGGAGAGAAGGGGTCCTAGGGACACTGAGAGAGCGAGATCCATTCGTGGGGCCTGATCTGTTTGCAGAGGGACCAGGTCGCAGAGGGAATTCGGCACCTTAGCCTAGTGGAGAAATTTATGACTCAGCTAGCAAGCCGACTGCTGTGATAACTTTAGAGATCACAGCCAATAACCACATTCATCTTCACCAGAGAGGCAGCTATATAGAATCAAGGCAACACAGAGATAACACGTTATCCGACAGGATTCGCAGCCGCTGATCTGGGACACTGTTTGTGAAGGTGCTGGAAAGGTGGATGGTGTGGGAATCAGCACAGTGAGACGGCCAGTGAAAGGAACACATATATATTGAAGGGAGTCCAGAAAAGGTGTACCCCAATCTACCTGGGAGTTTACTGTGCCCCTCACGTGGAGGACACTGTACCAAGCGGGCATCTGTGCTGCAGACAGAACTGTGAGTAAAGCCTTGGAAACTGCAACTGACTGTCTCCTTAGTTTCTTCCTGGGTCTCACACTCCACTCTGCTACATCTCTCAGCACCATTATATTTACAACATCACCCTGCCCTGAGACCACTAGCTTTACCTGTGGAAAGCTATTCCAACTCTGCTGCATCACACCATCAGTCTCACAGGATCTGCACCGCAGTGCTGGTCACCTCTGACCAGATACCACAGATGGCATCACGAATACCTTACTACAAACTCTATCATCCCCTGTAAAAATATTCCCCATTTATTGGACGCCCAGGGCCATGGACCGGGTCACTGCTGCCATGACACATCCCTTTTAATACACCGTCCCGGTACCGACTATCCCACTGCCCTGGCGGGCGATCCATATATATTTCCAGAGTCAGACAAAGACTCTGACAGGCTCAGTATGGATTACACCAGAATATTAAAAGTTGACAAAGTGTACTGTATCAGAAGCGTACAGCTGTATACAGCGTTGTTGTCATTTTAAATATCCGTATATATTTCCAGAGTCAGACAAGGACTCTCTCAGGCTCAGTATGGATTACACCAGAGTATAAAAAGTAGAAAAAGGGAAAGGTATCAGAAGCGTACAGCTCTATATAGCGTTGGGGTCATTTTAAATATCCGTATATATATCCAGAGTCAGACAAAGACTCTCACAGGCTCACTATGGATTACATCATAATATTAAAAGTTGACAAACTGTATCAGAAGCATACAGCTGTATACAGTGTTGGGGTAATTTTAAATGTTCGTATATATTTCAGTCTCAGTAAGCCAGTCAAGACTCTCCGCTACAGGAAACTAGATGGCTACAAGTACACACTGATAGTACAGTGATTGCATAAATGTGGGAATTCCTAATCACGGTAAAACCTCCCGGTACAATTCTCAGAGGCGATGCTAACCCTCAATTACTTTATCTGTGGAGACAGCGAAAACGGTTCTTTGTGAAGAATGGGTTGCTGTATCGCAGTAGCGTCGATCCCATCACCGTTACTCTTCTCCATCAAATTGTGATGCCAAGGAGAGATGTAGACATGGTCCTCACTGCCTATCATCATCAGATTGGTCACTGACAGAAGCCACAGGCCTTAGGCAATTCTATTTGATTGGCATGAGAGGAGACATAGAAAAATGTTGCCAGGAATGTCACAAGTCTGTGACTAGTAAAACTGTGAAAGCTGATCAGAAAGCAACACTGCATCCGATTGTGAGTCGACATCCATTAGAAATGGTAGCCATTGATCATCTGAAGGTAGAGCTCAGCAGGACAGGCCATAGCTACAGTACGTCTTAACCAGCATCGATCAGTTAACCAAATTTGTAGTGGCTGTCCCTGTGAAGGATTTAACTGCTCAGACTCCACAGCGGTGGAGCAGGGAGAGGTAAGTATTGCAAGTGCTGGGGCCATGAGCAAGCAGTGGGGGCCCACTCATGGGCGACGGCACTGGCACAGGGCCCCTCATAGTATGCCCATGTGTCTGACGGCGAGTGGGTCCATCCCACCGTCAGAGACACCTTTTTCTGCTATAAGGGACCCTGTGCCAGTGATGTCGCCCCAAAGTGGGATCCCCCACCTGCTCAGGGCATCGACACTTGCCCGAGTGCACCAGGAGGTGACCCCGGCCCTGGGGGGACAGCCCTGATAGAGAGGTGGCAAAAATGGCATAGGTTGAGGTGTAGGCTGGACGCTCAGCAGCTGCAAATGGAGGAATTGGAGAAGTCAGAGGAAGAGGAGGACAAAGCTAGTCTATGTGTCATCAGGGGAAAGTGGGACAGAATCCTTTGAAACCCATGCATGGTTCATTTTAATAAAGGTTAGATCATCAACATTTTGTGTCGACAGATGGGTCCTTCTTCCTGTCAGGATTGATCCAGCAGCAGTGCAGTGCAAGCGAGCTCCTCTAAAGCATATAGTGCCAATTCAGGCCAGGTGTCCAGTTTACAGGCCCAGTAGTCAAAGGGGAATGACCGGTGAGGGAGATCATCGATAGGGGAGGAGAAGTAATTTGTAACCATAGTTGACAACTGCTGTCTCTTGTCTGTTGCTAGAGATTGCTGATTACCAGGCGTGTGAGCTGTCCGGGAGAAATCAGTCCACAATATGGTCATAAAACCCCTGTCTCCAATGCCACTTCGGCTGTGTGTGTCTCGACCCGCACCACAATTGTGGTTTACCAGAGCAATGGGGTACTCAGAGCCGAGCCCATGGAAGTCTATGGGGTTGTCACAGGTAGCGCTGGCTCGGTCTGTGGCCCTGGCGGTCAGGCGTATGTTGGGGGGAATATTTACAGGGGATAGGTATATATACAGTTCGTGACGCCACCTGTAGTTCTCTGATCACTAAGACCAGCGCTGCTGTAGATCTCTGAGGGGATGGTGTGGCAGCTAGTTGTCTGGTCCCCTACAGGTGGGACTGGTCCCTCAAAGTCTATGAAATTAATGATGTCGGGTGCAGGTAAATAAATCAGTCTCACACCATCCAGCGTCTTTCCATACCTTTACTTGTCAGATGATAAGGCAGGTCCCAGGGAGGCTGGTCGGATGGAGGATGTGCTTTGAGATAACAGCTGAACAGGTTGGGGGCCTCCTTTGCTTTCAAAGATGATGAGTCCAACCAGCATAAAGCCTAGTTCACTCCAATTTCTCCAGCTTCTCCAAGCTGTACTGCCCGGTCAGTGTTGTGGTCGGAGCCTTCCTTTGATGGAACTAGGTTCTTGCTTTTGCTGATCAGGCTCAAAGTTCCTATTCCACCTGACCCCTGTTACGTACTGACACTCCAAGGGCTGCTTGCTGCGACCTAAGGTCCAGTAAGACTCTGGTTTTTCTATCACTATGCCTAAAGCTATAGTGACACTTCGGTTGCCAGTGACCGGTGACAATGTGCAGGATAATCCAATCCTTAAGGCACTACTGAATTCCTTCCACTGCGCCCTTTGCCCTGTCCGCGCTTGTAGCATAAGCACTCCACACTTCCTAGGTAATGCAGGCTAGTCCCTTCTTGCTTCTTCCCAGAGCTTGCTAACAGGTGCTCAGTAATCTTCTAGTTCAGGAGCACGTCACTGAACTCCACTGTCCTTGGGACAGGAGACTGAAGGTCCTGCTGCTAACTCCTCTCTCTTCCTGCACAGACTGCACACTGAATGATCTCCTCTGTCCGAAGACAGGAAACAGAACTCACTGAGCTCTGCCGCTGACTGAACTCAACTCGCTAGATCTCACTAGCTCTTATAACCTATGGGTGTGTCTAAGTGTGTGATGGAGTGAATGTTTATTGAGCATTAAACTGTTACCTCTCCGCACATCCTCCAGGGTACTGCGTGTGCCTTCACACCAGGGCTACACATGTGCACCACGAACACCTCTTCTATTTGGCCCAGGACGGCTCTTGGTTGAACCTGCACCGCTGCTGTTTGCTGGGAATGCCTCTAACAAACGGTTTACCAGAGTTGCTTGTTTGTTGGCCAATATTAGCTCGAGGTTCTCCTGTGGCATGATGTTCTGTAATTTGCCTTTATAGCGTGGATCGAGGATGCTGGCCAAACAGCAGTCGTCATCCTTCATAATTTTGGCAATGCGGGGGTCCCTTTTTAGGACCCGCTACACATAATCACACATGTGGGCCAATGTTCCAGGTGTCAGTGATGTACTGCCAGCGGTGGGTGGAGGAGCACTTTCTTCCAAATCCACATCCCTCCAGTCACGCACAAACCCTGGACCTGAACTTGGCAAGCCAACATTTTCTCTTGCCCCCTGAGAAGCATCCTCCTCCCCAAAATAATCATCCCCCCTCTTCTCTCCTCCTCCTCTTCCCTTCTACCTCCACCTCGTCCAGGACAGTTCCCTGAGCAGACAATGGCTGAATGTCATCAAGGCTTCCCTTTTCCTCCTCTTCCTACTCCGCTGCAGACGCCTGATCCTTAATGTGCGTCAAAGTTTGCATGAGCAGACGCATAAGTGGGATGCTCATGCTTATGATGGCATCGTCTGCGCTTACCAGTTGTGTGTATTCCTCAAAACACTGAAGGACTTTACAGAGATCTTTCAGCTTTGACCACTGCACACCCGACAACTCCATGTCTGCTCTCAAACTACCTGCCCGTGTATCCTCCCATAAATGCATTACAGCCTGCCTCTGTTCGCACAGCCTCTCAACCATGTGCATGGTGGAGTTCCACCTTGTTGCAACGTCTATGATTAGGCGGTGCTTGGGGAGGTGGAGCGATCGCTGCAGCCTCTGCATACGACTGGAGTCTACAGGAGAGCGACGGATGTGCGAGCACAGTTTTCGCACTTTATGGAGTAGGGCTGTTAACTCCGGATAATTATTTAGGAAGCACTGCACCACCAGTTTCAAGGTGTGAGCCAGGCAAGGTATGTGTCTGAGTTTTGCCAGGGCTATGGCCGCCACAAAATTACGGCCGTTATCACTGACTACCTTGCCTGGCTCAAGATGTATACTGCCCAGCCATGTCTCAGTTTCTCGCTGTAAGTAGTGGGCCAGTACCTCCGCGGTGTGTCTGTTGTCGGCCAAACACATCATTTGTTAAACAGCCTGCTGACGCTTACCACTAGCTGTTCAATAGTGGGACACCTAGTGTGCAACACTGGCAGTTGCTGATGGAGTGCTCGCGCGACTGTGCTCTGTTGACGAGCTTTCGCTTCTGGAGAAGGAGGAGGGTCGAACGCCTACAGCCAACTGTTGCCTATACCGTGGGCTAGGCAGCATTGCCCCACCGCCGTTGTCCCCTGTGGAGCCTGCATCCTCCACATTAACCCAGTGCGCAGTGATGGACACGTAACGGCCCTGGCCATGCCTACTGGTACATGCATCTGTTGTGAGGTGCACCTTTCCACTCACTGATTGTTTGAGTGCATGGACAATGTGGTTTTTCACATGCAGGTGGAGTGCAGGGATGGCTTTTCTAGAAAAGAAGTGGTGACTGGGTAGGTAATAGCGTGGGACGGCGTAGGTCATGAGCTTTTGGAACGCTACGCTTTCAACCAAACGGAAGGGCATCATCTCTAATGAGATCAGTTTGCCAATGCAGGCGTTCAAACCCAGTGTACGCGGATGAGAGGATGAGTACTTTCTTGTCCTACTCAGAGTGTCTGGTAGGGTGAGCTGTACTTGAGAGCTGCATATGGTGGAACTATCGGTGGACATGACGGACTGAGAGGGGGTTGGTGATGGTGACGGTGGTTTTGGTGATGATGGCCTAGATGCATTCTTTTGTTGCAAAAACATTGTGATTCCCTGACTGCTTTGGTCTTGCGATGCCACCTCAACATTTCTTGCTGGTGGTGTGCCAACCTGTGGGCTTATAGTGGGGAAAGCGATGGAGCGTTGCTGGCTAACTTCAGTCGGAGCCGGTGCACATATGCTACCTGAGTTTTTGTAGTCCGTCCACGCTCTCATGTTCAGTAAATGTCTAAGCATGCAACTGGTATTCAAATTTTTGAGATTTTTCCCTCAGCTAAAGGTTCTTAGGCACTTTATACAGATAATCTTTGCCTCATCACTAGGATTTTGGTCAAAAAAGTGCCACACTGGACTCTTCCTACTATGATATAAATTTTCAGGCCTTGCTTGCTGTGCTAATTTGACCGCCTGGCCAACCTGTCCTGCAACTCTTTTTTTTTTAACACCTTTTTGGAGTGATACGGGTCTGCCAGATAACCCCAGCTGCGATGTCGATGCCTGCTGCGGATCCCTCTCCTCTTCTGAGCTAGTGCCAGCGGCACCCTCTTCCCCCACTGGATGCCAATCCGGGTCAACAACTGGGTCATCCATCACCTCCTCTTCAATTTCATCTGCACCTTCCTCTGTGTCACCGTGTAAGTGGTAGAGTATGCGGGAAGGGGCACCTGAGTTTCATCAGGGTCACATTCTGGCACAGTAGACTGCGAGGGCAATGTAGTGCTGTGGTTGAATATACCAGCACAATCATCTAGCAGTGGCTGTGCATCAGTGCACTCCATGTCAGATTCATCTTGGACTGGGGAATTCAGGATTTGACTTGATAACCCAGGCATGTTATGTGAAAAGAGCTCCATGGAGTAATCTGAATGTGGGCAGCCGCATCCTTCACTTTTGGTGGGGGTGAAGGACACAAGGAAAGGGGTTGTTCCTGACCAGAAGCCTGCACTGAATACTCAGTGCTTGGAGCTTTTGAAACTTCAGAAGAGGAGGAGATAGAGCTGGAGGCTCTTTCGGCAATGTAAGACAAAACCTGTTCCTGATGCTCCCGCTTTAAAAGCTGTTTACCTACTCCAAGAAAAGGGAGCCTTCCAGGCCTTCCGTAGCCAGATGATGAGGCAGGCTCAACACCTCCTGCCTTAGGTGCTATTGTGCTTTTGGCACTACCAGCAGATGCACCACCACCATCAGTATCAGCTGGACCCCCACGCCCACGTCTGCGGCCTCTTCCACCATACTTCCTCATGTTTGTGTAAATGTACCCAAAATAACAGCAGATATATGGTACAGTATCAGAAGCGTACAGCTGTATACGGTGAAGGTGAAAAATTCTAATCTCCGTATATATTTGCGGAGTAACAGACACAGACTCTCACAGGCTCAGTATGGATTACACTAGAATATAAAAGCCAAAAAAGTGTACAGTATCAGAAGCGTACTGCTGTATACAGTGTTGGGGGGGAATTCTAAATCTCCGTATATATTTCAGGAGGAACACACACAGTCAGAGGCCCAGTCTGGCTGTCACCAGAATATGAAAATCAGGAAAAGTGTACTCTATCAGCAGCGTACAGCTGTATACAGTGTTGGGGGAATTTTAATTCTCCGTATTTATTTCAGCAGTAAGACACACGGTCACAGGCCCAGTCTGGCTAACACCCGAATATGAAAATCAGGAAAAGTGTACTCTATATGTAGTGTATAGCTGTATAGAGTGTTGGGGGAATTGTAAATCTCTGTATATATTTCAGCAGTGAGACACATGTTCACAGGCCCAGTCTGGCTAACACCAGAATATCAAAATCAGGAAAAGTGTACTTCATCAGTAGCGAACAGCTGCATACAGTGTTGGGGGAATTGTAAATCTCCGTATATATTTCATCAGTAAGACACACGGTCACAGGCCCAGTCTGGCTAACACCAGAATATCAAAATCAGGAAAAGTGTACTTTATCAGTAGCGTACAGCTGCATACAGTGTTGGGGGAATTGTAAATCTCCGTATATATTTCATCAGTAAGACACACGGTCACAGACCCAGTCTGGCTAACATCACAATATCAAAATCAGGAAAAGTGTACTGTATCAGTAGCGTACAGCTGTATACAACGTTGGGGGGATTTTAAATCTCCATATATATTGCAGGAGTAACAGACACGGTCACAGGCCAATTTGGATAACAGCAGAATATGAAAGCCAGAAAAATTGTACTCTATCAGTAGCGTACAGCTGTATACAGTGTTGGGGGAATTGTAAATCTCTGCATATATTTCTGGAGGAACACACACAGTCAGAGGTCCAGTCTGGATAACACCAGAATATGACAATCAGAAAAGTGTACTCTCTCTGTAGCATACAGCTGTATACAGTGTTGGGGGAATTGTAAATCTCCGTATATATTTCAGGAGTAACAGACACGGCCACAGGCCCAGTTTGGATAACAGCAGAATATTAAAGGCAGAAAAAGTGTACTTTATCTGTAGCGTACAGCTGTATACAGTGTTGGGGGAATTGTAAATCTCCGTATATATTTCCGGAGTCACACACAGATAGTCAGTATGTATTTGTCCGTGATACCAGCCGGTACACGGTACTGTGAAGAGCGTACAGCTCTATACGGTGGGGGAAAAAATGAACACTCGGTAACTGAAAGAAATTTCCCCCTTATCACTGGCAGGCAGCCTAATAATCAGCTCTGCTGCTCCACACAAGCAATTTCTACTCTGTCACTGGCAGGCAGCCTAATAACCAGCGTTGCTGCACACACCAAAATCCTCCCCTGTCACTGCACAGTAACTGTACAGCTAATCGCTATTAGCACGAGCACAGTTTTTGTTTTTTTAGGCCTGCTGAGAATCAGCGTCAGCATCCTCTCCCTACACTAAGATCGGCAGAAGTAAAATGGCGGTCAGCGCTGAGGGATTTTATATGCACTGTGACACCACAGAAAGCCAGTCAATCACTGCAATGCCCTTCTCGAAGATGGTGCTGGCCGCTGCCCATGTCATCGCATTGCCCATAGCCTGCCTCCTTGCTCATTGGCCGAGAAAAGGCCCTTAAAGTAGTATGGGAAAACCGACTTCGGCAAAATGGTCGCCGAACACGTGACCGACCTCACGCCATGGTCGGGTTTCGTTTCATGAAACCTGACTTTGGCGAAAGTCGGCGATTTTTTAATCTGATCGACCTGTTTCGCTCAACTCTAATATTCAGGTCTTGAGAAGTGATAAAGCTTTGTCATTTTTTACATAAAGCCTAATTATCATAGATGTTATTATTTAATTATCAAAAAGTATAATTGTTCAGTATTTATATTAATTCACAAAAAGTATGATACCTTTAGTACTGCAATAGAAGTCAGTATCTCCTGAAAACACTCTGGATCTTTTTCCTTTCACTGTTTCTGACAGATAAAAGGGTTTAGTTATTATTACATTGAAATGATGATTTATTTATAGATTGGAAGCTGCATAAAGCATGCATTTTTCATGATGACTAATAGGTATAGCAGTCAATGTGTACCCTTTGTAAAGTTTGCTTTGTGGTAGCTTAAAAGGATTTGTCACTAAGTTTTATCTACCTAAATGGCCTTTGTGTTTCTATCTATCTATCTATCTATCTATCTATCTATCTATCTATCTATCTATCTATCTATCTATCTATCTATCTATCTATCTATCTATTAGATAGGTAGATAGATAGATAGATAGATAGATAGATAGATAGATAGATAGATAGATAGATAGATAGATAGATAGATAGATAGATAGATAGATAGAGTTGTGCTCAAAAGTTTACATACCCTTGCAGAGTTTTTGCTTTCTTGGCCTTTTTTCAGAGAATATGAATGCTAACACCAAACCTTTTTCTCCACTCATCGTTAGTGGTTGGGTGAATCCATTGTCAAACTACTGTGTTTTCTCTTTTTAAATTATAGATAGGTAAATAGATAGATAGATAATAAATAGACAGATAGATAGATGATCGATAGAAGATAGAAAGATAGATAATAGATGGATAGATAGATATGGTTCAGATAGATTGATAGATGGATAGATATGTTACAGATAGATATATAGATAGATAAATAATACAGTTATGGCCAAAAGTTTTGAGAATGACACAAATCTTATATTTTCACATGATCTGCTGCCCTCTGGTTTTTATGTGTGTTTGACAGATGTTTTTATCACAGACAGAAATATAATTGCAAATATATGAGTAACAAAAGCTTATATTGACAGTTAGAATGAGTTAATGCAGCAAGTCAATATTTGCAGTGTTGACCCTTCTTCTTCAGGACCTCTGCAATTCTCCCTGGCATGCTCTCAATCAACTTCAGGACCAAATCCTGACTGATAGCAGTCCATTCTTGCACAATCAATGCTTTCATTTTGTCAGAATTTTTAGGTTTTTGTTTGTCCACCCGTCTCTTGATGATTGACCACAAGTTCTCAATGGGATTAAGATCTGGGGAGTTACCAGGCCATGGACCCAAAATCTCTATGTTTTGTTCCCTGAGCCATTTAGTTATCACCTTTGCTTTATGGCAAGGTGTTCCATCGTGCTGGAAAAGGCATTGTTGATCGCCAAACTGCTCTTGGAGGGTTGGGAGAAGATGCTCTTAGAGGACATTCTGGTACCATTCTTTATTCATGGCTGTGTTTTTAGGCAAGACTGTGAGAGAGCCGATTTCCTTGGCTGAGAAGCAACCCACACATGAATGGTTTCAGGATGCTTAACAGTTGGCATGAGACAAGACTGGTGGTAGCGCTCACCTTGTCTTCTCCGAATGAGGCATTTTCCTGATGTCCTAAACAATCGAAAAGAGGATTCATCAGAGAAAATAACTTTACCCCAGTCCTCAGCAGTCCACTGCCTGCACCTTTTACAGAATATCAGTCTGTCCATGATGTTTTTTCTGGAGAGAAGTGGCTTCTTTGCTGCCCTCCTTGAGACCAGGCCTTGCTCCAAAAGTCTCCGCCTCACAGTGCGTGCAGATGCACTCACACCTGCCTGCTGCCATTCCTGAGCAAGCTCTGCACTGCTGGTAGCCCGATCCCGCAGCTGAAACACTTTTAAGAGACGATCCTGGCGCTTGCTGGTCTTTCTTGGGCGCCCTGAAGCCTTTTTGGCAACAATGGAACCTCTCTCCTTGAAGTTCTTGATGATGCGATAGATTGTTGACTGAGGTGCAATCTTTCTAGCTGCGATACTCTTCCCTTTTAGGCCATTGTTGTGCATTGCAATGATGACTGCACGTGTTTCTTTAGAGATAACCATGGTTAACAGAAGAGAAACAATGATGCCAAGCACCAGCCTCCTTTTAAAGTATCCAGTGGTGTCATTCTTACTTAATCATGACAGATTGATCTCCAGCCATGTCCTCATCAACACCCACACCTGTGTTAATGGAGCAATCACTGAAAAGAGGTTAGCTGGTCCTTTTAAGGCAGGGCTGCAATGATGTTGAAATGTGTTTTGGGGGATAAAGTTCATTTTCTAGCCAAATATTGACTTTGCAAGTAATTGCTGTTAAGCTGATCACTCTTTATAACATTCTGGAGTATATCCAAATTGCCATTAGAAAAAGTGAAGCAGTAGACTTTGTAAAAATTAATATTTGTGTCATTCTCAAAACTTTTGTCCATGACTGTAGACACCCTCATCGAAGAGGTCCAAGATCGGGAAGCGCTGTGGAATATGGCTGACCGCAGGCATTCAGACCAAGTTATCACCCGACGACTATGGGAGGAAGTATGCAGCCTGGTGATGGACAACTGGGGGGAACTCGATGCTCGAGACAAGGATCTTTCGCGTAAGTATTCACAGTTCAGTAATGAAGGTTGCAGAATGTTATGTGTTGGATACTAAAACCATTTTTTTTTCTTTTTATTTCCAGGTGACTGGGTTATCACACGGTGGGGGTCACTCAGGGATCGCTTCAAGAGGGAATTTAACAAGGAGATGCAGGCTGCTAGTGGATCATCAGGACGCAGGAGCAGGTACTAACACGCCAAAGCCCTGTCATTCCTGCGATCAACGATGGTCAGCAGAAGGTAAATATTTCACGCCCCATTTATGTATGACAAAAGTTTAACGTGTCTAACCATATTTTATAATTTCAGCAAGGGAAATGTAATATAAATATATTAACATTTTTTTTTTCTTTGACAGCACTATCTGCAGCACTCTGGAGCCTGCTTCTGAGTTTGTTCCCTCTGGAGCGATCCCTCAGGAGTCCGCCACCAGGGACCACGTCGATAGGCCCGACCCCTCTGCACCTTCCCTCTTGTCAGGTACCTCCTCCCCATCCACCAGCACTGGAGTAGCAGGGCAGACTTTGTCACATGAAGCTGCAGGTGATGAGTTGGAGTTCCCTTTACCTTACCCTGCTGACACTGCCGCCACACCCAGACAGCAGCGTCACCGAGGTCAGGAAAGGAGCTATGCATCAGATTTTTTGCATCTGAATGCATCCTTTCAAAACACTACTAGACTTTTAAAAGATCAAGTTACTGCTGGGTTCGCTCTGTTGAGCAAAAACATACTTGAACTCCGCAGTAAAATTGATAGGATGCAGTCAGATGCAAACATGTCACCGAGACACTGTTTTTTTCAGTCAGTTCTCAAGCACATGGATAATCTAACTCCTGACCTGCAGATGCATGTGATGCAAGGCTGCCATACTTCTCTAGTGCAGGCTATGTCCCGAGCACATCAAATTACCCACCAAATTCAAACACCTTCCCCACTTCAACCTGCCACCCATCCAGCTGCAGCCTATTCAGCTGCCACACATTCAGCTGCCGCACATTCAGCTGCCGCACATCAAGCTGCCAGCCAGCAAGCTGCCGCCCATCCTCCTACCACTCCTTCCCCATTTCAATATTCCCAGTATTTTAGTTCCCCTTTCCGTTTTCACCCTTAACTTCACCGTACCCCATTCCACCAACACCTTCACCGTTCCTCCCACAAACCTCATCTGCTCCTCAACTCCCTTCCCAACCTCATGTTTTTCCCTCCACTTCTGAGCCTACCCAAACTGCTGTTCCATCCCCCACTATCGACGTGGTCCACCCTGTCAGCCCCTCCGCTAGTATCTCCACCCAACAGTACACCTCTTTGTAAATATGTATATAGTGCTGTGAATGTATGTATATATTGTATGTAGTGCTGTGTATGTATGTATATATTGTATAGAGTGCTGTGAATGTATGTATATATTGTATAGAGTGCTGTGTATGTATGTATATATTGGATAGAGTGCTGTGGATGTATGTATATATTGTATAGAGTGCTGGGGATGTATGAATATATTATAGAGTGCTGTAAATTTATGTATATATAACTTTTTGACAAATTTTTTTGGAAAATGTTTGTGAAAATAAAAATGAAACTTTTTTTGAAAAATAAAATTTATTTTGTTTCAAAAAATGTAATGTCTTTTTTTAATAAAAGTGTTTAAAACACTACAAGGTTATAACACAATCAACTTGGTGAAAATGTACCAAGAATAGGGTACAGATAAACACATCACAAAAGGGGTAATAACATGATACAATACAGAATTGTGTTAAGAAAAGCAACGCAGAGTATAGTAGAAAAAAATTTACACCATGTCATCCTTCCAGTCCACCCTTCCTTCAGGAGACATAAAATAGTCCGCAAACTTGTCGTGCATTTTGGCCACAGATCCAGAACTCCGGAAGCTAATGTTCGTGTAGTCCTGCAATGTGGTCCCAGGCATATCTTCATCCATGTTGAAATTTTCCTTTGAGATCACAAAGTTGTGCAGGACCACACATGCCTTCACAACATGGTCCACAGTCTCGCTTTGTAATTTATTAGCAATCAGCAGCACCCTCCATTTGGCCGTTAAGATCCCAAAAGCGCATTCAACTACTCTTCTAGCCCTTGTTAAACGGTAATTAAAATTTTTTTTTCTTTCGGTCAATCCTTGGTTTCCATAAGGTTTCAATAAATGTGTTGATAGCTGAAAGGCCTCATCTCCCACACAGACAAAGGGCAATGCAGGGCCAGAGGTTCCAGGGAGTGCTCTTGGAGGCGGAAACTGGAAAGTATCTCCATATAGGCGACGTCCCATAGGCGAATTCTTGAACACCTGCGAGTCATTCGAACGTCCATATGCACCAATGTCAACAGCAATGAACTTGCATTTGGAGTCCGCAATGCCCATAAGTACTATCGAGAAAAACTTTTTATAGTTAAAAACAAGAGATCCGGATCCAGTGGGTTTGACAATTCTGATGTGTTTGCCATCCACGGCACCAAGACAGTTGGGAAACTGGCATATATCCATGAACTGGTCTGCAATTTCTACCCATCTCTGCTGTGTTGGCTCTGGGAGGAATTCATTGTGCAAACAATCCCACAATGCCTGGCAAGTTTCTTTCACAATACCGGAGATAGTGGAAATGCCAAGCCGGTACTGAAAGTGCAGAGATGAAAATTATTCCCCTGTAGCAAGAAACCTGCAAAAAAGGAGAAGACAATAATTAATTATTAAACTCCAGCAATAAAAAAAACACCAGCAAAAAAATAAAAAAAAAAACACCCAAAAATTTTTTATCACAAAAAAAATTACCCAGCAACAAAACCAAAAAAAAAGGAAAAAATAAAAATTTTAAAAAAATGAAAAATTTGCAACAATGTGAATAATTATTTTGTAAAAAACAACTTACCTAATTGTCACCATCAGCCGCTCTGTTGGAGATATAGCAAACCGAAGTACAGTGTCCTGTCTCCGAATTCTGTCGTCAATGCGTGCAACCAAAAACTCGAAATTTTCTGCACGCATTCTCACATAGTTAAAAAACTTGCTGGGGTTCAGCTGTAACTCCACATACAAGGTGGAATACACCCCACGGGTCATCCGCCTCGCATTTATGGAATGGATCCACATCCCTCTCTGCCGACGACGCAGTATCCGACGTCTGGCTTCATCCTTCTCCTGAACAATCCTTGCCAAACAATTGCCCTCCACTCTAAAATCCTCGCAAATCTTCTCCATATTCTGCAAAATAATCTCCATCACTGCCACTTGCTCAAAACCCTTTCAAATAATATGGCGTAAAAACACCCTATTTATAGTTTCCACATAGTTACCAGTAGCCAATCACGGTACAGAGTATTTTCCATTATTAGCCAATCATGATGGAGATCCTCCCTTGTGAATAACGGATCCGTCAAAAAGCGGATGTAACGGATGAAAAAACTGGATGAAATGGAGTCAACGGATCCGTTATTTTGGCGGAACCGTTAACGGACCCGCCAAAATAATGGATCCGTTGACTCCGTTATTCACTATTTTTAGCGGATCCGCCAATCCGTCATGATGTCGGATTCTGACTGACGTCGCACGACTGAAGAGTGAAAGAGGCCTAATAGAAGGCATTTTGTGCCCTGAAAACAGTACAATAATGAGTGTCTGCAGGAAACAGTAAAGAATGGTGGAAGTTCCTTGCAGTTTAGAGCTGCATTGCAGCAAATTGAGTTGGAGATTTGTTCAGATTAAATGGTGTCCCCAAAGGCTGAAAAATATGGGCAGTTATTTATCCATCATGCAGTACCAACAGAGAGGTATCTGATTGCCTTCAAATTTATTTTGCAGCAGGACAACAAACCCAAACATACAACCAATGTCATTAAGATCTATCTTCATCGTAAACAAGAACAAGGATTCCTGGAAGTGATGAAGCAGTCCCAAAGGAAAAACCCTTATCTAAACATCATCCAGTCTGTCTAGGATTACATAAAGATCCTGAAGGATTTTTGTAAGTCTACATCCAGAGAAGATCTGTACCTGTAGTTAGTTCTCTAGACGTTTGGAACATTTTACCTATTGAGTTCCTTCAAGAACTGTGTGCAAGTAATTCTTGGAGAACTGATGTGTTAATGCTGTTTTGAAGGCAAAGGGTGGTCATGCCAAATATTGATTTGATTTAGATTTTTATTTGCTTTGCATATTGTTAATTCATGAAAATAAGCTATTAAAAGTTCTATTTTAGCACATGCCTTTGCAGCATTTTTTCTTTTGCCTGAGACTTTTATTTATTACTTACTGAATAATAATGTATGTTTCAACAAACTTTACAGGGGTTCTACAGGCTTATAATATTAATGACCCAGTCACCATAATTACATGGTGGTGGTCTGACACCTGGCACCCCAACTGACCAGCTGCTATCAGCTCCAGTGATGGCTGGATGTAAGTAGATAACAGAGCTGAACAGCTCCATTCACAGCTCTGCTCACAGTGTAGTGGAGACTACTGAAACAGGCTAAGGGATCTTTTTAAACACATAGGAAGCCTTTGCAGGTGTTTTTTTTATTTATTTTAATTTACTGAGATAATGACTTTTGGGTTTTCGTTGGCTGTAAGCCATAATAATCAACATTAACAGAAATAAATACTTGAAATAGATCACTCTGTAATGACTCTACTGTATTTTTCGGACAATAAGACTTACTTTTTTCCCCCAACATTTTGGGGGAAAATGGGGGTGCATCGTATAGTCTGAATATACTTACAAATGCTGCAGCAGCGGCGCTCTGTGCTGGGCGGGGGCAGCTCTCTTTGCTGCGTGGGGGCTCCGCCGGAATTTTGTCAAAGCCGGGAGGCCCCCACAACTCCATTGCTGCATGAGATGGCCTCCGGGAAAATGGCTGCTGAGGGCGGCACATGCTCAGATTCAGATCTCGTCCCGAATATTATCCATACGAATATTATCATTTTTCGTATGGACACACGTGAAAACTTGTCTTGAACAGTCACCTGAAATGACCGATACGCTTTTTGCTCAAAAAGGTTCTCAGAGAATGTAATAAAATGGCCCCCATCAAGTAATTCAGACAGCAGCTTGCCCTAGTCACGTCAGGCAAGATACAATTTGAAAAGACAAAGGTCCCCAGATGGAATTAATAAGAAGTAACACTATAATTCTCGAACAGTAAGAAACCCAGCGTAATATTGCCTTATTCCATCAGAGTGAATACTTGAAAATGTTCCAAAAATGTGACATGTGAATATAAGGTACGAGAGATTCCAGAAGTATTTATAATACATCTATAAGGCCTCTTTCACACATCCGTTTTTTGACTTCAGGCACGATGCGGCGTGTTGTTAAAAAAACGGATCCGGTACCGGATGCGTTTTTTTTACCATTGACTTTCATTAGCGCCGGATCATGCCTGATGTCATTGCGTTGTATCCTTTTTTGTCCGGCGGAAATGTACATTCCGGCGGCAGGACAAAACGGTGCATGCAACTTTTTTTTGTTTGCCAGACCTGCCTGAAGCGGCGCATCAGGCGGCCGGAAATAATACAAGTCCATGGAACCGGATCAGTCTTTTGTGCAATGCGTGAAAAGTCTGATCCGGATTGTGGAAATCAGGGACTACTACTACTACTACTACTACTACATTTTCCACTGTCTCCGGACATCCAAAACCCTCTTTTTCCGGGTTCAAAAGTTCAGGTCGGATCCAGCAAAAAAACTGATCCGTTGCATCAGTTTTTTCATTTCAGCGTCGGATCCGTCCCTTCAGGTGTTCGACGGATTAGGCCTGACACAAAAAAACGGATGTGTGAAAGAGGCCTAAGTGTATTAGAAAGAAATAACACTATGTAACACAATTTTTGTTCCTGGCTTCCAAGTGTAATATTTCAACTGCTTATGTTTAAAGACTATGGAAAAACTACTACATTCAGCACAAACTTTGATTTTATGACCACAGGCCAGAAAATTTTGTATTTATTGTGTCAAAAAAAAGGAAATTATTATATTTTCGTTCATGCGGTCTAATAAAAAACAACACTTGCATGGTAAATAGATAAAGACAATCAAAACTCACTCAAAAAGGTTCAGAAATGAGTAGTTTTTCTAGATTTGTGAGTGTACAGCAAATCGCTTAATCGAAGAAGCCCCAAATGTAGTCCCCCATCATGTTTTCGTTATACTGTCCTTGGTAATGACGTTCAAAGTCCAATATATCTTGATGAAAGCGCTCGCCTTGCTCCTCTGAGTAAGCGCCCATGTTCTCCTTGAACTTGTCAAGATGAGCGTCAAGGATATGGACTTTGAGAGACATTCTGCATCCCATTATGGCGTAATTCTTTATGAGAGTCTGAACCAACTGCGCATAGTTTTCAGCCTAGTGATTACCCAGGAAGCCATGAACCACTGCAACGAAACTATTCCAAGCTGTTTTCTCCGTCCTGTTCAGAAGCCTGGCGAACTCGTCACATTCTATGATCTTCTTGATCTGTGGTCCGACGAAGATACCAGCCTTGACCTTTGCCTCGAACAGCTTTGGAAAGAGATCTTGGAGGTACTTGAAAGCAGCTGACTCCTTGTCAGGAGCCGTGACAAATTGCTTGATGAGGTCTAACTTGATATGCAGTGGTGGCATCAGCACCTTCAGAGGTTTTTCCATCAATATGGCCATGTGAGGGCTTACTTTTTGCGGGACGAGTTGTAATTTTGAAAGACTCAATTAGTTTTAGCATGTCTTGTACTCGAAAACAGGAAAAAAATTTCAAGTGCAGTGAAATTTCAAAAAAAGTGCAATCCTACACTTGTTTTTTTGTTTGGCTTTTTTGCTAAGTTCACTAAATGCTAAAACTGACCTGCCATTATGATTCTCCAGGTCATTATAAGTTCATAGACACCAAGCATGTCTAGGTTCTCCTTTATCTAAGTTTGCTAAAAAAAATTGCGTGATCTCCTGTTAGGTGAGAGCTTATTTTTTCCGTGCCCAGCTGACGTTTTAATGACACGACTTTTGTGCAGATATGTTCTTTTGATTGCCCATTATTGCATTTTAATGCAATGTCGCAGCGACCAAAAAAAGGTAATTCTGGCGTTTTGACTTTTTTTGTCGCAACGCCATTCAGCAATTAGTTTAATCCTTTTTTTTATTGATAGATCAGCCGATTCTGAACACGGTGATATCAAATATGTGTATGTTTGATTTTTTTTATTGTTTTATTTTGAATGGGGCAAAAATGGGGTGATTTGGGTTGTGCTCATAGCAATCCGCATAACAGCCATAGAGGGAGACCTCTGATTGTTATGCCGATGCACCGATGACCCCCGATCACATGACGGGGGTCAGCGGTGTGAATATTTCCGGCCAGAAGAACTTGTTAAATGCCGCTGTCAGTGTTTAACAGCGGCATTTACCTACTTAATAGGCGCGAGTGGATCGCGATTCCACTCGTGCCTATTGCTGGCATATGTCAGCTGTTCAAAACAGCTGACATGTCCCGGCTTTGATGCGGGCTCACTGCCGGAGCCCTCATCAAATCGGGGGGATACTGGCTACGGACGTACTATTCCGTCCGAGGGCAGTAAGGGGTTAAACTGTACTCGATCTAAATCATTGAAATTCTACAAATAAAAGCACTGCCATGTAAACGAGCAGCAATTATTCACCTTACCTTTAAGAGTTTTCTTGCAATATTCGCATGTGAAATGAGGTGCCCAGGACTTGTTTTGATCCCTGACAGGCATGCCGAAATATGCCTTGTAGGCCTCGCACATCATACGACATGCTTTCACTGAATACTTTCTCACTCGTCTTTAGAAATTGTCCACACAGGTTGCAAAATGTGTCTTCTGGGCGCAAACAACCTCTTGATGCCATCTAAAACAAATAATTGCTCTTTAACTATGATTCGTTATTCTCTTACTCAGCAATAACATAAACCGAAATGTTGGATCGAGTCACCTATGCTTTCATACTTGCATGACTACTATTGAACAGTCCGAGAACGTTCTAGAAAGTTCTAAAAGTTTCTAGACACTTCCAGGTAATTCTGGAAAATTGTAGAAACTTCTGCACAATTCTAGCAGTTAAACAATAATCTAGAAGACTACTTTGTATTGAATAAGAATCAAGAATTTTCCCGAAAACAGACAAATTTTAAAATTTCATTGTGCTGATCACAAAAGCAAAGTTTTTGTGGAACAACAACTATTTTCTATATCTTGGACCTCTTCGATGAGGGTGTCTACAGTCATGGACAAAAGTTTTGAGAATGACACAAACATTAATTTTTACAAAGTCTACTGCTTCACTTTTTCTAATGGCAATTTGCATATACTCCAGAATGTTATAAAGAGTGATCAGCTTAACAGCAATTACTTGCAAAGTCAATATTTGGCTAGAAAATGAACTTTATCCCCCAAAACACATTTCAACATTATTGCAGCCCTGCCTTAAAAGGACCAGCTAACCTCTTTTCAGTGATTGCTCCATTAACACAGGTAAAATCCTCGCAAATCTTCTCCATATTCTGCAAAATAATCTCCATCACTGCCACTTGCTCAAAACCCTTTCAAATAATATGGCGTAAAAACACCCTATTTATAGTTTCCACATAGTTACCAGTAGCCAATCACGGTACAGAGTATTTTCCATTATTAGCCAATCATGATGGAGATCCTCCCTTGTGAATAACGGATCCGTCAAAAAGCGGATGTAACGGATGAAAAAACTGGATGAAATGGAGTCAACGGATCCGTTATTTTGGCGGAACCGTTAACGGACCCGCCAAAATAACGGATCCGTTGACTCCGTTATTCACTATTTTTAGCGGATCCGCCAATCCGTCATGATGTCGGATTCTGACTGACGTCGCACGACTGAAGAGTGAAAGAGGCCTAATAGAAGGCATTTTGTGCCCTGAAAACAGTACAATAATGAGTGTCTGCAGGAAACAGTAAAGAATGGTGGAAGTTCCTTGCAGTTTAGAGCTGCATTGCAGCAAATTGAGTTGGAGATTTGTTCAGATTAAATGGTGTCCCCAAAGGCTGAAAAATATGGGCAGTTATTTATCCATCATGCAGTACCAACAGAGAGGTATCTGATTGCCTTCAAATTTATTTTGCAGCAGGACAACAAACCCAAACATACAACCAATGTCATTAAGATCTATCTTCATCGTAAACAAGAACAAGGATTCCTGGAAGTGATGAAGCAGTCCCAAAGGAAAAACCCTTATCTAAACATCATCCAGTCTGTCTAGGATTACATAAAGATCCTGAAGGATTTTTGTAAGTCTACATCCAGAGAAGATCTGTACCTGTAGTTAGTTCTCTAGACGTTTGGAACATTTTACCTATTGAGTTCCTTCAAGAACTGTGTGCAAGTAATTCTTGGAGAACTGATGTGTTAATGCTGTTTTGAAGGCAAAGGGTGGTCATGCCAAATATTGATTTGATTTAGATTTTTATTTGCTTTGCATATTGTTAATTCATGAAAATAAGCTATTAAAAGTTCTATTTTAGCACATGCCTTTGCAGCATTTTTTCTTTTGCCTGAGACTTTTATTTATTACTTACTGAATAATAATGTATGTTTCAACAAACTTTACAGGGGTTCTACAGGCTTATAATATTAATGACCCAGTCACCATAATTACATGGTGGTGGTCTGACACCTGGCACCCCAACTGACCAGCTGCTATCAGCTCCAGTGATGGCTGGATGTAAGTAGATAACAGAGCTGAACAGCTCCATTCACAGCTCTGCTCACAGTGTAGTGGAGACTACTGAAACAGGCTAAGGGATCTTTTTAAACACATAGGAAGCCTTTGCAGGTGTTTTTTTTATTTATTCTAATTTACTGAGATAATGACTTTTGGGTTTTCGTTGGCTGTAAGCCATAATAATCAACATTAACAGAAATAAATACTTGAAATAGATTACTCTGTAATGACTCTATCTACCGTATTTTTCGGACAATAAGACTTACTTTTTTCCCCCAACATTTTGGGGAAAATGGGGGTGCATCGTATAGTCTGAATATACTTACAAATGCTGCAGCAGCGGCGCTCTGTGCTGGGCGGGGGCAGCTCTCTTTGCTGCGTGGGGGCTCCGCCAGAATTTTGTCAAAGCCGGGAGGCCCCCACAACTCCATTGCTGCATGAGATGGCCTCCAGGAAAATGGCTGCTGAGGGCGGCACATGCTCAGATTCAGATCTCGTCCCGAATATTGTCCATACGAATATTATCATTTTTCGTATGGACACACGTGAAAACTTGTCTTGAACAGTCACCTGAAATGACCGATACGCTTTTTGCTCAAAAAGGTTCTCAGAGAATGTAATAAAATGGCCCCCATCAAGTAATTCAGACAGCAGCTTGCCCTAGTCACGTCAGGCAAGATACAATTTGAAAAGACAAAGGTCCCCAGATGGAATTAATAAGAAGTAACACTATAATTCTCGAACAGTAAAAAACCCAGCGTAATATTGCCTTATTCCATCAAAGAGTGAATACTTGAAAATGTTCCAAAAATGTGACATGTGAATATAAGGTACGAGAGATTCCAGAAGTATTTATAATACATCTATAAGGCCTCTTTCACACATCCATTTTTTGACTTTAGGCACGATGCTGCGTGTTGTTAAAAAAACGGATCCGGTACCGGATGCGTTTTTTTACCATTGACTTTCATTAGCGCCGGATCATGCCTGATGTCGTTGCGTTGTATCCGTTTTTGTCCGGATCTGGCGGAAATGTACATTCCGGCGGCAGGACAAAACGGTGCATGCAACTTTTTTTTGTTTGCCGGACCCGCCTGAAGCGGCGCATCAGGCGGCCGGAAATAATACAAGTCCATGGAACCGGATCAGTCTTTTGTGCAATGCGTGAAAAGTCTGATCCGGATTGTGGAAATCAGGGACTACTACTACTACTACATTTTCCACTGTCTCCGGACATCCAAAACCCTCTTTTTCCGGGTTCAAAAGTTCAGGTCGGATCCAGCAAAAAAAACTGATCCGTTGCATCAGTTTTTTCATTTCAGCGTCGGATCCGTCCCTTCAGGTGTTCGACGGATTAGACCTGACACAAAAAAACGGATGTGTGAAAGAGGCCTAAGTGTATTAGAAAGAAATAACACTATGTAACACAATTTTTGTTCCTGGCTTCCAAGTGTAATATTTCAACTGCTTATGTTTAAAGACTATGGAAAAACTACTACATTCAGCACAAACTTTGATTTTATGACCACAGGCCAGAAAATTTTGTATTTATTGTGTCAAAAAAAAGGAAATTATTATATTTTCGTTCATGCGGTCTAATAAAAAACAACACTTGCATGGTAAATAGATAAAGACAATCAAAACTCACTCAAAAAGGTTCAGAAATGAGTATGTGTGAAAGAGGCCTAAGTGTATTAAAAAGAAATAATGAATTACAGTCAATGGCGAAACATATGACCACTTGATAAAGCTGCTTGGCACTGACTGGAGATAAGGGACAGTGGCAAAGTTGCAAACAATAAAATATAGGATATTGTGACCACATGGGAATACTTATTATCAAAATGGAGTTTCAGAAATTGATTATTTACTGATTGATGTGACTATATCTTCTTGTTACACTTGCTCATTGTTAGACAAAAGGCTCATAATGAAAATGTTTCTTGTTCAACTTTCCTGTCTAAAGATCAGTTTACTTTTATCCTGGAAAGTTTCTTCATATACTTGAAAACATAGAAGAATTTATGGCTACTGATAGATCAAAGTGTTCTATGAAGTAACATCTCCTGAGTATTATCTCTATTGACTTTAGCAGATGGACTATCCAAACTGTATATTATGTGATTGTAATACTGACAACTTGGGTACCTTATTACCTGCGATATATTGTGATTTTATTACATGCTTCACCAGTGGACATTTCTTGATTTATGCAGCAGATGTTTGAGCACCAACTGTTTTAGTGCATAGAAATGAGCTGGTTATATTACCCTTGTAGTAAGAGAGGATTTTTAAGTTACTTTTAAGAGCTGAAAATTAGACACCCCAAAGCACCTTGTCCCATCCATTGTAGCAGTATTGTGGGTATAAGAATTAATACAATGGAAGAAATTCTATCATCATGAAGATATTTATTGAGGTGAGTTTTGTTTGTGACTTTGACTCAGATTTAACAAAGTCTTGCACTGTTTGATACGTTTTTCACTTCCTTGAATATAACACTTCAGTCTAGAGAAGTTTTTCTCTTTTTACTATTTGCAACTTTTTATCGACATTTTAAAAAGTTGTAATTTATGAATCTGGTTTATATCTATTTTCAATGGATTTAAAAAATTCTACACCTCTTTTAAACCAGATTTTTGTTATGTAAGAATGCCAAGAAAATTCATTTCAGAACTTTTTCCACCTTTTATGTCACCTATGATCTGTACTATTCAAAAATAAACATCTTTTTTGGGTGGAAAATGGTAAATAAAGAACAAAGATCTAAAATAATGTGTTTGCATAAATATGTACACCCTTAAACTAATACTTTTTTAAGTAGACTTTGAATTTATGACTGAACAGTCTTTCAGCATGGCTGATAATTGGCAATCTTTGCCCACTCTTCCGTGCAGTAGCTCCAAATCTGTCAGATTGTGAGGACATCTCTTGTGTCCAGCCCTCTTCTCGTCACCCACAGATTTCCAATTGGATTTGAGTTTGTGCTCTGGTTTCTACATTTACTTGCTAATCCCTTCTCTTATTGGCCCATGTACACATTAGACAGTCATCAGCTGAACCTGCCAATATCGATGGGTATCCATGATCTCAGTAGCATTTCATATCTGTGCTGGCTGGTGACTGATTCGCGCAGTTTTACATGTATAATAATATATCTGTATTGTCACAAAGAAGGCTGGACCACCCATAGTAAGCACTTTTTACCTCTTATGTCACCCTTATATTCTCATAAGCTAACATTGGGAGCAGACCCTCACTCCTCTTGTGCAGTAGTTGGTTATTCCATGATGTCTGGAATGTTTTGTCCATGTACCGTTTGACTAAAGCGCTGTGGATTATGTTAGCGTTATGTAATTATTATCCTTGGCAGTAAAAATTAAAGTAATGTTTATTGAATGATTTGAAGTTTTATGGTTTGTTACGTGTTGTCGCTTAGATAAATGTGCCTATTAGGGTATGTCTCCACGGTCAGGAAACACTCAGTATTTGCTGCGGATTGAACATTACGTCCTACCGCAGCATTTAATCCGCAGCGTCCAGATGTTCCAGCATAGTGGAGGGGATTTTATGAAATCCTATCTCCACTATGTGTCAGATTACGCGGGTGACACACCCGCTAAACCGAATATGCGGCGCGTCTTTTCAGATCGCAGCATGTATATTTACCTTGTGGCGACGCTCGATCACTGCAAGGTAAATAACAGAATCCTATGTAGGGGTGTTCAATGAACACATCCAGAATCACTGCGCGTTCAGAAGGGGGTGGGGTTTGTGCTCCATCCAAAGCGCATTGATTCCGATACGTGGACACATACCCTTAGAGTACATGCTGCAAAGTGCAATTCAAATAATTGCTTCATTGTGAGAAATTTGTGCTGATGTTATCACTGTGAATGTAATGTCTCAGAGTCAGTTCAGTGGTAAGCCATCAGATGTGTGTGACCGAAGTTATGTGCTACTTGTTTGCATAACAGATTTTTTTTCAACCACACAAGTGAAAAATCCATGTGGAATTTTCCTGTTACTTATGAAAAGGGTTTTTAAAACTCTATGTAAATGCATTAAATTGTTATTGTCTTCATAGATTACTGTACATAGTTTACAGCAGAATATGCATGAAAATTAATGCCAAATCTTACATACTAGATGGAGGCCCGATGCGATAGCATCAGGAGGGCGGTAGTGTCACGATGGGGGCAGGCTTTCCAGCGTTGAGAATCTCTCCCCCCATGTGCTCACCCACCTATCCACTCTCTCTTTCCCCATGTGCTGACTTCTCCTGTCTGTACTCTCCTCTTTGACCTGTCTACCCCATGTGCTATCCCCCTTGTCTGCTGTCTGTCTCCTTCCTCTGCTGTGTTCTCCCCTCATCTGCTCTCCCGTTTTAGCTGTCTCCCCCTGTGTTGTCCCTCTCCCCAATCTGCTGCCTTCTCCTCTCAAGTCATCTCTTCTTTGACCTGTGTACCCCATGTGCTCTCCCCAGTGTGTGTGTGTGTGTGTGTGTATGTGTGTGTGTGTGTGTGTGTGTGTGTGTGTGTGTGTGTGTGTGTGTGTGTGGTACGTACGGCATATACAGTTTGTGTTTGTGTGTGTGTGGTGTGTACAGCGCATACAGCGTATATAGTGTGTGTGATTCATATGGCATATACAGTGTGTGTTTGTGTGTGTGTGTGGTGCGTACGGCGTATACAGTGTGTGTGTGTGTGGTACGTACGGCATATACAGTTTGTGTTTGTGTGTGTGTGTGGTGTGTACAGCACATACAGCGTATATAGTGTGTGTGATTCATATGGCATATACAGTGTGTATTTGTGTGTGTGTGGTGTGTACGGCGTATACAGTGTGTGTGTGGTGCATACGGCGTATACAGTGTGTTTTTGTGTGTGTGTGGTGCGTACGCGTATACAGTGAGTGTGTATGTGTGTGTGTGGTGTGACGGTGGTCCACTGGTGGTACCGCGCAAAAGGCTGGTACCACCAGCAGTTTCCATGTTGAGACGCCCATCACTTGGGTGTCCCAATATGGCGGTCGGTGGACTTCCGCCGCTTGGAATTCTGGGATTCTGACACATCTGGACGGAACAGGTTATGAAGACATTACAAGGTAAGTATATATTAGATGTAAATAAGGCATAAGCAAATATATATTTTTAAAATTAATCTTTTATCATGTCTGGTAAATTTGGGAACAACTTATCTCATTGAATGGTAAAAATAATTGCTGCAGTATGCAGCGAAGATCTCTTTCCTACAGAGCTAGATTTGCTGGTTACTAATAAGAGTATATGAATAACTGGGAGACAATAGAATCGTGAATCGTACTGTGTTACCATGGAGACATATAATTATACATAGAAGCTGTACATAAACATGCTACTTTATTTCTAATCAATATTTGCAAAATCGGTTTCATATTGGAGCAAACCTGCAATAGTCTCCAGATTACATCATATAGTATGTCATTAACCTTAAAATCATTATTTGCTTATTTGCTGGGCGCTTACATATTTAGTACACAGTAGAAAATATTTTCATGATACTATGTCATCTCAGGAAAATGTATTTTTACCTTGTATTGTTGGAGTCATCCATTTAAAATTAGCTAATGTGCAAATCACTTTATTTAAAAATGAACTGCTACTAAACAAAAAGTAACTAGGTATCTTCTTTCTAACAACCTGCTCTCCAGAGATGCAAGACAGCATTATGGGAAGTAGGGCAGGCCTTTGTCCTTTTGATCCCGCTCTCCTGTCAGTCAAACTGTGTGCAGGCCGCTCAGACAAGAAAGCTTTCAGTTTGGTCCTGGAAATACATTAGACAACTGTAGGAGCAATGCATGCTGGAAAACAAAGTTCCAGCGCCTATAGTACTGGCAGAATGCTAATAAAAAAACATTTGTGAATTTATTAGACTGGAATGTACAGCAAAAGTAGTTTGAACTCATTGTGGGTGCTGAGTTTAGCAAGATCTTGCATTTGTACATGTTCTTGAAATGCAGCTAACAAAGGAGGTGTTTCCACCGGCAATAGATGCATTCTGGATAAAATAATCAGTGTAATATATGAGTAGAGCAGAAAAAAGTATAAATACTCAAAGACAAGAATTGAATTACATTATGCTGCTTTTGGTCCCATTCCATCGTGCGAGTATGACTCCCCCGATACGGGTTCCATGTTCCTGTTATCTGCAGTAGCGCACACCTTGTAACACTGTAAGCGTCATTGATAGCATTTTATGCTCTTTCTGAAAGGAGCAATTTTCTGCTGTGACTTGTTATATAAAGTAGGCATAATTCAGCCAGTCTCTTTAGATATCCCTTTCACATCCAAACAGACTTTATTAAAGCCTGAAATTATTGTCCAATCCAAGTTATCAGTGTGCTTCCAACCGCTTTCCTGTACAGTCCTAAAATTAGAAAATTCATAAAGCGGAGGATGAATTTTATCTTCCCCGCCATGTGCTGGTCTTTTCCTTTAATTCTTTTTAGAATATAATTAAGCTTGGTCTTTGTTATCGGGACGAGACTCAATGCAGGTCTGTAATCACTTAGAATTGTCTTCTAGAGGTTTGTCTTTATGTAATTGTGTGATAAATAGTAATGGCTTTTTCTATAAATATCACTGTAGTGGAAATTATGCTTTACTCATTGTTTCTTACAATGCGCGACACTGGGCTCAATGAAATCAGTATCATAGTAATATTTAAAGAAGACTCTACGACTAAACAGAGTATTCTTAAATACCGTATAGAAATACGAGACCTTATGTCAAATATAACCGTTTAGTTTGTTAAGAAGTAAATGCTGCCAAATACTAAAGCAATGTAGTATTACATCTGTAATTCTATGAACCCATATGTCATTTAGTGCCATAAACATTTGCAAAAGGCTCATAGAAACACTCATTCCCAATTATTAGGTGGTAGAAATATGGCAGCAATCATCCAACGAACTAGAAAAATGTACGCTTATCGGGTGCCATAATGCCATAATTGTAATGCAGACTTCAAAAGCATTGTTATCCATATTGTCGAGCAAATGTAATGTGCTGCCGAAATCACGATGGTTTATTCGCACAGAACAATCGTATTAACAATCATTCTGTGTGCATAGATTGTTCGTTTGCCAGTGTAAATAGGCCATTAAACGACCGTTGACAGGCTCACATGTAGCTGATCGGCTTTCATTTAACGGCTATAGCCGACACAATTTAACATTCTACTTATACTTTACTTGCATGTCTAATTAACAAGTGGTAAGGATTGCAAGGGATGGTTTACTGCTATAATTGTGATGGCCCAGAAAATTCGGCTTCTAGGTACTTCTCAGAAAATTAGAATATTATCAAAAAGTTAATTAATTTCAGTTCATCAATACAAAAAGTGAAGCTCATATATTATATAGAGTCATTGCAAACAGAGTGATCTATTTCAAGTGTTTATTTCTGTTAATGTTGAGGATTATGGCTTACAGCCAATGAAAACCCAAAAATCATTATCTCAGTAAATTAGAATAATTAACAGAAAACACCTGCAAAGGCTTCCTAAGCATTTAAAATGGTACCTCAGTCTGTTTCAGTAGGCTCCACAATCATGGGGATGACTGTTGACTTGACAGATGTCCAAAAGGCAGTCACTGACACACTCCACAAGGAGGGTAAGCCACAAAGGTCATTGCTAAAGAAGCTGACTGTTCATAGAGTGCTGTATCCAAGCAGATTAATGGAAAGTTGAGTGGAAGTGCACAAGCAACCATAATAACTGCATCCTTGAAAAGATTTTTAAGAAAAGGCCATTCAAAAATGTGGGGGAGATTCATAAAGAGTAGACTGCTGCTGGAGTCATTGCTTCAAGAGCCATCACACACAGACGTATCCAGGAGATGGGCTACAAGTGTCACATTCCTTGTGTCAAGCCATTCGTGACCAATAGACAATGCCAGGAGCATCTTACCTGGGCCAAGGAGAAAAAGAACTGGACTGTTGCTCAGTGGTCCAAGGTGTTTTTTTCAGATGAAGGTAAATTTTTAATTTCAATAAAATACTAAACAGTACTCGCGCTTTGAATCAAACACACTCGCAATACTGATCGCAACACGTACCTGGAATATTCAGAAGGTTTGTAGACAGATGTTTGAATGATGAGTCAGTGATTTTTGTGTTATGGTGGGCACATATGTATTAAACCTCTAGGTGCAAGAAAAAAAGATAAAATCAGTTCACATAAATTGCAAGACTAAGATAAAACTAAGTAACTTCTCATAAAATAAGGAAGGACCCAGACCACACATGTGCGTCCTTAAAAATGTGCCTTTTTTGGAAAATCCCTTGGGGGATAGGAAATCCCAATGCCACAATATTTGAAGTGAATCTAAATGTGCAAAAAATGCCTTTAAAATAATACGACATAAGGTACATGAAATCAAAAAATCGTATATATCAATGATTAAGGTGCCGACTGTGCAATATTAAAGTGCATATTTCCTAGCGAAAAACAGATTTGTATATATACCCATATCCTTATATAACAACGTGAAGTGATAAATAAGAGAGAGTCCTGGTACTCCTGTGAGACCAATGGAAGTGTAACCGGTGATATTCAAAAAGATCCACTAGCGGTACCTTGTGAGCAGAGTATTGGTATAACTAGTATCCTGACCGGAAAAAATGATGATACTTAGCTTGGGACGGGCTCCAAATAAATCCGATGTTTGTAAAAAGGAAGGAGAAGAGGGGTCCTGGAGAGCTGCCCCGGCCGGTGGCAAGCTCTCCTCCACACTAGCGCTGCTGCGCAGCTTTACTCCAGAGAGCGTCGGAAGGCCCCAGGTGCAGGTACCGCTACTGCACTGATTCTCCCTCCCAGACGTGCTGCCGTGTGATCGTTCTCTGATCCCTGATGAAGGAGGCCGTTAGCTCTCCGAAACGCGTTGGATGGTATTGTGGCTCTCTCTGCACACCGTAGCTTGAATTAACACATCACGTGACCGCATCACGTGTCGGAGTCCGGACACAGAACACGCTCCCCAGAGAACGATCGCACGGCAGCACGTCTGGGAGGGAGAATCAGTGCAGTAGCGGTACCTGCACCTGGGGCCTTCCGACGCTCTCTGGAGTAAAGCTGCGCAGCAGCGCTAGTGTGGAGGAGAGCTTGCCACCGGCCGGGGCAGCTCTCCAGGACCCCTCTTCTCCTTCCTTTTTACAAACATCGGATTTATTTGGAGCCCGTCCCAAGCTAAGTATCATCATTTTTTCCGGTCAGGATACTAGTTATACCAATACTCTGCTCACAAGGTACCGCTAGTGGATCTTTTTGAATATCACCGGTTACACTTCCATTGGTCTCACAGGAGTACCAGGACTCTCTCTTATTTATCACTTCACGTTGTTATATAAGGATATGGGTATATATACAAATCTGTTTTTCGCTAGGAAATATGCACTTTAATATTGCACAGTCGGCACCTTAATCATTGATATATACGATTTTTTGATTTCATGCACCTTATGTCGTATTATTTTAAAGGCATTTTTTGCACATTTAGATTCACTTCAAATATTGTGGCATTGGGATTTCCTATCCCCCAAGGGATTTTCCAAAAAAGGCACATTTTTAAGGACGCACATGTGTGGTCTGGGTCCTTCCTTATTTTATGAGAAGTTACTTAGTTTTATCTTAGTCTTGCAATTTATGTGGACTGATTTTATCTTTTTTTCTTGCACCTAGAGGTTTAATACATATGTGCCCACCATAACACAAAAATCACTGACTCATCATTCAAACATCTGTCTACAAACCTTCTGAATATTCCAGGTACGTGTTGCGATCAGTATTGCGAGTGTGTTTGATTCAAAGCGCGAGTACTGTTTAGTATTTTATTATTATCCCTCCTTTTTCTCCTTGTGGTAGGAGTTTTTGTACTTGCAGCAGGATCCAGCACTTATATACCTGCGCCGCTACATTTATTTTATTCTTTAAATTTTGAATTTCATTTGGAAATCAAGGTCCCAGAGTCTGGATGGAGAGTGGAGAGACACACAATCCAAGATACTTGAGGTCTAGTGTGAAGTTTTCACAATCAGTGATGGTTTGGAGAGCAATGTCATCTGCTGGTGTAGGTACACTGTGTTTTAACAAGACCAAAGTCAGCGCAGCCGTCTACCAGGAAATTTAATAGCACTTCATGCTTACCTCTGCCGACAAACTTTTTGGGGATGGAAAATTCATTCTCCAGCAGGACTTAACACCAGTCCATACTGCCAAAAGTACCAATACCTGGTTTAAAAACAACAGTATCACTGTGCTTGATTGGCCAGCAAACTCGCCTGACCTTAACACCATAGAGAATCTATGGGGTAGTGTCAAGAGGAAGATAAGAGACACCAGACCCAACAATGCAGACGAGCTGTTATCAAAGCAACCTGGTCTTCCATAACACCTCAGCAGTGCCACAGGCTGATCGCCTCCATGCCATGCCGCATTGATGCAGTAATTGATGCCAAAGGAGCCCAGACAAGTATTGAGTGCATTTACTGAACATACATTTCAGTAGGCCAACATTTCGGTTTATAAAATCATTTTTCAATCTGGTGTTATAAAGTATTCTAATTTACTGACATAATGACTTTTGGGTTTTCATTGGCTGCAAGCCATAATCATCGACATTAACAGAAATAAACACATGAAATAGATCACTGTTTGTAATGACTATATATACAGTACAGACCAAAAGTTTGGACACACCTTCTCATTCAAAGATTTTTCTGTATTTTCATGGCTATGAAAATTGTAGAATCACACTGAAGGCATCAAAACTATGAAGTAACACATGTGGAATTATACATTACACTTTACAAAAAAGTGTGAAACAACTGAAAATATGTCTTATAGTCTAGGTTCTTCAAAGTAGCCACCTTTGGCTTTGATTACTGCTTTGCACGCAGAAAAGGTGAACGGATGGATTCTACAAGCCTGGTTCCCACCGTGAAGCATGGAGGAGGTGGTGTGATGGTGTGGGGGTGCTTTGCTGGTGACACTGTTGGGGATTTATTCAAAATTGAAAGCATACTGAACCAGCATGACTACCACAGCATCTTGCAGCGGCATGCTTTTCCATCCGGTTTGCGTTTAGTTGGACCATCATTTATTTTTCAACAGGACAATGACCCCAAACACACCTCCAGACTGTGTAAGGGCTAATTGACCAAGAAGGAGAGTGTTGGGTTGCTACGCCAGATGACCTGGCCTCCACAGTCACCAGACCTGAACCCAATCGAGATGGTTTAGGGGGGGCTGGACCGCTCACCGCTTCAATTTTGAATAAATCCCCAACAGTGTCACCAGCAAAGCACCCCCACACCATCACACCACCTCCTCCATGCTTCACGTTGGGAATTAGGCATGCAGAGTCTATCTGTTCACCTTTTCTGCATGCAAAGTAGTAATCAAAGCAAAAGGTGGCTACTTTGAAGAGCCTAGAATATAAGACATATTTTCAGTTGTTTCACACTTTTTTGTAAAGTGTAATGTATAATTCCACATGTGTTAATTCATAGTTTTGATGCCTTCAGTTTTATTCTACAATTTTCATAGTCATGAAAATACAGAAACATCTTTGAATGAGGTGTGTCCAAACTTTTGGTCTGTACTGTATAATATATGAGTTTCACTTTTTGCATTGAAGAACTAATATAAATTAACTTTTTGATGATATTCTAATTTTGTGAGACGCACCTGTACATGTATTTAGAAACATATAGTTAAAAAGGATACGTGTATGTCACCTTGTATTTAGAATTACCGTATATACTCGTGTATAAGCCGACCCGTGTATAAGCCGACCCCCCTAATTTTGCCACAAAAAACTGGGAAAACTTATTGACTCGTGTATAAGCCGGGTGTATAAACTGCCGTCCTGCTCTGTGCTGCCCCCGTCCTGCTCCTTGCTCCCCCATCCAGCTCTGTGCTCCCCCATTCTCCTCTGTACTCCCCCCCTCCTGCTCCATCCTCCGATGTGCTCCCCCATTCCTTCTCCGTCCTCCTGTGCCCCCCTCCTGCTCCGTGCTCCTCTGTGCCCTCCATCCTCTCTCCCCGTCCTGCTCCATGCTCCTCTGTGCCCTCCATCCTCCCCCCGTCCTGCTCCGTGCTAATTGTCCTCCTCTATGCTTCCCCAGTCCTCCGTTCTCCCCCCTCCTCCTCCATGCTTCCCCATCCTCCCCCCGTCCTCCTCCATGCTTCCCCGTCCACACTTCTATCCCTCGTCCAGCTCCGTGCTCCTTGTCCTCTCCTCCATCATACTCACCCCTCCGCGTGTCATCGCTGAGTGTCCCTGCAATCCTGCGTCCTCCCCGGCTTCCTGCAGCTCTCCAGCACTGAGCGGTGATGTAATACCGCTCATTAAGGCCATGAATATGGAGGCCACGCCCATGGGAGTGGCGTCGCGTCCATATTACATGACCTTAATGAGCGGGTATTACATCACCGCTCAGTGCTGGAGAGCTGCAGGAAGCCGAGGAGGACGCAGGATTGCAGGGACCCTCAGCGATGGCACGGGGAGGGGTGAGTATGATCCCAGCCACCGGCTCGTGCCGCGGCATCCCCTCCCCCGCTGGTTTCTGCCCTATGACTCGTGTATAAGCCGAGGGGGCATTTTCAGCACGAAAAAAGGTGCTGAAAATCTCGGCTTATACACGAGTATATACGGTAATATGGATATATAACCCTCCTTCAACAAACAATCAAGTAAAATTAGCAAATCAAAGAAATCAGACAGGGTCAGATAAAATTAAAGCTTCAGTGTCATCTGTTACACAGATCCCCATAGACTTTAATGGCTGAGTCTGTTCCACAATACAGATGAGATTAGGACATGGCCTAGGTGTCTTGGACCAGAGACACAGATCCATTTTAAGACCACAGAGTCTGATTTCTCCTACTCCTGAACTGATTAGAAGCATTTCATCTTAAGCAGTGCAAGTTTCTTTTAGTAGTGCAGAGGTTAATCTGCTCTGTTGAGAGCTCCTGGAGTTAAGGCTCTCAGCTGTGCACTGTTAGGGCCCCGTCTCACATAGCGAGATCGCTGCTAAACAGAGATCTCAGCAGCGATCTCGCTATGTCTGACACGTACCAGCGATCAGGCCCCTGCTGTGAATCGCTGGTCGTTTCAGAAATGCCAGGACTTTTTTTTGATTGCTGGTCTCCCGCTGGCAGGCACGCATCGCTGCGTGTGACAGGCAGGAGACCAGCGATCTCCTGGTAACCAAGGTAAACATCGGGTTTCCAGGCGCGGGGCTGTGCCTGGAAACCTGACGTGTACCTTGGATACCAGCACGCTGCTGCAGGGGAGCTGGTAACCAAGGTACACGTCAGGTTTCCAGGCACCGCACAGCGCCTGGAAACCCGACGTGTACCTTGGTTACCAGCTCCCTGCGTCAGTGCGCTGGTATCCAACGTACACTGCGGGTAACTAGGCGACATGCTTCGTTTGTTACCCGCAGTGTCGCTGTCCTGATCGCTGCCTGAGCTGCCTGTATGGCAGCTCAGCAGCGATCATGTAGCGACACACCAGCGATCCTGATCGTTGTCTGGATCGCTGGTGTGTCGCTATGTGAGATGGGGCCCTTAGCCACTCCTATCTCCTATATAATCTGGACCTTGGCTAGCACTCATTGTCAGAGTTGCTTATGCCGCATGGCTGGAGGTTGTTGGTGGAGATGGCGATTTGTCTGTGACTGTTGCTAGTTTTTGAGTGTGTGATAATTCCCTTTCTTCTTCTACTTTGGCTTAACCCCATCCTTCACTCAGTGCATTTCTCTGTTGTCTGAGTATATTTGTATGTTTGGTATTTTTCATTACCCCTGTTTGCATAACCTTGTTAATCTAGTTGGTGTATTACGATACACTACTACTCCCCTCTTCCCTGGGTGGGAGAATGGTACAGACTAAGGGCGGATTCAGGAGCTAAGGCAAGGTACGTGGCCCCGGTGTCTGAAGTAATCCGTGAAACAGGGCGAGCTAGAGCGTCCCTAGTGTTAGGGACAGGGAAGGAGGCCCTGGACTCTGGACACCCGACAACAGGGTCATGACAGGAGTTCTGCCAGCATTGCAGAGCAGCTGGGTTCCAGCAGACCCAGATAGTATCTTCCAGAGGCGAACGGCACAAGGGTTGTTTTCACCTTTAACTGCTGCTTATATAGATGTCTCTGTTATAGTTATAAAAAATTAACAATAAAAAAATGTGTTTCATGATACAGTGAAGGAAATAATTATTTGATCCCTTGCTGATTTTGTAAGTTTTCCCACTGACAAAGACATGAAGTCTATAATTTTAAGGGTAGGTTAATTTTAACATTGAGAGATAGAATATAAAAAATAAAATCCAGAAAATCACATTGTATAAATTATATAAATTTATTGCATTTTGCACTGAGAAATAAGTATTTGATCCACCACCAATCATTAAGAGTTCTGGCTCCTACAGGCCAGTTATATGCTCCTAATCAACTTGTTACCTGCATTAAGACAGCTTTCTTACATAGTCACCTTTATAAAAGTCGTCTGTCTACAGACTCAATTAATCAGTCAAACTCTTACCTCTACAACATGGGTAGACCAAAGAGCTTTATAAGGATGTCAGGGACAAGATCATAGACCTGGACAAAGCTGGAATAGGCTACAAAACCATACGTAAGACGCTGGGTGAGAAGGAGACAACTGTTGGTGCAATAGTAAGAAAATGAAAGAAATACAAAATGACTGTCATTCGACATCGATCTGGAGCACCATGCAAAATTTCACCTCGTGGGCTATCTTTGATCATGAGGAAGGTGAGAGATCAGCCTAAAACTACATGGGGGAACTTGTTAAAGGGAGCCTGTCAGCTCATTTTTCGCATATAAGCTTTAGGGGCTTATCTACAGCATACTATAATGCTGTAGATAAGCCCCAGATGTAACCTGAAAGATAAGAAAAACAAGTTAGATCATCCTCTCCTGGGGGCGGTCTGGTGCGGTCCGGTCCAGTGGGCATCGCAGGTCCGGGTCCATTGCCTCCCATCTTCATGCGATGACGTCCTCTTCCTTATTCTGTCATGACTCCTGCACAGGTGTAATTCTCTGCCCTGTTGAGAGCAGAGCAAAGTACTGCAGTGCGCAGGTGCCGGGAAAGGTCAGAGAGGCCTGGCACCTGCGCACTGCAGTACTTTGTTCTGCCCTCAACAGGGCAGATCAGTACGCCTGTGCAGGAACCGCGACAGAAGCAAGGAAGAGGATGTCATCGCATGAAGCTGGGAGGCGCCGGACCCGGACCTGCGACGCCCATCAGACCGGACCGCCCCCCAGGTGAGTATAATCTAAAGGGTATGCCACACTAAACAAGATCGCTAACAAGATCGCTAAAATACGTCACTATTTAGCGATCTCGTTAGTGACGCTGTTGTGTGTGGCATGTAGCAACGACGTGGCCCCTGCTGTGATCTCGCTGATCGTTCACTAGAGTTCTGGACCGTAATTTTATCATTGGCGTCCCGCTGGTGAGCCTATATCGCTGTGTCTGGCACCTTTTGTGAACGATGTGCGCTGTTTTGTACATCACAATGACCGCCAAAGTCGTTAAGGATATCGCTAACCGCTTATGCGTCGTTAACGAGATCGCTAAGTGTGGCAGCTACTAGCGACATTAAAACGATCACAAAAACGATCGCATTAGTATGCGTCGTTATTGTGATCGTTAGCGGGGACGTTTAGTGTGGCAGTACCTTAACTTGTTTTTCTTATCTTTCAGGTTACATCGGGGGCTTATCTACAGCATTCTAGAATGCTGTAGATAAGCCCCTAATGACGGTGGCCGCAGCTTGCAGCTTTAATGATCTCAAGGCAGCTGAGACCACAGTCACAAAGCAAACCATTGGTAATACATTATGCTGTAAAGGTTTAAAATCCTACAGTGCCCGCAAGGTCCCCATGCTTAAGAACTCACATGTGCAGGCCTGTCTGAAGTTTGCCAATGAACACCTGGATGATTCTGTGAGTGATTGGGAGAAGGTGCTGTGATCAGATGAGACAAAAATTGAGCTGTTTGGCATTAACTTAACTCGCCGTGTTTGGAGGAAGAGAAATGCTGCCTATGACACAAAGAACACCATCCCCACTATCAAACATGGAGGTGGAAACATTATGTTTTGGAGTGTTTCTCTGCTTAGGGCACAGGACTACTTCACCGCATCAATGGCAGATGAATGGAGCAATGTACCATAAAATCCTGAGTGACAACCTCCTTCCCTCTGCCAGGACATTAAAAATGGGTTGTGGCTGGATCTTCCAGCAAGACAATGACCCAAAACATACAGCTAAGGCAACAAAGGAGTGTCTCAAAAAGAAGCACATTAAGGTCATGGAGTGGCCTAGCCAGTCTCCAGACCTTAATCCCATAGAAAACTTATGGAGGGAGTTGAAGCTCCGAGTTGCCAAGCGACAGCCTCAAAATCTTAATGATTTATAGATCATCTTGCAATGAGGAGTGGACCAAAATTCCTCCAGACGTGCGCAAACCTCATCATCAACTACAAAAATACGTCTGACTGCTGTGCTTGCCAACAAGGGTTTTGCCATCAAGTGTTAAGTCTTGTTTGGCATAGGGATCAAATACTTACTTCTCACTGTAAAATGCAAATAAATTTATAAAATTTATACAATGTGATTTTCTGCTTTTTATTTTTGATATTCTATCTCTCAATGTCAACATTAACCTACCTTAAAATTATAGATTGTTCAAGTCTTTGTCAGTGGGCAAACTTACAAAATTAGCAAGGGATCAAATAATTATTTCCTTCACTGTATCTTGGTGAGCAAAAAATATATAAAATATAAACATGTAAAAAAAACTTCTGAAGAAAAGATAATAAAAAAACAAAAGTAATAAAAAATTTCCATCAACAACAAAAAAAATCTATATTTTTTAAATAAAAAGATACATTTTATCATTTACATATAACAACAAAACAAACGGTCTACACATATTAGGTGTTCATGTGTCCATAATAAACTAGAAAAGTAATTAAACAGGTTACTCAAAATTGATTTTTCTATATTTGCATCACCACAATGGCACTAAAGAATATTTGATCCCCATAAAACTAAGCCGCATATCGCCACATCAATCAAAAAATAACAAAAAGAAATGGCTACTTAAAATTGGAGACGACACTCTGGCAAATGGCGTGTTTGAAAAGCACAACTTTAACTCACAAAAAACTTGTTAAAATGAAAAAAAAACTTACCGTTCTTATAAAAGAATAGGAAAATATGAAAGCGCATAAAAAAAATTGCACGGTCAAAAGGTAGTTACGATACGAGTCCACATTCACATTGCACACCAAAATCAGAGGTGGGTGAAAAATGCAGAAATGGTTCACGTATTTCTATTAGACTTTTACTCTGATTGTTCCACTCATGGTTTTAGTTTACAAATACTGATGTAAAAAACTGACCAAAGACTGATTGTGTGAACATGGCTTAGGGCCCCGTCTCATATAGCGACTCACCAGCGATCCCGACAACGATATGAACTTGTCAGGATCGCTGCTGAGTCGCTACATGATCGCTGCTGAGCTGCCAAACAGGCAGCTCAGGCAGCGATCAAGACAGCGACACTACCGGGTAACGTCGCTTAGTTACCCGCAGTGTACGTTGGATTCCAGCCCGCTGGTGCAGGGAGCTGGTAACCAAGGTACACATCAGGTTTTCAGGCGCTGCGCGGCGCCTGGTAACCCGATGTGTACCTTGGTTACCAGCCCCCCTGAAGCAGCACGCTGGTATCCAACATACACATCGGGTACCAGCTGATCGCTGGTCTCCTGCCTGCCACACGCAGCGATGCGTGCTGGCCAACGGGAGACCAGTGATCAAAGAAAAGTCCAGGACATTCAGCAACAATCAGCGATACCCGGCAGGGGGCTGATCGTCGCTGCATGTCAAACTTGGCGAGATCACTTCTGAGATCGCTGTTGCGTCACAAAATTTGTGACTCGGTAGCGATCTCGCTATGTGAGACGGGGCCCTTAGTGTGGTGTAATCCTAGCAAACAACTGACGCTTACCCTTAGATTATTATTATCTTCAACTGATTGCAAATGATCACAGATGATGTCTTCTTTCATACGATTGAAGGGTGCTATCAATATCTCAACTATTTTTTCCCTAAATGCACTAAAAACTAGTTTTTTTTTTGGGAATCGAAATTTGGTGCCTTTTTTTGCTGAATAGTTCACTACCTTTTCAGCCTTCAGAATTTCTAACTCTGCTTTTGCTTTTGAGAATCTCTTGAGCTCCAGTTGTGATAGAAAACCATCCATGTTTTCAAGGGTCTGTACTGGATGTGAATACACAAAACCCTATAAGGCTACAGTCACACATCCACTGTTCTTATCCATGTGCTGTCCTTTTTTTCTCGCACAGCTCACAGATCCACAGAGTTTCATTGATCCATATACAGATCAGTTTTCAAAATTGATCCATGTATCTGGTTCCAGAGACTTAGAGGATGTCCTGTTCTCATCTATTTTGAAAATCAGACCCAATAAAAGTGGTCTTAATATTATAAAGCTACTTTCACACATACATGGGATTTTTAATTTCTGGCTGGAGTCACACACACCATTTAAAAAATTGGATTGGACCGTTTTAGACAGCCGATAATCGCAGAAATGTTTCCTTAACATTGATCCGTCTGTCATCCGATTTGAATGCGAGGATGCGATTTTGTCGCATCTGAGCGTACGTTTCACATCCGTTTGACATCCGTGTGGCGAGATTTTGTCGGTGGCTAGCAAAACCGACATATAATGGATCCAAATGATAGTTTTTAAATCACAAAAGAAAGAATAGATATATACACATAGAATACATATGTATATATATTTATAGTTCATACACTTCTACATAGTATAACAGCCGCTACTTCAATTGCCGGCTTTTGTGAAATTACAGAGCCCGACATGAAATGACACATGGTTTACATAGAGTAAACCATGTCATTTCATGTAGTTTGATATATCGTTTTCACTAGCAATTACATGAGTGTATGTGTGCAAAATTTCATACATGTAGGGGTTAATTAAATGTGTAAATTCGTTGAAAAAATATGCGTGGGCTCCCTCTGTATTTTCTCCACCAGACAGGCAAAGCCAGCGAGTGGGGACAGATAATAATAGCCTAGGTAGGGTGCATTTATTTTGTGCCCCCCCTGGCTAATAACATCTGCCCCCAGCCACCCCAGAAAAGGCAAATCTATAAACCTGTTAACAGGTTTACAGCAAGCAGCGCAGCTAATGCTGGCAGCCTGGCTGTAAGCCCTCGAATGAATGAGCTCATCTCCCTGGCTGGCAGAAGATGAGCTGATTAGTGTGGGAAGCTTAATTGATTGTTTCCCACACTAATTAGGTCACTTCAGGTCAGGCGGGGACTCCGCATAGCATCAGTGACGTCAGAGAGAGTCCCCGGCCGACCAGAACTGAACTGATTAGCCTGGGAAACAATCAATTAAGCTTCCCAGCTAATCACTTCCTTTCCTGTCAGCCGGGAGATGAGCTCATTCATTCAGGAGTTTACTGTGAGGCTGGCAGCATTAGCTCCGGTCCCCGCAGTGAACATGTTAACCCTTTGTGAAGGATTACAGCATTGGACCTAACTGAGCACCGGATAGGTAAGAATAATGTTGTTTTATTATTTTTTTTTTATTACAGGAGAACAAGGGAATCGAAGGAATACCAGTACAATAAAAGATGGTCATAAACTGTGTGTTTATTATTATTATTATTATTATACATTTTTATAGCGCCATTTGTTCCATGGCGCTTTACATGTGAAGAGGGGCAAATATAGACAAGTACAGTAAACATGAGCAATACAAGTCACACACAAGTACAGAAGGAGAGAGGACCCTGCCCGCAAGGGCTCACAGTCTACAGGGATGGGTGAGGATACACTAGGAGAGGGTAGAGCTGGTCATGCGGTGGTTCAGTAGACTGATGATCACTGCAGTTTGTAGGCTTGTCAGAAGAGGTAGGTCTTCAGGTTCTTTTTGAAGGTTTCCATGGTAGGCGCGAGTCTGATGTGTTGGGGTAGAGAGTTCCAGAGTATGGGAGAGGCACGGGAGAAGTCTTGTATGCGGTGGTGGGAAGAAGAGATAAGAGGGGAGTAGAGGAGGAGATCTTGTGAGGATCGAAGGTTGCGTGTGGGTATGTACCGGGAGACCATGTCACAGATGTATGGAGGAGACAGATTGTGGATGGCTTTGTAGGTCATGGTTAGGGTTTTGAACTGGAGCCTCTGGACGATAGGAAGTCAATGAAGGGCTTGGCAGAGAGGAGAGGCTGGGGAATAATGGGGAGATAGGTGTATTAGTCGGGCAGCAGAGTGCAGGATGGATTGGAGTGGTGCCAGAGTGCTAGAGAGGAGGCCAGAGAGTAGGAGGTTGCAGTAGTCGAGGCGGGAGATGATGAGGGCATGCACTAGTGTTTTTGTAGTTTCATGGTCAAGGAATGCCCGGATCCGGGAAATATTGTTGAGTTTGAGACGGCAGGAGGAGGCAAGGGTTTGGACATGTGGCTTGAAAGAGAGGGCAGAGTCGAGGATCACTCCGAGGCACCGAGCATGCGGGACTGGGGAAAGTGAGCAGCCATTTATGTTGATGAACAGGTCTGGTGGGGGGGTAGAGTGAGATGGGGGAAAGATGATGAATTCTGTTTTGTCCATGTTCAGTTTTAGGAAGCGAGCAGAGAAGAAAGCAGAAATAGCAGACAGACATTGTGTGATTTTGGTCAGTAAGGAGGTGAGGTCAGGTCCAGATAGGTAGATCTGCGTATCGTCGGCGTAGAGATGATACTGCAAACCATGGGATTCTATGAGCTGTCCCAGGCCGAGGGTGTAGATGGAGAAGAGTAGGGGTCCTAGAACTGAGCCTTGGGGAACACCGACATTATTTCATTAAAATTATTTTTAATTAATGTGTGCGTGTTTTTTTTCTTAATTTCATACAATAGGATTAATAATTGAAAGTTGTCTAATTGACAACTCCCAATTATTTACCTGGCTTAAAGTCACCTTCCAATAGCAAGGTGGCTTTAACCCATTGTTAACCCATTAGCCACCGCTACAGGGCAATGGGAATAGACGGGCTAAGTGCCATATAGGGCGCATCTAATTATAGATTTGCCTTTTCTGGGGTGGCTGGGGGCACAAAAGCTAGGGGGGGCACAAAATAAATGCACCCTCCCTAGGCTATTATTATCTGCCCCCACTCGCTGGCTTTGCCAGTCTGGTGGAGAAAATGCAGCGGGAGCCCACGCATTTTTTTTCAACGAATTTACACATTTAATTAACCCCTACATGTATGAAATTTTGCACACATACACTCATGTAATTGTTAGTGAAAACCATATATCAAACTACATGAAATGACATGGTTAACTGTATGTAAACCATGTGTCATTTTATGTCGGGTTCTGTAATTTCACAAAAGCCGGCAATTGAATTAGTGGCTATTATACTATGTAGAAGTGTATGAACTATAAATAATATATATATATATATGTGTCACAATGACATGTATATATATATATATATATATATATATGTATTCTATCTGCGTATATGTATTCTTTCTTAAAGCTGTCAGTGTGGTTTTACAGTATAGCCGGGATGAATTGCTGGCTTTTCTAAAGGACACCGGTGCGATTTTATGGCGAGTCACACGTGTGGTCCGTTTGTAATCAGATTTTTCATCGCACCCATAGACTTGCATTGGCGATTGTCGACCGATAATCGGTGACAATCGCAGCATGTTGCGATTGTCTCGGTCCGAGGAAAACGGCTGAGAAAAAATCGGATGCTGGGAGCTGCTCCATAGATTAACATTGGTCCGACTGCAATGCGATATTTCATCGCATTGCAGTCATCCGTTTTTGTCGCCAGTGTGACGCCGGCCTCTCTCTAAAACTCGCTATTTTTATCTGTTATGCAAATTGCCTCTTAAGAGAAAAAGAGGACTTGAACTCTATAGCGCCACCTATTGGAAGTAGCAATCCTACAAGTCACAATCAACCCTTTAACGAGTCTTGTAATATGATTTAGGATAAAAGCCAAATCAGTATCTCAATTTGCAGACACGGTGTTTCGGGCTATTGGTCCTCGTCAGCGTAAAGTATGAGATCTGATTTGGCTAGGTGAGAGGCTCTGGACTGAGATCTAAGGGTAAGGTTTCTCCTTGTGGAGAGTGACATATCAGCTCTGGCTTGTCAAAGTAAGGAGGCTTATTCGCCGTGCAATGCTCCTCTGGGAAAATTAATATGCAAATTTCCTCTTAAGAGAAAAAGAGTACTTGAACTCTATATCGCCACCTATTGGAAGTAGCGGTGTTTCATCCATGTTGCCTTCATGTTCCATCCATCTTTTGTCTGGTTTTCACTAAGCCCATAGTTAAGAGACAAAGGATAAATAAAAGTACAGTTTATCTGGAGAAAGACAGGTTCAGTCTCCAGAAGAGACAAGGTTTCTTTACCATAAGAATAATTTCTCTGTGGAATAGTCTATCTCAATAGTTGGTCACATAAGGAACCATTGATGATTGCTTCAAAAGGACTTAGAGGCTTTTTGTAAAAGTAATTAACACAAATAATTACAAAACCATGAAATATGCAAATTGCCTCTTCAAACAAAGAGGACTTGTACTCTATAGCGCCACCTATTGGAAGTAGCGATCCTACAAGTCACAATCAACCCTTTAACGAGTCTTGTAATATGACTTAGGATAAAAGCCAAATCAGAATCTCCATTTGCAGACACGGTGTTTCGGACTGTTGGTCCTCGTCAGTGCAAAGTAGGAGAGATCTGATTTGGCTAGATGAGAGGCTCTGGACTGGGGTCTGGGGGGTAAGGTTTCTCCTTATGGAGAGTGACATACCAGCTCTGGCGTGTCGAGGTAAGGAGGCTTATTCGCCATGCAATGCTCCTCTGGGAAATTTTAATATGCAAATTGCCTCTTCAAACAAAGAGGACTTGTACTCTATAGCGCCACCTATTGAAAGTAGCGATCCTACAAGTCACAATCAACCCTTTAACGAGTCTTGTAATATGACTTAGGATAAAAGCCAAATCAGAATCTCCATTTGCAGACACGGTGTTTCGGACTGTTGGTCCTCGTCAGTGCAAAGTAGGAGAGATCTGATTTGGCTAGATGAGAGGCTCTGGACTGGGGTCTGACGTTTACCCTTAGATTACTATTATCTTCAACTGATTGCAAATGATCACAGATGATGTCTTCTTTCATACGATTGAAGGGTGCTATCAATATCTCAACTATTTTTTCCCTAAATGCACTAAAAATTAGTTTTTTTTTTGGGAATCGAAATTTAGTGCCTTTTTTTGCTGAATAGTTCACTACCTTTTCAGCCTTCAGAATTTCTAACTCTGCTTTTGCTTTTGAGAATCTCTTGAGCTCCAGTTGTGATAGAAAACCATCCATGTTTTCAAGGGTCTGTACTGGATGTGAATACACAAAACCCTATAAGGCTACAGTCACACATCCACTGTTCTTATCCATGTGCTGTCCTTTTTTTCTCGCACAGCTCACAGATCCACAGAGTTTCATTGATCCATATACAGATCAGTTTTCAAAATTATTTTGTGCCCCCCCTAGCTTTTGTGCCCCCAGCCACCCCAGAAAAGGCAAATCTATAAACCTGTTAACAGGTTTACAGCAAGCAGCGCAGCTAATGCTGGCAGCCTGGCTGTAAGCCCTCGAATGAATGAGCTCATCTCCCTGGCTGGCAGGAGATGAGCTGATTAGTGTGGGAAGCTTAATTGATTGTTTCCCACACTAATTAGGTCACTTCAGGTCAGGCGGGGACTCCGCATAGCATCAGTGACGTCAGAGAGAGTCCCCGGCCGACCTGAACTGAACTGATTAGCCTGGGAAACAATCAATTAAGCTTCCCAGCTAATCACTTCCTTTCCTGTCAGCCGGGAGATGAGCTCATTCATTCAGGAGTTTACTGTGAGTCTGGCAGCATTAGCTCCGGTCCCCGCAGTGAACATGTTAACCCTTTGTGAAGGATTACAGCATTGGACCTAACTGAGCACCGGATAGGTAAGAATAATGTTGTTTTATTATTTTTTTTTATTACAGGAGAACAAGGGAATCGAAGGAATACCAGTACAATAAAAGATGGTCATAAACTGTGTGTTTATTATTATTATTATTATTATACATTTTTATAGCGCCATTTGTTCCATGGCGCTTTACATGTGAAGAGGGGCAAATAGACAAGTACAGTAAACATGAGCAATACAAGTCACACACAAGTACAGAAGGAGAGAGGACCCTGCCCGCAAGGGCTCACAGTCTACAGGGATGGGTGAGGATACACTAGGAGAGGGTAGAGCTGGTCGTGCGGTGGTTCAGTAGACTGATGATCACTGCAGGTTGTAGGCTTGTCATAAGAGGTAGGTCTTCAGGTTCTTTTTGAAGGTTTCCATGGTAGGCGCGAGTCTGATGTGTTGGGGTAGAGAGTTCCAGAGTATGGGAGAGACACGGGAGAAGTCTTGTATGCGGTGGTGGGAAGAAGAGATAAGAGGGGAGTAGAGGAGGAGATCTTGTGAGGATCGAAGGTTGCGTGTGGGTATGTACCGGGAGACCATGTCACAGATGTATGGAGGAGACAGATTGTGGATGGCTTTGTAGGTCATGGTTAGGGTTTTGAACTGGAGCCTCTGGACGATAGGAAGCCAATGAAGGGCTTGGCAGAGAGGAGAGGCTGGGGAATAATGGGGAGATAGGTGTATTAGTCGGGCAGCAGAGTGCAGGATGGATTGGAGTGGTGCCAGAGTGCTAGAGAGGAGGCCAGAGAGTAGGAGGTTGCAGTAGTCGAGGCGGGAGATGATGAGGGCATGCACTAGTGTTTTTGTAGTTTCATGGTCAAGGAATGCCCGGATCCGGGAAATATTTTTGAGTTTGAGACGGCAGGAGGAGGCAAGGGTTTGGACATGTGGCTTGAAAGAGAGGGCAGAGTCGAGGATCACTCCGAGGCACCGAGCATGCGGGACTGGGGAAAGTGAGCAGCCATTTAAGTTGATGAACAGGTCTGGTGGGGGGTAGAGTGAGATGGGGGAAAGATGATGAATTCTGTTTTGTCCATGTTCAGTTTTAGGAAGCGAGCAGAGAAGAAAGCAGAAATAGCAGACAGACATTGTGGGATTTTGGTCAGTAAGGAGGTGAGGTCAGGTCCAGATAGGTAGATCTGCGTGTCGTCGGCGTAGAGATGATACTGCAAACCATGGGATTCTATGAGCTGTCCCAGGCCGAGGGTGTAGATGGAGAAGAGTGGGGTCCTAGAACTGAGCCTTGGGGAACACCGACATTATTTCATTAAAATTATTTTTAATTAATGTGTGCGTGTTTTTTTTCTTAATTTCATACAATAGGATTAATAATTGAAAGTTGTCTAATTGACAACTCCCAATTATTTACCTGGCTTAAAGTCACCTTCCAATAGCAAGGTGGCTTTAACCCATTGTTAACCCATTAGCCACCGCTACAGGGCAATGGGAATAGACGGGCTAAGTGCCATATAGGGCGCATCTAATTATAGATTTGCCTTTTCTGGGGTGGCTGGGGGCACAAAAGCTAGGGGGGGCACAAAATAAATGCACCCTCCCTAGGCTATTATTATCTGCCCCCACTCGCTGGCTTTGCCAGTCTGGTGGAGAAAATGCAGTGGGAGCCCACGCATTTTTTTTCAACGAATTTACACATTTAATTAACCCCTACATGTATGAAATGTTGCACACATACACTCATGTAATTGCTAGTGAAAACGATATATCAAACTACATGAAATTACATGGTTAACTCTATGTAAACCATGTGTCATTTCATGTCGGGTTCTGTAATTTCACAAAAGCCGGCAATTGAATTAGTGGCTATTATACTATGTAGAAGTGTATGAACTATAAATATATATATATATATATATGTGTCACAATGACATGTATATATATATATATATATATATATATATATGTATTCTATCTGCGTATATGTATTCTTTCTTAAAGCTGTCAGGGTGGTTTACAGCATAGCCGGGGATGAATTGCTGGCTTTTCTAAAGGACACCGGTGCGATTTTATGGCGAGTCACACGTGTGGTCCGTTTGTAATCAGATTTTTCATCGCACCCATAGACTTGCATTGGCGATTGTCGACCGATAATCGGTGACAATCGCAGCATGTTGCGATTGTCTCGGTCCGAGGAAAACGGCCGAGAAAAAATCGGATGCTGGGAGCTGCTCCATAGATTAACATTGGTCCGACTGCAATGCGATATTTCATCGCATTGCAGTCATCCATTTTTGTCGCCAGTGTGACGCCGGCCTCTCTCTAAAACTCGCTATTTTTATCTGTTATGCAAATTGCCTCTTAAGAGAAAAAGAGAACTTGAACTCTATAGCGCCACCTATTGGAAGTAGCAATCCTACAAGTCACAATCAACCCTTTAACGAGTCTTGTAATATGATTTAGGATAAAAGCCAAATCAGTATCTCAATTTGCAGACACGGTGTTTCGGGCTATTGGTCCTCGTCAGCGTAAAGTATGAGATCTGATTTGGCTAGGTGAGAGGCTCTGGACTGAGATCTAAGGGGTAAGGTTTCTCCTTGTGGAGAGTGACATATCAGCTCTGGCTTGTCAAAGTAAGGAGGCTTATTCGCCGTGCAATGCTCCTCTGGGAAAATTAATATGCAAATTTCCTCTTAAGAGAAAAAGAGTACTTGAACTCTATATCGCCACCTATTGGAAGTAGCGGTGTTTCATCCATGTTGCCTTCATGTTCCATCCATCTTTTGTCTGGTTTTCACTAAGCCCATAGTTAAGAGACAAAGGATAAATAAAAGTACAGTTTATCTGGAGAAAGACAGGTTCAGTCTCCAGAAGAGACAAGGTTTCTTTACCATAAGAATAATTTCTCTGTGGAATAGTCTATCTCAATAGTTGGTCACATAAGGAACCATTGATGATTGCTTCAAAAGGACTTAGAGGCTTTTTTGTAAAAGTAATTAACACAAATAATTACAAAACCATGAAATATGCAAATTGCCTCCTCAAACAAAGAGGACTTGTACTCTATAGCGCCACCTATTGGAAGTAGCGATCCTACAAGTCAAAAATCAACCCTTTAAACGAGTCTTGTAATATGACTTAGGATAAAAGCCAAATCAGAATCTCCATTTGCAGACACGGTGTTTCGGACTGTTGGTCCTCGTCAGTGCAAAGTAGGAGAGATCTGATTTGGCTAGATGAGAGGCTCTGGACTGGGGTCTGGGGGGTAAGGTTTCTCCTTGTGGAGAGTGACATACCAGCTCTGGCGTGTCGAGGTAAGGAGGCTTATTCGCCATGCAATGCTCCTCTGGGAAATTTTAATATGCAAATTGCCTCTTCAAACAAAGAGGATTTGTACTCTATAGCGCCACCTATTGAAAGTAGCGATCCTACAAGTCACAATCAACCCTTTAACGAGTCTTGTAATATGACTTAGGATAAAAGCCAAATCAGAATCTCCATTTGCAGACACGGTGTTTCGGACTGTTGGTCCTCGTCAGTGCAAAGTAGGAGAGATCTGATTTGGCTAGATGAGAGGCTCTGGACTGGGGTCTGGGGGTAAGGTTTCTCCTTGTGGAGAGTGACATACCAGCTCTGGCGTGTCGAGGTAAGGAGGCTTATTCGCCATGCAATGCTCCTCTGGGAAATTTTAATATGCAAATTGCCTCTTCAAACAAAGAGGATTTGTACTCTATAGCGCCACCTATTGAAAGTAGCGATCCTACAAGTCACAATCAACCCTTTAACGAGTCTTGTAATATGACTTAGGATAAAAGCCAAATCAGAATCTCCATTTGCAGACACGGTGTTTCGGACTGTTGGTCCTCGTCAGTGCAAAGTAGGAGAGATCTGATTTGGCTAGATGAGAGGCTCTGGACTGGGTCTGGGGGTAAGGTTTCTCCTTGTGGAGAGTGACATACCAGCTCTGGCGTGTCGAGGTAAGGAGGCTTATTCGCCATGCAATGCCATGCAATGCTCCTCTGGGAAATTTTAATATGCAAATTGCCTCTTCAAACAAAGAGGATTTGTACTCTATAGCGCCACCTATTGAAAGTAGCGATCCTACAAGTCACAATCAACCCTTTAACGAGTCTTGTAATATGACTTAGGATAAAAGCCAAATCAGAATCTCCATTTGCAGACACGGTGTTTCGGACTGTTGGTCCTCGTCAGTGCAAAGTAGGAGAGATCTGATTTGGCTAGATGAGAGGCTCTGGACTGGGGTCTGGGGGGTAAGGTTTCTCCTTGTGGAGAGTGACATACCAGCTCTGGCGTGTCGAGGTAAGGAGGCTTATTCGCCATGCAATGCTCCTCTGGGAAATTTTAATATGCAAATTGCCTCTTCAAACAAAGAGGATTTGTACTCTATAGCGCCACCTATTGAAAGTAGCGATCCTACAAGTCACAATCAACCCTTTAACGAGTCTTGTAATATGACTTAGGATAAAAGCCAAATCAGAATCTCCATTTGCAGACACGGTGTTTCGGACTGTTGGTCCTCGTCAGTGCAAAGTAGGAGAGATCTGATTTGGCTAGATGAGAGGCTCTGGACTGGGGTCTGGGGGTAAGGTTTCTCCTTGTGGAGAGTGACATACCAGCTCTGGCGTGTCGAGGTAAGGAGGCTTATTCGCCATGCAATGCCATGCAATGCTCCTCTGGGAAATTTTAATATGCAATTTGCCTCTTCAAACAAAGAGGATTTGTACTCTATAGCGCCACCTATTGAAAGTAGCGATCCTACAAGTCACAATCAACCCTTTAACGAGTCTTGTAATATGACTTAGGATAAAAGCCAAATCAGAATCTCCATTTGCAGACACGGTGTTTCGGACTGTTGGTCCTCGTCAGTGCAAAGTAGGAGAGATCTGATTTGGCTAGATGAGAGGCTCTGGACTGGGGTCTGGGGGGTAAGGTTTCTCCTTGTGGAGAGTGACATACCAGCTCTGGCGTGTCGAGGTAAGGAGGCTTATTCGCCATGCAATGCCATGCAATGCTCCTCTGGGAAATTTTAATATGCAAATTGCCTCTTCAAACAAAGAGGACTTGTACTCTATAGCGCCACCTATTAAAGCATTCTTTTTTGAATGTTTAGTGCAGTGGATTATGAATTAGGATCATTATGGCAGTACCTTTGAACTCTCCCTGTATCATTTCCCATCATTTGGTTGAACTTATTGGAATGGTGTTTTTTTTACTCTTGCTATTAACTTAGAAACAATGGTTAGTAATGGTTAAAGGTTGACATATGAAAAAAAAACACTCAGTTTTTTATGAGTGTTAGAAAAAACAACAGTAAAAGTGGCCCCCACACTTATAAAACCTTATTGAATCTTATCACTGCCTGCTCATCCTTAACCCCTTCTCCCCCAAGGGTGGATTGCACCTTAATGACCGGGCCAATTTTTACAATTCTGACCACTGTCTCTTTATGAGGTTATAACTCTGGAACGCTTCAATGTATCTTCGCGATTCTGAGATTGTTTTCTCGTGACATATTGTACTTCACGTTATTGGTAAAATTTCTTCGATATACAGTACAGACCAAAAGTTTGGACACACCTTCTCATTAAAAGATTCTTCTGTATTTTCATGACTATGAAAATTGTAGAATCACACTGAAGGCATCAAAACTATGAATTAACACATGTGGAATTATACAATACACTTTACAAAAAAGTGTGAAACAACTGAAAATATGTCCCACCGTGAAGCATGGAGGAGGTGGTGCAATGGTGTGGGGGTGCTTTGCTGGTGACACCATTGGGGGTTTATTCAAAATTGAAGCGGTGAGCGGTCCAGCTCACTCCAAACCATCTCGATTGGGTTCAGGTCTGGTGACTGTGGAGGCCAGGTCATCTGGCGTAGCACCCCAACACTCTCCTTCTTGGTCAAAAAGCCCTTACACAGCCTGGAGGTGTGTTTGAGGTCATTGTCCTGTTGAAAAATAAATGATGGTCCAACTAAACGCAAACCGGATGGAATAGCATGCTGCTACAAGATGCTGTGGTAGCCATGTTGGTTAAGTATGCCTTCAATTTTGAATAAATTCCCATCAGTGTCACCAGCAAAGCACCCCCACATCATCACACCTCCTCCTCCATGCTTCACGGTGGGAACCAGGCATGTAGAGTCCATCCGTTCACCTTTTCTGCATGCAAAGCAGTAATCAAAGCCAAAGGTGGCTACTTTGAAGAACCTAGAATAAAAGACATATTTTCAGTTGTTTCACACTTTTTTGTAAAGTGTAATGTATAATTCCACATGTGTTAATTCATAGTTTTGATGCCTTCAGTGTGATTCTACAATTTTCACAGTCATAAAAATACAGAAAAATCATTGAATGAGAAGGTGTGTCCAAACTTTTGGTCTGTACTGTAACTTGCGTTTATTTTTGAAAAAACGCAAATATGGCGAAAATTTAAAAAATTTCGCAATTTTCAAACTTTGAATTTTTATTCCCTTAAAATAGAGAAATATGTCACACAAAATAGTTAATAAATAACATTTCCCACATGTCTACTTTACATCAGTACAATTTTTGAACCAAAATTTTTTTTTGTTAGGAAATTATAAGGGTTAAAAGTTGACCAGCGATTTCTCATTTTTACAACAAAATTTACAAAGTCATTTTTTTTAGGGACCACCTCACATTTGAAGTCACTTTGAGGGGTCTATATGGCAGAAAATTCCCAAAAGTGACACCATTGTAAACACTGCACCCCTCAAGATACTCAAAAACACATTCAAGAAGTTTATTAACCCTTCAGGTGCTTCACAGGAGCTGCAGCAACGTGGAAGGAAAAAATTAACATTTAATTTTTTAGTCACAAAAATGATCTTTTACAAACTTTTTTTTTATTTTCACAAGGGTTAAAGGAGAAAATGGACAGATAAAGTTGTTGTGCACTTTCTCCTGAGTACGCCAATACCCCATATGTGGGTGAAAGCCACTGTTTGGGCACACAGCAGAGCTCGTAAGGGAGGGAGCGCCGTATGACTTTTTCAAGCTAAAAATTGGCTGGAATTGAGATTGGATGCCATGTCGCGTTTGGAGAGCCCCTGATGCGCCTAAACAGTGGAAACCCCCCACAAGTAAACCATTTTGGAAACTAGACCCCCTATGGAATTTATCAAGATCTGTTGTGAGCACTTTGAACCCCCAAGTGTTTCACAAAAGTTTATAAAGCCTGGGTGTGAAAAAATAAAACAATTTTCCACAAAAATGATTTTTTAGTCCCAAATTTTTGAATTTTCCCAAGGAAATTGGACCCTAAAAGTTGTTATCCAATTTGTCCTGAGTACGCTGGGGGGGGGAACTGGGCGCACGGCAGGGCTTGGAAAGGAAGTAATAACGTTTTGGAATGCAGAAGTTGATGGGGGTCATGTTCCGTTTGCAGTGCCTCAGATGTGCCTAAACAGTAGAAATCCCCCACAAGTGACCCCATTTTGGAAACTAGACCCACTAAGGAACTTATCTAGATCTGTGGTGAGCACTTTGAACCCCCAAGTGCTTCACACAAGTTTATAATGCCCGGGCATGAAAATAAAAAATCCTATTTTTTCCCACAAATATTATATTTTAGTCACCAATTTTTTATTTTCCCAAGGCTAACAGGAGAAATTGGACCACATAAATCGTTGTACAATTTGTCCTGAGTACGCTGATACCCCATATGTGGGGGGGAACCACTGTTTGGGCGCACAGCAGAGCTCGGAATGGAAGGAGCACCATTTGACTTTTTCCAACCAAAATTGGCTGGAATTGAGATTGGACGCCATGTTGCATTTGGAGAGCCTCTGATGTGCCTAAACAGTGGAAACCCCCCACAATTGATGCAATTTTGGAAACTAGACCCCCTAAGGAACTTATCTAGATCTGTGGTGAGCAATTTGAACCCCCAAGTGCTTCACACAAGTTTATAACGTAGAGACGTAAAATTAAAAATCATATTTTTTCCACAAAAATTATCTTTTCACCCCAATTTTTATGTTCCCAAGGGTAACAAGACCCCAAAAGTTATTGTGCAATTTGTCCTGAGTACGCTGATACCCCATATGTGGGGGTAAACCACTGTTTGGGTGCATGGCAGAGCTCAGAAAGGGAAGGAGAGCCGTTTGACTGTTTCAACACAGAATTGGCTGGACGCCATGTCGTGTTTGGACAGCTCCTGATGTGCCTAAACAGTGGAAACCCCCCACAAATGACACCATTTTGGAAACTAGACCCCTCAAGGAACTTATCTAGATGTGTGGTGAGAACTTTGAACCCCCAGGTGTTTCACTAAAGTTTATAACGCCCGAGCATGAAAATAAAAAATCATATTTTTTTCTGCAAACATGATCTTTTAGTCCCCAACTTTTTATTTTCCCAAGGGTAACAGGAGAAATTGGACCCCAAAAGCTGTGGTTAAATTTGTCCTGAGTATGGTGATACCCCATATGTGGGTGAAAACTACTGTATGGACAAACACGTCGGGGCTCGGAAGGGAAGTAGTGACGTTTTGGATTGCAGACTTTGATGGAATGGTCTGCGGGTGTCATGTCGCATTTGGAGAGCCCCTGACTAAACAGTGGAAACCCCCCACAAGTGACCCCATTTTAGAAAATAGACCCCACAAGGCACTTATCTAGATTTGTGGTGAGCGCTATGAAGCCCCAAGTGCTTCACAGAAGTTTATAACGTACAGCCGTAAAAACAAAAAAATCATTTTTTTTTACAAAAATGATATTTTCACCCCAAATTTTTTATTTTCCCAAGGGTAACAGAAGAAATTGGACCCCAAGAGTTATTGTGCAATTTGTCCTGAGTACGCTGATACCCCATATGTGGGGGTAAACTACTGTTAGGGCGCATGGCAGACCTCAGTAGTGAAGGAGCACCGTTTGACTTTTTCAATGCAGAATTGGCTGAAATTGAGATCAGACGCCATGTCACATTTGGAGAGCCCCTGATGTGCCTAAACAGTGGAAACCCCACAATTCTAACTCCAACCCTAACCCCAACACACCCCTAACCCTAATCCCAACCCTAACCATACCCCAACCACAAACCTAACCCTAACACACCCCTAACCCTAATCCCAACCCTAACCCTAATCCTAACTTTAGCCCCAACCCTAACCCTAACTTTAGCGGCAACCCTTACCCTAATGGGAAAATGGAAATAAATACATTTTTTTAATTTTATTATTTTTCCCTAACTAAGGGGGTGATAAAGGGGGGGTTTGATTTACTATTTATAGTGGGTTTTTATGATTGGCAGCTGTCACGCTTAAAGACGCTTTTTATTGCAAAAAATAGTTTTTGCATCACCACATTTTGAGAGCTATAGTTTTTGCATATTTTGGCCCACAGAGTCTTGTGAGGTCTTATTTTTTGCGGTACGAGTTTACGTTTTTATTGGTACCATGTTTGAGCATGTGACATTTTTTGATCGCTTTTTATTTCGATTTTTGAGAGGTTAGAATGAACAACAATCAGCAATTCATTAATTTCTTTTGCGGGGGTGCTTATACTGTTCCGCATGTGGTAAAATTGATAAAGCAGTTTTATTCTTCGGGTTAGTACGACTACGGCGATACCTCATTTATATAATTTTTTTATGTTTTGGCGCTTTTATACAATAAAAACTATTTTATATAAAAACTAATTATTTTTGCATCATTTTATTCTGCGAGCTATAACTTTTTTATTTTTTCGCTGATGATGCTGTATGGTGGCTCGTTTTTTGCGGGACAAGATGCCATTTTCAGTGGTACCATGTTTATTTATATCCATCTTTTTGATCGTGTGTTATTCAACTTTTTGTTCGGCGGTATGATGATAAAGCATTGATTATTTGCTTTGTTTTGTTTGTTTTTTTTAAGGGGTTCACTAAAGGAGTTAACTAGTGGGGCAATTCTATAGTGCGTGTTGTTACGGACGCGGCGATACCAAATATGTGTACTTTTATTGTTTTGGTTTTTTTATTTACATGAAGAAATGAATTTATTGTGGAATATATATATTTTTTTCCTTATTTTGGAATTTTATTTAGCACATGTGATTTTCATTTTTTTTAACTTTTTTACTTTGTCCCAGGGTGGGGCATCACTATAAAACGTCAGATCGCTGTTCTGACAGTGTGCACAGCACTCTGTCAGACCAGCAATGTGACAGGCACTGCTGCAGGCTTTCTCAGCGCCTGCTCTCAGCAGGCACTGGGGAAGCCGCCTCCCTGCAGGACCCCGCGGCCATCTTGGATCCGAGTTCTTGCAGGGAGGAAGGCCTCAGAAAAGCGCTATTACATTGTGCTGTTCTGAGGGTCTCAGGAAGCGCGCAGGGAGCCCCCTTTCCTGCGCGATGCTTCCCTGTGCCCCGGTACACCGCGATCATGTTTGATCGCGTTGTGCTAGAGGTTAATGTGCCGGGAGCGGTCTGTGACCGCTCCTGGCACATAGTGCCGGGTGTCATCTGTGATAATCAGCTCACACCCGGCCGCGATCGGCCTCACTCCCCCCGGGATCGCATACAATCGCATGGGATGTACTATCCCGTCCATGGTCATACGGGCCCTGGTCACATGGACTGGATAGTACGTCTGATGGCAGAAAGGGGTTAATTGCCTTTATAAGATTATTGAACTTAATTTCTCCATCTTCTCCACTTTCTCTGTACACTTAAATCAGACTGCACTTGGATAACATCCGAGTCCAGTATGATGTTCTGACAAGAAAAAAGGAAGAAGAATCCAGCTCCAAGGTAAAAACAAATTCAAAAAACTTTATTGATATTCAGTAAAAAATAGGGCTACAAGATAAATTCAATACAAAGCAGGGAGAACACCTGAGTAGCTCTGAACGCGTTTCAAACACTCAGGGAGTCACACTTTTGAAATCTGCAAATGAGGGAGCTGAAATTTCTCTTTTTACTTACAGTACGATGTTCTACATGCACATATAGACTTGTATGGGTTCACATAGTCTGATTATTGAACGCACTCACAGCATGTTGCAATTTTTTTTCTCATCCGAATTGACATGAGAAAAAAAATCTCAGATCTACACTGCGCCATACTATAACATTGGGTTGAGTGCTACCCGATGGGATAGTACTCGGCCTTGTTATACGCTCTATAAATTGTGATAAATTCTCAGCTAACCTCCAAGATCAACAGCACATTTTGCACAGCAGACATGAGGAGCCCAAGATTTGTCTTGATCACCATTTTTGCATCTAAAGTACAGCTCATAGACTTTAATGATGAGAGCTGTCATGAGGCATCTTTGAGTTTTAAGCGTGTATTCTCCACAAATGTAACTGTAGGTATTGCGACTGTTCTGACACTCAAGAGACATTTTAGCCATATCAGATTGTAGTGTACAATTTTATAGCGGCTTAGATTTGAAATAACTTGCATTATCTTTGCAAGCAGTTTTTGCAGCCTCTGCAGGCAGCATCCAGACGTGTCTAGGTGTACCTAGTCTTTAACAATTCCACAAAAGTTTTGCAAGTTTAATGAAATGCAACGAATTCATGCCTTTGCTTGCCTATGAATTGCATAACAGCACATACTGTATACTGTGGACAGGCTGAAAATATGAAAAGAAATAGCTCGAACAGAATATTTCTGAAAATCAGTACATGACAGGAAAATTTCAATGGGATTTTCATGATGAGTAGCTCAAATTGCATAAGATAAACCCAAAAGTGTTCAAGAAGCAAAATTTTCGTTGTCCAACGTTATCGAAAGGACTACCCTTTTATTCCAATTGTTCATACTAAATAGTGTAGAACCACACAACAAACATGAATGCAATATGCATACGTGGCGCCCTGAGGGTCCAGTCGCCACAGAGATGCTGCATCGCACCCAGCGGTGTGACACCTGACTCTCAGGTAAGGAGGAAGCACCCCATTGACTCCCACTACCTGCATCCAACATACACTATGCTGGCTGAGCACAGGCGGACCCTACGGGAGGATGGTCTGACTCAGGCTGGTTAGAACAGGGTGTAGCTAGTTGGTGGGTGGAGTTTAGGCAGCACTTAGGCTGCATGTTAGTCTTTAGTTTCAGAGTTTGAGAAAGGCAGTCAGTGAGTGGGTACTGGACTGTCCTGCTGCTCCTGAGTCCACCTCAGGGAGCCTTGCTGTGAGAGTGAAAGGGTCCAGGGCGAGACAGCAACTGGAGCTGTGCCCCATCCGGAAGAAGGAAGGACCAGGCGAACATCGGGACCGGTCCCTAGACTAGTGGGAAAGTTCAGCTCCACTAGTAACACCGACAACAGTGGTCACTTCACGGGGCCACTAGCCACCATAATCTCACCGGGAGGAAGCTTAGGGGGTCAAGTATGTCCAGAGCCTTCGTACTGGGTGGCCTGGTAAACCACTGGTCTGGTCTGGTAACTGAAAGGGCCCAATACTCCCTCGTCCGAGGGCTCTGTGGTGGCGGGGTGCGTGGAAGATTAGGAGAGTAGCACCTAGAGAAGAACCCGGAAAGGAACATACTGAAAGGGGAGTCTTTGGAAGTGCGACTAACTTACCTGAGGGTTGCTGGACCACTCTCTTGGAGGACACAGCACCTGGCTGGCATCTGTTTGGTACCAACAGACTGTGAGTAAATCCTTGAAACTGCAACAGAACTGTTTCCCTGATTATTCCAGCGACGCACACTCCTCTCTACTACATCCTCCTGCACCATTGCTTTATCTTACCACAAACTGCCCTGGGAGGACACAGTCTCACCTGTAGGAGACTTTACATCAAGCTTCACAACACTATCCCTCCCAGAGGACCTGCACAGCACCGCTGGTCACCCTGACCAGATACTACAGGTGGCGTCACGAATCATCATACGAACACTAATCCCCTGTAAACAATACCCCCCATTTATGGTGAGCGCCCAGGGCCATGGACCGAGCCGTGGCTGCCCGTGACATCCCCCATAGAAGTCGACGGGCTCGGTGCCGAGTATCCCATGGCCCTGGCGGGCGGCTCACGTAAAGCCTCTTCGAAGAGAAAGAGAGCAGGGACTTTAGCGCCCTGTTAAAGGTAGCAATCCTAAAAGTCAATTTCGACTCTTGAGTCTAGGGTGACAAAGTGAAACGTGTCACATGACTGAAATCACAGTGACACATTGGAATATTGGATTTAGTGATATCCTAGTGTGTAGCATTACCACCTGCGACATACTGCAACTTTGACACAGAGTCGCAAATGTTTCACTATGTGTTGAATATTCTATTGTTCGTTGCATTTGACATGCAGCACATTTGCCATAGACATCAGTGAAAGTTGCACATGACATATGACTTGTGTGAGATGCAACTTGGCTGTTTTATTTACAATAAAATCAGAGCTCTAAAATAGTTCCATGACAGCAAGTCTCATACAAGTTGCACAAATGTTTTCCGTAACTATTCAGAGAATTGCTTGAACTGTATAGCTGTAGCATTATAAAACCTTGCCACATGACTTAGAACCTCCATTTGAAGACATGTGTTTTATGATGCTTGCCTCTCATTAGTGCAAGGCAGGAGAACTTGTTGGCTTGGTTGAGAGGCTTCACAGTGCTTTAGGAGTAAAATATGCAAGGAGTCTTGTGGCACAGGAAGAGAGCAGGAACTCTATTACCACCTATTGGAAGCAGTGACACTTATTGGAAAATTGATTATATGAATTTTAAATTGCCTTTCTGCCATATAGACTATACTTAGAAAATCGAGGTACTTAGTGCACAAAGGGACCATTTCTTGTGTGGCCAACCAACCTCGACAAGGCGTACCTTTCTTTAGATTAGTATGTTATCAGTAGTGTTGAGCATTCCGATACCGCAAGTATCGGGTATCGGCCGATATTCGCTGTATCGGAATTCCGATACTTAGTTCCGATATTTTTCCAATATCGTATACTGGAATCGGAAGTTCCCATAATTCTTTGAGAGGCAATGTGATTTTAGTCAGCCAATGAGGAATCTTATGAAGTGTGGGCACATCCTGTAATGCTGCGGTCATCTTAACTAATGGCATGGCTGTGATTGGCTGCTGAAATGATGTCAGAATGCACTATAAAAGGCGCCGCCGCCATTTTAGCGTCACTGTGCTGTGAACTCAGTTAGGGACAGAACGCTGTTCTGCTGACTTTGAGGGACAGTTAGACATTGCGATTTTGTGTACTGTGCTTTAGGCAGGCTAGTTTACCAACCGCTGTGTAAAGCTTCCTTTTGCCAGTGTTGTTTTAACAGCTCTGTGCAAGGTGTGTGTGAGAGTGCAGGTGACGCTGCAGTTTGCTCTGCATCCACCGCTGTTTGTAGGCATCTGCACGTGTCACTCACTGACTCTTTTTTTTATTTTATTTTGTGGAATTGGTGCAGCTCCATTATATTTGAAAAAAATCTAATCTTTTAGTGTGACGCGCTTCCATCCGTATACAATACATTGGTTGCAAACACTATAGAAGTACAGAAAGGAGCCTTTCACAGATAGTGAACAGTTGTGTTTCAGTGTTCACTGCAGTCTGTGAGGTTTTGATTTTTTGAGTGCAGATCACGCTCCAGTTAATTCTTCAACCACTGCTGGTTGCAGTCTGCTGAGCGTGTGTCACTGCCTCATCCTTCACATTTTTCTCTAATTGGTGCTGCTCCATTATATTTGAAAAAAATCTAATCTATTAGTGTGACGCGCTTCCATCCGTATACAATACATTGGTTGCAAACACTATAGAAGTACACAAAGGGGCCTTTCACAGCTACTGAACAGTTGTCTGCAGTGTTCACTGTAGTCTGTGAGCTTTTCATTTTTTGAGTGCAGATTACGCTCCAGTTAGTTCTTCAACCACTGCTGGTTGTAGTCTGCTGAGCGTGTGTCACTGCCTCATCCTTCACATTTTTCTCTAATTGGTGCTGCTCCATTATATTTGAAAAAAATCTAATCTATTAGTGTGACGCGCTTCCATCCGTATACAATACATTGGTTGCAAACACTATAGAAGTACACAAAGGGGCCTTTCACAGCTACTGAACAGTTGTCTGCAGTGTTCACTGTAGTCTGTGAGCTTTTCATTTTTTGAGTGCAGATTACGCTCCAGTTAGTTCTTCAACCACTGCTGGTTGTAGTCTGCTGAGCGTGTGTCACTGCCTCATCCTTCACATTTTTCTCTAATTGGTGCTGCTCCATTATATTTGAAAAAAATCTAATCTATTAGTGTGACGCGCTTCCATCCGTATACAATACATTGGTTGCAAACACTATAGAAGTACACAAAGGGGCCTTTCACAGCTACTGAACAGTTGTCTGCAGTGTTCACTGCAGTTTCTGAGGAATAACCACACTTAGGCCTTATAACTTTTCTGACTTTCTTTATCAATCTACCAAGATGAAGAAGGCAGGGAGTAAGGCACGTGGCCGTGTAGTTTCAGCAGGGAGAGGACATGGGGATTCTGTGGCTGCTGCCGCACCCAGTGACACAGCATCCACCAGTTTTCCCCGTGAGCGTTCCTTTATGCGCACTTTTGTAGGAGGTCGGCGTACCCCCCTGCTGCGGGAAGAACAAATTGAAGCCGTTGTTGGTTGGATGGCAGCCAATGCATCGACTTCAATTGCTTCCACCTCCTCTCAGGACCACAGCACTGTTGAACAACCATCTGTCTCTTCACCGCCTGCCAAATTGCCCAGGCAGTCAGAGAGCTCTGTAAAGGAGTCAGCTGAGTCTCTGCTTCTGTTCTCAGAATCTGTTGGCTTGCAAACAGGGGCCCAGCCAAGCAGCATTCTGGAATGTGAAGAAGAGGGAGTATGCAGTGATGCGCAACAGCTGTGTCTCTCTGAATCTGAAGAGGCGGGTGAGCCAGTGCCGATGGTCAGCACACCGCAGAACGCATCTGATGATGATGAGACTCAGGTGCCAGTTTCTGTTGAGCATGGTGCTCGCCAGACCACCCAACAGCAGCAGGTGTTGGAAGAGGGTAGTGGAGATGATGAGGTCCAAGACCCAACATGGCGTGAGGAACAGGAAGGTGGTGGGAGCAGCTCTGAGGAAGAGATTGCCCCAACGGTCCAAACAGTAGGGAGAGGTAGGCTGCAGACTCGGTTGCCTGTAGCCTCCAGTTTGGCACCTGTTCGTAGCAGTTCTCTTACAACAGCCAAAACGGGCGCTCCCAGGACTTGCACTGCGTGGTCCTTTTTTGACACACTTGCAGATGATATTTGCTATGTCAAATGCAAGCTGTGTAATCAAAAAGTAAAAAGAGGTAAAAGTGTCAGTAACCTTAATACCACAAATATGTGGAAACATGTGCGGACAAAGCACGTGGTTGAGTTACAAAGACACACTGGAGATGTAGGCCAACCTACAGCAGCACCTACATCTTCAGCTCGTGTTGGAGCCTCTTCCTCCAGCTCACACACAGCTGGTTCGGCTTCCTCACAGGATCGCCATGGAAGAACCTCTGTCACTGTTGTCCAGAGACCCAGTGTTATTCCACCCAAAGCTGCAAGTTCCCTGTCATCCTCACACTCCCAGGCCACAAAACAGCCATCGGTAGCACAGGCATGGCATAAAAGACGGCCATACTCGGCAAACCATCCACGAGCACAGGCTCTGAATGCTGGCATTGCAAAACTCCTGTCCCTTGAAATGCTGTCATTCAGGCTGGTGGAGACTGACAGTTTCCGTAACTTAATGGCATTGGCAGTCCCACAATACAATGTGCCCAGCCGATTTTATTTCAGCAGGCAAGCCGTCCCTGGTCTGCAAAAGCATGTTGAGGGAAAAATTAAACATGCGCTACTAAACGCCGTCAGTAGCAAGGTCCACCTGACCACTGATGCGTGGACCAGTACCCATGGCCAGGGACGATACCTTTCCCTCACTGCCCATTGGGTCAATGTTGTGGAGCCGGGTACAGATCTTGCGAGTGGCGCTGTACGTGTTCTGCCAACTCCAAGGATTGCAGAAATCCAGTCTGTCCACATTGACTCCTCCTCCTACTCCAGTTCCTCAGAATCATCGCTGCAGGAGCCGTCACGGTCTACCTCCACATGGACCCGTGAACGCTTACCTGTTGCGACCGATATGAGCACAGCCGTGGCCAAACGTCAACAGGCCGTCCTGAAATTAATTTCCATGGGGAATCGAAGCCAACAGCGCAGGAGGTCTGGAATGCCATCAAGCAGGAGAGCGACGTGTGGTTTTTGCCAGCGAATCTCCAGCCAGGCTTGGTAGTGTGTGACAATGGCCGAAATCTGGTGGCAGCTCTGGGCCTTGGCAACCTCACTCACATACCATGTCTGGCACATGTGCTCAACTTGGTCGTGCAGAGTTTTTTGAGGGACTATCCGGATCTTGATGCACTGCTGCACAAGGTCCGCCTAGAGTGCGCTCACTTGCGACGTTCCAGCATGGCCAGATCGCGCATTGCAGCTCTGCAAGTCAGATTTCGCCTTCCTGAACATCGCGTCATATGTGACGTACCCCCCAGGTGGAATTCCACGTTACATTTGTTGGAGCGGTTTTGTGAGCAGCAGCCAGCAGTAATGGAGTATCAGCTGCATCAGGCGCAATCAACTCGCAATTTGCGCCGTTCACACTTCACCACTACTGAGTGGGCCTCTATGAAGGACATCTGCCACGTTTTGCGTGCGTTTGATGAGTCAACGCGGATGGCGAGTGCAGATGATGCACTAGTCAGCCTGACTGTCCCCCTTATCTGCCTGCTTCAAAAAACACTGCAAGCACTAAGGGATGAGGTTTTGGAAGAGGTGGAGGATGAGGAGTCACAAATTCCATCACCTTCTGGACAGTCAGCGCAACGTGGTTCCTCACAAAGGGCTGGGCAGGGCTCACTTTGTGAGGAGGATGAGTAGGAGTCAATGGAGGAGGAAGACATCGCTCCAGAGGGAGGTACACAACGCTCTAGTCAGTATGTAGAGCGAGGGTGGGGTGATGCAGAGCAGGCAGAGATGACGCCTCTTGCAGGGGACAGCGTTTCTTGGCCAGTTGGGAGTCTGCAGCACATGGTTGATTTCATGCTGCAGTGCCTGAGAAACGACCGCCGCATCGCCCACATTCTCACCACGTCTGATTATTGGGTGTACACCCTCCTAGACCCTCGCTACCGGGACAACTTACAAAGCCTCATCACACCGTTGAACCGGGAGCGTAAAATGCAGGAGTACCAAGACACACTGGTGCAATCCATAATGTTCTCCATTCCAGCCGAGAGCACTGCTGCTGCTACTGCTTTACAAAGCAGCTCTGTGCGTCGAGGCAGTGAAGACAGCTCTGCAACAAGAGGGAGCACAAGCAGCGCCTCTGCACAGGGCAAGACCAGTATGTTCCAAATGTGGCGAAGTTTTGTGGCAGCGCCACAAATGTCTACACCATCCGAGACGGCTCCAGTCAGCAGGAGGCAACGTTTCCGTAAGATGGTGACAGACTACATGTCTTTCCCTCTCAGTGTACTCCCAGATGGCTCTTCCCCATTCAAGTTTTGGGTCTCTAAGTTGGATACATGGCCAGAGCTTAGCCAGTATGCATTGGAGGTGCTGGCTTGCCCTGCTGCCAGTGTATTATCGGAGCGCGTCTTTAGTGCTGCAGGTGGTGTACTAACAGACCGTCGCATGCGACTATCCTCCGATAATGTAGACCGGCTTACTTTTCTGAAAATGAACAAGGCATGGATCTCGCCAGAATTTGTCTGTCCGTTTTCAGATTAAATAACTGGTTCGCAACGTTATCCATGTCTCCTGTTATGTTCATCTTTCTACCACCTGAACTCTACTCCCTGGGCTACAACACTGCCAGTTGCTGCTCAGAAGTGTCGTGTCCACAGACCAATACACAAGCTATAGTGTTAGTGGGGTTCAGTAACACCAGCTGTTCCCCTGCTGTGTGTCCGGCAAGAAGTTTCCTGTTCCCTGCACATGCACAGAAAAACCCATGTCGAACATGCTCCAAATAGGGAAGAGCCGTCACCCTGATTGTTATGCTTAAAACAGGAAATTGTGAAGTTTTCCAGGCCTAGAATGATAAATTTTTATGACAAATATGGACAAATAATAATTTGTCATCACAGCGCATATCTGCACATGTCTATTAGAAATGGTAACAAAAACTAAAACATAGTGTTCACTTTTTGAAATTAATGCATAAAAGTTAGTGTTGAGCGATACTGCTCGATATCTAAAAATATCGGATCGGAATGGTATCGCCGATATCACTAAATATCGTCGATATCCGATTCCGATACCGGAAGTCCAATGTAAGTCTATGGGAACAAAATATCGCAACTAAAAAAACACTTTCTTTCGTTGTAAACACAAAATATACACACATAGAATACATATATATATATATATACATGTCATTGTGACATATATATATACATATATTTATAGTTTATACACTTCTACATAGTAAAATAGACTCTGATTCAATTGCCGGGTAAAGCCGTGACATACCCACTAGAAGTCGACGGGCTCGGTGCCGAGTACCCCCAAAACCTCTGGCTCTGTGCGACTCAACTTGGGCGTCACAAACAGGATTCTGTAGCTCGCTATAAGCGAGTCCTGTGTGCCTGAATTGAACTGGTTTTGTGCTTGAGAATTGCTAAAATCATCAGAGAATGTATTTGCCATTTTTCCGCCATATCTGCGTCACGACGAGGCACTGGTGAAGAAGAAGGGCGTGCTCTTCGTGGGTGTACACTCACTCAGTGGCGCGAAAACGATGGCCGACCACTCTAAATGGTACTGCAATGTAAGATCGTGCCCCACAGCTCTTGAGTTCCGCCTCCTCATCCTCCTCAGTGTGCGGAAACTAACGCGAAGGTCCCGCCTCACTACAAAAGAGGGGCCCTCTCCAGATGCTAATGACACATGTGACTTGGCAGAGATGGCTAATGGACACGAGCAGAAGTGTGAAGGGATGGAGCAGTCAGAGCTCTCCCCCCACGGAAGCGACCCGATCGCCACGGAACCACCGTTGGGCACCCGGCCTGGAAACCCTCCTACGCTGCAAGAAGCGGAGGATACCCTAAGAGGCCTGGCCCGGCACCGGGAGGAGGTCGCCAGGATGGAAGCCAGCTGGCGTGCCCTAAAACTAAACTTGGAGTGGCGCCAATCCCTCTTACCTGAAGTGTCTGTACCGGAAGGTGAGGCACCCGTTCTAGTAGAGGAGTCCGTGCGGGCATCCCAGCCCTTGCAATGTGATCCGGTTGATGTTGTCGCAGTGGAGGCACCCGTTCCTGCAAAAAACGCCGCACCAGCACCCCAGATCCCGCTGTCTGCCCCCGTCGCTGAGACAGAAGAAGCGACACTCGTCCTCATGGAGGAGGCCGCGCAGGCACCAGAGGTCTACCTGTCTGTACTGGAGCCCCGACTGTCATCTGTTCCAGAGCCGGCTGCTTCCTCCGCAGGTGAGCGCCGCCAGGACTGTCGGGCGCCAGGAGAGCTGCCGCAAACCGGACATCGTAAGCTGCAGTTTGATGGTGGAGACATGGAGATGCTGGTGGAGGAGAATTACAACCGGCGTCAGGAGGAAGAGTGTAGACGTCGGGAGAGAGAAGCCGAGCGACAAAGGGAGCAGCGCGAATCCCAGAAGCTTCGCCAACGTCACATCGAGAAGGACCGGGCAGATAAGGACTGGATGAGAAAAGATAAAGGAACCCTGTGGGAGCCGCGGCGTAAGGGTGCAGTACGGAGCTTTAAATTGAAAGCTGGTTGGGGCTTCATCCAGGAGCCTGGACTTTATTTAGAAGTGTTTGTGACCCGGCGGGACGTGGAGACTCACCTCCCAGAAGGACACCCGGGGAGGGACCTGTTGCCAGGAGACTTGGTAACTTACACCCGACACTGGGGTTACAATGGATGGTATGCCCTAAATGTCACCAGGTGCGACCCCTGGTCCCCAGAGTGTCAGGAACCTGTGAGACCCTCGGAGCCTTCAGCCTCCCACATCCAGGCCTCTGCATAAGTGCCCACCCCATGCCGTAAATCTCCCCAGTCTCCCTCAGTGGTCTCCTCAGCAGCCCCAGCTATGGACATGATAACGATAGCTGGCCCGTACCCGGCGCCTGTTAGGCCCCCTGGGGTTCGTTCAGTCCGGGACATAGGGCTCCAGACCCGGAGGGAGATGAAAGAGGTGGCCACACAGACACAGATAGCGGGTCACGACTTGACTGTACAGGCCACACGACGTCATCAGGTCCTGGTGGTCCTTGGTGTCTCGGATGTTTGGCAAGCATCAGAAGAGTACCAGGTGGTACCTGGATCACCCCTGCCAAAGAATTATAAATAACCCGGACAGGGTCCCTGTATGTAAATAGTTAAATTGTTGATGTACCCGGACGGGTGAATGTTCATAAAAAAGTTTTTTCATTTAATAAAAAACACAACACAGTTTTCATTACTTTTATTACAGTCTCATCCTGCGACGCCATCGATCTCCTGTAAAAAAATGAAAAAAAAAAACAGCAGTATACCACCTGTCCGACGCAGTCCATAGTAACGAGTGTCCCACGACGATCCAGCTCTGCTACATCAGAATGACATCAGAGGCAGGCAGTCAGGCAGAGCCTGTCATCCCGGCGCAGCACAGCTGATTACCTGCTTCCCCGGCGGTGACGTCATCGGACTGGTTTACGGCCGGGATTACCCTGCAGTCACTGCAGTTATCGCGAAAAACTGCATGTGACCGCCAGGGAGAAGATAATTGCGGCCATCAAGCAGTCCAGGACGTGACCGCCGGAGATCTTCTGCCAGGTAAGTGCCGCTGACTCCTGACAGACCCGACCGACGGACACTCACAGTGACAGTGACAAATCCGATTCCGTTATCCGATATGACGAAAATATCGGTACTCGGAATCGAAAGCCCGATACAGCTAATATCGGCCGATACCCGATATTTGCAGTATCGTATTGCTCAACACTAATAAAAGTACATTTCATACTTATCAATTAATGCTTTTTAAGGAACTTTATCTGTACCTGTAAGATAATGCAGTCAATGAATGTACGAATCATAAAATCCTCATCATCATCATCACGAGTTTTATTTATGACAGACATTATAAAATACACATACTGATGCCAACTGTAACTTCACACACCATATATGAAATGGCCAGCATCTAAACCTGGTAATAATGTGCAATAATAAATTATTACATCTAGAAAGTGCATCATGCATACTGACAATAGGTAGTACTAGTTATACCTGCAAGTGCTGTTGAAACAACCACAACAGATATAAATTAATAATGGTATATAGGTATCACAGTGCATAGTTACTCATGGACAATGTCGATGTAATACTGTACCTCAATAAAGTCAGCGTCAACCATTATGCTTGTTAGTCTTGTAGATTGTTAAAGAGGGAACGGTCTTTTTTTGTTGGTCATAGTGGAGTATTAGACAGTAAATGATTACTGCTGTCGTATTTTTGGCATCCCTAGGGTGCAATAACGCTGCGTAACGTCACATTTTATAGAGTCATCTAATTGACACATGCTACCCTACCCTACGCGTGACAGTAGGAAGGTAGTGTTGATGGATAAAGCCTTGCGCAACCAGACATGCTTTTACCCTCTTCAACACTGTCCAAGCAAAAAATGCATGATTGCAGCCGCAGACTTTATTGACGTACAGTATAACATCGCCATTACCCATCAGAGGCTGTCCACTGTCTGATACAGACATAGAATATACCTTTGCTATCCGTAGCCTTTGTTTCACCTACACTTGCAGGCACACACTTAAATTGTGACAATGCATTATGTTTTTTTAAATGGTTATTTTTTATCGTACATTATTGTGTCATCACATTGATGAGTCCATGCTGGACATGTCATACATGCTGTACAAAGTAACGATTTTATTAACTTAAATAATTGAAATGTCTGTGACTGTCACATCTAAATTGCAATGATGATGATGATGAGTGACTATTACAAAATCCATTGTCTTCACTATGTTATGGTTTAACATAGCGTTCCTTAAGCATTATTCATAAATACAAAAATTGACTTTTATTCTTAAATTTACAACACTATATTTTGTAACCAATTTTTTGGGTGGTGTGTTGTTCCATTTCTTGTTGGCATGTGCATATATGCGTTTATATTTGCAGTGTCTTTATTTTATTCTTGAAGTTAGGAAACATGTGTATCTTCGTACCGTGTTAGCCAGTAGATAGAAAAATATTTAGACTTGAGAGTCCGTAGTGGTTGATACCTTTTAATGGATAACTGAAAAGATGGTAACAAATTGCAAGCTTTCGAGGCTACTCACGTCTCTTCATCAGGCAAAGACTAAAACAAAAATGAAGCATCACATATTTCTATACACAACAGGACACAGGAATAGTGCAATAGGTAAGACAAGTAAGTGACGTGTAGCAGAACTGTCATTATCACAGAGGGATGAACATAAATATTAGAACAGTTCCTAGATAAGGATAGAAAGTTTTATTGCCCTCTGATTGGGGTCTGGTTTTGTGTTTTCATGCCCCTGGAAGGGCAGAGACGCAGATTCCTTAATTGATATAGAATGACATAAATCCGTGTGATCTATTCATTCCATCACTAACAGTGTCAAAGGTCATGATGAGCTTATATTCTGAAACCTTTGTATCTTTCTCATATTTGAAGTTATATTTTAATACCAGTAATTCCATATCCATCATGCTATGACCGGGCATACAAAAGTGTTTTGCCACAGGTAAATCCATTATTTTTTCTCTTATTGTGTGGCGCTGATAATTCATCCTTGTTCTCATTTTTTGGCCGGTCTCCCCTCACTTGTCCCTCCCTCACTTGTCTTACCTATTCCTGTGTCCTGTTGTGTGTAGAAATATGTGATTCTTCATTTTTTGTTTTAGTGTTAGCCTGATGAAGAGACCTGAGTAGTCTCTAAAGCTTGGAATTTGTTAACAAATTTTCAGTTAGCCATTAAACGGTATCAACCACAGAGGACTCTCAAGTATAAATATTTTTCTATTCTTGGAATTGAAATTCATCATTTTATTGTCCTAGTAAAACTTCATTTATTCTTGTTTGAAGTACATACATTTGCAATGGCCACGTAACAAGGCAATAACTCAATATTTTATGCCTACACCCTCCTTGACCCTGGGCTTCAACACCGCCAGTTGCTGCTCAGAAGTGTTAGATGCACAGATGAAAACAATCGCTGATGTGTTTGTGGGGTTCAGTAATGCCTGCTGTTCCCCTGCTGTGTGTCTGGCAAAAATTACTGCTGCTAACTACAACTTCAACTTCAAACATCTCATACTAGGCCTCTGCCTACACCCTCCTTGACCCTGGGCTTCAACACCGCCAGTTGCTGCTCAGAAGTGTTAGATGCACAGATGAAAACAATCGCTGATGTGTTTGTGGGGTTCAGTAACGCCTGCTGTTCCCCTGCTGTGTGTCTGGCAAAAATTACTGCTAGCTACCTAATCATGGTGAAAAAAACATGACATGTCAAAGTGTCTAGTGCTACACATAGATATGAGGCTACACCCTGATTTCTAAGCTGTAAACATTTGAAACGTCAACTTTAAAACCATAAAATGATTAGTCTTTGTCACAAATCTGTAACAAAATAATTGTGACATATTATTACAGATATGCACATGTCGAAAACAAATGCAAACACAAAAGCCTACTTATGCTATAGGATACTGATGGTCAACCTTGTCACTCCATAGCTTAGACAAATCCAACTCACATCATGACTCAAATGCTGCAATGTTGGAAGTGCATAATGTGGGTTGAACTTTGACAACTGCTGCAGTGCGAAGGTTATACTTCAGTGTTCTTGCCTTTTAAATAAAAGCATACAAGTAAATATAATAATCCAATGTTGATTAAGGGACGTGATGTACACCTGTAATATTGTGCAAACAATGCATGTAGGAATAGTCCTCTTCAACATTACTTATATTTGTGTCATTTTAAAAAATACATATTTAATTAGAAAGTTAACAGCCCATATCATAAAGGTCCTTCATGTAAACATGATAATCGCTAACAAAAATCATGCATTACCTTGGTAAAGTCAATAGTGCATAGTCACAATAGCAAAATATATACCTTTAAGTGGTGCTGAAAGAACGACAACTGATAGAATAGGTGAATGATATCTATCTATCAGACTGAATAGCGACACCTGTACAATGTCGATTTAATACTGTACCTTAACAAAACAGCTGTGTCACACCTCACACTCGTTTTTCTTGTAGCTTGTTATGTAATAGGGCACATGCGTGTATGTTTCATCATAGGTGCATGTTTACTGAGTAAAGCAGTCATGACAACGCCTTTGTGTTGTCGGTACGCTTGCGATGATGAACGATGCGCACCGTGAATGTTAGTCTGCGTCATAAGACGTACAGACGCTCCAATACCCAACGCGTCACAGCAGGAAGCCAGTCTGTGTGTCCAAACAAAGGCGCAACCATACATGCACGTAACCTTTTATAAAGCTATATAAAAAAAAGGATGTAGTAGTAACGCACACTTTATTGAGGTACAGTATTACATCGCCATTCACCATCTGTGGCTATGCAGTCTCATCTATATATACCTTATCTATCCGTTGTCATGCTTGCAAGTCCACAGTCAGGCATAAATATCTGTTTTCACTCTGCACTATGCACTTTTTAAATTTTTTGTTTGTTAATATAAATGATTGGCACATATTATCAGTATTACATGATGGAAATTTTAGATATTTTTAAAAAAATTTTAGTGATATTATTCACCAAATGTAAAGTTTTATGAATGTCAAAGATAACTTGTAATGCTGATTATGTTTTTAAGTCAGCCATTCATTGTCTACACAATAAAAATGGTGTACATACTGTTACTTAGCCATCATTAATGGATTCTGATATGTACTTGTATGCTTTTATTTTAAACCGTATAGCAGATTATTTAACCTATTTTAATTGTGGTTTGCATTGCTTTTCAACATGTTAATGTATGCGTTTATGTTTGTAAATTATTAATTTACATATATTTTTTAAGTAAAATCATCATCTTATGGTACTAAAGGTTATATTTCTCTTGTTTGGAGTATAGACATTTTTAATTGACACGTAACAAGGAAAATACTTGATATAGTATTTAAACATCCTCCTTGACCCTGGGCTACAACACCGCCAGTTGTTGCTCGGAAGTGCTGTTAGCACAGTGAACACTTGCTCCTGTGTTATTGGGGTTCAGTAATGTCAGCTGTTCCCCTGCTGTGTGTACGGCAAACAGACCTGCTGCCTCCACCCTGTTGTCTTCTCATGCCTGGGCTACAACACCGCCAGTTGTTGCTCGGAAGTGCTGTTAGCACAGTGAACACTTGCTCCTGTGTTAATGGGGTTCAGTAATGTCAGCTGTTCCCCTGCTGTGTGTACGGCAAACAGTCCTGCTGCCTCCACCCTGTTGTCTTCTCATGCCTGGGCTACAACACCGCCAGTTGTTGCTCGGAAGTGCTGTTAGCACAGTGAACACTTGCTCCTGTGTTAATGGGGTTCAGTAATGTCAGCTGTTCCCCTGCTGTGTGTACGGCAAACAGTCCTGCTGCCTCCACCCTGTTGTCTTCTCATCCCTGGGCTACAACACCGCCAGTTGTTGCTCGGAAGTTCTGTTAGCACAATCAACACTTGCTCCTGTGTTACTGGGGTTCAGTAATGTCAGCTGTTCCCCTGCTGTGTGTACGGCAAACAGTCCTGCTGCCTCCACCCTGTTGTCTTCTCATGCCTGGGCTACAACACCGCCAGTTGTTGCTCGGAAGTGCTGTTAGCACAGTGAACATTTGCTCCTGTGTTATTGGGGTTCAGTAATGTCAGCTGTTCCCCTGCTGTGTGTACGGCAAACAGTCCTGCTGCCTCCACCCTGTTGTCTTCTCATGCCTGGGTTACAACACCGCCAGTTGTTGCTCGGAAGTGCTGTTAGCACAGTGAACACTTGCTCCTGTGTTATTGGGGTTCAGTAATGTCAGCTGTTCCCCTGCTGTGTGAACGGCAAAAAGTCCTGCTGCCTCCACCCTGTTGTCTTCTCATCCCTGGGCTACAACACCGCCAGTTGTTGCTCGGAAGTGCTGTTAGCACAGTCAACACTTGCTCCTGTGTTACTGGGGTTCAGGAATGTCAGCTGTTCCCCTGCTGTGTGAACGGCAAAAAGTCCTGCTGCCTCCACCCTGTTGTCTTCTCATCCCTGGGCTACAACACCGCCAGTTTTTGCTCGGAAGTGCTGTTAGCACAGTCAACACTTGCTCCTGTGTTACTGGGGTTCAGTAATGTCAGCTGTTCCCCTGCTGTGTGTACGGCAAACAGTCCTGCTGCCTCCACCCTGTTGTCTTCTCATCCCTGGGCTACAACACCGCCAGTTGTTGCTCGGAAGTGCTGTTAGCACAGTCAACACTTGCTCCTGTGTTACTGGGGTTCAGTAATGTCAGCTCTTCCCCTGCTGTGTGTACGGCAAACAGTCCTGCTGCCTCCACCCTGTTGTCTTCTCATCCCTGGGCTACAACACCGCCAGTTGTTGCTCAGAAGTGCTGTTAGCACAGTGAACACTTGCTCCTGTGTTATTGGGGTTCAGTAATGTCAGCTGTTCCCCTGCTGTGTGTACGGCAAACAGTCCTGCTGCCTCCACCCTGTTGTCTTCTCATGCCTGGGCTACAACACCGCCAGTTGTTGCTCGGAAGTGCTGTTAGCACAGTGAACACTTGCTCCTGTGTTATTGGGGTTCAGTAATGTCAGCTGTTCCCCTGCTGTGTGAACGGCAAAAAGTCCTGCTGCCTCCACCCTGTTCTCTTCTCATCCCTGGGCTCCAACACCGACAGTTGTTGCTCGGAAGTGTAATTGGCACGGGTACTCACTCCTGCCCAGACTGGTTTCAGCACGCCATCTGTTTCCTGTCAGTGTAAACGTCACTTAGCCTCCAATAAGTTGTCCTGTCGTGTTGCGGTCGGGTTAGCCGACTCTATGGTGCCTGGAGTTTAGGTGCTTCCTATGTGTGCTGCGGGATATGCAAATAAAGGCTGTTTCCGTTGTGACAATAGGACAATCACCCACTGTAGTACTATGGGATTCGGTAACTGCGGCCGGCTCGCGGCCTGTCAACTTAAATTTCCATGGGTACCTTCTGCTACCCGTCCGGGTTCCAGTACCGTCAGCTGGTTCTCCGCAGTGCCTTTGGCCTAGGTGCCTCCATCTCGGTATCCGAGTTCCAGCAACGTCTGCTGGTCCTTGGTAGTGCTTTGGAGCACAGGTACCTCCTGCTTAGTAACCGTGTCCCAGTAACGTCAGCTGGTCCTCGGTTGTGCCATTGGCTCTTTTCCTTCTGCTGCCCCTCCGGGTTCCAGCACAGTCAGCTGGTCCTCGTCACTTGCATTGGCTCTTGTACCTTCTGCTACCCGTCCGGGTTCCAGTACCGTCAGCTGGTTCTCCGCAGTGCCTTTGGCCTAGGTGCCTCCATCTCGGTATCCGAGTTCCAGCAACGTCTGCTGGTCCTTGGTAGTGCTTTGGAGCACAGGTACCTCCTGCTTAGTAACCATGTCCCAGTAACGTCAGCTGGTCCTCGGTTGTGCCATTGGCTCTTTTCCTTCTGCTGCCCCTCCGGGTTCCAGCACAGTCAGCTGGTCCTCGTTACTTGCATTGGCTCTTGTACCTTGTGCTACATTTACAAATTGAAGATTTTTTCAATGTTTTTTTGGGAAATCACTCTGGATCTCCAACAATGAAGACGACGACCCTGATGACCACCCCGAAGAAGATGACCACCACAAGGATGACGAGCATCAAGCCAACCAGCCTAAACACCATCACAAAGAAGAAATAAAAGATTACCAAACAGGACTAAGAAGGTTAAGACAAACTACAAGATACAGAAAAGAGACTTAAGAACAATAAGCAGAAGATCAAAAAGCAGAAGAACATGAAGTATAAGACCAAAATGAAGAGCAAAATATATGCTCTAAATTATAAGCAGAAGAAGACTAAGCAGTGTATGGGGGTGAGTCCGTTCCTCCTCGTGGTGCCCCTGGAAAATGCCTGCTGCTGCAGGCTAAACTGAACACGGACAAATACTGTTGTAATTTAAATCTTTTGTGACAGCAAGAACGGAAGGATGAAAAAATTCATACTTTGACAGATTACAAGTACAGGAATCTCTGTCCAAAATAAGAATATGATGAAGAAGATGAAGTAGAATATGAATAAGAATAATAGTTTAATAAGAAGAATATGAGTAATGTTAACAAAAAGATGAATAGCAAGAAGTTTAAGAAGAAGATAAAGAAGGTGAAGATGAAGAATAATTTGATGAAAAAGATGATGCTGCTGAAGATTATGAAGGAGAAAGTGTGTCAAAAGTTAAAAAGGTGAAGAGCATGGAAGTTGTGAAATATACATATTTGCCAAAATAGAAAAAACGTTAACAACATTGTCAATTTCTTCGTCAATCCGAACATCTTTAAAAAAAAAAATATTTATGCTATTCCATTTGATTGGGTTAAACATCTATGCCTTTAATGTCTCCTCAACCTTCCCCAATACATTCTACATTACTCTTTGTTGTTTCCTTCATGTACAATTAACCAACAAGGCAAGAATGGGGTTTTTTTTAATTCCGATATTTTGTTCCCATAGACTTACATTGGATTTCCGGTATCGGTATCGGGTATCGCCGATATTTTTTGGGTATCGGCGATACCATTCCGATTCCGATACTTTTGGATATCGGAAAGTATCGCTCAACTCTAGTTATCAGACGTATCTCTCCTGGGCGCTCTTAGTCTTGTTATTGTATGAATATGCAGTAAAGAGCATAGTTTTTATTTACTCCTTCATATGAGCCCAGTGAATTGGAGCTTCCAATTAGATTGTACACGTGCAGAACATGCAATAGTTAATTGGAATATTGCATTAAATGTAACCAAAGTTATTGGTATTTATATGACTGGTAAGTTTTCTTCATCACGGAAGCGTCCATTGGAATAACGGTGGCAATAAGAACAATCATCTGCTTTTTTATGCTTAACCACGGCAAAGGCATGTGAAACCTGAAAAGCAACTTCAATGTGGTATGGCTTTGCATCATGTCAGTAATTTATAGTGGGCAAGGAGGCAGCGTCTGGTCTATTTGAAGAGATGCCAAAAAACAGTAGTGCTCCAAATGTCCTACATCAGCAAATAAAATATAGCTCCAATGATTCCAATTCTATGTTGCATCAACATTTTTATTACTACTTTTTTATATCTTACAAAAATATTGGATTGAACTAGAAAATGGCCAATTTCATCCATCACATTTTAAGAATAGGTGAGTTAAAAGACAGGTGTCATATATTAGTATGAACAGAGCCTTAGGAGGATGCCTTTCTTGTTATAAATTCACAGGTGGTGGGTAATAGCTTTCTATGTCATTAAAATTATGTGATCTTCGCGAATGTATCAGTAATAATTTTAGCACCTCTACGATATAGCTGCAATGTCGGCCAATAAATTATTAAATAAAAAGACAAATTACAGCTAGTGGAGTTAAAGAGTGGAAAATGAGAACTCAGCTGGCAGTGCAGTTTAATGTATCAGCATTTCATGTTTACAACGACAAAACTTGCATTCCAGTGAGATTATTACTTGACAAGCCATAGATAATATAATAGTTATGCAAGCCATTTAAGCGAGTGGAAAAACTGTCATCTTGTTATATACAATCTTTTCTTTTAGTGTTCATCTGGTGTATGTTCCTACTTTATTACTATCATGGAAGTTGCTTTAAAGGACATTGCATTTATATGCCTTACTAATGCTCGAAAGATATCAGCAAACTCAGAAAACACAACCTTTTAGAAATGTAAAAACCCAAAAACATGTATAAAAATAATGGAAATATGATAGTTTGAATATTACATGCTATTACAAGCTTCCTGCTGTAGTTAGAAGCTTTTCTCTTCAGTGATGGTTTCTGTATATAATACAGTGGGTGGAATTAAAAAAACATTGTGCCAAGCTGGATGATGAACACTTCCAGCACACTGTTTCACCAAAATAAGTGGTAGCTGGTAAACTTGTACTTATAATAATGTTAGAAAGCAATTACAATGCTTTGAAAAAGTTTTCATACTCCATGAACTTACCCATGTCTTTCACGTTGCACTCGTAAATTTGAATGTATTTGTATATTATGTGATATTATACAAGTAATAGAAAGTAGCAAGTGATTTTGAAGGGTAATGGTTATGAATGATGGATCGGTTTCCTATAATTCTAAAAATATAAATCTACAAACTGTAGGAGAAATCAGCGCAAATAGGGTCTTATCCGAGAGACACAGTTAGTTTAGCACTCAGATTAAACTCACCTGTTCAATCTGTGAAAGACATATATAATGTAGAAAATCAGCCGAAGCGGATCCACAGGTCAGCAAGTGACCATCAGACATCAGACTGTAAAGGGAGTTAATGGACAATATTCCATGCTGTCAACAGAATGTCCCAGTATGGTACGGTTAAGTGGTGGTTAGAGAGGAGCGACTTTGCCTTTTTTCGGGTCGAGTCGGGTTTCGGACCACCCGACTTTCGCAAAAGTCGAGTCAAACCAGATCGGCCAACTAGCTCGCGGCAAAAGTCAGAGGTCGACAAAAAAAACGAAACCCGACCCCAATGCAACTCAATGGGAAATAACAGCTGCCCCCCGCCGACATCCTCTTCTACCATACTTCCTCATGTTTGGGAAAATGTTCTCAAAATACCACAGTCAGATATATGGTACTGTATCACTAGCGTTCAGCTGTATACAGTGTTGGGGTAATTTTAAATCTCCGTATATATTTCCGGAGTCACACACAAACGCTCTGTCAGTATGGATTTGACCGTAATACAAAGAGCAGATATACGGTACTGTATCAGAAGCGTACAGCTGTATACGGTGTAGGGGAAAATTTCAATCTCTGTATATATTTCTGGAGTCACACACAGATAGTCAGCATGTATTTGTCCGTGATACCAGCCGGTACATGGTAGTGTGTGAGGAGCGTACAACTCTATACGGTGTGGGAAAAAATGAACACTCAGTAACTGTGCAGAAAAAAAGAATAAAAGTATTAGTGCTGTGTAAAAAGCAGTCTGCACAACAGTGTACACACAGCAATACAGCTATCAGGCAGCCTAATAACCAGTGCTACTACACACAAGAAAATCTTCCCGTCACTGTACACTGACTGTACAGCACAATTGCTATCAGCACAAGCACAGAAGAACTTCTCTTTCCAGCCCTAACTCTCTATCTACTGATAAACAGCGTCAGCAACCTCTCCCTACTGTTAATATCGGCAGAAGTAAAATGGAGGCTTTTATAGGGCTTTTATAGACACTATGACGCCCCCCCAAAGCAAGCTAATCACTGTAATGCCCTTCTCTACGATGGTGGTGGACGCTGCACATGTCATCTCGTTGCCCACAGTGTACGTCCTGGCTCATTGGCTGGAAAAAGGCGCCTAAAAGCATTCTGGGAAACCCGACTTTGGCGCTCGTTTCAACGACCACATGGCCGACCTCACGCTATGGTCGTGTTTTGGCCAACGACACCCGACTTTGGCGAAAGTCGGCGACTTTTGAATCTGACAGAACCTTTTTCGCTCAACTCTAGGGGTGGTTTATTTCAACGTGTTTCAAAATAAACAACTTCTTCAGGAAAAACCACAGGCATGACGAGATAGCAGTAGTATCATTTAATTAGGTTAACGCTTTGAATGTGGGCCCCACATTCTGACTGTCCTGGGAATGGCTCAGAGAGGCAGCACAGCACAGCATAATATCTTCTGACTCTCTCATTCCATCAGCGCTTTTGCACTAGTTTGATCCCCAGGTTCATTACCATTGTTCTCAACAATGGTATACTTTTTTGCACAGTTTCATGAAAACTCACAGTAGAATTGCTGTTCATTTTATTTTTATTTTTTAATTCTCAAGTAAGCAAAATTCTTAAATAATTTTAGAATAGTTTATTTTTAAATACCCCAGGTGATTAATCCATTGCACCACCAATTCTTGTTTTTAATTCATTTACACTATATTCTACATAAATTTATAAAGAACACAATACACACATTTTAAAATTTATTTTAGTTTATTAAAGCAGAAAGCAAGGTTTAATTTTCACTCTTAAAAGCTGCACTACAAGAATAGCTAAACAATTGATACTGAATACATAGTCCTTTTTCTACTGACAAGGAGGCACATTGATCAGGGACACTCTTTTAATTATACATTTGTCCTCAGGGTCCATCACACATGGGCATTTCTTGAATTTTATTTTCCATGTGAATACATTGTATATTTTTTTGTATTTTCTCTCAAGTTTCCACTTGCAGTTTCATAAAAACAGATTTCTATGTACGTTAATTTTAAAAATGATACTATTGTTTTGTATTGAAACTAACATTTTTATATATCATGTGTCCTACCATGTGGTACCGGACTGAACCCTGACATGTAGTCATGTGGTTCAGTTTTTTGGTGCACGCATTCAAAGCGTTAACGTATTTAAATGATACTCCTGCTGTCTTGTCATACATGTGGGATATATGTTTCCATTCTGTCATCAGCACGGAATATTGTCCACTAACTCCCTTTACAGTCTGAAAAATATAAATCTGCAATTTGTGACGTGGTTTTGTATTTAGTCCACCTGAATCAAAATTTTGTAGGAACACCTACCACTGCAATTACGACTGCAAGTCTTTTGGGGTATGTCTCTAACAGCTTTGCGCATTTAGAGGCTTAACCCCTTAACCACCAAGGGTGGTTTGCACGTTAATGACCGAGCCAATTTTTACAATTCTGACCACTGTCTCTTTATGAGGTTATAACTCTGGAACGCTTCAACTGATCTTCGCGATTCTCAGATTGTTTTCTCGTGACATATTGTACTTCATGATAGTGGTTAAATTTCTTCGATACAACTTGTGTTTATTTATAAAAAAAATGGAAATATGGTGAAAATTTTGAAAATTTTGCAATTTTCAAACTTTGAATTTTTATTCCCTTATAACAGAAGTATGTCAAACAAAATAGTTACTAAATAACATTTCCCACATGTCTACTTTATATCATCACAATTTTGGAAACAACATTTTTTTTGTTAAGAAGTTATAAGGGTTAAAAGTTGACCAGCAATTTTTCATTTTTACAACAAAATTTACAATTTTTTATGGACCACCTCACATTTGAAGTCACTTTGAGGGGTCTATATGGCAGAAAATACCCAAAAATTAAAATTAAATTAAAATAACTTATGTACCAAGGTTCTTAACACTATAATACTACCTTAGGCAGCTGTTATAGCTGTTAAAAGTGCACAACCACTGACATGGGAGACTGGGGTTTAAATCCTGGCTCTTGCCACTAGTGGGCATTGGGCAAGACTACTAACACTATAGCACTTACCTCAATAAACATGAGAGTGTCACGAACAAAGAGAGTCATGCCGACTCGGACGTCACCCGGATTAACAGGGTCTGCGTCAGATGTCGAGGAACCAGGACATTCTGATGATAAATGGGCTACTGGAACAAATCATTCATGGACAAGGCAAGAGAACCTGGATCTGATTAAATATATATATGTAGCTCTGGCAAAAATTAAGAGACCACATCAAAACCCTGTCATGGCCAGCCCAATCTCTAGACCTGAACCCCAATGAAAACTGTGGAATGTAGTCAAGAGGATGATGGATAGTCACATCACAAGCCATCAAACAAAGAAGAACTGCTTAAATTTTTGCACCATGAGCAGTGTGAAAGACTGGTGGAAAGCATGCCAAGACGCATAGAAGCTGTGATTAAAAATCATGGTTATTCCACAAAATATTGATTTCTGAATTCTTCTTGAGTTAAAACATTAGTATTGCTGTTTCTAAATGATTATGAACTTGTTGTCTTTGCATTATTTGAGGTCTGAAAGCACTGAGTTTTTGTTAATTTTGACCATTTTTCTTTGTCAGAAAAAAAATACAAAATGTATTGCTTGGAAATTCGGAGACATGCTGTCAGAAATTTATAGACTAAAAGAACAATTTACATTTTACTCAAAAATATACCTATAAAGAGAAAAATCAGACAAATTGAAAGTGGTCTCTCAATTTTTGCCAGAGCTGTATAAATATAAACCTATGCGTATATAAATATAAACCTATGCGTAGAATTCTCCCTGAATGGTTGCTGGTCCAGGGTGGAATTGGATGTGTACATACTATATGTTTACTATGAGGCTGGGTCCACACGGTCAGTAAACGGCAGCACTTTGAACGCAGCATATGTCCACTACGTCCAAAGCTCTGCCGACTTTTGAACGCAGGTGATTCCGCATGTGCTCACTGAGACTTGCAGAATCTCTGCGTCCAATACATTGCACTGGTGATATTTATCTTGCGGAGACTTGCGTCTCCGCAGAATAAATAGACATGCTTTGGTCTGGTAAAACGTGCCCCATGTGCATCTTCGCAGTGCAGACGCGGGAGCCACTGCACGCACAGTGGGCATGGGAATTCTTGAAATCCCATCCACGATGCTGTAACATCTGACTGCTGCTGCTTGGATGTTGTGAATGTGCGCAGCGTCTAACCCACAGCGTTTACTGACAGGGGGAACGTACCCTGAAAGAGCCCAATATCTTGCCTAGTAGTTGTCTTGTCCATCAGTCTTCAGTCAATTATGTGATTGTCGTGGCGAAATGGTAGCAGCAGTGGGATATCTTGGGGATAACTTTCTACGATTATGTTGAAATGTTGCTACTGACAGTAGCTATAGAGTGATAGGGAAGAGGTGAGAATGTGCGCTGCAGCAGCCGGCTTATCTGTATGACTGGCTGCAAGACCAAACCTGCTTCCTTACACCTCTTTTAACATATTTTAATATATCTTTTGATTTGTAGACATTATTCTTTTTCTGGAATTGTTATTTATTGTGATATAAACAGCATGTAACATAATAAACTGCTCCATTTACAATTTCTTTAGATGACTAAGCACGTTATCGAGGCCTCCACACATCAGTTACATACTTGGATGATTAATACCACTGATAATTTATGGCATTACATCTTACTCAAAATCTTAAAGAAATCAGATATGCATTTATATTCCCGCTATTACAAGCAAAGCCTCATGCATGGGTAAAAGAGCTTCTTACACTGGTTATTAGAGCATGGCATAAACAATTGTAAATCAATACATTAAAGCATATGCTCACCTTTGAGCACCAATTACAGTTGGTATAAAGAATGAATGTCACGTAGAGTTTTTTGTAAACATATTAAATTATTTCTTCTATATTCATACTAAGTTGAAACTTGTATAAAACTCTCATTGAAATGTATAAATAGGGAGAGTACAGTAACAAGTTGTTAATACCAATAATTGCTGAATCCATGCCTCCTGTCTTTCAAATTAACCAGTGCTGCTGCTTTTTCAATAGTTTAATTAAATGAATGCTATTCAGACAGTGGTGTTGTATGGGTTGACAGCTCCCAGGAAAAGGTAAATATTTTGGGCCCCCTAACCTTGAAACTGTTATCACTCCCTGAATCCAGTATTGGATGCTATATTCCCGCAAGCATTTGCGGAAAATATTGATGTTAATTATAGTTTGCATTATGGCATCCTAGCTTTTTTTCTGTTCCTTGCTGAAATCAGACACATTTTAAAAATAATAAATTATATATTCTTCTATTGGTCTTTTTTTACTTTTTATTTTTTATAAATTTTTTATGAAAAATGTTTTGTTCCCTAAAATGTAGACCCCTTAAGCCTGCAACTAGTCCTAAGCCTAACTCTGAGCTTCATTCTGTAGGCTATTTAGCCCTCCAAACACATTATGTTATTGTGATCATCCTTGACATTAAAATGAATGTACAACCTATCACTAGATAGGTGATAAATTAATTATCGTTGAGGGTCCATCCACTGGGACACCCACCATTTACTGTTTATATGACTGGTGGTGGCACATGCTCGCTAAGGCCCCTTCACACATCCTGATTATACCGATACTGGAAAAAATGGTACCGAAGATATCAGTGTTGCGTGTTCATATGCAATCCATGTGTACGTGCGTGTCATCCATGTGAAATCCGGGTGCCGTCCATGTGCTGTCCGTGTGACACATAAGAGATTAAAATGCCTTGTAGAAAATAATGATTTTAATGCATTAAAGGTTTGCAAACTTTGCAAAGACCCTTTATGATTAGATGATAGATGGATAGACATCTAATTTCACACCAGGACATATTATAAAAAATGTCACCCTTTAGTGCCTTGTGTGCTGAAGTAATGTTACGGCTAAAATTATTTGGAGTCCACCCCATTTTTTATAACCAGCAGAGGTAAAGCAGACAGTTTACGGCGCTTTTCTTTTTTTGTCCTGGGTGTCACTGTACTTATATACATTGATAGTTAGCAAAATAAGAAGAAAAAAACACACATTTGTCATAGTGGTATCTCTGTGCTAGCTCATATCTGTTCGTGCTCAAAGTTTGGCCAGTTTACTGCGCTTTTTTTTATTGTCCCGGGTGTCACTGTACTTATATACAGCATTATTTAGCCAAAAAATTAAAAAAAGGACAGGCCACACATTTTTCGATATGGTTCTCCATGCCAGCTGATATATTTGCTTGATCAGTTAGGCCATTTTACGGTTCTTTTCTTTTTTTGTCCTGGGTGCCACTGTACTTATATACATCAGTAGTTAGCAAAAAAAAACACACATTTGTCGTAGTGGTATCTCTGTGCCAGCTCATATCTGTGCGTGCTCAAATTTTGGCCAGTTGACGGCGGTTTTCTTTTTTTGTCCTGGGTGTCACTGTACTTATATAAAGCAATATTTAGCCAAAAATTTTAAAAAAAGGACAGGCCACACATATGTCGTTGTGGTATCTCTGTTCCAGCTCATATCTGTGCGTGCTCAAAGTTTGGCCAGTTTATGGCGCTTTTCTTTCTTTGTCCTGCATGTCACTGTACTTATTTATATCAGTAGTTAGCAAAAAAAACAACACACATTTGTTGTAGTGGTATCTCTGTGCCAGCTCATATCTGTGCGTGCTCAAAGTTTGCCAGTTTAGGCCGGTTTTCCTTTGTTTGGCCTGAGTTTCACAGTATTTATATACAGCACTAGCTAGCCCCCCAAAAAAACAAAAAAACAGGCCACACATTTGTCATTATGGTATCTCCCTAACAGGTCTCATTTATCACTGTCAAAAATTTGGCCATTTTAGGCCTACACATTGTTTTTGTTTTGCAGTCTGTTAACGTACCTATTATTATTATTATTATTTATTTATATAGCGCCATTAATTCCATGGTGCAGTACATGAGAAGAGGTTACATACAAAGTTCTAGATATTGTTTACAGTAAAAAAATTTACAATGACTACTGGTACAGAGGGGAGAGGACCCTGTCCTTGAGACTTACATTCTACGGGAAAATGGGGAAGAAACAGAAGGTCGGGGGAGCAGCAGTTCTGGTGGTGGTGGCGAGGTAGCAGCTCTGGTGGTGGTGGCGTGGCGGCAGCTCTGGTGGTGGTGGCGAGGCGGAAGCTCTGGTGGTAGTGGCGTGGCAGCAGCTAGGGTGGTGGTGGTGAGGCGGAAGCTCTGGTGGTGGTGGCGTGGCGGCAGCTAGGGTGGTGGTGGCGAGGCGGAAGCTCAGGTGGTGGCGAGGCGACAGAATGGTTATTGCAGGCTGTAGGCTTTCCTGAAGAGATGGGTTTTCAGGCTCCGTCTGAAGGATCCAAGGGTGGTGGATAATCAGACAATTTGAGGCGTGGAGTTCCAGAGGATGGGGGATATTCGGGAGAAATCTTGGAGGCAGTTGTGTGAGGAATGAATAAGTGTGGAGGATAGTAGGAGTTCTTGGGAGGATCAAAGATTACGTGAAGGAAGATATTTGGAGATTAGTTCAGAGATATAGGGAGGGGACAGGTTGTGGACGGCTTTGTAGGTCAGTGTTAGTAGTTTAAACTTGATTCATTGGGGAATTGGGAGCCAGTGGAGGGATTTGCAGAGGGGAGAAGCAGGGGAGTAGCGAGAAGAGAGGTGGATTAGTCAGGCAGCAGAGTTGAGGACAGACTGGAGTGGTGCAAGAGAGTTGACAGGGAGGCCACAGAGGAGGGTGTTGCAGTAATCAAGGCAGGAGATGATGAGGGCATGCACAAGAGTTTTAGTAGATTGAGGGCTGAGGAAGGAACGGATTCTGGAAATGTTTTTAAGTTGGAGGCGACAGGAGGTGGCAAGAGTTTAGATGTGTGGTTTGAAGGACAGAGCAGAGTCGAGAGTTACTCCGAGGCAGTGGATTTCAGGTGCGGGAGAGTGCGTGATGCCATTTACCATAATAGATAGATTGGGTAGGGAAGATGCGTGAGATGGAGGAAAGATGATGAGTTTGGTTTTGTCTACATTGAGTTTTAGGAAGCGAGAGGTGAAGAAGGAGGATATAACTGATAGACACTCTGGGATTCTGGACAGCAGAGAGGTGACATCTTGGCCAGAGAGGTAGATCTGAGTTTCGTCCGCATACAAGTGGTAATGGAATCCATGGGACTTTATGAGTTGTCCTAGGCCAAGGGTATAGATGGAAAAAAGTAGGGTCCCCAGGACAGAGCCTTGAGGGACTCCAACAGAGAGAGAGGGTGGGATGAGGAGGTAGGAGGTAGTGGGAGACGCTAAATGTGCAGTCATCGGAAAGGTAAGCGGTGATCCAGGACAGGGCAAGGTTTTTGATGCCAAGGGAAGAAAGAATATGTAGCAGTAGGCAGTGGTAGACTGTGTCAAAGGCAGAGGACAGGTCAAGGAGGAGGAGGATGGAGAACTGTCTGTTAGCTTTGGCTGTGAGTAAGTCATTAGTAATTTTGGTCAGGGCAGTTTCAGTGGAGAGGTGGGGGCAGAAGCCAGATTGGAGTTTGTCAAGGAGAAAGTTAGATGAGAGGTGGGAGGAAAGTTGAGCATGGATATGCTGCTCAAGGAGTTTGGAAGCAAACAGAAGCAATGATATTGGGCAATAGCTGGGCACAGCAGTTGGGTCAAGGTTTGTTTTTTTGAGGATGGATGTGATGGTAGCTTGTTTGAAGGCAGAGGAAAAGGTACCAGAAGATAGTGATAGGTTGAAGTGATGGGTTAGGGCTGGAATGAGTGTGTTAGTGAGGTTGGGGAGCAGGTGGAAAGGGATGGGGTCAAGTGCACAGGTGGTGAGGTGTGATTTGGAAAGGAGATGAGTAAGCTCTCCTTCAGTGATGTTGGCGAGGGAGGTTATTAGGGAAGGGCAGAGGTCTGGTATATGGGGTGGTTGGGGTGGTGGAACAGTAAAGGTTTGCCTTGTTTGGTCGATCTTAGTTTTGAAGTAGGTGGCAAAGTCCTCGGCAGAGATGAGGGGAGCTGGAGGTGGCAATGGTTGGCGGAGGAGAGAGTTGAATGTTCTGAACAGTTGTTTAGGGTAGTGGGATAATGAAGATACAAGGTTGGTGAAATAGGTATGTTTAGCAGAGATGAGGGCTATTTTGAAGGCAAGTGTAGCTTGTTTGAAAGCAGTGAAGTCGTCTGGCAGGCGTGTTTTCTTCCAATGCCGCTCCGCGACCCTGGATGATTGTCGAAGTTTTTTGGTGAGATTGTTGTGCCAGGGTTGCCTATTGATTCGTTGCACTTTGCCATGCGTGAGAGGGGCGACTGAGTCTATGGCCGATGTGAGGGTGGTGTTATGGAAAGCGGTGGCACTGTCTGTGTCGTGGAGTGAATATATGGAGGACAGAGGTAGAAGAGATTCTGAGAGTCTGTGAATGTCTAGGTGGGCGAGGTTTCTGCGAGGATGTGCTAGTGGCTGGACATAGGGCGCAGGTGAGGAGGACAGGGATGAGAAGGTGAGTAGGTGTTGATTGGATAGGGGGAGGGGAGAGGTTGTGAAATTAGATAAGGAACATAGGCGAGTGAAGATGAGGTCTAATGTATGTCCGTCTGTGTGGATGGCTGTGGAGGACCACTGAGTAAGTCCAAAGGATGAAGTAAGTGACAGGAGTTTGGAGGCTGCTGGCTGGCGGGTGTCAATAGGGATATTAAAGTCACCCATGATGATGGTGGGGATGTCAGCAGAGAGAAAGTGAAGAAGCCAGGTGGAGAATTGTTCAGGGAAGGCAGTGGCTGAGCCCTGTGGTCGGTATATGACTGCCATTTGGAGATTAGAGGGATAGTAGATACGGACAGAGTGGACCTCAAAGGAAGGAAGGATAAGGGGGGTGGATGTTGGATAGGGTTGAAGGAGCTGTTATTAGAAAGAAGGAAACACAAGCCTCCACCATGTCTGTTGACAGAGCGAGGAGTGTGGGTGAAGTGGAGGCCATCGTAACTCAGTGCAGCAGGGAAGGCCATGTCAGGGGACATCAGCCAGGTCTCAGTGAGGGCCAGGAAGGAGAGGTTGCAGCAAGTAAAGAGATTGTGGATCACGTGGAGCTTGTTGCAGATGGAACGGGCATTCCAAAGTGCTCCAGAGAGAGGAAGCAGGCGGGTGGGGGTCAGTGGCACAGGTTTTAAGTGTGAGGGATTGTGTTAGTTTCTCTTACTGTGAGAAGTATAGTGGTGAGGATTAGTGGGATGTATGAGGCAGCGGGGGCCAGGATTGGGGAATATGTCGCCAGCAGTGAGATGAAGCAGAGAAAGGGAAAGCAGGTGGGTGAAGGAGAGTGACCGGCTTACGTTATATTTTAGTGGGAGAGGTCTGAGGTTAAGAACCAGGTCTGCAGATGTGGCGATGTAGGGGGTGAGAGAGGGGGAGATAGTTATTTGGTTCGAGCTTGCAGGGGTTTGGGGATAACGAAGAAGAGTAAAGATTAGAGGAGCAGAGATGGTGAGGGCAAATGTGAGCATGGTTAGAGAGCAGGGTAAAAGAAAGGAAAGTAAAATTAGAAGACAGTGATTATTCTTACCTTCTGACCGATTTCTGGACTATTTCTGGTATATTTCTGATGTAACACTTCAAAGATGTCACACTTAAAATGATGTCGCATCTGACCAAGATCATATATGACCTGCTCCGTTCAACTTATATACCATTCAAGAGTCCAAGAAATTAAGCCAGGTGAGAGAGAGAGAGGGGAGGAGAAAGGAGCAAGAGGACAGTTCACAGCAGGGAGAAATTAACAGATTGCAGTTAATAGAACATTTGTCTAGCATCAAAGCTGAAGAAAGACAGATTAAGATGGAGGGATAGGCCTAGGAGTCAGGATCACAGACATATCAATATGCATTCAGTAAATCTGGAGTATGCTACATGGAATTAAAGTCAGGGAAAAGCTGCAGAGTACCAGTTAAAACAGAGAAAGAGGAGTACATAGGATTCTGGTGTGCAATGGGTATTCTGGATTGAGAGATGGTTCAGACGTACCAGTTAAAACAGAGAAAGAGGAGTACATAGGATTCTGGGGTGCAGTGGGTATTCTGGATTGAGAGATGGTTCAGACGTACCAGTTAAAACGGAGAAAGAGTAGTACATTGGATTCTGGGGTGCAGCGGGTATTCTAGATTGAGAGATGGTTCAGACGTACCTGTGGATGAAAGTACATGGATCAGGATAATGACAGCATGAAGGGGAATATACCATGCATTATCATTCTTGCATATTTCTGATGTAACACTTCAAAGATGTCACACTTAAAATGATGTCGCATCTGACCAAGGTCATATCTGACCTGCTCCATTCAACTTATACCATTCACCTATTAAATCTGATAAGGCGAAAGACATTTTTATCTAAAGTCCAGATAGGTAAAATTTTGTTTTTCCAGCACACGTATCGCATACACGTTGCCTCCCAAATCACCCTTTTGTAGTGAACGTGTATAATATTCTAGTCCATTTCCAATGGGCAAGGCGTGTGGCAAGGGACGGGGAAGTGGACGTGATGGTGATGGCCGTTGGCAAGCTGTGGGCAAGCTGAAATTGGCCCACCAAAAACACCCACATCTTCTTACTGGACCTTAGTGTCTAAAGTCCTAGGAGACCGCGGCAAGTCATCACTATTGAAGCCCGAGCAGTGTTAAAAGGTTGTTGGTTGGATAGCGTATAACACTTCCAGTTACTTATCCACCACCACCAGCACCCTGTCTTCAACACTGTCAAGTCACATTAGCAGTGATTCTGGGCCGCATATTCCTTACCATGTGTCACGATCCACATTTGGATCTGTGGCATTGCTCTCTCTGCATGTTGAAACCGTGTTTCTGTCTGGCCAGCGGGGGTTAATTCCTGTCTTTGCCCACAGTGGCCGCTGGTGGAATTGCATGTCTGTTTACTTGTCAGGAGTAGGTGGGACCACTCCCACTTCCTTTATAAGGTCACTTGAGTTGTCAGCTGGTGTTGGTAATATTGCTTCCAATGGAGACCAACCTAGTTGGAGCCAGGAGCTGCTGAGCGCAGTGGTGCTTCTTTCATTCCCCAATTTTGGTGCCTTTCTCTGCTGTGCGGAACTAACAGCAGAGAGAGCTAAGTGTTTATTGTTTAGTTTATTAACCTTATAGTGCCTGTCTTTCCTTTTGGTTGTTTTTGTTGCAATTTACATTATTCCCTGTCTCACCTCTGGGGGAGGGGGTTGGTGGGTTTAGCTCAGGGCTAATTAGGAGACAGGGACAGGTCAGGGACTTGGGCCTTGCTACCATTAAGCAAATCCCCAAGTTAAGGAAAGACAGGTCCTCCCTTAGCTTTAGGGGCAGTTCAACGGCACAGGTTCCTTGTCCTCTGCATCTCTACAACTGCCCCGTTACATTATTACCAACCCAAAAACAGTTTTTTTCTCCTTTCCCTTTCCTGTGAGCCATGGCGCAAATGCAGGCCTTTGCCCAGCTACTTCAGACCCTCACAGATGAGCTTAAATTGCTGCGGGGTGAGGTGGTGCAGCAGCTACAGCAGTTTGTGGGGTTCTGGGCCTCGGCTCAGATGCAGGTTCAACCAGAACCTAAGATAGCTCTCTCTGACAGGTTTTCTGGAGGGAGAGATAAATTTCTGTTTTTTCAAGAGGCCTGTAAATTGTATTTCAGGCTCTGCCCCCGTTCTTCAGGGAGTGAGGAACAGCACGTGGGGATTATTGTCTCCCTTCTTAGGGGTGATCCCCAATCCTGGGCCTTCTCCCTGCCGGCCGATTCACCATCTTTACGGTCGGTGGACGGGTTTTTTGCGGCTCTGGCGCTGGTATGGAGATCCTGATGGCATCTCCCTGGCAGAATCCCGACTCCATAAAATCAATCAAGGGGACTGACCGGTTGTGGAGTACTGCCAGGAGATGGGCCACTGACACACAGTGGAATGATCCTGCCCTTAGGAGTCATTTTGTGCAGGGTCTGTCCCCAAGGTTGCAGGATACTCTGGTGCAGTACGCCGCCAGCAGGTCATTGGAGGCCACCATGTCCCTTGCCATCCGGGTGGATAGACGCCTCAGGGAGAGGTATACACCAAAACTGCCCCCTGTTCTCCTTACTAGGGAGGAGGACACAGTTGAGCAGCTGGATGAACCTATGCAGGTGGGAGTAGTTGGTTTCAAAACGGGGTTGCCTGCGGTTCGACGTGGTGTGGGGGCATTTTTTTTTGTGGGCAGACTGGTCATTTCATTGGGGTCTGCCCAGCTCGTGCCAAAATACCTGTGCCCTCTAAGAAGCTGCATCCCCCTGGTCGTGTGGAGGGAGGCGAAAAGGGAGTGTATATTTCCTCAACTTATTCCCCTCAGTGTACCCTGACTGAGATAGTGGTGATTGGCGGGGTATCTAAGGGTATACCAGTGCTTGTGGACAGTGGAGCAGGAGTCAATTTGGTGGATGCTCACTTTGTCCCGACCAATGGCCTGATGTGTAAGGCGCTAGCAAAACCACTAGGCGTCCAGACCATTGACTCTGTCTTGCTCAGCCAGGGGAGTGTGACCCAGGTCGTGCATGATATACGCCTGCGTATAGGGACTCATCATGAGGAGTCCCTGTCATGCTTCGTCTTGGAGGGTATGCCAATACCCATTGTTTTAGGTCTCCCTTGGCTGACAAAACACAACCCGGTCATAGATTGGCGTTCCAGGGAGGTAGTCAGCTGGGGTCAGTCGTGTGAGGGCTGCTAACTGGGGGCTACTGTCTCTGCCGTCTTTCTGAAACCTTCCCCTTCTTCTGTGGGGGCAGCAGAGGTGCTGCCCAGGAGTAGTGGCAATTCCCAACCCTCACCACTAGCCAACCCTGTGAGTTGGAGCCCTCTTTGGAGGAGGGGTCAGGGGAGGGTGGTGGTTTCCTCTGAGAAATGTGTGAGTGTGATGACACAGGGGGACGCCTCTGTTGTCAGTTCCTCGAAGAGTTCACCGTCTTGTGGTAAACGCGTGTGCGGCAATGAACGTTCAGATCCTGACCTGTGTGTGAACGAGTATGTATGGGTGTCCACCTAGAACATCCGGTGGAAGTGTGCTGCTGGAGTCTGTAGTTCTCAGGTGATCGGGCCGTATAGGGTGTCAGCCATTTTCGGCCCGAGGACTTACCAGCTGGAGTTACCCCCAGTTATGCCCGTACATTACTCATTCCCCAGGTCGGCGCTATGGAGATTTGTGGTACCTCCGGCGCATATGTTAGGGCCACTTCCATCTGTCCACGTTTGCCATAGACCTGAGAGTCAGGTGACTGCTGGGGTGAACCCTGGTGGATTGAGGCATCCTCACCGTAGGTGGTATATGAGGTGCGGTGTTGAGGGTCCTGAGGCCCCTCATTAAAGGGGGGGTACTGTCACGATCCACATTTGGATCTGTGGCATTGCTCTCTCTGCATGTTGAAACCGTGTTTCTGTCTGGCCAGCAGGGGTTAATTCCTGTCTTTTCCCTGGTGGCCGCTGGTGGAATTGCATGTCTGTTTACTTGTCAGGAGTAGGTGGGACCACTCCCACTTCCTTTATAAGGTCACCTGAGTTGTCAGCTGGTGTTGGTAATATTGCTTCCTATGGAGACCAATCTAGTTGGAGCCAGGAGCTGCTGAGCGCAGTGGTGCTTCTTCCATTCACCAATTTTGGTGCCTTACTCTGCTGTGCAGAACTAACAGCAGAGAAAGCTAAGTGTTTAGTGTTTATTTTATTAACCCTATAGTGTCTGTCTTTCCTTTTGGTTGTTTTTGGTCTAATTTACATTATTCCCTGTCTCACCTCCGGGGGAGGGGGTTGGTGGGTTTAACTCAGGGCTAATTAGGAGACAGGGGCAGGTCGGGGACTTGGGCCTTGCTACCATTAAGCATACCCCCAAGTTAAGGAAAGACAGGTCCTCCCTTAGCTTTAGGGGCAGTTCAGAGGCCCAGGTTCCTTGTCCCCTGCATCTCTACAACTGTCCCGTTACACCATGATCCTCCTTCCTCCCACCATGTCGAGTGCCCTGAGACAACTGATCCCACACTCGGACACTTCAAAGAGCTCTTCAGTTTTCCATTTGGAGATTCGTGCCTCTCGCCCGCTCCATTTGAAGTGGGTCAAGATGATATTCCATGTAGCGATGCACAAATCTTTGAGCAGCCACGGTCACAAGATGTGGACGATGATGAGACACAATTGCCGGAAAGTCAGGAGGAGCACCACAGTGGGGAAGTGGAAGATGAGGTGGTGGATGATGTAGTAACAGACCCAACCTGGCAGGAGGACATGCAGAGCGAGGACAGCAGCACACAGGGGGAGGTAGGCGTGGCACCACTTCAGGCAAGAAGAAGCAACGTGGTGGCTGCAGACAGAAGGCGTGCAACCGTTTCCCGTAACACAAACCTGAGGGAAGTTGCCAGTCCAACTGTAAGATTTTCCCGAGTCTGGTTATTTTTTAAAGACTCTGCTGATAACCCCAAACAGGCTATTTGCAACACCTGTCATGCCAGCATCAGCAGGGGTAGCAAAACTACCAGCCTTACCACCACCAGCATGATCAGACATATGGCAGCAAAGCACCCAACTTTGTGGGCCCAACCTCATGCTGCAGGAACAGTGTCTGTGGGTGACACCACTGCTTCTTCCAGTGTTGTGCGTTCAAGCCAATCTCTGTCCATGGTGCATGCGAAGATGCCTCCTGCCCTACACTTGCCATTGCCCACAGTCAAATATCACCATCATCAAGCACGTCCATGTCCTTGTCCCGCGCAGCCTTCAGTTGTCCATATCCCAGTCATTGAAACATAAGCGGAAATACGCAGCCAACGCCCCACAGGCCACAGTACCCAATTCTCATATTTCTGTCTGCTTGCGGTTGAAATGTTGCCTTTCAGGCTCATGGAGGTGGAAGATTTCCGCAACCTGATGGCGGCAGCCGTTCCAAAGTACTCAGTCCCCAGCAGCCGTTATTTCTCCCGCTATGCTGTCCCTGCATTGCACAAGCACATGTCCCACAACATTACCCGTGCCCTTAACAATGCAATTACTGGGAAAGTACACCTAACCACGGACAAGTGCTGGTGGCCAGGGACGGTACATATTGCTGATGACACACTGAGTTAACATAGTGGAAGCCAGGACCCATTCAGACCTTGGAATGGAACATGTACTCCCGACACCAAGGATTACGGACTCTACATCAATCAGGGTTGCCGCCACTGTGTACAGCTTGTGCACCTCCTCTTCCTCCTCCTCCTCTTCTTCAGTCTCCATGTCCGAAATGAGCACATCATTCACAAGCTGGAAGTGTGTCATCACAACATGGATTGGTTGACAATGAGGAAGAGGAGGAGGAGGAGGAATAACAGGAGCTACTTTCATGCTCTATAGAAGGGACTACAACCACAACTGTCATACTGTCCGTTTAGCATGGATGGCCAGTGGACAGGGAAGAGGAGGAAGAGGAGGATGACACCTTGGTCAGTTGTCTGTTGGTGAGGACATGCAAGTCTTGCCTGTTACCAGTCTGGCATGCATGGCTGACTTTATGTTGCACTGCAGTTCCCATGACCCTCGTATTGTCAAAATATTGGGTACCACTCATTAATGGCTAGTGACACTTTTAGATCCACGGTACAAGGATAACTGTCAATCTCTTGTTCCAGAGGCAGACAGGTGTACCAACCTGGTGCAGTACCATAGGGCCATTGTTGCAGAATTATTAAAAAATTCCCATCTCAAAACACTGGCGGCAGAGATAACAGTTTGTTGGCCAACCAAGCAGGACAGGCGAGACAGACATAAGTCCACTCCAGCAGAGGCAGGGGAACACTGGCAAAGTTCTGGGACAGTTTTCTAAGACCCTCCCATCGCCCATGCACTGAGGCGTGGGGTAATCTCACAAGGAATGCAATGTTCTCTAAGATGCTGAGGGAGTACCTTGCTGACCGTACCAACATCCTCCGTGATTCCTCTGTGCCTTTTAATTATTGGGTATCTAAGCTGGACATGTGGCATGAGCTGGCTCTCTATGCCTTGGAGGTCCTGGCCTGCCCTGCCGCTAGCATTTTGTCTGAGCGGGTTTTATTTGGTGGCATTATCACAGAAACACGCATTCGCTTTTCTACGGAAAATGCAGACAGGCTGACTCTTATAAAAATGAACAAGGGATGGATTGGGCCTGACTTCTCAACACCACCAAATAATGACAGTGAAGCCTAAACTCCAATGTAGTGTTTTTTTGGGAGGTGTATTCTCATGCACCTCTTCACCACCAAACATAGATATACACTTCCTGATTTTGGATAGTTGGTGTCCTCCTTCTCCTCATCCTCACCGTCCACCAGTCCACCACCACTTGAACACAAGGGGGAAAGTATTCAGTCATGCTCCGGCCATTCTATGTTTTGGCAAGGGTGTTATGATGCCCGTCACCAAACTACAAAAAATATGTACACCCCCCAAGGGGAAATGTTTGCCAGCCCATACACTAAGTGTATGGACATTCCAAGTCTAGGAGACCCGCTCCTAGAATTTGGGCCTATTTTTTAATCAGGCCTTCCTCCAAGTCTCATCATCCACCGCCACTAGATCAAAAGGGTTTACGTGTTCCGTGCAGCTGCAACCAGTGTCGAATTATTAACAAAGGTGGGTGGTTATGCTGTGCGTAAAATACGTGTTCTGAAAATGGTTGAGGTGTATCCCATAGGGAAAAATGTTTGACAGCCCATACACTAAGTATATGAGCACTCCAAGTCTAGGAGACATGCTCCTAGAAATTGGGCTTATTTTTTAATTAGGCCTTCCTCCAAGTCTCATCATCCACCGCCACTAGATCAATCAGCGTTAATGTGTTCGGTGCTGCTACAGCCAGTGTCGAAATCCTGGAGGTTTTTGCTAGGCGATAAATACTTGTTATGGAAAAAGATGAGATGCACCCCACAGGGAAAAATATTTGTCAGCCCAAAACACTTTGTGTATGGCCATTACAAGTCTAGGAGGCCCACTCCTTTTCAATGGTCTTTTCTGTTAAGAGACCCTCCTACATGTTTCATCCAAGGGGGGATTAAGGTTATTGGGGTGCATTTGACTTGGTAGCAGGGCAGGCCTTGCAGTCAATGCATAAGAAAACAGAATGTGAGTACAAAATGAATAATGTGAAGTGGATTTTCCTGTGACCATCCTGTATGTGGGTTCAAAGGCTTATTGGGGTGCATATGACTTGGTAGCAGTGCAGATCTTGCAGTCCATGCATAAGAAAATGGAATGAGAGTACAAAATAAATAATGAGAAGTGGATTTTACTGTGCCCATCTTGTATGTGGGTTCAAAGGCTTATTAGGGTGCATATGATTTGGTAGCAGGGCAGGCCTTGCAGTCACTGGCACTTCAAATCAAATAACCACAATATTCGGACTTACATAACAAATTGCCGAATGAAGAGATACAGATAGTAGAATAAAACTCAAATGCTTTATTAATCAATTTTTTTTAAAAAAAGGGGGTACATGTATAAAAACATACACTAGGGTAAAATACAAGAGCGCCCAAACTAGGGGGGGACACTTCATCTTTGCTTTTCTTCTTCAACCAGCTCAGACCGCCATCACTTCTACCAGCCAGGACTCGTCTCTGCAAAAACTAACACATAGTCATCAATAGCTGATTACTTCCAGAGCACTTTTCCCACTTTTTCCCTGACTTCTACACTACGTCTGATGAAGAAAAAAGCAACTTAGTGCCGCCCTGCACAGTAACAGGACCTCCCTTTTGTTCCCTTCATGGAAAAGTTTCCTAAAAAGTACATTACATTACAGTAGTAATAATGTCCCTAATTGGACACTAAAGAAATTAAGTTCCCCACTTATCACCATAACCTAATATAGCATGTTCCTCATTCTGGCCCTCAAACAGTAATTAAGTCCCTCATCCTGGCCCCCTTTATTTAATAATCAAACCCAGCCTGGCCCCCTTTATTTTATAATATGCCCCCAGATATAAGGCCTGTTCCCCCAGCTATACATACTGGCCCTCATATGTCCCTTGTTCTGTCCCCATATATCTCTCCTGGACCTCCATATATCCTTCCTGGTCCCTTGTCCTGCCCCCCAATAAATCCATCCAGGTCCCACATATATATGCATCCTGGCTCTACTCTATATACAGTATGCATTCTGGCTCCCCCCTATATATGCATCATGGACCGCCATATATCCATCTTGCCACCCATACATCCATCCTGGTCCCTTGTCCTGCCACCCCCATATATCCATCCTGGCCCCCCATATGTATTCATCCTGGCCCCTTGTTCTTCCCCCATATATCCATCATGGCCGCCCATATGTATCCATCCTGGCCCCTTGTCCTTCCCCATATATCCATCCTGCCCCCTCCATATCTATCCATCCTGGCCCCTTCTCCTCCCCCCATGTGTATACATACTGGACCGCTATGTGTATCCATACTGGCCCACCATGTGTATCCATCCTGGCCCCTTGTCCTGCCCCTCATATATCCATCCTAGCCCCTTGTCCTGTCCCCATGTGTATCCATCTTGGCCCCCCATGTGTATCCATCCTGGCCCCTATGTGTATCCATCCTGGTCCTCCATGTGTATCCATCCTGGCCCCCCATGTGTATCCATCTTGCCCCCCATGTGTATCCATCCTGGCCCCCATGTGTATTTATCTTGCCCCCATGTGTATCCATCCCACCCCCCCATGTGTATTCATCCTGGTCCCCATATGTATCCATCTTGGCCCCCCATGTGTATCCATCCTGGCCCCTTGTCATGGCTTCATGCACACAGAGAGAGAGAAAGGAGAAAAAAAAAAGTTTCCTCTTACCTTCCTGCGCTCCCAGCGCTGGGCAGCGCCCTGCTCCTCTACAGGTCCGGCGCACTCATAGTAAAATGGCCACTGCCATAGTAGAGGCCGGCGATAAATGTGTGCACCCGTTGCATGCGGGGCATGACACTGACATCATACGCCAGTGACGACGGGCGCACACTCTTCAGTATTAATCGGGACGTGCACTGCGGTGGTTCAGGTAATGAACGCTGTGCCCCTGCACATACTCTGCCTGCGCTTTTAAAAGAACCGTGCCCCTAAAACCCACGGCCTTTTTTAATTTTTTCCTTCTTCTCCTCCTCTCCTTCCCACAGTCAAGGGCCCACTGGGATTTCCCCAATACCCTGCCAGGCCAGTCCAACCCTGGTCATGTAACATGAAAATTATACCGCACACTCTTAGGAATTCCATGCAAAATTATAACTTTATTTATAGCAAACAGGGAGCAAAAGTGTAAAGCGATTAGAAACTCTGACGTTTCGACTCTCCCGAGTCTTTCTCATAGTATCGCTAAAGAAAGAAAAACAACATATCAGCATCATAAACAATAACAGTATACAGTTAGATACATTTTGAATCATAATAGGATTGCCAAAATTGAGTGAAATAGTAAAAACAAGTGAAAAATGCAAAGTCACCATAGAACACAATAAGCACCAACTGTAACAAAAAAAAACCCGTAAAATTGAAAAGAAAGAAAAGAAAAAAAGGGAGGTAAACAAAGGTGCGGGCCCAAGCCCTTGTATAAGAAGTATAAAGATACACAAAGGTAAGTATGTACACGGAGAAACAGGATTACCTTTATTAAGAGTCAGAGATATTAGATTCCTATAGGAAAGATAAGTTCTAGGGGAAAAGGTACATAATTAGAATTGAGGAGGAAGGGCCAAAGAGTTATAAGTAGTAAGCCAGGAGTAGTAAGTACCTTGTAGAGAAAAATTGAGAGCCATAGAATCCACAAGAGGATGTCCAATGCTATTTCAATAAACGGAATGAACCTGATATGGAGATGTCAAAGACATGAGCACAGAAATGTAGAAAATAACATATGGTATAGTAATGCCGTATTTTTAACATGAAGGGGGTTACATAAAAATTATACGATATTATTATCTGTACTCATAAGAGGTTAAATCAGTCCGTATATTGCGACCTAGGTTGAGGTGCTTATGATGGAAAATTGTTGACAATATGGCGTTATTAAAAGTACCATAACTGGGCTATAATAAAATCTATCAAGTAGATTAACTGAGTACTAGATTCAGGTCTTGCTGCCGGTCTACTGGTAGGTGAGCAGAGTTTGTCCTCTGGAAAGAACGCTATATTGATACATGGTATATAGAACAGTTTGAGAAGCGCTGTCTGGATGAAAAATAAAGGAGGGTAATTACCTGTATGTGGGTATCTCAGAGCGGCGCTCCCGCGCCTTGCTGCTGGCGGTGTGCGTTCAGTGAGAGGACGCCAGGTATTTATGCGTCCTCTGTGACCGCTAGACCGGAAGTGCGTCATCTGGTCTATGAGTCACTTCCTGTATTCAGAATCAGCGCTACTGCGCCTGCGTTAAGCGGCAGTAGTGTGTCAGAATGCTAAAGGGGATGTGAGTGTATCCGGTATGAGGAGAAAGAATATCGCTATTGACCAGCAGATGTTACAACAAACAAAAGAAATCAATTGAACGGTAGAATGTGAAAATTAGAGTAATTGGTATAATTATGGCATGTATAAGGAGGGGTAACATGGAATATAAGGCATTATAGTGGATACTCACAATGAATATATATATAGAGTACTTGGTATAATTATGGCATTGTATAAGGAGGGGTAACATGGAATATAAGGCATTATAGTGGATACTCACAATGAATATATATATAGAGAGTAACATAGATCACGGTGCCATAATAATGGGAAGATAATTATAACCTGGCGTTATCAGGAATCCCTTGACATTTCACAAAATAGAACCAAATCGGAAAAAATTAATAATCAAGTGGAGGAGATCAATTATAGCTATTAAGGGGGGGAGGGGGGAGAAGGGAAATCATGGAGAATAGGACATAAGGGTCTTTGTCATATGTAAATACATGGCAACGTGACAATTATAAACTCACCGGAATACGCTTGTCTTTAGCGTGTCTAGGGAGAGATGGTAAAGTAAATTATTCATATTAGCATATTTATGATAACATTAAACGGACCAGTCAATTTCCCTATTTAGACCACGTGGAGATAGTGTATCTAATGTATATATCCAGTGAGTCTCTCTAGCTTTGAGTAATCGAATGTGATTGCCTCCTCGTCTGGGGCGTGGGACCTGCTCCAAGACCTGGTATTTCAGTTGGGCTACTGAATGTTTAAAACTCAAAAAATGATCCGGAAGGGGAAGCCAAGTCTTACCACATCTGATGGTGGATTTATGACTCGCAATTCGGTCCCTAACATGTTGGGTAGTTTCCCCTACGTAGAGCAGGCCACATGGACATTTAATTACATAGATAACAAAGTTTGTATCGCAGGTGAAATAGCCCTTGATGGGATAGGATTTTCCTGTTCTGGGGTGGAGGACGCTGTCAGATTTAATTACATTTGAACAGGCTGCACAACCCAAGCATGGAAAAGTGCCTTTACGTTGAGTGCTTAATAGTCGTTGGGAATAAGGTGGACGTGAGCTCCCAATGTCCGCCCTGATTAAACGATCCTTGATATTCTGTGGTCTTTTGGTGCTCATAAGAACACGGTTTTGAAAACTAGGAATATTGGAATAGGATCGAGTTAGGATGGACTAATGTTTTCTGATTGCTGAATAGATTTTAGGCATAAACGGATGGTACTGATGAACAAATAGAATTCTCTCTGTAGGATGTCTGGGAGGAGAGGGTGACTGTGGAAGTAACGCATATGACAATTCTTTGTCAAGGATTTTGTTAGGGTACTCACGTTCTTTGAATTTGTTGGTCATTGTCGTAAGTCTCTCTACTCGGAGTTCGTCATTTGATACAATGCGAGTTACTCGCTTAAATTGCGAACGTGGTAGACTCTCTTTAGTGTATCTGGGATGGCAGCTAGAGTAAAGCAACAAACTGTTGCGTCAGTAGGTTTAGTGAATAAATCTGTGGACAATCGTCCATTACTGTCTTTGACCACCAAGGTGTCCAAGAAGGGAATCTGTGATGTACTGTGGTGTATTGAAAATTGAAGTTCCGGGAAAATTGAATTAAGATATTCAAAAAATGTCTGGAGAGTAGCTGGAGAGCCAGACCAAATGAAAAAAATGTTGTCTATGTAACGATGGTAATTATGGGCAAACTGAATAAATAAATGGTGGTCATATACATAGTTAGACTCAAAATTATCCATGTAGGCATTTGCATAGGCCGGGGCTACGTTAGAGCCCATAGCGGTCCCACGCGTTTGTACGTAATATGTATCTTCGTACAAAAAGAAATTCTCGTGGAGAACAAGTTTTAGAAGCTCCAGACAGAGGTGGATTGAATTAGATGGCATATCGGAATTCTCAAGAAGTGTTTCAATCGCTCTGATACCCTTATCGTGTGTAATGGAAGTGTATAGACTGTTAACATCTAGGGTCACAAGGATGCTGTTGTCAGTCACAGAATCTATTTGGTTGATAATCCTGAGGAAATGACCGGTATCAAGTAAGAATGATCGTGTGTTTGTGATCAACGGTGTGAAGATCCTTTCTAAAAAAATTGAGAGTGGAGCAAGAATTGAATCGGTGGAAGCCACGATAGGTCTTCCAGGGGGATTTCGTAGGTTCTTGTGAATTTTTGGTAGAATATAGAATACCGGGGTAGCGGGAAACTGATTCGATTACTCAAAGCTAGAGAGACTCACTGGATATATACATTAGATACACTATCTCCACGTGGTCTAAATAGGGAAATTGACTGGTCCGTTTAATGTTATCATAAATATGCTAATATGAATAATTTACTTTACCATCTCTCCCTAGACACGCTAAAGACAAGCGTATTCCGGTGAGTTTATAATTGTCACGTTGCCATGTATTTACATATGACAAAGACCCTTATGTCCTATTCTCCATGATTTCCCTTCTCCCCCCTCCCCCCCTTAATAGCTATAATTGATCTCCTCCACTTGATTATTAATTTTTTCCGATTTGGTTCTATTTTGTGAAATGTCAAGGGATTCCTGATAACGCCAGGTTATAATTATCTTCCCATTATTATGGCACCGTGATCTATGTTACTCTCTATATATATATTCATTGTGAGTATCCACTTTAATGCCTTATATTCCATGTTACCCCTCCTTATACAATGCCATAATTATACCAAGTACTCTATATATATATTCATTGTGAGTATCCACTATAATGCCTTATATTCCATGTTACCCCTCCTTATACATGCCATAATTATACCAAGTACTCTAATTTTCACATTCTACCGTTCAATTGATTTCTTTTGTTTGTTGTAACATCTGCTGGTCAATAGCGATATACTTTCTCCTCATACCGGATACACTCACATCCCCTTTAGCATTCTGACACACTACTGCCGCTTAACGCAGGCGCAGTAGCGCTGATTCTGAATACAGGAAGTGACTCATAGACCAGATGACGCACTTTCGGTCTAGCGGTCACAGAGGACGCATAAATACCTGGCGTCCTCTCACTGAACGCACACCGCCAGCAGCAAGGCGGCGGGAGCGCCGCTCTGAGATACCCACATACAGGTAATTACCCTCCTTTATTTTTCATCCAGACAGCGCTTCTCAATCTGTTCTATATACCATGTATCAATATAGCGTTCTTTCCAGAGGACAAACTCTGCTCACCTACCAGTAGACCGGCAGCAAGACCTGAATCTAGTACTCAGTTAATCTACTTGATAGATTTTATTATAGCCCAGTTATGGTACTTTTAATAACGCCATATTGTCAACAATTTTCCATCATAAGCACCTCAACCTAGGTCGCAATATACGGACTGATTTAACCTCTTATGAGTACAGATAATAATATCGTATAATTTTTATGTAACCCCCTTCATGTTAAAAATACGGCATTACTATACCATATGTTATTTTCTACATTTCTGTGCTCATGTCTTTGACATCTCCATATCAGGTACATTCCGTTTATTGAAATAGCATTGGACATCCTCTTGTGGATTCTATGGCTCTCAATTTTTCTCTACAAGGTACTTACTATTCCTGGCTTACTACTAATAACTCTTTGGCCCTTCCTCCTCAATTCTAATTATGTACCTTTTCCCCTAGAACTTATCTTTCCTATAGGAATCTAATATCTCTGACTCTTAATAAAGGTAATCCTGTTTCTCCGTGTACATACTTACCTTTGTGTGTCTTTATACTTCTTTTACAAGGGCTTGGGCCCGCACCTTTGTTTACCTCCCTTTTTTTCTTTTCTTTCTTTTCAATTTTACGGGTTTTTGTTACAATTGGTGCTTATTGTGTTCTATGGTGACTTTGCATTTTTCACTTGTTTTTACTATTTCACTCAATTTTGGCAATCCTATTATGATTCAAAATGTATCTAACTGTATACTGTTATTGTTTATGATGCTGATATGTTATTTTTCTTTCTTTAGCGATACTATGAGTAAGACTCGGGAGAGTCGAAACGTCAGAGTTTCTAATCGCTTTACACGTTTGCTCCCTGTTTGCCATAAATAAAGTTATAATTTTGCATGGAATTCCTAAGAGTGTGCGGTATAATTTTCATGTTATAGATTGAGGACTTTCAGTCCACTATACCAGCACCTCGTTTTCTTTGTACCGTGTGCACACCATTAGTTCCCCAACCCTGGTCATGTGACAGAAGCAGAAAAGGGCCTGTCCGTGACCATAATCAAATCAGATAAAGTACAGCAGGTAGGCAAAAACAGTAAGGCAAATCTCAAGAAACTTTTTAACTATATAAAAGGAAAAAAACAAGGTCTATACAGGTGGATCCCCTAAATAATGGTAACATGTAGTTTGCCACTGAAGGGCTTATAAGGGATTATATACAGGACTATGTAGTAGAAAATTAAATTTAAGTGATAGGTTGCACGGTTTTACTTAGGCTGTGGTTCCACGGTCCGGAACCACAGCGCTTTGGACGGAGCGGAAATTCCGCTCCGTCTAAGCCCCGCCCCCTTTGTGACGCGCGCTCTTTCCGGAGGTGTTCAGGACACCTCCGGAACACCTCCGGAAAGAACGCAGGGCTACATAGCCCTGTGTTAAATTCTGTTGCGGCGACGCACCGACGCCGCAACACGCGAGGACATGCTGCGGTCTGAAAAGACGCGCCGCATGTCCGTTTACGCAGGTCTGCCACCTGCGTGTTGTTACGCATAGTGGAGACGGGATTTCTTGAATCACCTCCACTATGCTGTAACATCTGGACGCTGCGTGTTTGGCGCTGCGCCAGCGCACAGCGCCAAACACGCAGCGTTTACTGATCGTGGAAACTCACCCTAAGGATCGGAGTTGTCAGACTAAACTGATAAGTTTTTATGGAAAGGGGAGTGGAAAATTGGACAGAGGTGGAAAAATGGGTATAGTGTTTTTGTACTTTGCAAAGGCCTTTGCCACTGTCCCACTTATGTGTCTGCTAAGTAAATTAAAGTCTAATGGATTAGCAAGTAAGGTTTGTAATTGGTTTAAAAACTGTCTTAAAGACCTTACCCATAGAGTTGTAGTAAATGTGTGCTATTATGATTTTTCTCTTAATGTAAGTGGTGGAAAAGATGGGTTTAAGAATGATGATTCTATTTTTGAAATTACACCAAACTAGTGCAGTCTATAGATATGTTCATAAGTTAGAAGTTGACTTGGACAGAGTGCTTGCACATCCACTTAGCAGTGGATTCAATGATAACTATAAAATTAAGTACTTGGACATACCATATGTCATAGGGGGGAGTAAAACTAGGAGAATCACTTGTAGAAAGTGGTCTGGGTGAACTTGTAGACAGGCTTGCCAACCACCCAGAATTTCCAGGACAGTTTGTAAAAATTGCTCAATTTTTTGCCTTGTCCGTAATAAAAATATGAGGCGTCCATGATTTTTTTAAGCTAGAGAAAGTTATACAGCTTATTTTGCCTGTAATTATCATCATTTACAGTTTTCAATGAATGCAGCTGATATCTTCATATTAGAATTAGGGGCTGTAGACAAATGTAACTTACAACGTTTTCCACTGTGTCTTTAAAAAATAGTCTGTCCATGATTTTTTGATAAACTGCCCAGAAAACATAAAAAGTCAAATTGGCAATCCTGCTTGTAGATCACACACTAAATAACAGCATGCAATGTCAATCAGTAGCTTCTAAGGCCATGTATTAAAAGAGGCAGGAAGGTAATTCAACCACATTACAAAGCATTAGCGCATGTAGTTACATTCTGGGCACCAGTTCATAGACAGTATGCCCAGAGTTAGAAAAAGCAAAAGTACAAAGAAAAGACACAAACCTGATAAGGGGCACGGGAGATCTTATTTATGAGGAAAGATTAGGAGAATTAAATTTATTTAGCCTTGAGAAGAGATGTTTAAGGCTATGTTTCCACGTTAAGGAAACGCTGCGGAGAGGACGCAGCTCCGCCCAAAGCACTGCCCCCTTTTTTACGTGCGGTGATTTCGCATGTGTTCATTGAACACTTGCGAAATCATGGCATCCTATACACAGACTGTGTTATTTATCTTGAGGAGACGGAGCGTCTCCGCAAGACAAATAGACATTCTGCGGTCTATAAAGACGTGGCGCATGTCCGGTTACTCAGGTCTGCCACCTGCGTATTTGCACGCATAGTGGAGATGGGATTTCATAAAATCCCCTCCACTATGCTGTAACATCTGGACGCTGCGGATTGGACGCTGCGGCAGTATGCAGCGTCCAATCCGCAGCATTTCCTGAACGTGGAAAAATAGCCTAAGGCCGGGGTCACACACACCGTATAAAAATCGGACCGTATTATACGGCCGTAATACTCAGAAAAGTCCCCTGAAAAGTGATCTGTATGTCATCCATTGTCAAGGTGTGGCTGCGTATTTTGCCCATGTAAGCATCCGTATGGCATCCGTATGGCATCCGTACGGTGAGATTTTCTCGCCGGCTTGCAAAACCGACATATAATGGATCCCAATGACTGTTTTTCCATCACAAAAGAAAGAATAGATATATACACATAGAATATGTATACACATATATATACTAGTGATGAACCCGTTCTACGCCAAGGTGGCAAGCATTTTTATGGTATATGGTCTCCCAGTACTGGTATTTGCCTTGCAAACCGACATATCATGGTCAATGACTGTTCCCTCACAAGAAGCATGATAATCAATGATTGGAACCCCAATATATCTGGTGCATGTCCCGTCTACCCACCCAATCATTTATGGTATGTCCCATTGGTATGTTCCACCATCCTATCCTGGTATGCATAGTCACCTCCCCACCACATCCTGGTATGCATGGACCCTACCCCAATCTGGTATGCATGGTCCCCTCACCCCCAATTCTGGTATGCATGGTTCCCTCATACCATCCGGTATGCATGTACCCTCACCCCCCATCCTGGTGTGCTTGGTCCCTCACCACCCAATCATGGTATGCTGGTGCCCTCCCCCATCTATCCCCCCAATCACCAATCCGGTATGCATGGTGCCCTCACCCCCAAATCCTGGTATGTATGGTCCTCACCACCCAATCCTGGTATGCATGGTGCCCTCACCCCCAATCCTGGTATGCATTGGTGCCCTCACCACCCCAATCCTGATGTATGTGTCCCCTCACCCCCCAATCTGGTATGCATGGATCCCTACCGTCCCAATCCTGGTATGCTGGTACCCTTCACCCCCCAATCCTGTATGCATGGTCCCCTCATCCCCCAATTCCTGTATGCATGGTCACCTTCTCCCCAATCCTGTATGCATGGCCCTTCATCCCCCTATCCTGGTATGCATGGTCCCCTCATCCCCATCCTGATATGCATGGTCCCTCACCCCCCATCCTGATATGCATGGCCCCACTCCCCAATCCTGATATGCATGGTCCCCTCACCCCCCATCCTGATATGCATGGTCCCTCACCCCCTATCCTGATATGCATGGTCCCCTCACCCCCTATCCTGATATGCATGGTCCCCTCACCCCCATCCTGATATGCATGGTCCCCTCACCCCCAATCCTGATATGCATGGTCCCCTCACCCCCTATCCTGATATGCATGGTCCCCTCACCCCCATCCTGATATGCATGGTCCCCTCACCCCCCATCCTGATATGCAGGTCCCTCACCCACCAATCCTGATATGCATGGTCCCCTCATCCCCAATCCTGATATGCATGGTCACCCTCATCCCCTATCCTGATATGCATGGTCCCTCACCCCATATCCTGTATGCATGGCCCTCCAGTCCCCTATCCTGATATGCATGGCACCCCAGTCCCCTATCCTGATATGCATGTCCCCCATCAGTCCCCTTCCTGATATTCATGGTCACCTCACCCCCCAATCCTGATATGCATGGCCCCCCACCCCCTATCCTGATATGCATGTCCCCCCACCCCCCATCCTGATATGCATGGCCCTCACCCCCCCAATCCTGATATGCATGGTCCCCTCACCCCCCTATCCTGTATGCATGGTCCCTCACCCCTCAATCCTGATATGCATGGATCCCTCACCCCCATCCTGATATGCATGGTCCCCTCACCCCTATCCTGGTATGCATGGCCCCTCATCCCTATCCTGTATGCATGAATCCCTCAGTCCCTATCCTGATATGCATAGCCCCTCAGTCCCCTATCCTGATATGCTAATGGCCCCCTCAGTCTCCTATTCTAATATGCATGACCCTCTCAGTCTCCTATCCTGATTTGCATGCCCCTCAGTCCCCTATCCTGATATATATGCATGGTCCCCCTCACCCCTATTCTAATGCATGCCCTCTCAGTCCCCTACACGTCCCCGCATCCTATCCTGATATGCATGGTCCCCCTCACACCCTACCCTGATATCATGGTCCCCACCCCCCTATCCTGATATGCATGGTCCCCCCCCCACTATCCTGATATCATGGTCCCCTCACCCCCAATCCTGATATGCATGGTCCCCTCACCCCCCAATCTGATATGCATGGTCCCCCCACCCCCAATCCTGATATGCATGGCACCTCACCCCCCAATCATGATATGCATGGTCACCCCACCCCCCAATCCTGTATGCATGGCCCTCTCACCCCCAATCCTGATATGCATGGTCCCTCACCCCTATCCTGGTATGCATGCCCTCCACCTCATCCGTATGCATGGATCCCTCATCCCTATCCTGATATGCATAGCCCCCTCAGTCCCCTATCCTGATATGCATGGCCCCCTCAGTCCCCTATCCTGATATGCATGGCCCCCTCAGTCCCCTATCCTGATATGCATGGCCCCCTCAGTCCCCTATCCTGATATGCATGGCCCCCTCAGTCCCCTATCCTGATATGCATGGCCCCTGCAGTCCCCTATCCTGATATGCATGGCCCCCGCAGTCCCCTATCCTGATATGCATGGCCCCCTCAGTCCCCTATCCTGATATGCATGCCACCTCAGTCCCATCCTGATATGCAGCCCCTCAGTCCCCTATCCTGATATGCATGGCCCCCCGCAGTCCCCTATCCTGATATGCATGGCCCCCGCAGTCCCCTATCCTGATATGCATGGTCCCCTCACCCCCCTTCTCCTGATATGCATGGTCCTCTCAGTCCCTATCCTGATATGCATGCCCCCCTCAGTCCCCTATCCTGATATGCATGGCCCCCTCAGTCCCCTATCCTGATATGCATGGCCCCCTCAGTCCCCTATCCTGATATGCATGGCCTCCTCAGTCTCCAATCCTGATATGCATGTTTCACCCTCATCCCTATCGTAGGATGTATGCATGGTCCCCTCACCCCCTTTTCCTGATATGCATGGTCCTCTCAGTCCCTATCCTGATATGCATGCCCCCCTCAGTCCCCTATCCTGATATGCATGGCCCCCTCAGTCCCCTATCCTGATATGCATGGAACCCCTCAGTCCCCTATCCTGATATGCATGGTCCTCTCAGTCCCTATCCTGATATGCATGCCCCCCTCAGTCCCCTATCCTGATATGCATGGCCCCCTCAGTCCCCTATCCTGATATGCATGGCCCCCTCAGTCCCCTATCCTGATATGCATGGCCTCCTCAGTCTCCAATCCTGATATGCATGTTTCACCCTCATCCCTATCGTAGGATGTATGGGACCCCCCCACCCCCCAATTCTGGTATGCATGGTTCCTTCATCCCCAATCCTGGTATGCATGGTACCCTTCACCCCCCCACCCTGGTATGCATGGTACCCCTCATCTCCCAATCCTGATACGCATGGTCCCCTCACCCCCCAATCCTGATATGCATGGCGCCCTCAGTCCCCTATCCTGATATGCATGGTCCCCTCACCCCCCCAATCCTGATATGCATGGTCACCTCACTCCCCTATCCTGATATGCATGGTCCCCTCACCCCCCAATCCTGATATGCATGGTCCCCTCACCCCCCTATCCTGATATGCATGGTCCCCTCACCCCCCTATCCTGATATGCATGGTCCCCTCACCCCCTATCCTGATATGCATGGTCCCCTCACCCCCTATCCTGATATACTTGGTCCCCTCACCCCCCAATCCTGATATGCATGGTCCCCTCACCCCCCTATCCTGACATGCATGGTCCTCTCACCCCCAATCCTGGTATGCATGGAACCCCTCAGTCCCCTATCCTGATATGCATGACCCCCTCAGTCCCCTATCCTGATATGCATGGCCTCCGCAGTCCCCTATCCTGATATGCATGGCCCCCGCAGTCCCCTATCCTGATATGCATGGTCCCCTCACCCCCATCCTGATATTCATGGTCACCTCACCCCCCCAATCCTGATATGCATGGTCCCCTCACCCCCCAATCCTGATATGCATGGTCACCTCACCCCCCAATCCTGATATGCATGGTCACCCCACCCTCCAATCCTGATATGCATGGCCCTCTCATCCCCCAATCCTGATATGCATGGTCCCCTCACCCCCCTATCCTGGTATGCATGGTCCTCTCACCCTCAATCCTGGTATGCATGGAATCCCTCAGTCCCCTATCCTGATTATTATGGGGGACTTCAACTACCCTGAAATACATTGAGGAACAGAAACCTATAGTTCCAGCAAAGGTAATAAGTTTTTGGCAACTATGAGAGACAATTACCTTTCACAACTAGTTCAGGACCCAACAAGAGGGGGGGCACTGCTAGACCTAATATTATCCAAGAGGCCATACCGCATATCAAATATAAGGGTTGGGGTCACTTGGGTAATAGTGATCACAAAATAATAAGCTTTCATGTATCCTTTAATAAGATGTGTAGTCGAGGGGTTACAAGGACACTAAACTTCAGGAAGGCAAATTTCCAACGGATGAGAGATGATCTTGGTGCAATAAACTGGGACAATATCCTGAGACATAAAAATACACAAAGAAAATGGGAGACGTTTATTAGTATCCTGAATAGGACCTGTGCACAGTATATACCCTATGGGAATAAACATGCTAGAATTAGGAGGAAACCACTATGGCTAAATAGAGCTGTAAGGAGCACAATAAGGGACAAAAAGAAAGCATTTAGGGAATTAAAGCAAGTGGGTAGTGATGAGGCATTAAATAAATACAGAAGACTGAATAAATTCTGTAAAAAGCAAATCAAGACAGCAAAGATTGAGGCAGAGAGACTCATTGCCAGAGAAAGTAAAAATAATCCCAAAATATTCTTTAACTACATAAATAGCAAGAAACTAAAAAATGATAGTGTTGGTCCCCTTAAAAATAGTCTGGGTGAAATGGTGGATGAGGATGAGGAAAAAGCCAATATGCTAAATGACTTTTTTTCAACTGTATTTACACAAGAAAATCCCATGACAGATAACATGATTAGTGATAAAAAAAAATTCTCCATTAAATGTCACCTGCTTAACCCAGCAGGAAGTACGGCGGCGTCTAAAAATCACTAAAATTGACAAATCTCCGGGCCTGGATGGGATACACCCCTGAGTACTGCAGGAATTAAGTACAGTTATAGATAGACCATTATTTTTAATCTTTAAAGATTCCATAATAACGGGGTCTGTACCACAGGACTGGCGTATAGCAAATGTGGTGCCAATATTCAAAAAGGGGCAAAAACTGAACCTGGAAATTATAGGCCAGTGAGCTTAACATCTACTGTGGGTAAAATCCTGGAGGGTTTTTATGGGATACTATATTGGAGTATCTGAGGCTGAATAACCTCATGACACAGTATCAGCATGGGTTTACGAGGGACCGTTCTTGTCAGACTAATCTGATAAGCTTTTATGAAGGGGTAAGTTCAGGACTGGACCAAGGGAATGCAGTGGACGTGGTGTTCATGGACTTCTCAAAAGCTTTTGATACAGTGCCACACAAAAGGTTGATACATAAAATGAGAACAATGGGGATAGGGGAAAATTTGTGTAAGTGGGTTAAGAACTGGCTCATGGATAGAAAACAAAGGGTGGTTATTAATGGAGCACACTCGGACTGGGTCACGGTTAGCAGTGGGGTACTACAGGGGTCAGTATTGGGGCCGCTTCTCTTTAACATATTTATTAATGACCTTGTAGGGGGCATACAGAGTAGTATTTCAATATTTGCAGATGACACTAAACTCTGCAGGGTAATAAATACAGAGGAGGATAATTTTATATTACAGGAGGATTTATGTAAACTAGAAGCTTGGGCTGATAAATGGCAAATGAGCTTTAATGGGGATAAATGTAAGGTCATGCACTTGGGTAGAACAAATAAGATGTATAATTATGTGCTTAATTGTAAAACGCTGGGCAAACCTGTCACTGAAAAAGACCTGGGTGTATGGGTGGACGACAAACTCACATTTAGTGGCCAATGACAGGCAGCTGCTGCCAAGGCAAGTAAAAAAATGGGATGCATTAAATGAGGCATAGATGCTCATGAGGAGAACATAATTTTACCTCTATACAAGTCACTGGTGCGACCACACTTAGAATACTGTGTGCAGTTCTGGTCTCCGGTGTATAAGAAAGACATAGCTGAACTGGAGCGGGTGAAGAGAAGCGCGACCAAGGTTATTAGAGAACTGGGGGTTCTGGAATACCAAGACAGGTTATTACACTTGGGGTTATTTAGTTTGGAAAAACGAAGGCTTAGGGGTGATCTTATTACAATGTATAAATATATGAGGGGACAGTACAAAGACCTTTCTAATGATCTTTTTACTCTTAGACCTGTGATGGGGACAAGGGGGCATCCTCTACGTCTGGAGGAAAGAAGGTTTAGCCATAATCACAGATGCAGATTCTTTACTGTAAGAGCAGTGAGACTATGGAACTCTCTGCCGTCTAATGTTGTAATGAGTGATTCCTTACTAAAACTTAAGAAGGGACTGGATGACCTTCTTGAAAAGTATAATATTACAGGCTATCTTCACTAGTTTCCTAGATACTGCGTTGATCCAGGGAGCTAGTCTGATTGCCGTATGTGGAGTCGGGAAGGAATTTTTTTCCCCAATGTGAAGCTTACTGTTTGCCACTTGGGTTTTTTTTTGCCTTCCTCTGGATCAACATGTTAGGGCAGGTTAGGATAGGATATGGGTTGAACTAGATGGACTTAAAGTCTTCCTTCAACCTTAATAACTATATGCATAGCCCCCTCAGTCCCCTATCCTGATATGCATGGCCCCCTCAGTCCCCTATCCTGATATGCATGACCCCCTCAGTACCCTATCCTGATATGCATGGCCCCCGCAGTCCCCTATCCTGATATGCGTGGCCCCCGCAGTCCCCTATCCTAATATGCATGGTCCCCTCACCCCCCTATCCTGATATGCATGGTCCTCTCACCCCCCAATCCTGGTATGCATGGAACCCCTCAGTCCCCTATCCTGATATGCATGGCCCCCTCAGTCCCCTATCCTGATATGCATGGCCCCCTCAGTCCCCTATCCTGATATGCATGGCCCCCTCAGTCCCCTATCCTGATATGCATGGCCCCCTCAGTCCCCTATCCTGATATGCATGGCCCCTGCAGTCCCCTATCCTGATATGCATGGCCCCGCAGTCCCCTATCCTGATATGCATGGCCTCCGCAGTCCCCTATCCTGATATGCATGGCCCCCTCAGTACCCTATCCTGATATGCATGACCCCCGAAGTCCCCTATCCTGATATGCATGGCCCCCGCAGTCCCCCATCCTGATATGTATGCTACCTCTCTCCCCCGTATCCTGATATGTATGGTCCCGTTCACTCCTATGAAACTGCACACATACAAAAAAAACCAAAAACATTTATACTCACATTTCTTCCCCGTGCTCCAGCGTTGTCCCGTTCTGCCAGAGGCTGGGGGAGGAGTGTGGCGTCAGAGTACGCGCATTCCAGCGCCATTTTCTTGAAGACACTGCCGTGTGTGTTCCACAAAATGGCGCTGGAAAGCGCGGACTGGGCATGCGCCAATGACGGCGAAATCGGCGCCTGCGCAGTCCTCGCTTTCCGGCGCCATTTTCTTCAAGACACACTGCAGTGTGTCTTCCACAATATGGCACCGGAAAGCGTGAACTGGGCATGTGCCGATTCCGGCGCCACAACCCGCCCTGTCCAATCCTGACATCCCAGCAAGACCCCGCGGCGCCGGCAACACGGGATCGGTAAGGGGTTGTGGCGAAGATCGCGGTATGCGTTCAGTGCTTACGCATACCACGATCTCCTGGGCCACCCTCCTCATCGCCAGGAGCGTTACTCTGTCCAGACTGCGCAGGCGCGTCGCGCTTGCGCAGTCTATAAAGGCTTCAGACAGAGTGACGCTCCCAGCGTTATATTATAGATATATACATGTCATTGTGACATATATATATATTTATAGGTCATACACTTCTACATAGTATAATAGCCGCTAATTCAATTGCCGGCTTCTGTAAAATCATTGCAGAACCCGACATGAAATGACACATGGTTTACATACAGTAAACTATGTCATTTCATGTAGTTTGATATATGGTTTTGATTAACAATTACATGAGTGTATGTGTGCAAAATTTCATACATGCAGGTGTTAATTAAATGTGTAAATTCATTGAAAAAAATGCATGGGCTCGTGCAGTATTTTCTCCACCAGACAGGGAAAGCCAGTGATTGAAAACAGATATTAGTAGCCCTGGGAGGGAGCATTTTTTTTGTGCCCCCTCTGACTACTAACATCTGCCCCAGCCACCCCAGAAAAGGCACATTTAAGATTAGATGCGCCTTTTCTGGCACTTAGCCCGTCTATTCCCATTGCCCTGTAGCGGTGGCTAATGGGTTAATAGTTGGTTAAGGCCACCTTACTATTGGAAGGTGACCTTAAGCCAGGTTAATAATGGAGAGTAGTCAATTAGACAACTATCCATTATTAATCCTATTGTATTAAATGGTTAAAAAAACACACACACATTAAGTAAAAATCATTTGAAATAAATACACAGTTTTTGACCATATTTTAATGTACTGGTAATCCTTTCGAATCCCTTGTTCTCTTGTAATAAAAATAAAATAATAAAGCAACCATACATATTCTTACCTCTCCGGCGCTCAGTCAGGTCCCCCACTGCAATCCATCTGAAAGGGTTAACAGGTTTACAGCAAGGACCGCAGCTAATGCTGGAAGCCTGGCTGTAAGCCCCCGAATGAATGAGTTCATCCCTGTGGCTGACAGGAGATGAGCTGATTAGTGTGGGAAGCTTAATTGATTGTTTCCCACAGTAATCAGTTCACTTCAGGTGAGACGGGGACTCCGCACATCATCAGTGACGTCAGAGGGAATCCCCAGCTGACCTAAAGTGAACTGATTAGTGTGGGAAACAATCAATTAAGCTTCCCAGCTAATCACTTCATCTCCTGTGAGCCTGGAGATGACCTCATTCATTCGGGGGTTTACAGCCAGGCTGTCAGCATTAGCTGCGGTCCTCGCTGTAAATCTGTTAACCCTTTCAGATGGATTGCAGTGTGGGACCTGACTGAGCGCCGGAGAGGTAAGAATATGGTTGCTTTATTATTTTTTTTTATTACAGGAGAACAAGGGATTCGCAAGGATTACCAGTACATTAAAATATGGTCAAAAACTGTGTATTTATTTCATTAAAATGATTTTTACTTAACCTTGCTGTTCTATTCGGGTTTACTATACACTTGTTATCTTCGGGTCATTTTTGACCCGAACCTATTAAAATGTTGTTTTGAGCCACTGAAAAGTTCTTTTTGAATACCTGTTGCATTATTATACTGTGTGTGATCATAGTTGTTCATTATCAAAGAAAAATTGAATAAAAAAACTAAATTTTTTTAAATTTTGTGTTGAGTAATGTAAAACAGCCTAATTGCATTTTACACCAAAGTAACAAACTTGTGCTTAAATAATCAACTATATCTTTTACAACAACATCAACAACAACTTTAGGTAACTATTAGTACAACTAACTTAAAACTAAAATAAATTTTAACAGTATAAAAGCATTTTGAAAAAAAATAGTAAAAAATAATCAGAAAAAAATAAAAATTTCAGTTTTTTTTCAAAAAAAGGTTTCTACTAATCTATTTTTTGCAATTAGCACAACAATAATAAACATGTCTGTTGCATATATATTTTTCACAATTAAAACAAATCATATTTGTTTTGCGGTCACTGGCAGGAGGACAAAAGCTGCATCTTTTTCTTTTTTTGCTTGTAGGTGTGCTTGTGAAGGATGTTTCGGTAGCAGAGCTGGTGGAGGGTGTGTTTTGAGCTTGGTTCTGGATTCTTTCAACAATTTTAATTGATCCTTCACTTCTTGGATGTATTTTTCTCTCTGTCACATAAGGCCCAATAAGGGATTGTCCTAATTCCTCCAGAAACAGTCGTCTTTTATGTAGTTTATTTTTGTTCCAGTTTTGATCAATTTCACACCATAAAACTAAGGCGTTGTAGGCGGACACATCCAGAATATTATAGAAAACAATCATTGGCCACCGATTGGATTTTCGTTTGCAAGTGTAAGTATTTACGAGTTGGTCAAGCGTATCTACAGCCCCTTTTGTTGCATTGTAGTCCATTATTATGTCCGGCTTTTTGTCTTCTCTATCGCTTATTGCAGCATCCTTGTGCATCGTGCTCATAAGAATAACATGTTTGTTTTTTTTGGGCACATAAGAAACCACTGTTGTGTCTTGAGTGAAATAAAACGTGGAACTGTGTATATCTTTTTTGCAAAGAATACCTTCTGGAAGCTCAGGCTTGTTTTTTCTAACTGTTCCTAGCATGGTCATTTTTCTTTTTTTCAATATCTGCCCCAACTGGTATGACGTAAAAAAGTTATCACAAGTCACATTTTGCCCCTTCAGTCCTTGTGTCAAGTCAACAACTACTCTCATGCCCTGATTTTTTTCAGGTCTTACCCCTTGCTTTTTTCCAGTATATACCTGAGCATTTACCGCATAGAAATTTTTACTATCACAAAGTGTCCAAATTTTTATTCCATATTTTGCTGGCTTACTGGGAATATATTGGCGGAATGGGCACCTTCCTCTGAATGAGACTAGTTGTTCATCAACCGTTACATTTGGACCAATGTTATACATTTTTGGTAGAAGATCTACCCATGTATCCCATAAATTTCTTATAGGGGCCAGTTTATCTGTAGCTCGTCGTTCACTTCTATCTTTTTTTTCATCAAATCGTAGTACACGAGAAATGGCAGGAAATCTCTCAAGAGTAGTGTTGAGCGATACTGCTCGATATCTAAAAATATCGTATCGAAATGGTATCGCCGATATCACTAAATATCGTCGATATCCGATTCTGATACCGGAAGTCCCATGTAAGTCTATGGGAACAAAATATCGCAACAAAAAAAACCCTTTCTTTCGTTGTAAACACAAAATATACACACATAGAATACATATATATATATATATACATGTCATTGTGACATATATATATATACATTTATTTATAGTTTATACACTTCTACATAGTAAAATAGACTCTGATTCAATTGCCGGGTAAAGCCGTGACATACCCCATAGAAGTCGACGGGCTCGGTGCCGAGTACCCCCAAAACCTCTGGCTCTGTGCGACTCAACTTGGGCGTCACGAACAGGTTTCTGTAGCTCGCTATAAGCGAGTCCTGTGTGCCTGAATTGAACTGGTTTTGTGCTTGAGAATTGCTAAAATCATCAGAGAATGTATTTGCCATTTTTCAGCCATATCTGCGTCACGACGAGGCACTGGTGAAGAAGAATGGCGTGCTCTTCGTGGGTGTACACTCACTCAGTGGCGCAAAAACGATGGCCGACACTGTAAATGGTACTGCAATGTAAGATCGTGCCCCACAGCTCTTCAGTTCCGCCTCCTCATCCTCCTCAGTGTGCAGAAACTAACACGAAGGTCCCGCCTCCCTACAAAAGAGGGGCCCTCTCCAGATGCTAATGACACATGTGACTTGGCAGAGATGGCTAATGGACACGAGCAGAAGTGTGAAGGGATGGAGCAGTCAGAGCTCTCCCCCCACGGAAGCGACCCGATCGCCACGGAACCACCGTTGGGCACCCGGCCTGGAAACCCTCCTACGTTGCAAGAAGCGGAGGATACCCTAAGAGGCCTGGCCCGGCACCGGGAGGAGGTCGCCAGGATGGAAGCCAGCTGGCGTGCCCTAAAACTAAACTTGGAGCGGCGCCAATCCCTCTTACCTGAAGTGTCTGTACCAGAAGGTGAGGCACCCGTTCTAGTAGAGGAGTCCGTGCGGGCATCCCAGCCCTTGCAATGTGATCTGGTTGACGTTGTCGCAGTGGAGGCACCCGTTCGTGCAAAAAACTCTGCACCGGCAGCACCCCAGATCCCGCTGTCTGCCCCCGTCGCTGAGACAGAAGAAGCGACACCCGTCCTCATGGAGGAGGCCGCGCAGGCACCAGAGCACTACCTGCCTGTACCGGAGCCCCGACTGTCATCTGTTCCAGAGCCGGCTGCTTCCTCCGCAGGTGAGCGCCGCCAGGACTGGGGGGCGCCAGGAGAGCTGCCGCAAACCGGACACTGTAAGCTGGCATCTGATGGTAGAGACATGGAGCAGCTGGTGGAGGAGAATTACAACCGGCGTCAGGAGGAAGAGTGGAGACGTTGGGAGCGGGAAGCAGAGCGACAAAGGGAGCAGCGAGAAACCCAAAAGCTTCGGCAACGTAACCTGGAGAAGGACCGGGCAGATAAGGACCGGATGAGAAAAGATAAAGGAACCCTGTGGGAGCCGCGGCGTAAGGGTGCAGTACGGAGCTTTAAATTGAAAGGTGGTTGGGGCTTCATCCAGGAGCCTGGACTTTATTTAGAAGTTTTTGTGACCCGGCGGGACGTGGAGGCTCACCTCCCAGAAGGACACCGGGGAGGGACCTGTTGCCAGGAGACTTGGTGACTTACACCCGACACTGGGGTTACAATGGATGGTACGCCCTAAATGTTACCAGGTGCGACCCCTACTCCCCAGAGTGTCAGGAACCTGTGAGACCCTCGGAGCCTTCAGCCTCCCACATCCAGGCCTCTGCAAAAGTGCCCACCCCACGCCGTAAATCTCCCCAGCCTCCCTCAGTGGTCTCCTCAGCAGCCCCAGCTATGGACATGATAAGTATAGCTGGCCCGTACCCGGCGCCTGTTAGGCCCCCTGGGGTTCGTTCAGTCCGGGACATAGGGTTCCAGACCCGGAGGGAGATGAAAGAGGTGGCCACACAGACCCAGATAGCAGGTCACGACTTGACTGTACAGGCCACACGACGTCATCAGGTCCTGGTGGTCCTTGGTGTCTCGGATGTTTGGCAAGCATCAGAAGAGTACCAGGTGGTACCTGGAAGACCCCTGCCAAAGAATTATAAATAACCCGGACAGGGTCCCTGTATGTAAATAGTTAAATTGTTGATGTACCCGGACGGGTGAATGTTCATAAAAAAGTTTTTTAATTTAATAAAAAAAAAAACCACAGTTTTCATTACTTTTATTACAGTCTCATCCTGCGACGCCATCGATCTCCTGTAAAAAAATGAAAAAAAAAAAAAAAAAAGTATACCACCTGTCCGACGCAGTCCATAGTAACGAGTGTCCCACGACGATCCAGCTCTGCTACATCAGAATGACAGGCAGAGCCTGTCATCCCGGCGCAGCACAGCTGATTACCTGCTTCCCCGGCGGTGACGTCATCGGATTGGTTTACGGCCGGGATTACCCTGCAGTCACTGCAGTTATCGCGAAAAACTGCATGTGACCGCCAGGGAGAAGATAATGGCGGCCATCAAGCAGTCCAGGACGTGACCGCCGGAGATCTTCTGCCAGGTAAGTGCCGCTGACTCCTGACAGACCCGACCGACGGACACTCACAGTGACAGTGACAAATCCGATTCCGGTATTCGATATGACGAAAATATCGGTATTCGGAATCGAAAGGCCGATAGAGCTAATATCGGCCGATACCCGATATTTGCAGTATCGTATCGCTCAACACTACTCAAGAGACATTGTGGCTCTAAAAATATGCCTACCAGTTTCTGGGTTCCACAAGCTCTTAGTAGATTCTCCATAGGATTTATACACTCCTGCTAAAAGTAGCAAGCCAATAAATGCATTCAGAGATGTCGAATCCAAATGTTTCCATTTATCACCATACACTTTTTGTCCCTCAATGTTTGTCATTGCGATTATAATATTTTGTATAGTATTATTCAGGAACAAATGGAATGCTGATTCTAGATCAGCTATTTTTGAGATAGCATACCTTGTAGGTCCAGAAGCAGTATTTATGACATTTGCAGCGTGCATTTTACCAGTTTGTACTGGAGGTTGTAAATTCCAAAGTATTTCTTTATTTTTAGAATAGACTGTTTGCATCCGACTACTTGTCAGGGGATCATGGTCCTCATCATATTCGACTTCTGATTCTGAATGTTCAACATTACTTTCTTCAGAACTCAAGTGATCCTCCTCGGACACAGTTTCCAACGGGATGTCATCATCCGAATCGGAGGCGTTGATAAGCTCCATCAATTCAGAGTTGCTCAATCCACGTTTTCGCATCATTTTTGCAAAACTTCAACAGTCATAAATACCACGGGTACCATGTATTCAAAGCTGTGAGGTAAACTCTGTGTGCAGCTCCAGACTCCACCTCCTCTCTCCAACAGCCTTGGAATGTCTGACTGAACTACTATACTGACAAGATAAGGGCAGAGACACAGGCACCTTCTGCAAGGCTAAGATAACACACAACAAAATACATTCTCATTAGCTTGTCAGTTCACAAGGAAAAGAAACTATTTTCTTTTGCAATCTTGAAAACTGAATTGATTTATTTGTAGAGGAACAGCAGGCCTTTAGATACAGCAATAAAAATTGTACTGAAAGACAATGCGTATGGTTTGTACTGAAATCATTTGTATACATGTATCCATCCATTTATGTCCATCTGTGCACCTAAAGCAACTAGATAACTTGATAAACAATAGTAGATGCAATAAGTAGTCTCAAAATAAACTAAAAATCCTTTGTTTTACTCAAAAAATGGCTGTAGATTAGTATAAAAGGCTAACGGGTCATTTTTGACCCGAACATAACAAGTGTATAAAAAACTGTAGCGCAAAAAGTAAAGCACCGAAAAAAAAAAATAAAGTACCCTTAGTTTGAACCCCGTAAATTAGGAAAATAGAAGGAACCACAAGTTTCAAAATCAAAAAATGAATGAATAAAATAATATCTAATTTCCAAAACGGGTCATTTTTGACCCGAACAGAACAGCAGGGTTAATGTGTGTGTTTTTTTAACCATTTAATTTTTTCAACGAATTTGAACATATAATTAACATCTACATGTTTGAAATTTTGCACACATGCACTCATGTAATTGTTAATGAAAACCATATATCAAACTACATGAAATGAAATGGTTTACTGTATGTAACCCATGTGTCATTTCATGTCGGGTTCTGTAATGATTTTACAGAAGCCGGCAATTGAATTAGCGGCTGTTATACTATGTAGAAGTGTATGAACTATAAATATATATATGTCACAATGACATGTATATATACAGTGTATATACTGTATATGTATTCTATGTGTGTATATCTATTCTTTCTATTCTTTATTAAACAAGTCAGTGTGATTTTACAATATAGCCGGGATGAATTGCCGGCTTTTCTAAAGGACACTGGTGCATATTTCTCGCAAGTCACACGTGTGGTCCGTGTGTAATCCGTATGTTTCTTGCATCCATAGACTTTCATTGGCGTACTACGGGCGTAATACGCGTACAATCACAGCATGCTGCGAGCGTCTTGCACCGTAAAATGCGGCCGAGAAATATACACATGATCAGAGCTGCCCCATAGAGAAATATTGGTCCGACTGTAATGCGTGATTTTCACGCCTCTCACTCGTCCGTATTCTTCTTTAGTGTGACGCCGGCCTAAGAGTGAACATGACATGGTGATAATATGATTAAAAAATTGATTAATATAAAACCCCCTGAAAAGACAAGAGGACACTCCCTCTGTAAGGAGAAAAAAGGTTCTGTCTCCATAGGAAACAATGTTTCATAGAAGAGAATAGCATAAATACTTGAATGAATGTCTAAAATTCATGTTCTGAATGTGGATCCAAATGACTAACATTTGGGATCTAAAGGTACAATCTTGCTCTTTAGGGCAGACTGGATCATGCAATTTGAATACACCTATACGCTATTCCTATTATCATTTCCGATCCCTCGGTTGAACTTGATGGACGTGTTTTTTTTATCAACGGTCCTAATGATGTAACTATATAACATGCAGCAACTACCAAAAGACAGTTCTGTGGCGCTATGTTGTTAGCATAGCACACCCATATGTTTGTCTAACTGCTCATTCAAACTGAAAAAGAATAGCTATGTCATGCTACAGTAATAGTGCAGATCACCATTATGATGACCATCTTATTGATGCAGGTTACATCTGTATGTCCAATTTTGGCCACTCTGTTGGTTTGGCATTGATTAGCTTCTGGAAAGCATTAGATTGGCCTCTCAGTAAATGGAAATGTAAATTACTTTATTCATTTTGAAACTGTGAATTGATCGTGTTCAGTCTAAACATAGCCCCAGGTCTTTGAAGCATTTTTGTGAGATGTTTTCCTATGAAAGCCTATCAAACTTCATGAGAACAGTACATAATCTTGTAATCAGGACAGAACTTCATGATTTTTAATGCTTGACATCAAGCTAAAATTTTGATACACGTGGCAATATGTTTAGAATCACTGCTAATTACAGCATGGGTACCAGATCTCTGTATGCAAGACAAAGAACGTGGGTGTCCATGGCATGACTCAGGACAAATCGTATTCTCTAGAAATAAATAATAAAGGGACATTTTAATAGCTATACATAAGTCTTGAAAGCCACAGAAGAAAAATCATGGGACAGTGTACAAAAACACTATATCATTGATATAATGGAAAGTTGTCAAAATAGCACTAGGTTACATATGGTACATCTGCTTCAAAAAGAAGCCATATTGAGTGTATCAGGTTTACAGACAGCTCACTTGTCAGATTCATGGGAACTATTGATCCAGGTTAATTAAAATTTATGTTCGTTGACAGGAACTAACACAAAACATGGCCTGCGATGCAAAGCCTGCAAAATGAGCATTCATCACAAATGTACAGAAACAATTGGTTCACAGCGCTGCATGGGAAAACTGGTAAGTCAACAAATGTACCTGACTTAGTTAGACTATTTCTGTGAATATAAAATAGCTCAGATTATCCTTATCTTTCATGAAAACACTGTAACCAGAGCAAAATATCTCAGCACGATTGTTTGACTAATTAGCTGTAAAGGGAGACATTTAAAAGAATGAGATGCAAAATGTGTTACACAAAATCTGTATGCCTATATTTTGTGAAATTGCTTTCTTTAGATGAATGTATCATTATTATTGATAACCCTTTATAGACAGGCCTAATTTGGTCTTAATGATAAAACAGTTTATTTATTTTAATTTTTTATCATAGCATTTCAGGAGTCATAATATTTTTTTTTCATTAACATAGATGTTACTTGCAGGACAGATTGTATTGCTCTGTGACACCATTGTTGGGTATGCATGGTACCCACTGTAAAACACATAACTTTTATTAGGTAATAAGTGAATAATGTAGTTTTCATTGGTACCATTTTGGGGTACATATTTATATTAAATAAATTTTAATTACACATTATTTAAAAATTTTTAAGCATCATTCATAATTACTGTATATAGTCGAGTATAAGCCGACCCGAGTATAAGCTGAGGCACCTAATTTTGACACGGAAAACTGGGTAAGTTTATTGACTCGAGTATAAGCCGGGTATGCATTGTCCCCTCATCCCTGTCCTGCTCTATGTGGCTCCCCCCGTCCCATCCTTCTATGTATGGCTGGGCTCCCCAGTCCCATCCTTCTATACATTGCTCGGCTCCCCCGTCCCATCCTTCTATACATTGCTCGGCTCCCCAGTCCCATCCTTCTATGTATGGCTCGGCTCCCCATTCTTCTCCGTGCTCCCCTGTCCTCCTCCATTCTCCCCCATCCTCCTTGGTGCTCCCCTGTGCTCCATCATGCTTCCCCGTTCTCCTCCGTGTTCCCCCGTACTCCCCCATTCTCCTCCACGCTCCCCTGTCCTCCTCCGTGTCTCCTGTCCTCCTCCGTGCTCGCCATCCTCCTCCGTGCGCATTCATGCTCCCCTTTCCTCCTCCATGCTCCCCCATCCTCCTCCTTCCTCCTCCATGTTCCCCCATGCTCCCCTGTCCTCCTCCATGATCCTCCATGCTCCCTTGTCCTCCTCCGTGCTCCCCTGTCCTCCTCCGTGCTTCCCCATTCTCCTCCGTGCTCCCCATCCTCCTTCATGCTCCTCTGCCCTCCTCCATGCTTACCCATCCTCATTCATGCTCCCCCGTCCTCCTCCGTGCTCCCCGTCCTCCTCTGTGCTCCCGCATCCTCCTCCATGCTCCTCCGTCCTCCTCAGTGCTCCACCATCCTCCTCCATGCTCCTCTGTCCTCCTCCGTGCTCACCCATCCGCCTCCATGCTCCCCCACGTGGTACCGCTCATTAAGGTAATTAATATGCGCTCGATGCCTATGGGAGTGGAGATGCATGCATATTCATTACCTTAATGAACAGTACCATGTGATCGCTCAGCACAGGAGAGCTGAAGGAAGCTGGGACAATGGAGACTCAGGGATGTTCAGTGATGGCACGGGGAGGGTATGATGTCACAGCCGCCGGCTCCTGCTGCTCCCCCTCCACCGCTGGATTTCTGCACAAATGTGCTGAAAATCTCGGCTTATACACGAGTATATATGGTAAAAGGGAATCTCTCATCACATTTGACCAATCGACAACTATTAACCCCTTCATGACCCAGCCTATTTTGACCTTAATGACCTGCCCATTTTTTGCAATTCTGATCAGTGTCCCTTTAAGAGGTAATAACTCAGGAATGCTTCATCGGATCCTAGCGATTCTGAGAATGTTTTTTTGTGACATATTGGGCTTCATGATAGTGGTAAATTTAGGTCAATAATTTTTGCGATTATTTGTGAAAAAATCTGAAATTTGCCAAAAAATTTTAAAATTTTGCAATTTTCAAATTTTTAATTTTTATTCTGTTAAACCAGAGAATTATGCGACACAAAATAGTTAATAAATAACATTTTCCACATGTCTACTCTACATCAGCGCAATTTTGGAAACATTTTTTTGTTAGAAAGTTTTAAGGGTTAAAAGTTGACCAGCGATTTCTCATTTTTACTACAAAATTTACAAAACCATTTATTTTAGGGACCACCTCATATTAGAAGTCAGTTTGAGGGTTCTATATGGCTGAAAATACCCAAAAGTGCCACCATTCTAAAAACTGCACCCCTCAAGCTGATGAAAACCACATTCAAGAAGTTTATTAACCCTTCAGGTGCTTCACAGGAGCTGAAGTAACTTGGAAGAAAAAATGAACATTTAACATTTTAGTCACAAAAATTATTTTTTACAAACAATTTTTTTATTTTTACAAGGGTAAAAAGAGAAAATGGACAGATAAAGTTGTTTTACAATTTCTCCTGAGTACACTTATATCCCATATGTGGGGAAAAACCACTGTCTGGGCGCACGGCAGGGCTCAGAAGGGAAGGAGCGCCATTTGACTTTTTCAAACTCCTCAAAAGTGAACCCACTTTGGAAACTAGACCCCCTAAGGAACTTATTTAGATCTGTGTTGAGCACTTTGAACCCCCAAGTGCTTCTCACAAGTTTATAATGCCTGGGCATGAAAATAAAAAATCCTATTTTTTTCCCACAAAAATGATCTTTTAGTCACCATTTTTTTATTTTCCCAAGGGTAACAGGAGAAATGGGACCACAAAAGTTGTGGTCCAATTTGTCCTGAGTACGCTGATACCCCATATGTGGGGGGACCACTGTTTGGGCGCATGGCAGAGCTCGAAAGGGAAGGAACGCCATTTGACTTTTTCAAACCAAAATTGGCTGGAATCGAGATTGAACACCATGTTGCATTTGGAGAGCCCCTGATGTGCCTAAACAGTTTAAACCCCCTACAAGTGACCCCATTTAAGAAACTAGGCCACCTAAGGAACTTATCTAGATATGTGGTAAGCACTTTGAACCCCCAAGTGCTTCACACAAGTTTATAACGTAGAGCCGTTAAATTAAAAAATCATATTTTTTCCACAAAAATGATCTTTTCACCCCAATTTTTATTTTCCCAAGGGTAACAAGACCCCAAAAGTTATTGTGCAATTTGTCCTGAGTACGCTGATACCCCATATTTGGGGGTAAACCACTGTTGTGTGCATGGCAGAGCTTGGAAGGGAAGGAATGCCGTTTGACTTTTTCAACGCATAATTGGCTGGACGCCATGTCGCGTTTGGAGAGCCCCTGATGTGCCTAAACAGTGGAAACCCCCCACAAATGACACCATTTTGGAAACTGGACCCCTCAAGGAACTTATCTAGATGTGTGGTGACAACTTTGAAACCCCACATGTTTCACTAAAGTTTTTGACGCCCGAGCTTGAAAATAAAAAAATCATATTTTTTTCCACAAACATGATCTTTTAGTCCCCAATTTTTTATTTTACCAAGGGTAACAGGAGAAATTGGACCCCAAGAGTTGTTGTCCAATTTGTCCTGAGTACGCTGATACCCCATATGTGGGAGAAAAACTAATGTGTGAGAACATGTCAGGGTTCGGAAGAGAAGTAGTGATGCTTTGTAAAGCAGACTATGATGGAATGGTCTGTGGTGTCATGTCGCATTTGGAAAGCCCCTGTGTGCCAAAACGTTGCAGCTCTCCCACAAGTGACCCCATTTTGGAAACTAGTCTCCCCAAGGAACTTATCTAGATGTGTGGTGAGCACTCTGAACCCCAAGTGCTTCACAGAAGTTTATAACGCAGAGCCGTTAAAATAAAAAATCATTTTTTTCCTCAAAAAAATATTTTTTTAGCACGCAATTTTTAATTTTAACAAGGGTAACAGGAGAAATTGGACCCCAAAAGTTGATGCCCAATTTGTCCTGAGTACACTGATACCCCATATGTGGGGGGAACCACTGTTTGGGTACACTTCGGGGCTCGGAAGGGAAGTGGTGACGTTTTGAAATGCCGACTTTGATGGAATGGTATGTGGGAGTCATGTTATGTTTGCAAAGTCCCTGATGTGCCTAAACAGTAGAAACCCCACAAGTGACCCCATTTTGGAAACTAGACCCCCCAAGGAACTTATCTAGATGTGTGGTGAGCTCTTTGAACCCCCAAGTGCTTCAAAGAAATTTAAAACGCAGAGCCGTGAAAATAAAAAATCTTTTTTCCACAAAAATAATTTTTAGCCCCTAATTTTTTATTTTCCCAAGGGTAACAGGAGAAATTAGACCGCCAAAGTTGTTGTGCAATTTTTCCTGTGTACGCTGATACCCAATATGTTGCGGTAAACCACTGTTTGGGCACATGTCGGGGCTTGGAAGGGAGGGAGCACCGTTTGACTTTTTGAATGCAAAATTGGCTGGAAACAATGGTGGCGCCATGTTGCGTTTGGAGACCCCTTGATGTGCCTAAACAGTGGAAACCCCTCAATCCTAACTCCAACCCTAACCCCAACACACCCCTAACCACATCCCTAACCCCAACACACCCCTAACCTTAATTCCAACCCTAACCATAATCCTAACCACAAGCCTAACCCTAATCCCAACCCTAACCATAACCCTAACACCAACACACCCCTAACCCTAATATTAACTCTAATCCCAACCCTAACCCTAATTCCAACCCTAACCCTAATTCCAACCCTAACCCTAACTCTAACCCTAATTCTAACCCTAACCCTAATTCTAACCCTAACCCTGATTCTAACTCTAACCCTAATTCTAACCCTAACCGTAACCCTAATTCTAACCCTAACCCTAATGGAAAAATAAAAATAAATATATTTTCTTTATTTTATTATTTGTCCCTATCTATGGGGGTGATAAAGTGGGGGGCTATTTGCTTTTTTTTATTTTGATCACTGTGATTGGCTCTATCACAGTGATCAAAATGTACCTGCGATGAATAAATGAATCTGCTGGCTGGCAGTGCGCCCGCCATTTTGGCAGATGGCGGCGCCCATCACCGATAACGGTGGGACACCAGGAGGGACATCCGGTTTCGGAAAGTACCGGGGATGATCGGAAGGTGGGGGGGTGATCGGAAGGTGGAGGGAGCAGAGGGAAGAGGAGGGGGAGCAGATGCTGATGGCGGAGGGCGGAGGCAGATCGCCGCCGCAAGTTGGTGGCAGGGGCAAATCACCTCCATCAGTCGGTGGGGGGGTCAGATTAGTGTCTCCAACCATGGCCGATGCTATTTCAGCATAAGCCTTGGCTGGATTGTAATATTTCACCAAATTTCATTGGTGAAATATTACTATTGCTCTCATTGGCTGTTTCACTTTCAACAGCCAATCAGAGCGATCATGGCCATGGGGGGGCAAAGCCACCCCCCCTGGGGTGAAGCACAAAGCCTCCTGTGTGTGCGGGTCAGCTGACCTTTCAGTGACCCCGATCACCCGACCCGCAGGAACGCGATCCCACCATGACGCAAATGCTGCGTCACAGGTCGGGAAGGCACAGGATTTCATGACGCATACGCTGGGGTTAATATGGGCTGTGAGGTCGGGACCGCCACCATTTTGTATAGGGCCTGTACCAGCCTCCATTTTGTCAGTTCACACAGCCACAGACTTTTAACTACACAGGGCCTATTAGCATATTCAGTACGACCAGCTTTGATGTCCACTATGAATCAATAGGCCTTTACATGCTAATTGGTTTAGGCCAGGGTCTGAATAAGATGGTCAGTCGTATGGTAAATAGCTCAAGCTCAAGCCATTGTTTCCTGCTCCATATGAATTGCAGGCCAGTTAATATGCGTGCTTCAAAGCAAAAGGGGAAGGGCCTAGCAGGGTTGAGAGCTGTAGCCAGGTACCCCTGTGTTCATTCCATTCCACACACAGAAGCACAAGGGACAGACTTGCCAAATGGAGCTGCAGCACATGCATTGGGGACTGTCCAGCAACTGAAGACTTTCACCTGGGGAATGCAGAGCTCCATGCCTCCCCATGACCATACAACCCGGTAATATTGATCTATAGTTTATACCTTTTTAGCCTTGTACATTATCGTTGTATTGTTTCTCTGACTGCAAATCCATTGTAATTACGTTGTATAGCTTTACTGTATATTTCTGTAATTATCTAGTGCGCCCTTAAGGCAAATTAAACCATAAAATTAATCTTGGGCTGATGCTTTTACTCTGATCACGAATCTTAGAATACCCAGTGGGTAACAGGACAACCTCCCCGGCGGCCATTTGCTCTAGGTGCAGTTCCCTTACTGACCTGAGGGACAAAGGGGGGGCCGGAGAGCTGTACCTGTGGAGTTACGTCACATTGGTGACGTGGGAGGAAAGGGGGTTGTTCCTCACAATTGGTGGCAGCGGTGGGATCAGAGTAATAGTGTGCGTGGGATCCCTACTCCCAGACACTAGAGACTACCAGCGGTACTTTCACTGCTGGGGTCTTAAGGTCAGCCCAGCACTAGACGGTCAGAGTGTAAATATAACAAGTTGTGTGCAAGGTCAGGGTTGCAGCACTGTCAGTAACCAAAGGTTCCCAAGATGGCGGAAGGCACCAGGAGTAGGGCAAAGGGGGAGGTCAATTCTGTGGCCTATGAGGGGTTCGATACCGATGAGGGGGAGCTCAGCCAGGGCTCCCCAAGGAGCCCGACCCCCGTGCTCAGTCCCGCAGTGGACTGTCCACCCCCTGCCCGTCCCAGTGTTTACAGATCGGAGGCCCTCTTCCAAGCGGCTATGGCACAGCTCGAGGCTGGTAATGACGCCGCCTATGACAGACTCCTGGTGGCGGCAGAGAAAGCAGCAGAGCGTGAGCAAGCAGCCGTGGAGAAAGCAGCAGAGAGTGAGCAAGCAGAACGTCGTGAAGCTGCGGAGCGGGAGCATACAGAACGTGTGTTGCAGGCTACAGAACGCCGTGAAGCTGCAGAGCGCCGGCACCGACTGGAGATGGCTCAGCACAGGCCTCCGCTGGTCGCACCAGGCCCACCGGAGACAAGGACTTCCAAGGTCCGGGCGGAGGACTTGCCCTTACTTGAAAAGGATGGAGACCTGGATTCCTTTCTGCTGGCTTTTGAGAGGACATGCCTCCAACATCATCTGGCCCCGGATCAGTGGGCAAGATACCTGACCCCCCGTTTGAGGGGTAAGTCCCTGGAAGTTTTGGGGGACTTACCTGCCGGGGAGGAGCAGGACTACAACAGCATCAAGCGGGCCCTGATCCAACACTACAACCTCACCCCGGAGTCGTACCGCAGGAAGTTCAGGAGCCTGCAGCGGGGTTCAAAGGACACCTGGACCGACCACATGCGGGCCCTGCTGAGAGCTGCGGAGCACTGGACCTCGGGTCTAGAGCTCACTACCCGTCAGGAGGTCCAGGAACTGTTTGTCGTTTGACCTCCAGCAGTTCCTCCGTGACCGGAAACCAAAGGGGGCTTCTGCTACAGCCGCCCTGGCAGACGAGTATGCCAACAACAGGGCGCCGGAGCCAAAGAAGCCTGCCAGCAGCACCTGGAGAGGGGGTAAGCCCAATCCTGCCCCAGCCCCATATCCAGCCCCCAGAGTGCAAGGGGTGTACCCCCCGGCTGCCCTCTCCAGACCAGGAACAGAACCCAGACGTTGTCATAATTGCAATCAGCCAGGACACTTTATTGCTGCATGTCCCCAGCGCCAGAAGGGCCCATCCCTGTCCCAGAAACCGTCCACTGTTTTGTGTGTGGGAGGGGGTGGTGGGAGGTCCCTAGACAATTACCAACCCGTCACTATCGGCCGCTCAGCGGTCATGGGACTGCGGGACACAGGCGCTGAACGAACCCTGGTACGCCCTGAGGTGGTGTCCCCTCAAGACTTGGTACCTGGGAAAACCCTTTCCGTCTCCGGAATTGGAGGCGTTGAACCGGCACTGCCCGTTGCCAAAGTGTATTTGGATTGGGGCGCCGGGAGGGGGATGCGGGAGGTGGGAGTAACTCCAAATATTCCTGCAAATGTGTTGCTTGGGACCGATTTGGGGCGGCTAGTGTCCCAGTATGTGGCCACTGAACCTCCAAGTTCGGCTCCCCAAGAATGTCATGACTCTACTGTGAATGCTAATGTTAATGTATTGAATGTGCCTCCAACAGTGGAGGAGGGAGTGAAACCTGATGGTAAGCCATGCACTGACACTACACACACAGGGCTCACAGTGAGGACAGGTGAGGAGGCTGCACGGGAGAGCTCAGAGGTGGGGGGAGGGGCTGCTATGGGCAGTGTAGGGCCCCTAAGTGAACCCAGCCTGCTGAGTCTAGGGCCCCTGCAGGAAGAGGAACAGGCCATGGGGGGAGGGGGTGTCCCAGGAGAGGAGCCACCAGGTAGGACCCCAGGTCAGGAGTTCCCCACATCCGGGATGTCATGAAGTCAGGGAAGTCTGCCTGACCCGGCGACTTGGTCAGGGGACGAGGGAAAGCAGGTGCTACCCGTGGTCTCAGCGGTCGTGGCCGCTGTTACCAGGAGTGGGAGCGCTGAAGCCCAAGGAGCCTCGCGGAGGTCCGACGGTTTCCCCCTCTCTGACCAAGTGGCTGCCGAGTCAGACAGTAGCCAGGAGACAGATCCCAGGGAACTGACAGAGGACATGGCAGTTTCATCAATTCTTACCACATCTAGTCAGGGATTTCAGGCAGCGTTGGAAGCTGACCCTAGCCTGAAGACTCTCAAGGAACAGGCGGCACAGCCTCCCCTGGAGTCCGACCGCGAGCTAGTGGTCTGGGACCAGGGACGGCTGTATCGGGTAACGGTCCAGCAGGGTTCACCGGAGGCGTGGCCCAGGGACCGACAGTTAGTGGTGCCCCATCCGTTCAGGGCGGAATTGTTGCGGATCGCACACGAGATTCCAATGGCCGGACACTTAGGGATCACTAAAACCAGGGCCAGGCTAGCTCAGCATTTCTACTGGCCTGGAATGAGGACCGAGGTGATAGCCTACTGCCGTTCGTGTGACACCTGTGAGAGGGTGGGGAAGGCGGGGCCGCGCCCCAAAGCCCCACTGGTAACTCTGCCCATCATCGAAGAGCCTTTCTCGAGGGTGGCTGTGGATCTCATTGGACCTCTGTCCACTCCCAGCCGCTCCGGGAAATGCTTCATACTAACGGTAGTGGACTATGCCACCCGGTACCCGGAGGCGGTAGCTTTGTCGTCCATTCGGGCCGACAAAGTGGCCACTGCTTTACTGGAGATTTTCTCCAGAGTGGGGTTTCCCAAGGAAATGCTCACCGACCGAGGGACCCAGTTCATGTCGCAGCTGATGGAGTCTCTCTGTAAGCAGGTACAGGTGCAACATCTGGTGGCCAGCCCGTATCACCCACAGACCAATGGCTTGTGTGTGCGGTTCAATGGCACCTTAAAGCAGATGCTGAAGATGTTGGTCGACTCCCACGGGAGAGACTGGGAGCGGTATCTCCCACACCTGCTGTTTGCCTACCGGGAGGTTCCACAGGCCTCAACGGGGTTCTCCCCCTTTGAGCTCCTGTACGGGCGACATGTACGGGGGCCCCTTGCTCTGGTGAAGGAAGTATGGGAAGGGGATTTAGCCACCCCTGGAGTGTCGGTCATTGAGTATGTCGTGCGCTTCCGGGACCGAATGATGGCCTTGACGCGGCTGGTGCATGACAATATGGCCCAAGCTCAGGCTGACCAGAAGCGATGGTACGACCAGAATGCTTGTGAGCAGACCTACCAGGTGGGTCAAAAGGTGTGGGTACTGGTCCCCGTACCACAAAACAAGCTTCAGGCGGCCTGGGAGGGTCCATACCTCGTGCACGAGCAGCTCAACGCCGTCACCTACCTGGTCACCCTGGACCACACCCGTGGAAGGAGGAAGGCCTTCCATGTGAACATGATGAAGGCCCATCATGAGCGGGAGGCTTATGCTCACCCAGTGTGCAACCTTCCAGAGGAAGGAGAGGCAGAAACCCTCCTCGATCTGCTCACCCAAGCCAAGTCGGGTGAATCCATCGAGGATGTGGGGGTTGGCCACCAGCTCTCGGAGGACCAACGTTCCCAGCTGGGGGCCACCCTACACCCCTTTCGGGAGCTGTTCAGCAGCCTGCCCGGAAGGACTGAGGCAGCAGTTCATGACATGGACACTGGCAACCACCCACCAATCCGGCGTTCAGCATATCGGGTCTCTCTTGAGGTGCAGCAGCAGATGCGCCAAGAGATAGACGAGATGCTGAGGCTGGGGGTGATCCAAGCGTCCAACAGCGCGTGGGCTTCGCCTGTAGTCCTCGTCCCTAAAAAGGACCGAACTACGCGGTTCTGCGTGGACTACAGGGGGCTCAACGCTGTGACGGTCACCGATGCGTACCCAATGCCGCGCATCGATGACCTGCTCGACCAGCTGGCCGGGGCCAAGTACCTGACCATCATGGATCTGAGCAGGGGGTATTGGCAGATTCCCCTGACCCCTAGGGCACGGGAACGCTCTGCCTTTATCACCCCATTCGGACTGTACGAGTCCACGGTGATGCCCTTCGGCATGAAGAATGCCCCTGCCACTTTTCAGCGGATGGTCAACACGCTGCTCGAGGGACTGGAAGGGTATGCGACCGCGTACCTGGATGACATTGCCATCTTCAGTCTCACCTGGGAGGATCACCTAGAGCACCTGGCGCAGGTGCTCGGGCGGATCCAGCGAGCAGGCTTGACCATTAAGCCGGAAAAATGCCAACTGGGTATGAGTGAGGTCCACTACCTGGGACACAGGGTAGGTGGGGGAGCTCTGAAGCCAGAGCCCGGGAAGGTGGATGCCATCGCATCCTGGCCCACCCCCAGGACCAAGAAGCAGGTGATGTCCTTTTTGGGTACTGCTGGGTACTATAGGAGGTTTGTTCCACACTATAGTGCCCTGGCCAAGCCCCTGACGGATCTCACCAAGAAAAGGCTGCCCGTCGCAGTCGACTGGACAGTCGCCTGCGAGACAGCTTTCCAGGCGCTCAAGACCGCCCTTTCTAGTTCTCCTGCACTACAGGCAGCCGATTTCACGCGGAAATTCTTAGTGCAGACCGACGCCAGCGACTTCGGCCTCGGTGCTGTGCTCAGCCAGGTTGACACTACGGGCCATGAACACCCCATTTTGTACCTGAGCAGGAAGCTCCTGCCGAGGGAAGTGGCCTATTCCACGATGGAGAAGGAATGTCTGGCAATCGTGTGGGCCCTGCAGCGTCTGCAGCCATACTTGTACGGACGCCAATTCACCGTGGAAACAGACCACAACCCCCTCAGCTGGTTACACACGGTCTCTGGGACGAATGGGAGGTTGCTACGCTGGAGCCTCGCTCTCCAACAGTACCACTTCACCATTCGCCACAAAAGAGGCAGTGACCATGGTAACGCTGATGGGTTGTCCCGGCAAGGAGAGGGTGCGGTAGGGCGCACGGGGGAACACAGGAATGTGATACCCCCTAGCGCCCTCAAAAGCAGGGAGGTGTGAGGTCGGGACCGCCACCATTTTGTATAGGGCCTGTACCAGCCTCCATTTTGTCAGTTCACACAGCCACAGACTTTTAACTACACAGGGCCTATTAGCATATTCAGTACGACCAGCTTTGATGTCCACTATGAATCAATAGGCCTTTACATGCTAATTGGTTTAGGCCAGGGTCTGAATAAGATGGTCAGTCGTATGGTAAATAGCTCAAGCTCAAGCCATTGTTTCCTGCTCCATATGAATTGCAGGCCAGTTAATATGCGTGCTTCAAAGCAAAAGGGGAAGGGCCTAGCAGGGTTGAGAGCTGTAGCCAGGTACCCCTGTGTTCATTCCATTCCACACACAGAAGCACAAGGGACAGACTTGCCAAATGGAGCTGCAGCACATGCATTGGGGACTGTCCAGCAACTGAAGACTTTCACCTGGGGAACGCAGAGCTCCATGCCTCCCCATGACCATACAACCCGGTAATATTGATCTATAGCTTATACCTTTTTAGCCTTGTACATTATCGTTGTATTGTTTCTCTGACTGCAAATCCATTGTAATTACGTTGTATAGCTTTACTGTATATTTCTGTAATTATCTAGTGCACCCTTAAGGCAAATTAAACCATAAAATTAATCTTGGGCTGATGCTTTTACTCTGATCACGAATCTTAGAATACCCAGTGGGTAACAGGACAACCTCCCCGGCGGCCATTTGCTCTAGGTGCAGTTCCCTTACTGACCTGAGGGACAAAGGGGGCGCCGGAGAGCTGTACCTGTGGAGTTACGTCACATTGGTGACGTGGGAGGAAAGGGGGTCGTTCCTCACATGGGCATACAAGTTTTAGACTGCTGAAAAAGTCATCCCTGTATGCCTCATATCAGTGCCTTGTTGTTGAGAAATCATCTTTTATCACTTTAAATAAATGACCTCTTCCAGTTCTGGGGAGGATGGTGCCTGGGAGATAACTCTGCCTCCAGAGCTTATTTTTCATGAAGGGTAGTTACCAGTGTGAAGTGTAATCACTGCCCTCTGCTATCCTGATCTCACTGCAGAGTTATGTGTGTTTATAACTGACACATGTGCAGGTTCCTCTCAGTTTCAGCTTCCATCTCACAGGCAGACAGGGTTGCAATATTGTTGCAATACAGCATAGCTTAGAGAGAAGTAAAAAATGTGTTTGCAAGAAAGCAAATTTCATTTCTCCTGTTCTATGTTAGTAAGTAACTTGTCTCAGACTGGTAACTCCACCTTCATGTAACAAAAGCTCTGGAGGCAGAGTTATCTACCAGTCAACATCCTCAACATAGCCTGGAAGATCTTGTTTACATAAAGTGATAAAAGATGATTTGTCAACAAGGCATCTGATATGAGACATACAAGGATGACTTCTTTCGTCAGTTATAACCTGTATGTCTTGTAGACAGTTCAGGGGGTTTAGCTCCGGGATCGCCATCTCGGGTAGACGGAGTGGCATAGAAAAGTTCAAGCACAGACAGCAGTACTGGTATAAACTGGCCGCAAGCAGTTTTATCGAAAGTCCAGAGCAATAAACATAAATCAAACCATAAAACAAAATCCTAAGCCTGGCAGGCTGCTAGCTAGACACAGTTAGTTCTCTCACTACCGTGGTCTAGGCTCTAGCAGCCTGGCCAAAACAACACATATTATGTAGTTACCAGCGCTTGGCTTCCAGAAGACTTACAGCAGCATCTGAAGCCGGATTCAGACTGAGAGCTCTCTCTGTCTAGCTCAACCACCTACTTCTGGCTGCTTTATTAGACAGCTGAGTGCACTCAGGGTTGGGCTGCAAGCCTGTACTGGATGGTGAGTGGAGTGAACGTCACACTGACAACCTACCTTCACTCCTACATTCCTCATACCACCGAGCTAAGAAACCTGGGCGAGATGTATACCCCATCCAGTACGCACCCCTTCACTGTCTTACATATCCTCCCCTCTTCTCCAGACCGGAGGGCTGATTAACAACCCCAAAGAGACAGTGGATTCTGGACAAGGCATCAGCATTACCCTGTAACTTCCCAGGCCTATGCTCTACCGAAAAATTTAATTCTTGAAGCGAAAGGAACCACCTTGTCACCCTGGCATTCCTTTCCTTGTTCTGCTTCATCCATGCCAGAGGAGCATGGTCTGACTGAAATTTACATTTCCTGCCCAAGAGGTAATAACGTAGTGAGTCCAGCGCCCATTTGATTGCGAGGCACTCTCGCTCCAGAATGGCATAATTTTGTTCAGCCGGTGTCAGTTTTCGACTCAGATACATGACCGGGTGCTCCTCTCCCTTCACGACCTGCGACAAAACCGCCCCTAACCCCACATTTGAGGCATCAGTTTGAACAAGAAACTCGTCCCTGAAATTAGGGGTGACCAGAACTGGTCTTTGACATAAAGCCATTTTCAAAGACTGAAATGCTTTTTCTGCCTCTGGATTCCATTCTACCATTTTTGACTTCCCCCCCTTTGTCAGGTCAGTCAACGAGGCAGCAATGGAGGCATAATTTTGTACAAATCTGCGATAGTAACCAGTGATGCCCAGAAACTCTTTGACCTGTCGTTTTGTGAGGGGTGTAGGCCAGTTCTGAATCGCCTCTACCTTATCGATTTGTGGCTTAATCAGTCCCCTTCCAATGACGTAGCCCAGGTACTTGGCCTCTTCTAGGCCAATTGCACATTTCTCTGGGTTTATGTTCAGCCCAGCTCCGCCTATCGAGTCTAAGACGGCTTGTACCTTAGCGAGGTGGCTCTCCCAATCGGAACTGAAAATTACCACATCATCCAGTTAGGCAGCCGCATAGGCTTGATGCGGGTGCAGGATCAGGTCCATAAGCCTCTGAAAGGTAGCCGGGGCTCCATGCAACCCGAATGGCATCACAAGATACTGAAACAAGCCGTCAGGGGTTGCAAAGGCCGTTTTTTCTTTTGCCTCATCAGACAGGGGTATCTGCCAGTACCCTTTTGTCAGATCGAGGGCACACCCTAACCTCTCGATTAGCTCGTCTACCCGTGGCATCGGGTATGCGTCAAACTTTGACACATCGTTCAACTTTCTAAAATCATTACAAAACCTCCATGTTCCATTAGGTTATGGGATCAGGACAATCGGGCTACACCACTCACTTTGGGCCTCCTCAATGACCCCGAGGTCTAGCATCCGTTTGATCTCAGTGGAGACTATCTCTCTACGGGCTTCCGGAATCCTGTACGGCTTTAGCTTGACCTTAGTGCCGGGTTCGGTCTCGATACGGTGTTTCACGAGAGAAATCCGGCCGGGCAAGTCTGAAAACCTCTGCCGATTTTTCTGCAGAAACTCCCGTACTTCCTGTTTTTGGTGTACTGACAACGTTTCACCAACTATCACAGGAGGTAAAGGTGGTTTTAACCCTTTCTCTAATTCACCCGAGGCCAACAATGACTCTCTGTCCCTCTAGGGCTTGATCAGGTTTATATGATAGACCTGATAGGGCTTCCGTCTCCCTGGCTGGTGTACCTTGTAGGTGACCTCGCTCACTTTCTGTACTATCTTGTAGGGTCCATGCCACTTGGCCAAAAACGTACTTTCCACCGTGGGGATTAGGATCAGGACCCGATCACCAGGGTTGAAGGTCCTAACTTTTGCTGACCGATTATATATTTTGCTTTGAGCTTCTTGGGCTCTCTGCAGGTGATCCTTAACCAATGGCATAACCTTAGCAATTCTATCCTGCATCTGGGCATTATGCTCTATAACACTCTTGTATGGGGTTGCCTCGGTCTCCCATACTTCCTTGGCTATATCTAGCAAGACCCGCGGGTGCCGACCATATACCAACTCAAAGGGAGAAAAACCAGTAGAGGCTTGAGGCACCTCTCTGACCGAAAACATTAGGTAGGGTAACAGGTAGTCCCAGTCCCGACCATCTTTCTCCACTGCTTTGTTTTACATATGTTTTAACGTTTTATTAAAACGTTCAACCAGCCCATCTGTCTGGGGGTGATACACGGATGTTCGAATGTGCGAGATTTTAAGCAACTTACACAGCTCCTTCATCACCTTGGACATAAAAGGTGTGCCTTGGTCCGTGAGGATCTCTTTAGGGATTCCTGTCCTGGAAAACATATGAAAGAGTTCCCTTGCAATATTTTTGGATGCCATATTTCTTAAAGGGACAGCCTCGGGGTACCGGGTTGTATAATCAAGTACCACTAGTATGTATTGGTGCCCCCTGGCTGTTTTCACAATAGGACCTACCAAGTCCATCGCTACTCTTTCAAATGGTATCTCTATAACCGGAAGCGGGACTAATGGACTGCGGAAGTGGGAAACCGGAGCATTTATCTGACACGTGGGGCAGGATTTGCAATAATCCCCCACATCTCGATAAACCGCTGGCCAGTAAAACCTCTGGAGGATTCTTTCCTGGGTCTTGTCCATCCCCAGGTGCCCACCGAGCACGTGGTTATGTGACAAACTTAGCACCATACTTCTATAGGGTTTAGGTACCAGGAGCTGACTCACGACCTCTCCATTGATCTTAGTGACCCTATATAGCAGGTCATTGTTCATGGCAAAATGGGGAAATCGTTTTGGAAGTGCATTTGAGCAGCAGGGTGATTTGCTGCTGAAGAGAGAAAAAAAGAAAAAAAAAATCTCTTTAAATCTTCTGCTTCAGCGAGTGTGAGCGAGCGAGCTGAGTGTGACCGGTGCGCAAGTGCGAACGGTGGTAAGTGTGACTTGAGATTCAGTGAAGAAGTATTTGAAAAACCTTTAATCAAATACCTGTGTGAATTGGTGTGAGTGGCTGAATTGTGGATTGCTGAGTGCCTTTCTACCTGTTCTATCTTTTGGGGCTCTTTTAACCTATTTTTTCTCTCTAAAGGTTTAATCTCTTATTTTACTATCTGTGTGTTTAAAGGTTTAAAGGTTAACTATATTGCATTTAAATCTTGGTGCAGCTATATTCACAAGGGGTTAATTAAGGGTGGGGGTTCATATAAGGGTTTATAAGGGCCAGCTGGTTGGGGCTCAAGTCTTTTTGGAAGTGCATTTGAGCAGCAGGGTGATTTGCTGCTGAAGGAGAGAAAGAAAGAAAAAAAAAAAAATCTCTTTAAATCTTCTGCTTCAGCGAGTGTGAGCGAGCTGAGTGTGACCGGTGCGCAAGTGCGAACGGTGGTAAGTGTGACTTGAGATTCAGTGACTTTGGATTCAGGGAGTTTCCAAGGGAGGATTTACTGAATTGTTATTTTTTATTAATACTTTTTATTTATTTTTACTTATCTTTGCTGTCTGGTGAAATCCCCATTAGAAATGTGCTCCACTATTGCCAATGCCATCCAGTGTACATCTTGCCACATGTATACAGTCCTTGAACAGCCGGTCGAGGGTGCATACTGCTGTGCGAGATGTGAGCACGTTGTGCATTTGGAAGCCCAAATCCTGGATCTAAATGTGCAGCTGGCAACACTGAGATCCATAGACAATATGGAAAGGAGTCTTCTGCTCACTGAGCAGACACTCAATGGGATAGATGAGGGGGGGATGCTAGGGTGGAGCTGCAGGACACTGAAGTAGGAAGCTGGGTGACAGTTAGAAAGCGGGGTAGAGGGAAGAGCGCCAGGGAGGCTAGTCCTGATCTGGCACACCCCAATAAGTTTGCAAAGTTGGCAGATGAGGGGGGTGTCAGTACAGGGGTAGCACTGCTGCAGCCAGGCACGTCCTCTGAAAGCCGGGGGAGTGTCTGCTCCAGTAAGGGGGGAATTAGGAGAGCAGGGCAGGCCAGACAGGTGCTGGTAGTGGGGGACTCAATTATTTGGGGAACAGATAGGGCAATCTGTCACAAAGACAGGGATCGTCGAACAGTGTGCTGCCTACCTGGCGCTCGAGTCCGACACATCGCTGATCGGGTTGACAGATTACTGGGAGGGGCTGGTGAGGACCCAGCAGTCATGGTGCACATTGGCACAAATGACAAAGTTAGAGGTAGGTGGAAGGTCCTTAAAGACGATTTCAGGGAATTAGGCTACAAGCTTAAAGCAAGGACCTCCAACGTGGTATTTTCTGAAATACTGCCGGTACCACGTGCCACACCAGAGAGGCAACGGGAGATTAGGGAGGTTAATAAGTGGCTCAAGAATTGGTGTAGGAAGGAGGGGTTTGGGTTCCTGGAGAACTGAGCCGACTTCTCAGTTGGCTACAGGTTCTATGCTAGGGACAGGCTGCACCTCAATGGGGAGGGTGCAGCTGTGCTGGGGGAGAAAATGGCTAGAAGGTTGGAGGAGTCTTTAAACTAGGGACTAGGGTGGAGGGTATTCATTTTATAGGAGGGGAAGGCAGTGCAGATAAAGACCTGGGCACAAATAATGAAATTGGGGGTGGGGGTGGCATGGGGGGTGGGGTTAGAACAGTTAATAATTTAAGAAAGAATAGAGGTTCAGAGAGATACATAAAGTGCATGTATACTAATGCTAGAAGCCTCAACAACAAAATGGCGGAATTAGAATTAATTTTGTTGGAACATAATTATGACATGGTGGGGATATCTGAGACTTGGCTGGATGAGAGCCACGACTGGGCGGTTAATTTACAGGGCTATAGTCTGTTTAGGAATGACCGTAAAAATAAGCGAGGTGGGGGTGTGTGTTTATATGTAAAATCATCCTTAAAACCCATCCTGCGTGATATCTGTGAATCTAATGAAGATGTAGAGTCTCTGTGGGTGGAGATTAGGGGGGGGGAAAAATAATAAATTACTGATAGGGGTTTGTTATAAGTCTCCTAAAATAATGGAAGCAACAGAGAATATCCTCGTAAAGCAAATAGATGAAGCAGCGACTCAAGGAGAAGTCATTATTATGGGGGACTTCAACTACCCTGAAATACATTGAGGAACAGAAACCTGTAGTTCCAGCAAAGGTAATAAGTTTTTGGGAACTATGAGAGACAATTACCTTTCACAACTAGTTCAGGACCCAAGAAGAGGGGGGGGCACTGCTAGACCTAATATTATCCAACAGGCCAGACCACATATCAAATATAAGGGTTGAGGGTCACTTGGGTAATAGTGATCACAAAATAATAAGCTTTCATGTATCCTTTAATAAGATGTGTAGTCGAGGGGTTACAAGGACACTAAACTTTAGGAAGGCAAATTTCCAACGGATGAGAGATGATCTTGGTGCAATAATCTGGGACAATATCCTGAGACATAAAAATACACAAAGAAAATGGGAGACGTTTATTAGCATCCTGAATAGGACCTGTGCATAGTATATACCCTATGGGAATAAACATGCTAGAATTAGGAGGAAACCACTATAGCTAAATAGAGCTGTAAGGGGCGCAATAAGGGACAAAAAGAAAGCGTTTAGGGAATTAAAGCAAGTAGGTAGTGATGAGGCATTAAATAAATACAGAAGACTGAATAAATTCTGTAAAAAGCAAATCAAGACAGCAAAGATTGAGGCAGAGAGACTCATTGCCAGAGAAAGTAAAAATAATCCCAAAATATTCTTTAACTACATAAATAGCAAGAAACTAAAAAAATGATAGTGTTGGTCCCTTAAAAATAGTCTGGGTGAAATGGTGGATGAGGATGAGGAAAAAGCCAATATGCTAAATGACTTTTTTTCAACTGTATTTACACAAGAAAATCCCATGACAGATAACATGATCAGTGATAAAAAAATTTCTCCATTAAATGTCACCTGCTTAACCCAGCAGGAAGTACGGAGGCGTCTAAAAATCACTAAAATTGACAAATCCCAGGCCCGGATGGGATACACCCCTGAGTACTGCAGGAATTAAGTACAGTTATAGATAGACCATTATTTTTAATCTTTAAAGATTCCATAATAACGGGGTCTGTACCACAGGACTGGCGTATAGCAAATGTGGTGCCAATATTCAAAAAGGGGGCAAAAACTGAATCTGGAAATTATAGGCCAGTGAGCTTAACATCTACTGTGGGTAAAATCCTAGAGGGTTTTTTAAGGGATACTATATTGGAGTATCTGAGGCTGAATAACCTCATGACACAGTATCAGCATGGGTTTACGAGGGACCGTTCTTGTCAGACTAATCTGATAAGCTTTTATGAAGGGGTAAGTTCAGGACTGGACCAAGGGAATGCAGTGGACGTGGTGTTCATGGACTTCTCAAAAGCTTTTGATACAGTGCCACACAAAAGGTTGATACATAAAATGAGAACAATGGGGATAGGGGAAAATATGTGTAAGTGGGTTAAGAACTGGCTCATGGATAGAAAACAAAGGGTGGTTATTAATGGAGCACACTCGGACTGGGTCACGGTTAGCAGTGGGGTACCACAGGGGTCAGTATTGGGGCCGCTTCTCTTTAACATATTTATTAATGACCTTGTAGGAGGCATACAGAGTAGTATTTCAATATTTGCAGATGACACTAAACTCTGCAGGGTAATAAATACAGAGGAGGATAATTTTATATTACAGGAGGATTTATGTAAACTAGAATCTTGGGCTGATAAATGGCAAATGAGCTTTAATGGGGATAAATGTAATGTCATGCACTTGGGTAGAACAAATAAGATGTATAATTATGTGCTTAATTGTAAAACACTGGGCAAAACTGTCACTGAAAAAGACCTGGGTGTATGGGTGGACGACAAAATCACATTTAGTGGCCAATGTCAGGCAGCTGCTGCCAAGGCAAATAAAATAATGGGATGCATTAAAAGAGGCATAGATGCTCATGAGGAGAACATAATTTTACCTCTATACAAGTCACTGGTGCGACCACACTTAGAATACTGTGTGCAGTTCTGGTCTCCGGTGTATAAGAAAGACATAGCTGAACTGGAGCGGGTGCAGAGAAGAGCGACCAAGGTTATTAGAGAACTGGGGGGTCTGCAATACCAAGACAGGTTATTACACTTGGGGTTATTTAGTTTGGAAAAACGAAGGCTTAGGGGTGATCTTATTACAATGTATAAATATATGAGGGGACAGTACAAAGACCTTTCTAATGATCTTTTTACTCTTAGACCTGTGACGGGGACAAGGGGGCATCCTCTACGTCTGGAGGAAAGAAGGTTTAGCCATAATCACAGACGCAGATTCTTTACTGTAAGAGCAGTGAGACTATGGAACTCTCTGCCGTCTAATGTTGTAATGAGTGATTCCTTACTAAAATTTAAGAAGGGACTGGATGCCTTTCTTGAAAAGTATAATATTACAGGCTATATTCACTAGTTTCCTAGATACTGCGTTGATCCAGGGAGCTAGTCTGATTGCCGTATGTGGAACCGGGAAGGAATTTTTTTTCCCCAATGTGAAGCTTACTGTTTGCCACTTGGCTTTTTTTTTGCCTTCCTCTGGATCAACATGTTAGGGCAGGTTAGGATATGATATGGGTTGAACTAGATGGACTTAAAGTCTTCCTTCAACCTTAATAACTATGTTAACAACTATGTTACTATGTTTATCAGATTGTGGGATCTCATTCTGAACAGTTATATTTTCCCTGGCATTTTTAAGAGTGGGGTCTCGCAACTGCTCACTCCCGAAATTGTCACGGGACACAGGTAGGTCAGGGACATTCTGTTCCAGAGAACCATTATCCTCCTACCCAACATCACCTGAAATGGAAATTCATCATTATCATTATCATCACTTAAATTCAACAACACAATAGCATTGTGTTCCGCCCCTATGGACCGCGCAACCTCAGTAGGAGCTTCATCACACTGTCCGGTAGAACCGTTTTTTCCCCAAAGACCCCAAAACAGGGGAAAGTCACGACCCAATATGACTGGGTGCATCAGGTTCTTCACTACCCCCACTTCATACGAGATCACCCCAAGTTTGGTGACGAAGTCCACGGAAGTCACCTGGTAGACTTTGGTATCTCCATGGATGCACACCACGCTCAGGTGTTTATCGGGGATGAAGTCCCTATCAGCCAGGCTGGCATGTACCAGAGTCACTCGACTCCCTGAGTCTAGGAGGGCTGGTACGGGGCAGCCATTTATAACTACCTGGGACACCTGTGGGCCATTCTCCTCGGTTGGGGTGGCCACGCACACGGGTTCCGCGAGGAGAGAAGAGAGTCCTTCCAGCATCACAGTCCATAGGTTCCCCCACTAGTGAACAGTTGGCTGAAATATGACCCCTTTCACGGCATCTCCAACACTGTCTCAGGTCTGGTGGTTCAAACGGGGAGACCTTTCTAGGCCTGGGGACTCCCGACAGGGAAGCATCGGCCCTTGCCTCACACATGTCCCCTCGGGCCTGAACCCGTCTATCAGCAGCCCCCCTGGCCCCAACAGCTGGAACTCTCTTACCGGGAGATGTCGGAGGCCGGGTACTCCGAAATGACGACCGCTCGGACGGCTGGTTGGGAGGTAGTCTTTGATGGCGGAGTACCTCTCTATCAGGCTGACCAGATGATTGGCGTCTTTGGGGTCTCCCTGTCTGACCCAGTGCTGCACCTCAGGAGGAAGGGCCCAGATGTACCGGTCCATCACTACCTTTTCGACGATTTGGGCAGGGTTGCTGACGTCAGGCTCCAGCCACTTCTTTACAAAGTAAATTAGATCATACATTTGTGAGCGAGCAGGCTTGTCCCCACTGTATCTCCAGTTATGGACTCTCCTGGCACGGACTGCAACCGTAACACCCAGGCGGGCAAGAATTGTCACGCTGTCTCTGCGTACCAGAGGTTAGGGGCCTTAGCTGACCCTAAGCTGGGGCCCTGACTAATCCCTCTACCTGGAGGTACTGTTAAAGGTACAGAGGTCCAGGCCGCCAGCGTAATCCCTACCTCCTGAGGATCCCTGAACCTCAGTGATATAGTCCTGAGAAGGACCCCGATCACAACAACAGGGAACAGGATAATATAAGCCCAGACACAGTACTAGACGAATGAGACAGTACAAGGGAAAAATCAACAACCACCTTGCATACAAAACTACACCATAGCAACAGAGGGAACACCAACGGGTAAGGAGATAAATGATAAAGCGAGGAAGGGAAAAAAACACACACAAAGTACACTTCACTCCAAAGTCCAAAATACCACAAGCCGCTCTGTTTGTCTGCCAGGAATGCTTTCACCGACAACTTCCCTAACACACTTGCAGATATTTAAAGGAGTCCCAATATTGCAGCATTGACTGCAGCTGGGTGAGGCTGGGCCTAATCTAGCCCAGAGAGAGAGAATTAACTCCCTCACTGCCGAAAAACACAAAGCACCAACAACTCAGCTGCGAGAAGTCAGGCTGTGTAATCGCGACGATCTTCGTGGCGACACACCCGTGACAAGAATCTCCGCTTTCAGCTTGGCATAGTCTCTGCTGTCCTGCTCGCTAAGGCCAAAATAGGCCTTTTGAGGTTCCCCAGTCAGATAGGGTGCGACCACCATGGCCCATTCAGATGGTGGCAGATTCTCCTTCTCTGCCAGTCTTTCAAATATAGCGAGATATGCCTCCACATCATCATGAGGCGTCATCTTCTGCAGGGTCTGTTTTACCGCCTTCTTTACCGCGGACAACGCAGGTGACCTTGCGTCATCACTCTGGGACGAGGTGCTGAGAGCCTGGCGTAGTGCTGCAACCTGCTCCATTAATAATCGGTTAGTTTCCTGCTGTTGCACACTAGCTTGCGTCATATGTCTAAGCAGCTCCTCCATGCTGTCAGACTTGTCTGTCCCGGCAATGGCAGCCTTTACCCAGGACATGCACACTCCAAAGTCTTTACCACAGTAAGTTCAGCTTTTAATGTGCAGACACTATTAGGGCTACTGTCTCTTTAAGGCTGCTTTGACAGACTATTTTTCTTTTTCCTTTGCTGCTGTTATAGCCACTGTGCTGCCCGCATTCGAGCACCAATTGTAGACAGTTCAGGGGGTTTAGCTCCGGGATCGCCGTCTCGGGTAGACGGAGTGGCATAGAAAAGTTCAAGCGCAGACAGCAGTAATGGTATAAACTGGCCGCAACCAGTTTTATTGAAAGTCCACAGCAATAAACATAAATCAAACCATAAAATAAAATCCTAAGCCTGGCAGGCTGCTAGCTAGACACAGTTAGTTCCCTCACTACCGTGGTCTAGGCTCTAGCAGCCTGGCCAAAACAACACATATTATGTAGTTACCAGCGCTTGGCTTCCAGGAGACTTCCAGCAGCGTCTGAAGCCAGATTCAGACTGAGAGCTCTTTCTGTCAAGCTCAACCACCTACTTCTGGCTGCTTGATTAGACAGCTGAGTGCACTCAGGGTTGGGCTGCAAGCCTGTACTGGATGGTGAGTGGAGTGAACGTCGCACTGACAACCTACCTTCACTCCTACATTCCTCATACCACCCAGCTAAGAAACCTGGGCGAGATGTACACCCCGTCCAGTACGCACCTCTTCACTGTCTCAGTCTATATTAATAATTTAGATAAGTCAAATGTAGCGATAAACTGCCGTTGAGTGTAATTGATATTCAAAATGTATTCTGCAAGACAATATGATAATGACAATCCCACGTTTTGTATATTTTGTTATGCTTACATTTAAAATAGATATTTATATAGTCATGGCACCCTTGAAATTTTTTCAGAAAATTAAGTATTTCTGCAAAAAAATTTATGCAGTTAAACATGTTTTGTTACAATCTTGTTTCTTTCCTTTGTGTGTATTGGAAAAGCACCAAAAAAACAGCAAAAAGTCAAATTGGACAGAATTTCACACAAAATACCAAAAATGAGCAAACATTGTTGGCACCTTTCCAAAATTGTGGGTAAATAACTTTGCTTCAAGCATGTGATGCTTATTCAAACTTACCTGTTGCGAGTAAAGGTACTGTCACACTATGTGAGATCGCTAGCGAGATCGCTTAAGCGTCAGCGATTTTATGATGCAGCAGCGACCTCGTTAGCGACGTCGCTGTGTGTGACATGTAGCGGAGATGTGGCCCCCGCTGCAATGTCGCTGATTGTTGTCACGACGTATAACAGATATATTCAAAGATAGCAACCTATATCTAATGTGACATCATTCTAAATTTCATATAATAGAGAAAATCAACATGTATACATAGTATCTGCCAGCAATGTCTTACCTGACATAATATCCTATGTATTGTGGGTCAATACTGTGTACGTGTCACGCTGTCTCTGGATAGAGGTGGACCGGGGTCTATGCTGACCCTGAACTGGGGTCCTGACTAGTCCCTCTACCTGGAGGTACTGTTAATGGTACAGAGGTCCAGGCCGCCAGCGTAACCCTGTCTCCTGTAGATCCCTGACCACTGTAATCTAGTCCTGAGAAGGACCCTGATTACCACCACAGGGAATGGGCAGGTCACAGCTTACACACAGTCTAAGACAAACGAGACAGACAAGGGGTAAAGGAAACACAGCCTTGCATACAACACTTCCACTACAGAGGAACACAAAAGGTTAAGGAGATAAACAATAAGCGAGGAGAGGAAAAACCACAACAGGCACTCTTAGCTTAAGTCTTCTCAGAAACGATCCGCTCTGCTGGTCTGAATGAATGCTTTCACCGGCAACTTCCCCAGCAGACCAGCAGGTATATGAAGGAAGCTAATTAACAAAACATCAATCGCAGCTGGGCGAGGCTGGTCAGCCCAGCACCGAGAGAGAAAGAATTAACTCCCTCAGTGCCGAAAAACACCCAGCACCAGAAACTCAGCTGTGCGAAGTCAGGGTGTGCAATCGCGACGATCTCCGCCGCGACACACCCGTGACAATTGTTCATGAATGTTCTGAGCCGTTTTTTGGTCGTTGGTGTCCCGCTGGTTAGCCTGAATCGCTGAGTGAGACACCCTTTATGAATGACTTTACTAGCGTCACAGGCGGGACTAGGTTTTCCCAACGACCGCAGAGGTCGTTATACAGATCACTGATCTCTGATGAGATCTTTGTGTTTGGAAGCTAACTAGCGACCATATAGCGATCACACCAACGATCTCGCCAGGTCGTGTCGTTGTCGTGATCGCTCGTCCGATCGCTAAGTGTGACAGTGCCTTAACACTTGTGAACAATATAAAAATGACACCTGAAACCAGATAAAAAGGGGAGAAGTTAATTAAATCTTTGCATTTTGTGTCTGTGTGTGCCACACTAAGCATGGAGAAAAGAAAAAGGAGAAGAGAGCTTTCTAAGGACTTGAGAACCAGAATTGTTGAACAATATCAACAATCCAGGGGCGTATCTAGGGGGGGGCAGGCGGGGTATGTGCCCCGGGCGCAGCCAGCAGGGGGGCGCGGTCGGGCCGCCTAATGCGGCGGTCCGCAGTGTCTCCCCAGCGGCTGCGTTCTGCCGCCCTCGGCTTGAGAGTCGGCGGCTCCCTGTGCAGGCTGTCAAGCTGACAGCCGGCGCAGAGAAGCTGCTGCGTGCCGGCTCCCAGGGATCAATTGCACTGGCGTCTATATAGACGCCAGTACAATTGAGGCTCTGACTGCCGGGTCAGAGCGACGTCTGCAGCGTGATCAGGTCATGTGATCACGCTGCTGACGTCACTCGTCGGCGCCCAGAAGGGTGAAGACTGGTGGTGAGTGTGCTCCACTATGGAGCTGAAGATACCACCGAAGATAAATGGGGGACATACTGTGTGTGTGTATGGGGGGGTGAATTTAGATTTGGGATGGGGGGTTACTTTATGTGTGGGGGGATTTGGAGATGTTGTGGGGGGTTATTTTATGTGGGGGGATTTGGAGTGGGGATGGGGGGTTCTTTTATGTGTGGGGGATTTGGAGTGGGGATGGGGGGCTATTTTATGTGGGGGGATTTGGAGTGGGGATGGGGCTATTTTATGTGGGGGGATTTGGAGTGGGGATGGGGGGTTCTTTTATGTGTGGAGTGATTTGGAGTGGGGATGGGGGGCTATTTTATGAGTGGGGGATTTGGAGTGGGGATGGGGGGTTCTTTTATGAGTGGGGGGATTTAGAGTGGGGATGGGGGCTATTTTATGTGGGGGGATTTGGAGTGGTGATGGGGGTTCTTTTATGAGTGGGGAGATTTGGAGTGGGGATGGGGGGTTCTTTTATGTGGGGGGGATTTGGAGTGGGGATGGGGGGTTATTTTATGTGTGGGGGGATTTGGAGTGAGATGGGGGGCTATTTTATGTGGGGGAGATTTGGAGTGGGGATGGGGGGTTCTTTTATGAGTGGGGGGATTTGGAGTGGGGATGGAGGGTTCTTTTATGAGTGGGGGGATTTGGAGTGGGATGGGGGGTTCTTTTATGAGTGGGGGGATTTGGAGTGTGGATGGGGGTTCTTTTATGAGTGGGGGGATTTGGAGTGGGGATGGGGGGTTATTTTATGTGTGGGGGGACTTGGAGTGGGGATGGGGGCTATTTTATGTGGGGGATTTGGAGTGGGGATGGGGGGTTCTTTTATGAGTGGGGGGATTTGGAGTGGGGATGGGGGGTTATTTTATGTGTTGGAGGACTTGGAGTGGGGATGGGGGCTATTTTATGTGGGGGGATTTGGAGTGGAGATGGGGGTTATTTTATGTGGGGATGGGGGCTCTTTTATGTGTGGGGGATTTGGAGTGGGGATGGGGGGTACTTAATATGTGTGGGGGGTACTTAATGTGTGTGGGGGGATTTGGAGTGGGGATAGGGGTACTTAATGTGTGTGGGGGATTTGTAGTGGGGATGGGGGGATATAATGTGTGTGGGGGGATTTGGAGTGGGGATGGGGCATTTAATATGTGTGGGGGGATTTGAGGGTACTGAAGAGTATGCATGTATGAGGAAACAGTATGGGAGATGGGTGCAGACAGTATGGGGAGCGAATGGGTGAATGTATGTGGACACAGTATGGGGAGTGAAGGTGATGGGATGTGTGCAAACAGAGTATGGGGAGTCGGGTATGTATGAGCAGACAGTGCAGAGAGTGAAGGGGTAATTATATGAGGAGACAGTATGCTGAACAGGGGGGATGTGAGAGGAGACAGTGTGAGGAGGGAGGGGAATAGTGTGAGGCGACAGTATATTGCAGATATTTTTATTTAGGGGCATTATAATGACTCTTCTGTCTTTAAGGGCATCATGCAGAGAGTTGGTGCAGAAGAGCAGAGAAGATGGAGGTCTGCAGAGACAGCTGTGGATGAGAAAACTCATCATAGGATCTGGACAAGATGAAGAAAAGGAGAACGACTCCAGAGACGACGTTCTCTATAAGGTACCTGGATGTAAATATTATTTGTGAAATTGACTAATTCTCATGTCTTTATTTGTTAGAAGCATTAAAGGGGTTGTCCAGGTCTGTGCTGAGTCTGCAGTCACATAGAATGACTGCAGACTCAGCACAAACCTGGACAACCCCTTTAATGCTCCTAACAAATAAAAACATGAGAATTAGTCAATTTCAGAATTCTCACAGTGCGCATTGTACACTCTTAGGATTCTCTCATGCCGGTAATTTACATACATGCGGTTGCATGGTAACTAGACATGTGTGGCCTCACTCAATGAAAATGAACTGAGCGAGGCCGGGCACGTCTAGTCGGAATGTGGCCAGAAGTATATAAATCACATGCTTGTGCTGACATGACTGTGTACTCTTGCCACTGGTAAGGGAGAATCCTAAAAGTGTGCAGTGCATTCGTTGTGAGGATTCAGAAGCTGCAATGTCAGGATTCAGCTCTGCAGGTTCCAGTAGTCGTCACATGGACACTTCACTCATATGCGATTTTTATACTTATGGTCCTGTGTCAACGAGCTTCTCTTCCTGCTTCTCTCAGATTTTTCACTGAACATTGAGAGCATTAGGGAGAGCAGCTCGTCGGTACATGACTAAGTGTGCAAATCGCATGTGTGCGGGGGGGGGGCGCCGAACCGAATTATTGCCCCGGGTGCCAGAAAGCCTAGATACACCTCTGCAACAATCTCAAGGTTGCAAGTCCATCACCAGAGATCTTGATGTTCCTTTGTCGACAGTGTGCAACATAATCAAGAAGTTTACAACCCATGGCAGAAAAAAATTGATGAAAAGGTGCAACGCAGGATAATCCAGATGGTGGATAAGAAGCCACAATCAAGTTCCTAAGATATTCAAGCTGTCCTGCAGGCTCAAGATGCATCAGCATGAACTATCCATCCACATTTGAATTAAATGAAATGCTATGGAAGGAGACCCAGGACGACCCCACTGCTGACACAGGGACATAAAAGCTGGACAGCAGTTTGCCAAAATGTAAGCCAAAATCCTTCTGGGAAAGTGTATTGTGGACAGATTAAACCAAGATAGACCAAGATAGAGCTTTTTGGTTAAAGCACAACATTATACTGTTTACTGAAAATGGAATGAGGCCTACAAAGAAAAAAACACAGTACCTACAGTCAAATATGGTGGAAGTTCAAAGATGTTGAAAGATGTTTTGGTTTTTTTTGCTGCCTCTGGCACTGGGTGCTTTGACTGTGTTCAAGGCATCATTAAATCTGAAGATTACCAAAGGATTTTAGGTTGCGACGTAGTGCCCAGTGTGTCTCCCAGCAGGACAACGACTCCAAACATACTTCAAGAATCACCCAGAAATCGATGGAAACAAAGCGCTGAAAAGTTCTGAAGTGGCCAACAAAGACTCTAGATCTAAATACCATTGAACTCCTGTGGAGATATCTTAAAATTGCTGTTGGGAGAATGCACCTTCAAATTTGAAAGATCTGGAACAGTTTGCAAAAGAAGAGTGGTCAAAAATTCCAGTTGAGAGGTGTAAAAAGCTTGTTGATGGTTATAGGAAACAATTGATTGCAGTTATTTACTCCAAATATTAAGTTGATTGTGCCAACAATATTGTCCGTCCCATTTTTAGGGTTTTCAATGAAATTATTTCAAATTTGCCATTTTTTTTATATATATACATATATATATGTATATATATATATAATTATATATATATACAGTATATATATACAGTACAGACCAAAAGTTTGGACACACCTTCTCATTTAAAGATTTTTCTGTATTTTCATGACTATGAAAATTGTACATTCACACTGAAGGCATCAACACTATGAATTAACACATGTGGAATTATATACTTACCAAAAAAGTGTGTAACAACTGAAATTATGTCTTATATTCTAGATTCTTCAAAGTAGCCACCTTTTGCTTTGATGACTGCTTTGCACACTCTTGGCATTCTCTTGATGAGCTTCAGAAGGTAGTCACCGGAAATGGTTTTCACTTCACAGGTGTGCCCTGTCAGGTTTAATAAGTGGGATTTCTGGCCTTATAAATGGGGTTGGGACCATCAGTTGTGTTGTGCAGAAGTCTGGTGGATATACAGCTGATAGTCCTACTGAATAGACTGTTAGAATTTGTATTATGGCAAGAAAAAAGCAGCTAAGTAAAGAAAAACGAGTGGCCATCATTACTTTAAGAAATGAAGGTCAGTCAGTCCGAAAAATTGGGAAAACTTTGAAAGTGTCCCCAAGTGCAGTTGCAAAAACCATCAAGCGCTACAAAGAAACTGGCTCACATGAGGACCACCCCAGGAAAGGAAGACCTAGAGTCACCTCTGCTTCTGAGGATAAGTTTGTCCGAGTCACCAGCCTCAGAAATCGCAGTTAAACAGCAGCTCAGATTAGAGACCAGGTCAATGCCACACAGAGTTCTAGCACCAGACACATCTCTACAACTGTTAAGAGGAGACTTTGTGCAGCAGGCCTTCATGGTAAAATAGCTGGTAGAAAACCACTGCTAAGGGCAGGCAACAAGCAGAAGAGACTTGTTTGGGCTAAAGAACACAAGGAATGGACATTAGACCAGTGGAAATCTGTGCTTTGGTCTGATGAGTCCAAATTTGAGATCTTTGGTTCCAACCACTGAGTGTCACTATTCACATTTGGATCTGTGGCAGATCTCTCTCTGCATGTTGAAACCTTTTTCCTGTCTGGCCAGCGGGGGTTAATCTCAGTCTTTGCCCCCGGTGGCCGCTGGTGTAATTGCATTGCTTGACTTGTCAGGAGAAGGTTGAGTCCACTCCCACGATCCTTTAAAAGGCCACATTAGGCCTCAGCTGGTGTTGGTAATATTGCTTCCTCTGGAAACCAACCTAGCTGGAGTCAGGAGCTGCTGAGAGCAGTTGTACTTCAGTTGCTTCCCTCATCTGGTGCCTTATTACTCTGCTGTGCGGAGCATTACAGCAGAGGAAGCTAAGTGTTTATTGTTTAGTTGATTTAACCCTTAGGTGTCTGTCTTTCCTTTGGTTGTTTTGTGTTATTCACATTATTCCCTGTCTCACCTCCTGGGGAGGGGGTTGGTGGGTTTAGCTCAGGGCTAAACAGGAGACAGGGACAGGTCGGTGACTTGGGCCTCGATACCTTTAAGCGTACCCCCAAGTTAAGGAAAGACAGGTCCTCCCTTTCCTCATTCCCTGTATTCCTTCAACTGCCCCGTGACACCGTGTTTTTGTGCGACGCAGAAAAGGTGAACGGATGGACTCTACATGCCTGGTTCCCACCGTGAAGCATGGAGGAGCAGGTGTGATTATGTGGGGGTGCTTTGCTGGTGACACTGTTGGAGATTTATTCAAAATTGAAGGCATACTGAACCAGCATGGCTACCACAGCATCTTGCAGCGGCATGCTATTCCATCCGGTTTGCGTTTAGTTGGACCATCATTTATTTTTCAACAGGACAATGACCCCAAACACACCTCCAGGCCATGTAAAGGCTATTTGACCAAGAAGGAGAGTGATGGGGTGCTACGCCAGATGACCTGGCCTCCAAAGTCACCAGACCTGAACCCAATCAAGATAGTTTGGGGTGAGCTGGACCGCAGAGTGAAGGCAAAAGGGCTAACAATTGCTAAGCATCTCTGGGAACTCCTTCAAGATTGTTGGAAGACCATTTCTGGTGATTACCTCTTGAAGCTCATCAAGAGAATGCCAAGAGTGTGCAAAGCAGTCATCAAAGCAAAAGGTGGCTACTTTGAAGAACCTAGAATAGAAGACATAATTTCAGCTGTTACACACTTTTTTGTTAAGTATATAATTCCACGTGTGTTAATTCATAGTGTTGATGCCTTCAGTGTGAATGTGCAATTTTCATAGTCATGAAAATACAGAAAAATCTTTAAATGAGAATGTGTGTCCAAACTTTTGGTCTGTACTGTATATAAGGTGTTTTGAAAGCCATAACTTTTCCTGTAAAAGAGTTGTGCTTGAGTTTATTCACGGGACAAGCTATAGTTTTTATAATGGCTGCTTTTCAGTACATATCGTATTTTTCGGACCATAAGACGTACTTTTTTCCCCAAAAATTTTGGGGAAAAATGGGGGTGCGTCTTATGGTCGCAACATACCTAAAATTCCGGTGGCGGTCCCAATGCAGCCTCCCTGTGGTGCGGTGGTGGTGTCAGGGCAGCAGCGGGGCTCTGTGCTGCTTGGGGGGCTCCGCCGGCATTTTGCTGCTAGCCCGAAAGCCCCCCGCAGCTCCGCTGCTGCGATGCCGTGCAGTTCTGAAAGCTGGCCTCCGGAAAGATTGCAGGCTGCATGCTGAAATTCAAATCTCAGCAACGAGATCTTGTCCTGAGATCTCGGGAGACGAGATCTCGGGAAGATGGCCACCACCGGAGGCCCCTGGCGGCCATCTTTCAGGAGGCCACCGCATCGCAGCTGCGGGGGGCTTTCCAGCTAGGACGAAATGCCGGCAGAGCCTCCCACGCAGCACAGAGCCCCGCTGCTGCCCCGACACCACCACCGCACCACAGGGAGGCTGCATTGGGACCGCCGCCAGATTTGTGAGTATATTGCCACCCCACAGAGCACAGCCACCCCACAGAACACAGCCACCACACAGTGCACAGCCACCCCACAGAGCACAGCCACCCCACAGAACACAGCCACCCCACAGTGCACAATCACCCCACAGAACACAGCCACCCCACAGAGCACCACCACAGCACCAGCCTTGACCACCAAATGACCCCAGTGACCACTCCTCTACCTGTGCTGATCCCTTCGCTGGTAAGCTGAATTCGGACTGTAAGACGGACCCCCATTTGACACAATATTTTTTTCCCTATTTTCCTTCTGAAAATTTGGGGTGCGTCTTATGGTCCGGTGCGTCTTATAGTCCGAAAAATACAGTATGTCTCTTTCATCCCTTTTTATTAAATTCTTTGAGTCGGGATGAACCGAAAAAAGCAGCAATTCTGGAATGTTTTTAATTAGTTTTTTCCCTTATTCACTAAACTAGAAATACAATGGTATCGTTTTATAGTGCGAGTTGATTTAATGATTCAATCGTGATATTCAATTCACATTGATTTTTTAAGGTTTCCTTAAAAGAAAGTCACTTTTTAAAGATGTATATAATTTTTCATTGTCCTTTTAAAGATTAGCAGATATGACAAATCAAATTTGTCAAATCACGCAATTTTTTACAGGAAATTTAATCTATAGCAACACTATTCTTCACACATTGAATCTCCCTTATTATTCTCTGGCTTCTCTCCAGACCATAGAGCACGTAAAATAAATAAAAAAAATCTTACCTCACCCCTCAACTGTCCAGTCCTCAGCACCACCTCTTCTTTCCTGTTTCTAGACACATCTTGCAGCCTGTTTACTCATGATGTCACTGATATGCAATGTGCAGTGTCCTTTGATGCTTAGTTGCCTCCAGGAGAACTGGAGCTAAGATGACAGAAAAAAAAGAGGCCCTGGGGATGGGATGGTGGACAGGGAGCAACGCTGAACACCAACCAGTTCTCTTCTTTCCATTGTTGCATCTTCGACTTTTTTCACTCTGGGCTGGGACTTAAGGTCATGACCAGGCTTTGGAGGTCACTGCATGTCATACATCTGTGACATCGTGACATGACTATTTAAGACTGGGTACCGGCGGGAAGTCCCAGACTATAACAAACAGGACGAAAAATACAGCTAGTGATGGGGGAAAAGAAGAGGCGGCTCTATGGGCTGGAAGATAGGCAGCAAGCAGCGGAGGGGCTAGACAGGAAAGCAGTAATGGGATTATACTGTTTTGTTTTGTAAACTTTCTCCAGCCCTCTACATTTCAGAAATTGGGTTTAAGTCTCTTTCACACGTCCGTGTCTTCGGTACGTGTGATGACAGTTTTCACACGTACCGGAGACACGTACACACTTATATACTTATATACGTACACACGTAGACCCATTTAAATGAATGGGCCTATGCATATGTCAGTGTGTTTCCACGGACCATGTGTCCGTCAGCAAAACACGCTGACATGTCCGTTTTTTGGCGTCATCACTGATGGCAAAACATCCCGCACACGTGCACACTGAGAACACAAATTGATGTCCTCCGTGTGCACGGACGACTGCCGGGGAAGAAGCGGCTACTGTAAGCCGCTGTTCCCCTGCCTGTGGTGCTGAAGCTGGCTGTCATTATTCTCTCCTGCTCTGCCGGCAGCAGCGCGAGCAGGAGACAATGAATGAAAAACCCGACATGGGGTTCCCCTTATTTTTTTAATCAACCCGGCAAAACTAACAGGTGCAGACTGCTATTCTCAGGCTGGTAAGGGGCCATGAATATGGGCCCCCCAGCATAAAAACAGCAGCCCGCAGCTGCCCAGAAAGGGCGCATTTATTAGATGCGCCTATTCTGGAGCTTTGTCAGGTTCTTCCCACTTGCCCTGTAGCAGTGGCAAGTGGGGTTAATAAGAGGTTAATGTCACCTTTCTATTGTAAGGTGACATTAAGCCTGGCTTAGTAATGAAGAGTTGTCAATAAGACACCTATTCATTACTAATCCTATAGTAAGTAAAGGGTTAAATAAGCACACACACAGTAAGAATACAGTCTTTTAATGAAATAATACAACACACAGGTTTGACATCTTTATTAAACTGCTATTTCCAGCGAAGACCTCGTTCTCCTGGAAAAAAAAATAAAAAAAAATTAAACCAACAATATACCCATACCTCTTCGGCGTACAGTCAGTCCCACGGCGCAATCATTCTCAGGGGTTAATCAGTTTACAGCCAGAGCGGTGTTAATGCTACTGCCCCAGCTGTAAACTACTGGGGAATGAATGGGAAGCAGCACGCACAGGCTCAGTGACAAGCGGTGACGTCACTGAGTCTGTGCTTGCTGACAGCTGAACTCCTATGACCTCAGCACCGGCAGAGCAGGAGAGAATAATGACAGCTGGCTTCAGCACCACAGGCAGGGGAACAGCGCTTTACTGTAGCGCTACATCCCCTTCGGCCGTTCGTGTGGTACTGATGCAGCACACGTGTGCCACACGTAGTGCACACAGACACGGATATCTCCGGTACCATTTTTTCCGGTACCAGAAATATACGGACATGTGGAAGAATCCTTAAATCAATCCTTGCAAAGCAAATTTACAAAAATCAATAGTCTCAAAAATTTGGACTTTTGTATATGCGAGTAGAATTCAATTCCACTTAAATAAACTTACTCATCTCTGCCATATTCTGAAATATATAACATTTTAATTTTTCAATTTACAGACCCCTGTTTAAGGGTTTGTTTTTTGGCATAGCAAGCTGTAGTTTTTTACTCGTGCTATTTTTGGATATACATTACTCTTTCATCACTTTTTATTTCAGGTTTTTTTGCGATAAACAAAAGCCGCAATTCTGGCATTGTTTTCTTTTCTTTTTTTAACACTTTAAAATATTTTTTATAATATTTATTAGTCCCTCAATGGTACTTAAGCATCCAATACTTAGATTGCATAAATTGTGCAGTGTATTACTTCATCCTCTCAGTGTTATGCTGACAATAAGCCTATTAGGTGTCGCTTTAGGCATTATGTAATAGACATTGGTATATGGCAGGTACGGAGGCCATAGCAAGACATTGTTATTCCGCAATCAAACTGTATGGGGGGCAGTGAGCTGACAGAGGAAGTTCTCTCCCTTTGCCAAAGGTCTGATGTGCAGCTGTCACTATTAACAGTGGCATCTGAGAGGATAAACTCTCGACATTGGTGAGGACATTCATTCTAGCAGTTGATGCTGTGTGCATTAGTTTGGCACCTGTAGTTGATCACACAGGTACAGAAGAAGTACGTGTGCATCACCACAATACATGTACTTTACCCATCGTGGAGTGTTAATTTACCAACACTTGTGACAGGTATATATATATAGATATACTGTATATATATTATATATACAGTAAAGAGCAAGAGCAAATGACTAAAAATATTTTGAACTTTTGACTGTCAGGCTCCGCAGCTCTCCATCCACTACTGCTTTGATTGTGAGGCTACCTTCATTTTAAAGACAATCATCTTGGCTATTTTATACACAAGTTTCACTTGCAACTTTTTAGCATGTGATTAATTATGCAGATTCTTGTCACGTCACTGCATTATTATTGTCATAAATGAAGTTTCAGTAATACCATTGGTGTGAATCAATTGACAGGGACTTGTGTTAGGCGTCCAGATTCTCCCTCTTCCCAGAGTAGATCCCAAGCCTTATCTCCTGCTGCGGTCTCCCATTCTTCTACGACCGCAGTGGAGCCTACACATCAAAGACGTCGGTCTCGGCATCTTGCTCAGACTAATGCTGTGCACTTTCTTACCGCTGGTTCTCCAGCTACTGCCATAGGAACTAGCAATAAGCAGCGACGAACAGGCCTTCCAGAGGCTAAGAATCTCCCTACTGAGCATGCTCATGAGGTGGCAACCTCTCATTGGTGGTCGGTCATCAGCTGCTCAGGTCCTGTCCCGGCTACTTATTGGCCGGCAAGCAAGGTCCTGTCTGACTGGACTTAGAAACAGTCTATAAAAGGATCTTTGGGGTGCCTGTTGGCGCACTAAGTTGACTTGTATTTGATGTGTGTTAGTAGATGGGACAGTTACCACCCTGTATGCACTTGTGCTGCTACTGGCACTGCGAGTGTGTTTCTGGTCAGGCAGTGTAGGATGGGAATTCCCGCTTGGCTTGGTAACTCCTTCCCGTTCAGTGTGCAGTTAGCACAGCAGTCGCAGAACAAGCTCAACCACCAGCATAGTGGGGGGTGCGTTGTAGGGACCCCAACTAGCATCATTACTACTGTGCCCCTGTGACGTCTAACAGGGCACAGCTTAGAGGGCTTTCTGTTTTTACTGCTCTGTGAAGTAACAGAGTCAGGTATCTTGCACTCTGTTCACACTGAGTGACATTTAACTCGGTGTGTTTATGGTGCTTGCTCGCAGCTTCGCTCCGCCATTGTCTACTCTCTGCGGTTTCACCTTCTCCACACGGTGGATCCTGGGTTGCGATCGCACCTTATCATAATTTATATTTGGTGCGATCCGCACACCCTAACATCTTGTCCATCTGCCAAGTCAATAATCTGTGGCCGCTGGATGGGAGCCTTGAGAACTGCCTCTTATATAATGGCATCTAAGGCTCTTCTATAGATTAGCAGGCCTGGCACAACATCATATGTGCATTATGGCGCATCAATGATAAGACTAATAATCAACTAAGAAGAGTCGCAAATGATGACAGGTAAGAGACGTTTCTCAGGGTTCTCATCTAGCGACCACAAGAGTTCTGTTTTGTCTTAGAGCTGTTAAGGGGTTGTCCAGGCTTATGACTGACTGAGGCTCAGAACCTAAAGCAGTGATTAGAAGATGAGCTACAGTTTACTTCAATGGCCGCTACATAGTAAATTGAATTTTGCTTTTTTGGATCCATTAACAACTTACATACAGACACAACCTGCGCTAACAGTTGGTTGCTGAGATTGCAAGGGGTCCCACTGAATTGTTATTGATGACTGTGAGGGAGCTCACAGGTGAAGGGGGGGTGTTGATTTTGCTCACCTTGGGGGAGGGGAGAGAAGGACCTAGCAGGGGTGGGCTCTCTGGCGCCATCACTTGCCCCAGGTCAGTCAGGGAACTGCACCGAGGGCAAATAGTCACCGGAAAGGCTTCCCTTATTGGTACAAGTTAGTGAAGCGCTCCCAGTGAGGGGGGATATATATCACCAGTCCAGGCTGGGGATATATATATACCTCCCGGCCATCACTGCCAGAGTTCCTCACTAAAACAATATGGTATTATGCCACCAATTCCTCATTTGAAATAAGCCCCGTCCGACAACAGGATTATATCGGGTCAGGAACCAACCCGGTAGCGTATCATATAACCAAACCGAGCATGCGGACGTGGGGATTCGTGGATCAAGATAAAAGAGCAGCCCAAGATTAATGTTATATTTAATCGCCTAAAAGGCGCACTAGAAATATACAAGCATATATTTACAGAACAATATACAGGTATCCAGTCAGGAGTGTAGTACAAGGGATAGGGTATAGATAGGTTGCAATTACAGTGTTATGTAGCATGTGACCACAGAGAGGCGATGATGGATCACAGATTGAAATCTTAGTTACAGTCTTTCCTGGCTCTGTCTGATAAGGAGTCCTCCGTCCAGAAGAAAACTGTTATAGGTCATTTCCCAGATTCAATACCTCATAGCCTTGCTGTGCCTTGTACCATGAGGTATATCCATGTGTTTCAAGTCACACAAAAAGGGCCAGCTGGCTTGCAGCTGCAGAAGTTTTCACACCTTAGTGTTATGAGCTTCAAAGGATTTGTTCTTGGTTTTTAATTAAAGATAAACACTGCATGGCTTTTATGGTCTTGAGGTATGCAAGGGTGGTGGCACATTTCAGGAGTGGAAGGAGATGTCCTGAACTTAAAATAAAAAATGGATTCTCCCTTGTCCCTCACAATGGCCTATCGTAATTATAGGTCATTAATATCATAAGACTGGAAAACCCTTTTAAATCGTGGAATAAGCTTCTGTATAAGCTACACATGAATACCACTAGTAAAACCATTTTTTTACTTTAAATTTTAACTTTATTATGCTTTGTTTTTATTATGGAGTAAGTCTTTATTTACGTTTCATTTTCCTCTCTTTTTTATTTCTGCCCTATATGGATATATTCAGCCAAAAGGTTTTCAACGTTACTATAGCTCACCATTGCTTATACATGAGCAATTTGGATGCATCAAAGAAGTAATGCCTATTGGTGAGTAAGACTGTTATTCAATTTTGTGATAAACTAAAATATTTTTGACCATTACTGTACTGATACCAAAAAATAGGATTAGAGGCCTAACTCTGTGTCTAATAATTCTGTGCAAAATTTTTGTTAAAAATGCAGTTATGTTACTTTTTATGTTAACACTATTGAAATGAATGGATACTACAAGAGAAAAAGTTCAATTTCTGGCTGCCAGGGTTTACTTAGTTTGTTATGCTGGTATTTCTACATTACACTCCCAAGTATCTTCCTTTCAGAGAAACACTTCAAGTGACCCAAATCCCTTTACCTATCTCTCTTCCTGAGATGTCAATTTTAGACCCAAGATTTAGATTTGCATTCTACCATGTTAGGTCTAAACTACAAATGAAAATCCTTCCTGTATGTGCTGTCACATTGTATTGCGTGTTTAGCAAGTAGAACATTTTGGGCTAAATTCAAACCATTATTTTTGGCAGAAAACTAACACTGCACATCACGCTGAAAACACCATACCCACCGTCAAACATGGTGATGGCAGCATCAAGCTGTGGGGATGCTATTCTGAAGTAGGAACAGGGAAGCTGATGAGAGTTCAGGGATAGATGAATGCAGCTAAACACAAGGCAATCCTAGAGGAAAACCCGTTAAAGGCTGAAAAAGATTTGAGACTGGGGAGTAGATTCATCTTCCTGTAGAATAACAACCTAAAAAATACTGCCAGACCTACAATGGAATGGTTTACATCACAGCAGATTTATGTGTGAGAATGGCCCAGTCAAAGTCCAGACCTAAATCACTTTGAGAATCTGTGACAAGACTTAAAAATTGTTGTTCACAGACACTCTCCATCCAATCTCACTGAGCTAGAGCTAGTTTGCAAAGCAGAATGGGCAAACATTTCAGCCTTAAAATGTTCAAAGCTGGTAGCAACATACCCCAAAAGACTAGCATCAGTAATTGCATCAAAAGGTGATCCTACAAAATATTGACTCATTGGGGGCTGAATACAAATACGTGTCCCAATTTTCACATTTATATATTTTTTCCTTTACACTTAACAAATACTTGCTACGTTGTGTTGGTATAGAACATAAAAAACAAATTATAAAACATTTAACTTTATGGGTGTAACTTGAAGAAATCTGGAAACGTGAATACTTTTTCAAAGCACTATATAAATTCCTATATTTAGATCAATATCTCAGGAAATGTGCACATTTACATTTAGCACAATTGACATGCATGTTTTGGATTATAGGAAAGATGTGTATCTTCGTACCGTGTTAGCCAGTAGATAGAAAAATATTTAGACTTGAGAGTCCTCAGTGGTTGATACCTTTTAATGGCTAACTGAAAAGATGGTAACAAATTGCAAGCTTTCGAGACTACGCAGGTCTCTTCATCAGGCAAAGACTAAAACAAAAGCTGAAGAATCACATATTTATATACACAAAAGGACACAGGAATAATGCAATAGGTAAGACAAGTGACGTGAAGCAGAACTGTCATTATGGCAGAGGGATGAACATAAATATGACTAGTTCATAGATAAGGAGTGAAAGTTTTATTACCCTCTGATTGGGGTCTGGTATTGTGTTGTGATGACCCTAAAAGGTCAGGGAAGCAGATTCCTTAATTGTTGTAGAAAGACATAAAACTCTGGGATATATTCATCCCAGCACTAAGAGTGTCAAAGATCATCATAAGTTTATATTCCCAGACTTTTCTAACCTTCTCAGATTTGAAGTTAGATTTTAATACAAGTAATTCCATATCCGTCATGCTATGACCGGGCATACAAAAGTGTTTTGCCACAGGTAAATCCATTCTTTTTTCTCTTATTGTGTGGCGATGAGAATTCATCCTTGTTCTCAGTTTTTGCCCGGTCTCCCCCGCATACAGACACCCAGTTGGACATTTAGTACATATAATTAGGTACACCACATTAGATGTGATGCAGCTGAAAGTACCTGGTATCTTGTAGTCCTGATGGGAGTTGGGGACCTTTATCCTGTCCGTGGTCATTATAGATGCACAGGTTTTGCATTTCTTTTGTTTGCAAGGAAAGGTACCTGCAGCTGTTGGGGAGGACAGGGAGCTTCTGACAATGATGCTTCTTAGATTTGGGGGCTGCCTAAAACATAGTAGTGGGGGGTCTGGAAATATGGATTGTAATCGGGCATCTGTTTGTAGTAAAGGTTGTAGTTTCCGTGCAGCTCCCCTTGGGACAATGATGCTTCTTAGATTTGGGGGCTGCCTAAAACATAGTAGTGGGGGGTCTGGAAATATGGATTGTAATCGGGCATCTTTTTGTAGTAAAGGTTGTAGTTTCCGTGCAGCTCCCTGGGAGCTCCCATGGGAGCTGCACGGAAACTACAACCTTTACTACAAAAAGATGCCCGATTACAATCCATATTTCCAGACCCCCCACTACTATGTTTTAGGCAGCCCCCAAATCTAAGAAGCATCATTGTCCCAAGGGGAGCTGCACGGAAACTACAACCTTTACTACAAAAAGATGCCCGATTTTAATCCATATTTCCAGACCCCCCACTACTATGTTTTAGGCAGCCCCCAAATCTAAGAAGCATTATTGTCCCAAGGGGAGCTGCACGGAAACTACAACCTTTACTACAAAAAGATGCCCGATTACAATCCATATTTCCAGACCCCCCACTACTATGTTTTAGGCAGCCCCCAAATCTAAGAAGCATCATTGTCCCAAGGGGAGCTGCACGGAAACTACAACCTTTACTACAAAAAGATGCCCGATTATAATCCATATTTCCAGACCCCCCACTACTATGTTTTAGGCAGCCCCCAAATCTAAGAAGCATCATTGTCAGAAGCTCCCTGTCCTCCCCAACAGCTGCAGGTACCTTTCCTTGCAAACAAAAGAAATGCAAAACCTGTGCATCTATAATGACCACGGACAGGATAAAGATCCCCAACTCCCATCAGGACTACAAGATACCAGGTACTTTCAGCTGCATCACATCTAATGTGGTGTACCTAATTATATGTACTAAATGTCCAACTGGGGGTCTGTATGCGGGGGAGACCGGGCAAAAACTGAGAACAAGGATGAATTCTCATCGCCACACAATAAGAGAAAAAAGAATGGATTTACCTGTGGCAAAACACTTTTGTATGCCCGGTCATAGCATGACGGATATGGAATTACTTGTATTAAAATCTAACTTCAAATCTGAGAAGGATAGAAAAGTCTGGGAATATAAACTTATGATGACCTTTGACACTCTTAGTGCTGGGATGAATATATCCCAGAGTTTTATGTCTTTCTATAACAATTAAGGAATCTGCTTCCCTGACCTTTTAGGGTCATCACAACACAATACCAGACCCCAATCAGAGGGTAATAAAACTTTCACTCCTTATCTATGAACTAGTCATATTTATGTTCATCCCTCTGCCATAATGACAGTTCTGCTTCACGTCACTTGTCTTACCTATTGCATTATTCCTGTGTCCTTTTGTGTATATAAATATGTGATTCTTCAGCTTTTGTTTTAGTCTTTGCCTGATGAAGAGACCTGCGTAGTCTCGAAAGCTTGCAATTTGTTACCATCTTTTCAGTTAGCCATTAAAAGGTATCAACCACTGAGGACTCTCAAGTCTAAATATTTTTCTGTTTTGGATTAAAACTTTTTGTGTCCATTTTCATCCATAGGTTGGAAGGAATATTTTCCCTTCTATATAAATACATGTAAGATATGGGAACATGATCTAGCCACACAAATTCAGATAGCTGTCGTACATATAAGTGTTCGACCAACATGTATGTCTCGGCTTTTTCCTCAATACCCAAATAACAATAACAGTATCAAAATTTTGCCACATCAAGCTGCATACAGCATTTCAAATCTTCCTTGCCCTTGAAGTTGTGTCTTTACAATAGACAATTATAATTTTGATTTTGCCTTTGTTATGGAAAACCATAGTTGAAAACACAACCAGCTACATATACAGTCAACCCTAAGTTTATGTTTTTCTGAATTTCTTGTAAAAACACCAACAAACTGCTGTCCATTGTTATAAATGGGAGATCTGTGTTGCTGTTCAAGCTGCTGATGCACTTTTTTACTTCCACTAAAGTGCAACTTTTATGTCACTTATTGATGCAGTTTCTACACTAATTCTGCCCTGAAACAGTGGTGAGTAGAGTTGAGCGAAACAGGTCGGTCAGATTAAAAAATGACCGTTTTTTCGCCAAAGTCAGGTTTCGCCGAGCGAAACCCGACCATAGCGTGAGGTCAGCCATGCGGTCGTCGACCCGAGCGCCAAAGTCGGTTTTCCCATAATGCTTGCAGGCGCCTTTTCTCAGCCAATGAGCAAGGACGCACACTGTGGGCAACGAGATGACATAGACAGTGGCCACCACCATCTTAGAGAAGGGAATTGCAGCGATTGGCTGGCTTTGTTTGCCGTCACAGTGGCTATAAAAGCCCTGAGCGCCGACCGCCATTTTACTTCTGCCGATTTTAGCGTAGGGAGAGGTTGCTGACGCAAAAAATAAGTTATTCTGTGCTTGTGCTGATAGCGATTAGCTGTACAGTTAGTGTGCAGTGACAGGAGAGGAATTTCTTGTGTGCAGCAGCAGAGCTGATTATTAGACTGCCTGCCAGTTACAGGGGAGGAATTTCTTGTGTGCAGCAGCATTGCTGATTATTAGGCTGCCTGCTAGCTATATTGCTGTGTGTACACTGCTGTGCAGAGTGCTTTTTGCACAGCACCTACACAGCACTAATACTTTTATTCTTTTTTTTCTGCACAGTTACCAACACCGTATAGAGCTGTACGCTCCTCACACACTACTGTGTACCGGCTGGTATAACGGACAAATACATGCTGACTATCTGTGTGTGACTCCGGAAATATATACGGAGATTTCAATTTTCCCCAAAACCGTATACAGCTGGTATCTTCTGATACAGTACTGTTTTTCTGCCTTCTGTATTACTGTCAAATCCATACTGAGAGAGCGTCTGTGTGTGACTACGGAAATATATAGGGAGATTTACAATTACCCCTACACTGTATACGCCTGGTATCTTCGGATACATTAGCCTTTTTTGCTTTTTATATTCTGGTCTACTCCATACTGAACCTGTGAGCGTCTGTGTGTTACTCCGGAAATATATACGGAGATTTAATATTACCCCAACACTGTATACAGATGTACGCTTCTGATACAGTACACTTTTTCTGCTTTTCATATTCTGGTCTAATCCATACTGAGCCTGTGAGAGTCTTTGTCTGACTCCTGAAATATATATGAGTCGCACAGCCAGGGTTTTGGGGTACTCGGCACCGAGCCCGTTGATGTCTATGGGGAATGTCACGGGTAGCACAGCTCGGTCCGTGCCCTGGGCGCTCACTGAAATGTGGGATATTTACAGGTGACTTGAATGATGATATGGGGATTCGTGACGCCACTTGTGGTATCTGGTCAGGATGACCAGCGCTGCTATGCAGATCCACTGGAGGGTTAATATTGTGCAGCTAGGTGTTAAGCCTTCCACAAGTAAGGCTGAGTTCTCCTCCAGGGCAGATAGATGTGCAGGGGTGCAGGACAGACGGGGACCCGGCAGTCAGGGGCAATAAGGGAGACACACAAACAAGTCACTTTGGTACCTTTACTGAAGATGTTGCAGGCACTTCCCAGAGCGCTGTAGGGTGAAGGGTGCACATCCAGATTCCTCCACTTGGTAGGTGTGTGGCCTCCTGTTCTCTGCCTTTTTGTAATGAAGTCTTGGCCTGCGTATAGCTGGGCCTAGCTCAGTCTCCGTCTTGTACCTGGCTGACTTTGTGGTTGGACCTCTTCTTGAAGTACACAGTCTCTATTTGCCGTGCACGGCTAGACTCCGTCCTCCTGATCCTGCTACGTATCAGTTCTGTGGTACTCCTGGGACTTGTAGTCCTCCAGGAACTCCGTTGTTCTCCTAATGGGTCGTGGAGATCCCTATAGGCTCGGACCCCGGTGTCCGGTAATGCTTGCTGAGATGAGCTATAGAGGCTCCTCTGTCTCGATAACTTTCCACTCGCCTTCGGCCTACCTGGATCCTCACACGATCACACACTAGCAATTGGTGGGCTGCCTCTTCACCGCTCTCTAAGCGTCGGCACGCTTCCTCACTGAGTTGCACTCCTAGGTTCAGCTCTGACTAGGCTGGAGTGATCTCTGTTCAGTGTTCACTCTTTACTAGACTCCACTTGCTTTCTTGAACTGAATAGCTCTGCACCTCTCTAACCTCAGCTCTGCACTTCCCTCACTGCTGACTGACTGAGCCCTCTGAGGTGGCTGCACTGAACTGCTCTCAGAGATGACTGAGCAGAACTGACCAGGATGTTTCCTGTGTCAGCTTCTTTTATATGTCCTACACAGCTCCCTCTGGTGGTCTTTGGGGATAAGATAAACGTGTGTGAAAATGTCACGCTGTATAGCAGATATATATATATGTGATGTCAGTAATCTATATCAAAAGGGCAACATACTATATAACATGCGCATAGATATATGATAACATAGAATTACCTGACAGAATGTCCAGTGGGTCAATACGGAATCCGTTATACGCTGTCTCCGGCTAGAGGGTGACCGGGGTCTATGCTGACCCTAAACTGGGGTCCTAACTAATCCCTCTACCTGGAGGTACTGTTGAAGGTACAGAGGTCCAGGCCACAGCGTAAACCCTGTCTCCTATCAATCCCTGCCAACTGTAATCTAGTCCTAAGAAGGACCCTGATTACCACCAAAGGGAATGAACAGGTAACGGTTAATGAACAGAAAGACATACAAGAAAGACAAGAAATAAAGTAAGTAAAGTCTTACATACAACACTCACACACAGTAGGAACACCTAAGGTCTCAGAGATAAACTATAAGCTGTAAGAGTTAAAACAACTAAGGAGCTCTTAGCTTAAGTATTCTCAGAACCGATCCAGTCTGCTAGACTACATGAATGCTTTCACCGGCATCTAACAAGCAGACTGGCAGGTATATGAAGGAATCTAATTAGAACATAATCAAAAGCAGCCGGGCGAGGCTGGACCTAGTCTTAGCAAAGAGCTAGGTAAAATTAACTCCCTCATTACCAAACACAAAGAAACAGCAACTCAGCTGTGAGAAGTCAGAGTGTGTAATCGCGACGATCCTCGTGGCGATACACCCATGACAGTACCCCCCCTCTACGAGGGGACTCCGGACCCTCAGGGCCAGGTCTTCCCGGGTGAGTTGTGTGAAAGGTCCGAACCAATCGATCTGCGTTAACATCAGACGCAGGGACCCACGTCCTCTCCTCAGGACCATACCCCTTCCAATGAACCAAGTACTGAAGGGATCGGCGACTGAGACGTGAGTCAATGATTTTCGACCCATGAAATTCCACGTTATCATTGACCACCACTGAAGGAGGAGGTAGAGGTGACGGTATGACTGGTGCCACATACTTTTTAAGTAATGACTTGTGAAACACATTATGAATTTTAAACGTAGGAGGGAGGTCCAGACGAAATGCCACAGGATTAATTATGGAACTGATCCTGTACGGCCCGATGAATCTGGGACCCAACTTCCAGGAGGAAACTTTAAGTTTTATATTCCTGGTAGACAACCAAACCAGATCGTTCACCTTCAGATCTAGACCAGAAACTCTCCCCCTATCAGCCATCCGTTTGTAACGGTTCCCCGTAACCTTCAGTCTTAACCGATCTGGAACTATCAGTCTCCCTGGAAGTCCCACAGGGGCTTCCCCCTGAGCCCCCAATACCTCCCCCTCAAGCTCAGAGCATACAGCTGACACTACAACTCCCTCCTGAGGAATAGGAACCGGATCATCCGTCTTCTCGGCCCCTGGGAAAGTACGAGATAAGGCATCAGGAAGCAACTTTATTGAGCAGTCATATGCGCGATGAGGAGGTAACTCTTTACACCCCTCCTCTGAGAACATCTCCCCAAAGTCCTCCAGAAAAGGAGACAAAGTCCTAGGCACAACCGCACCGATGACCGTGCTCATGCAGTTATTCCTGCAAAATTCACCCCACTGGCTTATCTTTCTGGATTGCCAATCAATCACTGGGTTATGTTTAGCCAACCAAGGAAGTCCCAACACAATAGGAGTAGGTAGACCCTCCAACACATAACAAGACAATTGCTCTTTATGTATTGCCCCTACTCGAAGATCTATGTTATGAACAGCTTGTACCAAGCTACCTTGACCGAGAGGTCTAGAATCAATAGAGACTATAGGGACCGGTTTGGCCAATACACTCAGTTGCATACCATGCACCTGGGCAAACCGAGCGTCCACCAGATTAGCCCCGGACCCACTATCAAGAAAAACAGAAATCCTCTCAGTTCTAGTACCAATCACCACCTCCGCAGGCACGAGAAACTGAGAGGGATTTGGGGACGAAATACACACTCCCAGGTTAACTCCTTTGCTCAAAGAGACCCGGGATGGACACCCCCCAACAAAATGTCCCTCTCTCACACAAAAGAAACACCTTCTAGTCTTGCGGCGCACCGCCGATTCCCTCCTACAAAAAGATGTCCCTCCCAACTGCATGGGTTCCTCAGAACAGACCAGGGGAACCTCAGTATAAGGGACTTTAGTAGTAGGTGGAGTCATCACGGGAGGCGGAGTTACCTCGCGTCTTCCCCGAATTCGTCTATCAATGCGAATAGCGAGGGCCATAGCAGCCTCCAGTGATGGAGGAGAATCATACTGAGCCAACACATCTTTTAATTTGTCAGACAACCCTTGACAAAACTGGCTCCTAAGAGCTGGGTCATTCCACTGAGTATCTGTTGCCCATCTACGGAACTCAGAAGAATATTCCTCCGCTGGACGATTTCCTTGCCGTATTTTACGTAACTTTGTTTCAGCAAGGGAAACTCGATCCGGATCATCATATACCAGACCCAGGGCAGTAAAAAATCGATCCACTGACTGGAGATCTGGGGAGCCTGGAGGGATAGAGAACGCCCAAGATTGAGGGTCCCCTTGTAAGAGCGAGATAACAATTCCCACCCTCTGCTCTTCACTCCCAGATGACCGAGGCCGCAGCCGAAAGTACAATTTACATGCCTCCCGGAAAGTAAAAAATTTGTCCCGCCCACCAGTGAACCTGTCCGGGAGAGCAACCTTAGGTTCAGATCTGGTTTGCTCCGGGGGGGACAAAACCTTGGACTTAATGTCTGCAAACTCCATGGACAACCCCTGCAACTGCCGGGCCAGCTGGGCTACTGGATCCATGACAGCTGGGGAGAATCTTTAGTATGGGCCGGTGAAAATGTCACGCTGTATAGCAGATATATATATATGTGATGTCAGTAATCTATATCAAAAGGGCAACATACTATATAACATGCGCATAGATATATGATAACATAGAATTACCTGACAGAATGTCCAGTGGGTCAATACGGAATCCGTTATACGCTGTCTCCGGCTAGAGGGTGACCGGGGTCTATGCTGACCCTAAACTGGGGTCCTAACTAATCCCTCTACCTGGAGGTACTGTTGAAGGTACAGAGGTCCAGGCCACCAGCGTAAACCCTGTCTCCTATCAATCCCTGCCAACTGTAATCTAGTCCTAAGAAGGACCCTGATTACCACCAAAGGGAATGAACAGGTAACGGTTAATGAACAGAAAGACATACAAGAAAGACAAGAAATAAAGTAAATAAAGTCTTACATACAACACTCACACACAGTAGGAACACCTAAGGTCTCAGAGATAAACTATAAGCTGTAAGAGTTAAAACAACTAAGGAGCTCTTAGCTTAAGTATTCTCAGAACCGATCCAGTCTGCTAGACTACATGAATGCTTTCACCGGCATCTAACAAGCAGACTGGCAGGTATATGAAGGAATCTAATTAGAACATAATCAAAAGCAGCCGGGCGAGGCTGGACCTAGTCTTAGCAAAGAGCTAGGTAAAATTAACTCCCTCATTACCAAACACAAAGAAACAGCAACTCAGCTGTGAGAAGTCAGAGTGTGTAATCGCGACGATCCTCGTGGCGATACACCCATGACAGAATGTGAATAATGACCTCTAGTGGTATCTTCTTTCAGTGCACCCTTCTGGAAGATATGGATCCAGTCGCAGCTGGGCTCCACATATACAGAGATTTACAATATTTTCACTATACTATACAGTACAGACCAAAAGTTTGTACACACCTCATTCAAAGATTTTTCTGTATTTTCATGACTATGAAAATTGTACATTCACACTGAAGGCATCGAAGCTATGAATTAACACATGTGGAATTATATACTTAACAAAAAAGTGTGAAACAACTGAAATTATGTCTTATATTCTAGGTTCTTCAAAGTAGCTACCTTTTGCTTTGATGACTGCTTTGCACACTCTTGGCCTTCTCTTGATGAGCTTCAAGAGGTAGTCACCGGGTATGGTTTTCACTTCACAGGTGTGCCCTGTCAGGTTTAATAAGTGGGATTTCTGGCCTTATAAATGGGGCACGGACCGTCAGTTCTGTTGTGCAGAAGTCTGGTGGATACACAGCTGATAGTCCTACTGAATAGACTGTTAGAATTTGTATTATGGCAAGAAAAAAGCAGCTAAGTAAAGAAAAAACGAGTGGCCATCATTACTTTAAAAATTGGGAAAAACTTTGAAAGTGTCCCCAAGTGCAGTTGCAAAAACCATCAAGTGCTACAAAGAAATTGGCTCACATGAGGACCACCCCAGGAAAGGAAGACCAAGAGTCACCTCTGCTTCTGAGGATAAGTTTATCCGAGTCACCAGCCTCAGAAATCGCAGGTTTACAGCAGCTCAGAGTAGAGACCAGGTCAATGCCACACACAGTTCTAGCAGCAGACATATCTCTACAACAACTGTTAAGAGGAGACTTTGTGCAGCAGGCCTTCATGGTAAAATAGCTGGTAGGAAACCACTGCTAAGGACAGGCAAAAAGCAGAAGAGACTTGTTTGGGCTAAAGAACACAAGGAATGGACATTAGACCAGTGGAAATCTGTGCTTTGGTCTGATGAGTCCAAATTTGAGATCTTTGGACCACCGTGTCTTTGTGCGACGCAGAAAAGGTAAACGGATGGACTCTACATGCCTGGTTCCCACCGTGAAGCATGGAGGAGCAGGTGTGATGATGTGGGGGTGCTTTGCTGGTGACACTGTTGGAGATTTATTCAAAATTGAAGGCATACTGAACCAGCATGGCTACCACAGCATCTTGCAGCGGCATGCTATTCCATCCGGTTTGCGTTTAGTTGGACCATCATTTATTTTTCAACAGGATAATGACCCCAAACACACCTCCAGGCTATGTAAGGGCTATATGACCTAAAAGGAGAGTGATGGGGGTGCTACACCAGATGACCTGGCCTCCACAGTCACCAGACCTGAATCCAATCTAGATGGTTTGGGGTGAGCTGGACAGCAGAGTGAAGGCAAAAGGGCCAACAAGTGCTAAGCATCTCTGGGAACTCCTTCAAGACTTTTGGAAGACTATTTCCAGTTACTACCTCTTTAAGCTCATCAAGAGAATGCCAAGAGTGTGCAAAGCAGTAATCAAAGCAAAAGGTGGCTACTTTAAAGAGCCTTGAATATAAGACATATTTTCAGTTGTTTCACACTTTTTTATTAAGTATATAATTCCACATGTGTTAATTCATAGTTTTGATGCCTTCAGTGTGAATGTACAATTTTCATAGTCATGAAAATACAGAAAAATCTTTAAATGAGAAGGTGTGTCCAAAGTTTTGGTCTGTACTGTATATACCTGGAATCTGGTGATACAGTACCCTTTTTCACTTTTTCATATTCTGGTCTAATCCATACTGAGCCTGTGAGTGTCAGTCTGTTACTCCGGAAATTTAAAAATTACCCCAACACTGTATACAGCTGTACGTTTCTAATACACTACCCTTTTTCTACTTTTTACATTCTTGGCTAATCCATACTGAGCCTGTGAACGTTTTTGTCTGACTCCTGAAATATATACGCAGATTTACAATATTTCACTATACTATATATACCTGTTATCTGGTGATACAGTACCCTTTTTCACCTTTTTATATTCTGGTCTAATCCATACTGAGACTGTGAGTGTCTGTGGGATACTCCGGAAATATATACGGAGATTTCAAAATTACCCCAAAACTGTATACAGCTGTATGCTTCTGATACATTACCCTTTTTCTACTTTTTATATCCTGGTGTGATCCATACTGAGCCTGTGAGAGTCTGTGTCTGACTCTGGAAAAATATACGGAGATTTAAAATTACCCAAACACTGTATACAGCTGTACGCTTCTAACACATTACCCTTTTTCTACTTTTTATATTCTTGTCTAATCCATACTGAGCCTGAGAGTATCTTTGTCTGACTCCAAAAATATATACGGAGATTTACAATATTTTCACTATACTATATATACCTGGTATCTGGTGATACAGTACCCTTTTTCAGCTTTTTATATTCTGGTCTAATCCATACTGAGCCTGTGAGTGTCTGTGGGATACTCCGGAAATATATACGGAGATTTCAAAATTACCCCAAAACTGTATACAGCTGTACGCTTCTGATACATTACCCTTTTTCTACTTTTTATATTCCGGTGTCATCCATACTGAGCCTGTGAGAGTCTGTGTCTGACTCTGGAAAAATATACGGAGATTTAAAATTACCCCAACACTGTATACAGCTGTAAGCTTCTAATACATTACCCTTTTTCTACTTTTTATATTCTTGTCTAATCCATAGTGAGCGTCTTTGTCTGACTCCTGAAATATATAAAGAGATTTACAATATTTTTACTATACTATATACCTGGTATCTGGTGATACAGCACCCTTTTTCAGCTTTTTATATTCTGGTCTAATCCATATTGAGCCTGTGAGCGTCTGTTACTACGGAAATATATACAGAGATTTACATTTACCCCTAGACTGTATACAGCTGTACGCTTGTGATACAGTGCCTTTTTTCAGATTTCTATATTCTTGTCTAATCCATACTGAGCCTGAGAGCGTCTGTGTCTGACTCCTGAAATATATATGGAGAATTACAATTACCCCTAGACTGTATACAGCTGTACGCTTGTGATACAGAACCCTTTTTCAGATTTCTATATTCTTGTCTAATCCATACTGAGCCTGAGAGCGTCTGTGTCTGACTCCTGAAATATATACAGAGATTTACAATATTTTCACAATACCATATATACATATGGTATCTTGTGATACAGTACCCTTTTTCAGCTTTTCATATTCTGGTCTAATCCATACTGAGCCTGTGAGTGTCTGTGGGATACTCCGGAAATATATACGGAGATTTCAAAATTACCCCAAAGCTGTACACAGCTGTACGCTTCTGATACATTACCCTTTTTCTACTTTTTATATTCCGGTGTGATCCATACTGAGCCTGTGAGAGTCTGTGTCTGACTCTGGAAAAATATAAGGAGATTTAAAATTATCCCAACACTGTATACAGCGGTACGCTTCTAATACATTACCCTTTTTCTACTTTTTATATTCTTGTCTAATCCATAGTGAGCCTGTGAGCGTCTTTGTCTGACTCCTGAAATATATACGGAAATTTACAATATTTTTACTATACTATATACCTGGTATCTGATGATACAGTACCCTTTTTCAGCTTTTTATATTCTGGTCTAATCCATACTGAGCCTGTGAGCGTCTGTCTGTTACTGCAGAAATATATACAGAGATTTACAATTACCCTTAGACTGTATACAGCTGTACGCTTGTGATACAGTACCCTTTTTCAACTTTTTATATTCTGGTCTAATCCATACTGAGCCCGACAGCGTCTATGTCTGACTCCTGAAATATATACGGAGATTTACAATTACCCCTAGACTGTATACAGCTGTATGCTTGTGATACAGTACCTTTTTTCAGATTTCTATATTCTTGTCTAATCCATACTGAGCCTGAGAGCGTCTGTGTCTGACTCTGGAAATATATACAGAGATTTACAATTACTCCTAGACTGTATAAAGCTGTACGGTTGTGATACAGTACCCTTTTTGGCAGAAAGTCAACCTCCACCCACCACTCTAAGTGCATCATTGACACCTGGAACATTGGGCCACATGCGTGATTATGTCTTGCGGATCTGCTTTTTATATTCTGGTCTAATCCATACTGAACCTGTGAGCGTCTGTGTGTTACTCCGGAAATATATAAAGAGATTTACAATATTTTTACTATACTATATACCTGGTATCTGGTGATATAGTACCCTTTTTCAGCTTTTTATATTCTGGTCTAATCCATATTGAGCCTGTGAGCGTCTGTCTGTTACTACGGAAATATATACAGAGATTTACAATTACCCCTAGACTGTATACAGCTGTACGATTGTGATGCAGTGCCCTTTTTCAACTTTTTATATTCCGGTCTAATCCATACTGAGCCTGAGAGCGTCTATGTCTGACTCCTGAAATATATATGGAGATTTACAATAACCCCTAGACTGTATACAGCTGTACGCTTGTGATACAGTACCTTTTTTCAGATTTCTATATTCTTGTCTAATCCATACTGAGCCTGAGAGCGTCTGTGTCTGACTCCTGAAATATATATGGAGAATTACAATTACCCCTAGACTGTATACAGCTGTACGCTTGTGATACAGAACCCTTTTTCAGATTTCTATATTCTTGTCTAATTTATACTGAGCCTGAGAGCGTCTGTGTCTGACTCCTGAAATATATACGGAGATTTACAATATTTTCACTATACTATATATACCTGGTATCTGGTGATACAGTACCCTTGTTCAGCTTTTTATATTCTTGTCTAATCCATACTGAGCCTGAGAGCATCTGTGTGTGATTCCTTAAATATATACAGAGATTTACAATATTTCCACAATACCATATATATATATGGTATCTGGTGATACAGTACCCTTTTTCAGCTTTTTATTTTCTGGTCTAATCCATATTGAGCCTGTGAGTGTCTGTGAGATACTCTGGAAATATATACGGAGATTTCAAAATTACCCCAAAACTGTATACAGCTGTACGCTTCTGATACATTACCCTTTTTCTACTTTTTATATTCCGGTGTGATCCATACTGAGCCTGTGAGAGTCTGTGTCTGACTCTGGAAAAATATAAGGAGATTTAAAATTACCCCAACACTGTATACAGCTGTACGCTTCTAATACATTACCCTTTTTCTACTTTTTATATTCTTGTCTAATGCATAGTGAGCCTGTGAGCGTCTTTGTCTGACTCCTGAAATATATACTGAAATTTACAATATTTTTACTATACTACCGTATATACCTGGTATCTGGTGATACAGTACCCTTTTTCAGCTTTTTATATTCTGGTCTAATCCATACTGAGCCTGTGAGCATCTGTCTGTTACTGCAGAAATATATACAGAGATTTACAATTACCCCTAGACTGTATACAGCTGTACGCTTGTGATACAGTACCCTTTTTCAACTTTTTATATTCTGGTCTAATCCATGCTGAGCCCGACAGCGTCTATGTCTGATTCCTGAAATATATACGGAGATTTACAATTACCCCTAGACTGTATACAGCTGTATGCTTGTGATACAGTACCTTTTTTCAGATTTCTATATTCTTTTCTAATCCATACTTAGCCTGAGAGCGTCTGTGTCTGACTCTGGAAATATATACAGAGATTTACAATTACTCCTAGACTGTATAAAGCTGTACTGTTGTGATACAGTACCCTTTTTGGCAGAAAGTCCACCTCCACCCACCACTCTAAGTGCATCATTGTCACCTGGAACATTGGGCCACATGCGTGATTATGTCTTGCGGATCTGCTTTTTATATTCTGGTCTAATCCATACTGAGCCTGTGAGCGTCTGTGTGTTACTCCGGAAATATATACAGGGATTTCAAAATTACCCCAAAACTGTATACAGCTGAACGCTTCTGATACATTACCATTTTTCTACTTTTTATATTCTGGTGTGATCCATACTGAGCCTGTGAGAGTCTGTGTCTGACTCTGGAAATATATACGGAGATTTAAAATTACCCCAACATTGTATACAGCTGTATGCATCTAACACATTACCCTTTTTCTACTTTTTATATTCTCGTCTAATCCATACTGAGCCTGTGAGCGTTTTTGACTCCAGAAATATATACGGATATTTACAATATTTTCACTATACTATATATACCTGGTATCTGGTGATACAGTACCCTTTTTCAGCTTTTCATATTGTGGTCTAATCCATACTGAGCCTGTGAGCGTCTGTCTGTTAATACGGAAATATATACAGAGATTTACAATTACCCCTAGACTGTATACTGCTGTACGCTTGTGATACAGTACCCTTTTTCAGCTTTTCATATTGTGGTCTAATCCATACTGAGCCTGTGAGCGTCTGTCTGTTACTACGGAAATATATACAGAGATTTACAATTACCCCTAGACTGTATACTGCTGTACGCTTGTGATACAGTACCCTTTTTCAACTTTTTATATTCTGGTCTAATCCATATGGAGCCTGAGAGCGTCTGTGTTTGTATTCTGAAATATATATGGAGATTTACAATATTTTCACAATGCCATATATATATATATGGCATCTGGTGATACAGTACACTTTTTCAGCTTTTTATATTCTGGTCTAATCCATACTGAGCCTGTGAGCGTCTGTCTGTTACTACGGAAATATATACAGAGATTTACAATTACCCCTAGACTGTATACAGCTGTACGCTTGTGATACAGTACCCTTTTTCAACTTTTTATATTTGGTCTAATCCATACTGAGCCTGTGAGCGTCTGTCTGTTACTACGGAAATATATACAGAGATTTACAATTACCCCTAGACTGTATACAGCTGTACGCTTGTGATACAGTACCCTTTTTCAACTTTTTATATTCTGGTCTAATCCATACTGAGCCTGGGAGCGTCTATGTCTGACTCCTGAAATATATACGGAGATTTACAATTACCCCTAGACTGTATACAGCTGTACGCTTGGGATACAGTACCCTTTTTCAGATTTCTATATTCTTGTCTAATCCATACTGAGCCTGAGAGCGTCTGTGTCTGACTCCTGAAATATATATGGAGAATTACAATTACCCCTATACTGTATACAGCTGTACGCTTCTGATACAGAACCCTTTTTCAGCTTTTTATATTCCTGTCTAATCCATACAGAGCCTGAGAGCGTCTGTGTCTGACTTCTCAAATATATACGGAGATTTACAATTATCCCTAGACTGTATACAGCTGTACGCTTCTGATACAGTACCATATATCTGCTGGTATTTTGGGTATATTTTACCAAAAATGAGGAAGTATGGTGGAAGAGGCTGCGGATGTGGATGTGGGGGGCCAGCTGATACTGATGGTGGTGGTGCATCTGCTGGAAGTGCTAAAAGCACAATAGCACCTAAGGCAGGAGGTGTTGATCTGGCATCATCGTCTGGCTCAAGAAGGCCTGGAAGGCTCCCTTTTCTGGGAGTATTTAAACCGATTTTAAAGCCAGAGCATCAGAAACTGGTTTTGTCTTACATTGCCAAAACAGCCTCCACCTCTATCGCCTCCTCTTCTGAAGTTTCTAAAAATGCAAGCACTGAGTTTTCAGTGCAGGCACCTGGTCAGAGACAACACCTTTCCTTGTGTCCTTCACCCCCACCAAAAGTGAAGGATGCAGCAGCCCACATTTCAGATTACTCCATGGAGCTCTTTTCACATACCATGACTGGATTATCAAGTCAAATCCTCAATTCCACAGTCAAAGATGAATTTGACATGGAGTGCACTGATGCACAGCCACTGCTAGATGATTATGCTGGTACATTGACCCACAGCACTACATTGCCCTCGTGGTCTACTGAGCCAGAATCTGACCCTGATGAAACTCAGGTGCTCCTCCCCGCATACTACACCACCTTACACGGTAACAGAGAGGAAGGTGCAGATGAAATTGAAGAGGAGGTGATGGATGACCCAGTTGTTGACCGGATTGGCATCCATTGGGGGAAGAGGGTGCCGCTGGCAATAGCTCCGAAGAGGAGAAGGATCCGCAGCAGGCATCGACATCGCTGAGGCAAAGGTTATCTGAAAGAAGTGCGGAAGGACCTTTAGCCGAGGGAAAAATCTCTGAAATTTGAATACCAGTTGCATGCTTAGACATTTAATGACCATGCACTTGCAAGCGTAGACGGACTACAAAAACTCAGGTAGCATATGTGCACCTGCTTTGACTGAAGGCAGCTCGCAACGCTCTATCGCTTCCCCCACTGTAAGCCCACCGATTAACACACCACCAGCAAGAAATGTTGAGGTGTCGTCGCAAGGCCAAAGCAGTCAGGGAATAAAAATGTTTTTGCAATGAAAGACTGAATCTATGCCATCACCACCACAACCACCATCAGCATCACCAACCCCCTCTTATTACGTCATGTCCACCGCTAGTTCACCCGTACGCAGCTCTCCAGTCCAGCTCACCCTAACAGACACTCTGAGTAGGAGAAGAAAGTACTCATCCTCTCATCCGCGTACACTGACTTTGAATGCCAAAATTGCCAAACTGATCTCATTAGAGATGATGCCCTTCCATTTGGTTGAAAGTGCAGCGTTCCGAGAGCTCATGGCCTACGCTGTCCCACGCTATGACCTACCCAGTCGGCAGTTCTTTTCTAGAAAAGCCATCCCTGCCCTCCACCTGCATGTGAAAGACCGCATTGTCTATGCACTGAAACAATCAGTGAGTGGAAAGGTGCACCTCACAACAGATGTGTGGGCCAGTAGGCATGGCCAGAGGCATTACGTGTCCATCACTGCGCACTGGGTTAATGTGGTGGATGCAGGCTCCACAGGGGACAGAGGCTGTGGGACAGTGGTGCCTAACCCACAGTATAGGAAACAGTTGGCTGTAGGCCTTTGACCATCCTCCTCCTCCAGAAGCAAAAGCTCATCGACAGAGCGCAGTCGTGCGAGCACTCCATCCGCAGCTGCCAGTTTTGCACACGAGGTGTCCCACTATCGAATAGCTAGTGGTAAGCGTCAGCAGGCTGTTTTAAAGATGATGTCTTTGGGCGACAACAGACAAACGCAAAGGTACTGGCCGACTACTTGCAGCGAGAAACTGAGTCATGGCTGGGCAGTCTACATCTTGAGCCAGGCAAGGTAGTCAGTGATAACCGCCGTAATTTTGTGGCGGCCATAGCCGCATACCTTGCCTGGCTCATACCTTGAACCTGGTGGTGCAGTGCTTCCTAAGTAATTATCCTGAGTTAACAGCCCTGCTCCATAAAGTGCGAAGACTGTGCTCGCACATCCGTCGCTCGCCCGTAGACTCCAGTCGTATGCAGAGGCTGCAGCGATCGCTCCACCTCCCAAGCTCCGCCTAATCATAGACGTTTCAACAAGGTGGAACTCCACCATGCACATGGTTGAGAGGCTGTGCGAACAGAGGCAGGCTGTAATGCATTTGTGGGAGGATACACGGGCAGGCAGTTTGAGGGCAGATATGGAGTTGTCGGGAGTGCAGTGGTTAAAGCTGAAAGACCTTTGTAAAGTCCTTCAGTGTTTTGAGGAATGCACACGGCTGGTAAGCACAGACGACGCCATCATAAGCATGAGCATCCCACTTATGCGTCTGCTCATGCAAACTTTGACGCACATTAAGGATCAGGCGTCTGCAGCAGAGGAGAAAGAGGAGGAGTAGGGAAGCCTTGATGACAGTCAGCCATTGTCTGCTCAGGGAACTATCGTGGACGATGTGGAGGAAGAAGAGGAAGAGGAGGAGGAGGATGAAGGGATGATTATTTTGGCGAGGAGGATGCTTCTCAGGGAGCAAGTGAAAGTGTTGACTTGCCAAGTTCAGGTACAGGGTTTGTGCATGACTGAGGGATGTGTATTTGGCAGAAAGCGCTCCTCAACCACTGGCAGTGCATCATTGACACCTGGAACATTGGCCCACATGTGTGATTATGTCATGCGGATCCTAAAAAGGGACCTCTGCATTGCCAAAATGATGAAGGATGACGACTACTGGTTGGCCAGCATCCTCGATCCACGCTATAAAGGCAAATTACAGAACATCATGCCACAGAAGAACCTAGAGCTAATATTGGCGAACAAACAAGCAACTCTTGTAAACCGTTTGTTAGAGGCATTCCCAGCACACAGCAGCGGTGCGGGTTCTACCACGAGCTGTAGCGGGCCAAATGGAAGTGGCATTGGAGACAGGGGTTTCATGACCATGTTGTGGACTGATTTCTCAAGTACCGCTCACACGACTGTTAATACTGAATCGATTAAAACAGACAGGAGACAGCAGTTGTCAACAATGGTACAAAATTACCTCTCCTCCCCTATCGATGTTCTCCCTCACAATTCATTCCCCTTTGACTACTTGGTCTGTAAACTGGACACCTGGCCTGAATTGGCACAATATTCCTTACAGGAGCTAGCTTGCCCTGCTGGTAGTGTGCTATCAGAAAGAGTATTCAGTGCAGCGGGATCAATCCTGACAGAAAGAAGGACCCGGCGGTCGACCCAAAATGTAGGTGATCTCACCTTGATTAAAGTGCCTGGGTTTCAAAGGATTTTGTACCACCTTCCCCTGATGACACAAAGGTTGCCAGCAAAATGGCTCACTTTGTTCTCCTCTTCCTCCAACTTCTCCAATTCCTCCATTTGCAGCTGCTGAACGTCCAGCCTACACCTCAACATATGCCAGTTTTTCCACCTCCCTAACTGGGCTGACCCCCAAGGGCCGGCATCAGCACCTGGCGCCCCCGCGCCAGTGCCGATTCCCTGAGCAGGTGGGGGGGCCCACTCATGGGCGACGGCACTGGCACAGGGCCCCTCATAGTACACAAAAGTGATCTGCTGGTGGGGGGGCCCACTCGCAGTCAGACACACCGGTGTACTATGAGGGGCCCTGTGCCAGTGCCGTCGTGCTGGGGCCCTTACTTGCTCAGGGCCCCAGCACTTGCAATACTTACTTCTCCCTGCTCCACCGCTGTGATGTCTTCCGCGTTTCCTGACAGTGACATTCAGGTCAGAGAGCGCGATGATGTCACGTCTGTATGCCCTCTGCCTGAACAGTCCAAGTGCAGAACGCTGGAAGATGGCGACGCTGATTAGTCCAGAGTAGAGCAGTGCACAGCGAGGAGAGGTATTTAATTTTTTTTAATGTTTCGAGCAATGTATGGGGAGTGGGACCATTATACACTGGAATATGATATATGGGGCCCATCATACACTGGAGCATCATCCATATGGCCCATCATATACTGGAGCATTCTAAATGGGGGACATCAGACACTGGAGCATTATAAATGGGGCCCATTATATATGGAGCATTATATTGGCCCATCATACGCTGGAGCATCATCCATGAGGCCCATCATATACTGGAGCATTCAAAATGGGGGACATCAGACACTGGAGCAGCATCTACTGGGCCCAATATACACTGGATCATTATAAATGGGGCCCACTATATATGGAGCATCATATTGGCCCATCATACGCTGGAGCATCATCCATGGGGCCCATCATATACTAGAGCATTCAAAATGGGACAGATCAGACACTGGAACTGCATTTACGGGGCCCATTATACACTGGATCATTATAAATGGGGCCCATTATACATGGAGCATTATATTGGCCCATCATACGCTGGAGCATCATCCATGGGGCCCATCATATACTGGAGCATTGTAAATGGGGCAGATCAGACACTGGAGCAGCATCTACGGGGCCCATTATGCACTGGATCATTATAAATGGGGCCCATTATATATGGAGCATTATATTGGGCCATCATATGCTAGAGCATCATCCATGGGGCCCATCATATACTGGAGCATTCCAAATGGGGGACATCAGACACTGGAGCAGTATCTACGGGGCCCATCATACACTGGAGAATCATCCATGGGGCCCATAAAATACTGGGGCATCATATGGGGTTCATTATTTAGGGGGCATCATATAGGGTATGGAGCATCATATGGAGCACATATGGGGCCTATTCTGTATGGAGCATTATATGGAGCCCATTCTGGATGGCGCAATATATGGGCCCATTATATACTGTATGGAGCTTTATATGCGACTCATTATACTTTATGGAGCAATATGTGGGGCTCATTCTACTCTATGGGGACCGTCCTATACTGTATGGCACATTATATGGGGACCATCATATACTGGAGCATTATGTGGAGCTCATCATATTCTGTATAGAACATTATATGGGACCAATTATTCTGTATGGAGCAATATATGGGGCTCATTATTCTGTATGGCGCACTATGTGGTGGCCATAATACTGTATGGAGGAATATACTGTCTGGTTTTTGAGCTATTGTAGAATTTAAAATAGATATCAGTCATGTAATGTAAGAAGTGAAGTTTTTGTCATTGTACTATACCTATATTTCTGTGCCGTATCGGAGCATCATGAATTGTGGTATGTGTTAAAGGGGCCCAATGACACTCTTACGCCCGGGGCCCACGAAAACCGGGAGCCAGCCCTGCCCCCCCCCACAACTTTAGCCAAATAACCCCCAGTTTTCTATGCGTAACTATTATTATAAAGTAAATTAAGGTTGCCAAGCTTAAGTAATAAGAATTAATGTCGCTGGCATTGAAATGGGCACTGTAGGTGTGTTTACTGTCCTCCACTCCCTGCTGACTTTGCTTCCCCATTGACTTGCATTGGGTTTCGTGTTTCAGTCGGACCTCCGACTTTTCCCGATAGTCGGCCGATTTCTTTCGCCTCGAATTTTGAGAAAGTCGGGTTTCATGAAACCCGACTCGAACCTAAAAAAGGAAAAGTCACTCATCCCTAGTGGTTGGTAACATGAGGTTTTGTCCAAATAAATAGGGCTAATAATCATAAGCCGCAGCTTATTAATGTAACAAATTACCCAGTTCATTGTTATATAAATTTGTGATTGAGGATTATGTCACATTTCCATGTAGCTGAACAGTGTGGCCCTGGAGTTGGTTACTGAGCATCTCTTCGGTCAGCTAGTTTTTTGTTACCATGCCATCCAACTCATTTAACTCTATTGTATGTTTTTCCTTGTCAGTTTATGGTGTTAGAAGTCACATAAACATATTTTAAATTAAGGAAGACTAAAACTATATTGTGTTTTACAGCTTGTGGAAACAAAGTAGATCCTGTCTATGAAACCCTCCGATTTGGAACCTCTTTGGCACAGAAAAACAAGAAGAGCAGCTCTGGAAGTGGGTCCGACTCGCCCAATAGGAGCTCTGTAATAGTTTGTCTTCATTAACGTTACTATTTTTCGCACACTAGTTTGCCTCGTATCTTTTAATGATTCGATTAGCATTTTAGATGACACATTTAGAAAATCATTTTTCTATGCTGTTTTATAGCTAATCTTTACCATTTGGGGTGTGTTGTATATTTGCTAACTATACTGATGTTAGGATTCTTATTAAAGTGTCATTTGTCTTGGTCTATGAGGATTTACTTTTCAAACAGTCAGTTTTAAAGGGTTTGTCTACTATTGGACAACTTGTGCTTAACTGCTGTAGTGCCTCAGATGAAATAGAAAAACATACTCTCCTCCCGGATTGGTGCCATTCCTGCGATGTTGGCGCTGTGTCTCCCATAACAATGGCACGTGACTGGTGCAGATCAGCGATGGCTGATCAACTGCGGCCTTTACTATTCAGTGAGAGTGGATGTCCTCTCTGGCAGCATACTGAAAGTTTGCAACCGATCAGCGGCCACTGATAGGTAGCAGTGACATGTGACCTAACAATGTCACAAGTCCACCGGTAGAGATAGCACCGACAGTGCTTGGGGGTGAATATGTATTTATTTTTTATTTTATCTGGAGAAATTTTACCAGTTAAAGGGAATCTGTCACCAGGTTTTTGATATGTAATCTAAGAGCAGCATGATGTAGAGGCTGAGGACCTGATTCCAGTGTTGTGTCACTTACTGAGCTATGTGTTGCTTTTTCAATAAAATAACTGTTATCACTAGAGGACTAGTTATTTTATGCCATGTAGTCCTTCTGCTCTGTGTAACCATTGCCCCATCACTGATTAGAAACTTTATGCCAATGTACTACATGTAGAGCAGCAAGTGTTACATCAATGGAAGCAGAGTATCGAGCTCAACATCATGCTGCTCTCGGATTACATAGAAAAAATGACAAATTTTGTTATGTAATCTGAGAGCAGCAGGATGTAGAGGCTGAGACTCTGATTCCAGCGATGTGTCACTTGCTGGTCTGCATGGTGTCATTTTGATACAATCATTGCTTTCTCTGCAGTGATTCTAGAGTGCTCAAAATGCTGAGCCTTGTATAACCCTACAACACTGTACATTGGCATGGAATTGCTAATCAGTGGTGTGGCATTGGTTACACAGAGCAGGAGGACTACATGGCATGAGACAACTAGTCCTCTAGTGATAATATTCTACTGATAAAACAGTTATTATATTGAAACAGCAACACACAGCCCATTAAGTGACACATCACTGGAATCAGGTTCTCAGCCCCTACATCATGCGGCTCTCAGATTAGATAGCAAAATCCTAGTGACAGATTAATTGTAAGAAGGGGTTGTTCACTAGAAGACAACTCCTTTAAGGAAAACTCATCTTAATGGAGCTAAGGCCTCTTTCACACTTCAGTCATTTGACGTCAGTCAGAATCCGACATTGTTGCTTACCCGCCAAAAATAGTGAATAACGGAGTGAACGGATCCGTTATTTTGGCGGATCAAATTACGGATCCGTTCACTCCGTCACATCCGTTTTTTCATTCGTTTTTTGACGGATGCGTTTTTCACATGGGAGGATCTCCAACGTGATTGGCTACTGGAAACTACGCTGTACCGTGATTGGCTACTGGAAACTATGTGGAAACTATAATTAGGGTGTTTTTACAACATATTATTTGAAAGGTTGTATAGCAAGTGGAAGAGATGGAGGGAGTTTTGGTGAATGTTGCGAGGATATGTGCGGATTTTTCATTGGAGGCCAATCAGTTGGCAAGAATTGTTTGGGAGAAGGAGGAAGCCAGACAGCGGATCCTGCGTCAGCGGCGGCAGAGACGTATGTGGATCCATCCGATAAATGCTAGGCGTATGACCCGTGGGGTCTATTCCACATTATACATGGAATTGAGGCAGAACCCGGACAAATTCTTTTAACTACGTGAGAATGAGAGCTGCCAATTTTGAGTCTTTGGTGGAACGGATTGAAGACCGAATAAGGAGAAAAGACACGTATTTGCAGTTTGCAATATCACCAGCAGAGCATCTGATGGTCACAATTCAGTAAACATTTTTTTTTTTAAATTCTTCCTCATTTTGCAAACTTATAACTGTATGTTGTTGCTGGTGTTTCTAATTATTGTCTTTTCCTTTTTTGCAGATTTTTTGCAACTAGGGAATCCTTTTCCTCTCTGCATTACCAATACCGTCTTGGGATTTCCACAATCTATGTGATTGTGAAAGAGACCTGCCAGGCATTGTGGGATTCTTTGCAGGAGGAATACATCCCACCGCCAACACAGGAGAGATGGCTGGAGATTGCTGCAAATTTCATGGAAATATGCCAGTTCCCAAACTGTGTTGGTGCCGTGGATGGCAAGTACATTCGAATTGTTAAACCAGCTGGATTCGGATTTGATTTCTTTAATTATAAGAAATTTTTTTCAATTGTACTCATGGGCATTGCTGACGCCAAATGTAAATTTATCGCAGTTGATATCGGTGCCTATGGGCAAATGACTCCCAGGTCTTCAAGATGTCGCTGATGGGACGTCGGTTATATGGAGATACTTTTGACTTTCCACCTACAAAACCACTCCCTGGAACCTGTGGCCCTGCATTGCCATTTGTGTGTGTGGGAGATGAGGCCTTTCAACTGTCACCGCATTTGTTGAAACCCTATGCAAGTCATGACTTGGCACAAAAGAAACGAATCTTCAACTATCGTTTGACAAGGCCCGAAGAGTCGTGGAATGTGCCTTCGGGATTTTAACTGCTAAATGGAGAGTGCTGCTTACCGCAATAAAACTACAAACTGAGACTGTTGATGATGATGTGAAGGCTTGTGTGGTCCTCCACAATTTTGTAATATCCAAAGAACATGTTTCCATGGATGAAAATATGTCCAAGACCACCTTGCAGGATTACAACAATATCAGTTTTAGGAGTACAGGCTTAGATTTCAGAATGCGGGACAAGTTTGCGGACTACTTTATGTCACCGGAAGGAAGAGTTGACTGGCAGTATGACATGGTTTAATTTTTTTTTTATTTTTTTCTACTATACCATGCTTTTTGGTTTTTACCACAAATCTGTAATGTTCGGTATCTGTACCACAATTTAATTACCTTTTGTACCTTTACCACTATTTCTGTATTATGTGTACCCTAATCTTGGTACCTTTACACCAAGTTATGTGTGTTACCCTTTAACGTTTTTACACTTTATCACTTAAAAAAAATACAAAGACAATAAATGTTTTCAACCAAAATAAATTTTATTATACAAAAAGCTTGTATCCTTCTTGTTGGATCATAGACGCTTTGAAAAATTTATATATACATAAATTCACAGCACTATATACAATATATACATAAATTCACAGCACTATATACAATATATACCGTGTATACTCATGTATAAGCCGACCCGTGTATAAGCCGACCCCCCTAATTTTGCCACAAAAAACTGGGAAAACTTATTGACTCGCGTATAAGCCTAGGGTGAAAAATGATTATGCCCCCATATGATCCATAGATTAGGCCCCCATATGAAGCTCCACAGATTAGGCCCCCATAAACTGCACAGATTATGCCCAATATGCTCCACAGATTATACCCCCATATGCTCCAGATTATGCCCCATATGCTGCACAGATTATGCCCTGTATGATCCACAGATTATGCCCCCATATGCTGCACAGATTATGCCCCATATGCTCCAGATTAGGCCCCCATATGCTCCAGATTAGGCCCCCATATGCTGCACAGATTAGGCCCCCATATGCTCCAGCTTAGGCCCCCATATGTTGCACAGATTAGGCCCCCATATGCTGCACAGATTATGCCCCCGTATGATCCACAGATTATGCCCCCATATGCTCCAGATTAGGCGCCCATATGCTGCACAGATTATGCCCCATATGTTCCACAGATTATGCCCCCATATGCTCCAGATTAGGCCCCCATATGTTCCACAGATTATGCCCCCATATGCTCCACAGATTAGGCCCCCATATGCTCCAGATTAGGCCCCCATATGCTGCACAGATTATACCCCATATGCTGCACAGATTATGCCCCTGTATAATCCACAGATTATGCCCCCATATGCTCCAGATTAGGCCCCCATATGTTCCACAGATTATGCCTCATATGTTCCACAGATTATGCCCCCGTATGCTCCACAGATTATGCCCCATAGTATATGTCCCTTATGCTGCTGCTGCTGCAAAAAAAATGACATACTCACATCTCGTCGCTGGGGGCCAGGTGCCGGTGTCCTGAGCAGGCGGTGACATCGGCGCGCTATGGAGGACAGGTGCCGGTGTCACAGCTCGCTGAGGACCCCGGCACCTGAGATATTTACCTGTCACCGGACCGCTCCACCGCTGCGCGCTGCTCCGACTTCTGGGTCATCGGCAGTGAATGATTAGGCAGAGGGCACGGCGCTCACTAACGACGTCATCGCGCCCTCTGCCTGATCATTCACAGCCAGAGGAGTCGGACGAGGAGGTCGGAGCAGCACGCAGCGGTGGACCGAGGACGGGTAAATATCGCTATACTCACCCCTCCGCCGGCGCGTCTCTGCAGCCTCTCTTCTCCCGGTGGTCTCCCCAGCGCTTCCGTCCTACAGTGGTCACGTGGTACCGCTCATTAAAGTCATGAATATGTGCATATTCATGACTTTAATGAGCGGTACCATGTGACCGCTGCAGGAAGGAGCCGGAGATCGTGGGAGAAGCATGGGGCTGCAGAGACGAGCCGGCGGAGAGGTGAGTATGATATGATATCCCCGCCTCCACCTCCCCGCCGACCCCCGTATATGACCCGCGTATAAGCCGAGAGAGGGACTTTCAGCCCTAAAAAATGGGCTGAAAATCTCGGCTTATACACAAGTATATACGGTACATAAATTCACAGCACTATATACAATATATACATAAATTCACAACACTATATACAATATATACATAAAATCACAGCACTATATACAATATATACATAAATTCACAACACTATATACAATATATACATAAAATCACAGCACTATTTACAATATATACATAAATTCACAAGACTATATACAATATATACATAAAACCACAGCACTATATACAATATATACATAAACAGCACTATATACAATATATACAGAAATTAACAGCAGTCTATACATAAATTCACAGATTTGTGTACTGTTGGGTGGAAATAGTAGCGGAGGGGCTGACAGGGCGGACCACGTCGATAGTGGGGAACGGAACACCAGGTTGGGTAGGATCAGAAATGGAGGTAAAAACATGAGGTTGGGCAGGGAGTTGAGGGGCAGATGTGGTTTGTGGGAGGAACGGTGAAGGTGTTGGTGGGATGGGGTACGGTGAAGTTAAGGGTGAAAACTGGAAGGGTGAACTAAAATACTGGAAATAATGGAATGGGGAAGGAGTGGTAGGAGGATGGGCGGCAGCTGGATGGGTGGCAGCTGGATGGGTGGCAGGTTGAGGTGGGGAAGGTGTTGGAATTTGGTGCGTAGGTGGATGGGATTGGGACATTGCCTGCGCTAGAGCAGTGTGGCAGCCTTGCATCGCATGCATCTGCAGGTCAGGAGTTAGATTTTCCATGTGCCTGAGTACTGTCTAAAAAAAGCAGTGTCTTGGCGACAAGTTTGCATCTGACTGCATCCTATCAATTTTACTGCTGAGTTCAAGTATGTTTTTGCTCAACAGACTGAACTCAGCAGTAACTTGATCATTTAAAAGCTTGACCGTGTTTTGAAAGGATGCATTCAGATGCAAAAAATCAGACGCATAGCTCCTTTCCTGACCTCTGTGGTGCTGCCATCCAGACCAAAAAGGTGGTCTAGATGTGCCGGCAGTGTCAGCAGGGCAGGGTAAAGGGAACTCCAACACGTCACCTGCAGCTTCATGTGACGAAGTCTGCCCTGCTACTCCAGCGCTGGTGGATGGGGTGGAGGGATCAGACAGTAGGGAAGGTGCAGAGTGGTCGGGTCTTTCGACGTGGTCCCTGGTGGCGGACTCCTGAGGGACCGCTCCAGAGGGGACCAACTCAGAAGCAGGCTCCCGAGTGCTGCAGACAGTGCTGTCAAAGAAAAACAAACAAAAAATTTTTTTAGTATATTGATATTACATTGCCCTTGCTGAAATAATAAAATAAGGTTAGACACGTAAAAAATTTTTGATACATAAATGGGGTGTGAAATATTTACCTTCTGCTGACCATCGTTGACCGCAGGAACGACAGGGCTCTGGCGTATTTATACCTGCTCCTGCATCCTGCTGAACCACTCGGGGCCTGCATCTCCTTGTTGAATTCCCTTTGAAGTGATACCTGAGTGACCGCCACCATGTGATAACCCTGTCACCTGGAAAGTAAAATAAAAAATTGGTTTTAGTATACAACACATTATATTCTGCAACATTGATTACTGAACTGTGAATACTTACGCGCATGATCCTTGTCCCGAGCGTCGAGTTGCTCCCAGTTCTCAATAACCACGCTGCATACTTCCTCCCATGGCCGTCGGGTGATGACTTGGTCAGCCATATTCCACAGCGCCTCCCGATCTTGGACCTCTTTGATGAGGGTGTCCACATCAATACCGCCATCCTCGACATCTGTATCGGGAGCACACTGAAGCCTGTGGAGAAAAAAATAAATAAAAAAAAAATTTTCAGCAACATGAAGTAAAAAGAATTTAGCGAAAAAAAAACTAAAAAAGAGTACTTACTTGCTGACCGCCGTGCCGATCATGCCGACTACCATGGGATGTCCTTGGAGGAACTCTGCGACGAGACCTGGATTGTGAAGACTATAAAACAGAAAAAAAAAAAATGATGTGCATGAAATGGAGGTATATGTTTTGTGCATGCTGTGATCAATGTTTGTGTTGGGTAATAATGTGCTGTATGTGAGGATTTGTCTGTGCAAAACTTACACTCTGTGCCAGGGCCGGCTCCAGGTTTTTATGGGCCCCGGGCGAAAGAGTCTCAGTGGGCCCCCTTAACACAGACCACGATTCATGAAGCACAGATACTGCAGAGAAATATGGGTATAGCACAATGACAAACACTTCTCTTCTTCCATTACATGACTGATACCTATTGTAAATTGTACAATAGCTCAAAAACCGCCAAATCCTCACAGCGCACAGTACAGACTGGACAGTACAGTCCTCCATACAATATTATGGGCACCACATAGTCTCCCCCTCATCACCCATATAATACCCCATGCAGGATGTCACCCCGCCATCCCCCATATAATGCTCCATACAGAATACTGGACCACATATAATGCTCCATACAAAATATGGAGCTCTCCTCTACACTGTTGCGTTCTGCACTGTTACGGCTCAGGAAAGGGCGCTGTGGAAAGACTCCCCATTATCATCATCATTGCCTGCCCATATCATCATCATTGCCTCCCCATCATCATCATTGCCTGCCCATCATCATCATCATTGCCTCCCCATCATCATCATCATCATCATCATCATTGCCTCCCCATCATCATCATCATTGCCTCCCCATTAATATCATCATCATTGCCTTCCCATTATCATTGCCTCCCCATCATCATCATCACCATTGCCTCCCCATTAATATCATCATCATCATTGCCTTCCCATTATTATTGCCTCCCCATCATCATTGCCTCCTCACCACCATCACTGCCTCTCCTCACCACCATCACTGCCTCCCCCCACCACCATCACACATACAGCACCGCAGCACTCTCTCACATACACACACGCAGGCACACACACACCTCACCTGTCCGGCGTCCGTGCCCTCTCTGCCACAGCCGACCGCTGAATGATGACATCATTCAGCGGCGCTGCTGTGAGAGAGGAAGCGCCAGCACAGGCGCCCCCTGGAGCCCGGAGCTGCGGCAGCGGAGGCACGGGGAGAGGTAAGTATTGTGCCGGCAGCTGCCGGGGCCCTGAGCAAGTGGGGGGGCCCAGTGGCGGCGCTGGCACCGCTAACGGGCGCCGGGGTGCTCGACGGCAAGTGGGCCCCCCGCCTACTCAGGGCCCCGGAACTTGCCCGGGTATGCCGGGTGCTGACGCCGGCCCTGCTCTGCGCGCCCACTCCTAGTATTTCTCCACCCTGCCCTTCTTCTGGAAGCCCTCTGCATCAGCTTCCTGTGCAAACAGAATACATGCATATAGGTTTACTATTAATGTTACCATCAGCAAAAAATCAAAAAAATAAATAAATAAATTACCTCAGTTCGCCGACGCTGTGGCAGGGGGCTCCCAGAAGAAGACATTACTGGCTTGAGTCCTGACTGGGTCCTCAAAGTAATCTGCAAGTATAAAGACACTTTATAAGCTACTATACAAAGGCTGTAACAGCTTTCTGGCCAATATACTTACATAACAACTCAAAACTTGGGCCTGGCTGGGTCCTCTTGGGCCTGACTGGGACCTCTTGGGGCCTGACTGAGTCCTCTTGGGGCCTGACTGGGTCCTCAAAGTAATCTGCAAGTATAAAGATACTTGATAAGCTACTATACAAAGGATGTAACAGCTTTCTGGCCATTATACTTACATAACAACTCTAAACTTGGGCCTGACTGGGTCCTCTTGGGGCCTGACTGGGCCCTCTTGGACCTGACTGGGTCCTCAAAGTAATCTGCAAGCATAAAGACACTTGATAAGCTACTATACAAAGGATGTAACAGCTTTCTGGCCAATATACTTACATAACAACTCTAAACTTGGGCCTGACTGGGTCCTCTTGGGCCTGACTGGGTCCTCTTGGGCTTGACTGGGACCTCTTGGGCCTGACTGGGTCTTCTTGGGGCCTGACTGGGTCCTTTTGGGGCCTGACTGGTTCTCTTGGGCCTGACTGGGTCCTCAAAGTAATCTGCAAGTATAAAGACACTTGATAAGCTACTATACAAAGGATGTAACAGCTTTCTGGCCAATATACTTAAATAACAACTCTAAACTTGGGCCTGACTGGGTCCTCTTGGGCCTGACTGGGTCCTCTTGGGGCCTGACTGGGTCCTCTTGGGGCCTGACTGGGTCCTCAATGTAATCTGCAAGTATAAAGACACTTGATAAGCTACTATACAAAGGATTTAACAGCTTTCTGGCCAATATACTTATAACAACTCTAAACTTGGGCCTGACTGGGTCCTCTTGGGCCTGACTGGGGCCTCTTGGGCCTGACTGGGTCCTCTTGGGGCTTGACTGGGTCCTCTTGGGCCTGACTGGGTCCTCAATGTAATCTGCAAGTATAAAGACACTTGATAAGCTACTATCCAAAGGATGTAACAACTTTCTGGCCAATATACTTTCATAACAACTCTAAACTTGGGCCTGACTGGGTCCTCTTGGGGCCTGACTGGGTCCTCTTGGGGTCTGACTGGGTCCTCTTGGGCCTGACTGGGTCCTCTTGGGCCTGACTGGGTCCTCAAAGTAATCTGCAAGTATAAAGACACTTGATAAGCTACTATACAAAGGATGTAACAGCTTTCTGGCCAATATACTTACATAACTCTAAACTTGGGCCTGACTGGGTCCTCTTCGGCCGGACTGGGTCCTCTTGGGCCTGACTAGGTCCTCTTCGGGCCTGACTGGGTCCTCAAAGTAATCTGCAAGTATAAAGACACTTTATAAGCTACTATACAAAGGCTGTAACAGCTTTCTGGCCAATATACTTACATAACAACTCAAAACTTGGGCCTGACTGGGTCCTCTTGGGCCTGACTGGGACCTCTTGGGGCCTGACTGGGTCCTCTTGGGGCCTGACTGGGTCCTCAAAGTAATCTGCAAGAATAAAGATACTTGATAAGCTACTATACAAAGGATGTAACAGCTTTCTGGCCATTATACTTACATAACAACTCTAAACTTGGGCCTGACTGGGTCCTCTTGGGGCCTGACTGGGCCCTCTTGGACCTGACTGGGTCCTCAAAGTAATCTGCAAGCATAAAGACACTTGATAAGCTACTATACAAAGGATGTAACAGCTTTCTGGCCAATATACTTACATAACAACTCTAAACTTGGGCCTGACTGGGTCCTCTTGGGCCTGACTGGGTCCTCTTGGGCTTGACTGGGACCTCTTGGGCCTGACTGGGTCTTCTTGGGGCCTGACTGGGTCCTTTTGGGGCCTGACTGGGTTCTCTTGGGCCTGACTGGGTCCTCAAAGTAATCTGCAAGTATAAAGACACTTGATAAGCTACTATACAAAGGATGTAACAGCTTTCTGGCCAATATACTTAAATAACAACTCTAAACTTGGGCCTGACTGGGTCCTCTTGGGCCTGACTGGGTCCTCTTGGGGCCTGACTGGGTCCTCTTGGGCCTGACTGGGTCCTCAATGTAATCTGCAAGTATAAAGACACTTGATAAGCTACTATCCAAAGGATGTAACAACTTTCTGGCCAATATACTTTCATAACAACTCTAAACTTGGGCCTGACTGGGTCCTCTTGGGGCCTGACTGGGTCCTCTTGGGGTCTGACTGGGTCCTCTTGGGCCTGACTGGGTCCTCTTGGGCCTGACTGGGTCCTCAAAGTAATCTGCAAGTATAAAGACACTTGATAAGCTACTATACAAAGGATGTAACAGCTTTCTGGCCAATATACTTACATAACTCTAAACTTGGGCCTGACTGGGTCCTCTTGGGCCGGACTGGGTCCTCTTGGGCCTGACTAGGTCCTCTTCGGGCCTGACTGGGTCCTCTTGGGCCTGACTGGGTCCTCAAAGTAATCTGCAAGTATAAAGACACTTGATAAGCTACTATACAAAGGATGTAACAGCTTTCTGGCCAATCTACTTACATAACAACTCTAAACTTGGGCCTGACTGGGTCCTCTTGGGGCCTGACTGGGTCCTCAAAATAATCTGCAAGTATAAAGACACTTGATAAGCTACTATACAAAGGCTGTAAAAGCTTTCTTGCCAATATACTTACATCTTTTAACTGGGACCTGACTGGGTCCTCTTTGGGCCTGACTGGGTACTATTTTGGGCCTGACTGGGTCCTCTTTGGGGCCTGGCTGGGTCCTTTAAATAATCTGCAAGTATAAAGACACTTAAACCTATGATACCCCAAAAAAATAAAAAGATTACTTGCGTGGTTTTCCAACTCCGTCTTTTACAACCTCTTGATACGCAATGCACAAGCTGCAGAACCCTCCACCTCCTGTTTCACCCCCATCCAAAAAATAAAACATAGCTTCTAAACACCAACCCTCCTCCAACTTTAGATACCTACCCCATAAACTTTGTATACACCTTTGTATACACCCCATAACCTTTGTATACACCTTTGTATACACCCCATAACCTTTGTATAACCTTTGTATACACCTTATGAATTTTATATCCACATTTTGAAAACAAAACACCTATGTATACCCTGTGTGGTATACCAATAATAACACAAATAACCTTTGTTTGAAATTATACCACGGACAGTTTTTGTAGACAGTTTTTATTGTAATTGTTTTTTTTACTTATTTTTTGGGTCAAGTAGGAGCTACACTGCTCTTTATTTAAAATAGAGTTACAGAAAGAAACAAAATACACATGCCTTGACACAAACACACGCACACACATGCACACGCACGCACATGCACGCACACACACACACACAAAAATACTAGTACATTATGAAAACTAAACATGTTGGAAATATAACTACAGTATGAAAGAAAATAAGATAATGCAGGACACACACTCAAACATGCTGCAATCACACATGATGGCATTACTCACCCTGACTGCCTGGCAGGAGTCGGCTGGGCTGGCAACCAATCTCTCTGGCTGGCTAGCTGGCAGGCAGGGTCTTGATGCTTGCTGGCAGGGTCTTGATGCTTGCTGGCAGGATCTTGAGGCTTGCTGGCAGGGTCTTGAGGCTTGCTGGCAGTCTTGATGCTTGCTGGCAGGGTCTTCATGTGTGGCATAATGAGAAATGAGGCATATCTGGCTGGTTTATATAGTTTGGGGCTGTCTGGAAAAGTATCCAACATTTGGAGCATGCTCAGTCCAAAACGATGGATCCGTCGGGGGGAATCCGTCAAATGACGAATGGCGACGGATCCGCCGCCCATAGGCGCCCATTGTAAAAATTTGGCAGACGCTGCGGATCCGTTGCGATCCGCCAGCATCCGCCATTTCGACGCAGACAAAAAACGTTACAATGTCCGTCCAATCGAGACAGCGGAAGCCAAAATATTGGCGGATCCGTCAAAGAACGGATGCAATGGACAACCGTCCGTCGCGATCCGTCACTAATACAAGTCTATGGGAAAACAGCGGATCCGCCCCAAAAAAAAGGCGGATCCTATAAATTCAAAAAAAGGCGGATTTTGACTGACGTCGTACGACTGAAGTGTGAAAGAGGCCTAAGCAGGTATTCTAGCCATGTAACAAAGATTAAGTCTTACATTTGTTGTTTTATGGTTTTGTATATCCTGAAAAAATGCTAATTTAGTTTAAAGCATATTTGTATTCACTTACAATTCACACTCTGTTAGGGTCTGCGGAACGCACCAAATATATGATGTGTAGAGGTGTGTTCGCAGCCCGGGGTCCACCGTGCAGGCAGAGCCTGCTGCTAGTAAAACAGCGCAAGAAGCAAACTCTGTTATCCCGCAGAGTCGCCAAAATAAATGCCGTAACGCGCTGTGGCAATATGTGCGAACTCTGTTAATCCACAGAGCCGCTAGGAGTGCCGCAATATGGCGATGTGTGCGAACTCACTAAACACAACTGAGTCGCAAAATAAACACGCTAGGGCGCTGTCTAGCGTTGAAAGCGAACCCTGTTACATCACAGAGTCGCTGAGACAAACTTCTGTGTCCTGTCAGGCACCCAGGTACACAGTTAACCGCTAAGCGAACATAGAACGTGATCATGCGCTAATGCGCTAATGTCCTCGCAGAAGTCACCCGCAATCTATGGCGTCTGAACGCCAGGCCCTGAATACGGCAATCAAACTCCTCACCAGTTATGCCGGTAATCTAGGGCATCTAGGACACCGACCCTGACCAGCTAGCATACCAAATTCCTCACCGATTAAGTCGGTATTCTAGGGGCTTATTTCAGCCGGGCCCTAACCACACACACGCATGACCACACTGGCGCTAAGCATATAATGGTTGACACTAGCGCATGGCGGCCCAGCCATGCCACCCTTTTATAGCAACAGCTACAGGACCTGCCAGAAACAAGGACCAATGAAACTGTTCCAAAACACCAGTAGTCACAAGACCTTTCTGGCGGACCAATAGGAGCTGCTGCAGTACCTGAGCATGTGACCCCTGATCTCCAATGAGAGATCTCACCCTGGGCATGCTCAGAAGGGGAAAACAAGGACTTTGTCCTAAAGACGTCTGCTCGCTGCTAACCAGTACTGACCACAACAGCAGAGCCTGGAGATGCAGCAACAATCCTCTGCACACTGTTAGACTGGGCGAGAAGCTGGGACCGACGTCTAAGCTGAGCAGAGTCCACTGCGGCCGGAGACGAATGGGAGACCGCAGCTGGGATGGTTTGAGATTCCCCTTGTGCAGAAGTGGGAACTCGACCCCTAACATTGCCCCCCCTTCTCTGGGCCTCGCTACGCTCAAAGGCAGCGATGAGCTGTGGAGCATGAACATGCTCGGCAGGCTCCGAGGACCTATCCTCAGGCCCATAACCCCTCCAATCCACCAAAAAAAATTTTTTGCCCCATACCACCTTGCACCCTACAATGGCATTCACCTCGTAGTCGTCCGAAGACGAACCCGACGTCCCGGCAGATGACTCAGGCAACCGGAGATGACCACGGGTTTTAGGAGGGACACATGGAAGGTGTCGGAGATACCAAGGTGAGGCGGAAGGGCCAAACGGTGAACCACAGGGTTCACCTGCTCGAGAACTTTGAAGGGACACAAATAGTGTGGTGCCAACTTAGTGGATTCTACCTGTAGACTGATGTTTCAGGCGGAGAGCCACACTAGGTCGCCAGGAGCAAATGTCGGAGCGGGACGCCGATGGGCATCGGCAGAAGACCTCATCCTTTCCTTGGAAGCCTGAATGGCATCCTGGGTGCGGTCCCATATGTCCCGTGCTTCCACAGCCCAGTCTGCCACCCTGGAGTCGGCAGAAGCCACGGGCATGGGCACCGGTACCCGCGGATGCTGGCCGTAATTTAAGAGGAATGGGGTCTGTCCGGTGGAGTCAGCCACAGCATTGTTTAGCGTGAACTCCGCCCACGGGAGCAAGGATGCCCAGTCATCCTGCCTGGCTGAGACAAAATGTCACAAGTAGGTGACCAAGGTCTGGTTGGCCCTCTCTACCAACCCATTAGTCTCGGGATGATATGCAGAGGAGAGGTTCAACTCAATGCAGAGTAGATGACACATTGGGAACCGAGACGCAAATTGGGGACCTCGATCGCTGACAATCTTGTCTGGCAAACCGTGTAGACGGAAGATGTGTCTAATAAACAATGCTGCCAAGGCCCGTGCAGAAGGTAACCGTGGTAGCGGCACTAAGTGCACCATTTTGGAGAAGTGGTAGGTGATCACCCAAATGATAGTGCAACCCCGAGACTTGGATAAGCCCACCACAAAGTCCATCCCGACCATCTCCCAGGGCCTGTCTGCCACCGGCAAAGGAAAAAGTAACCCAGTTGGCCGTTGTCAAGGGGACTTGTTCCTGGCGAAGGAAACACATGCCTGAACATACTCCCTGACGTCATGGACCATATGTGGCCACCAGTATGTCCTCGCCAATAACTCAGTTGTCCTCTTTGCCCCAAAGTGTCCACCCACCCTGGACGAGTGTGCCCAAGAGAGTACCTCCGGTTGCAAATTAGTGGGCACAAAAGTCTTGCCCGGAGGCACAGACTCTAGCGAAACCAGGGCTACAGTTCTCAGGCTCTCTTCTGGGACAATAAGCCGAGGCTCCTCATCCTCCTCCTCTGATGACACTAAGGAGTGAGAGAGAGCGTCGGCCCGAACATTCTTCTCACCGGAGGGAAAATGGAGGGTGAAGTGGAACCGAGAGAAGAATAGGGACCATCTGGCCTGGCGAGAATTTAGCCGCTGAGCCGTTTGCAAATATACCAAGTTTTTGTGGTCGGTGAAGACTTGGAAGGGAAAACGAGCCCCCTCCAGAAGATGTCTCCACTCAAAGAAGGCCAACTTCATAGCCAGAAACTCCCTGTCCCCGATGGAATAATTCCTCTCTGCTGGTGTAAAGGTCTTAGAAAAGAAGAAGCAGGGATGCTTCCGACCTTGAGCATCCTTTTGATAAAGGACTGCTCCAGCACCAACAGAAGAGGTGTCCACCTCCAAAATAAACGGCTTATCAACATCAGGGCGATGTAATATGAGAGCACTGGCAAAATGCGACTTGATGGAAGAGAACGCCTTGGAGACCTCCTCAGACCACAACTTGGGATTTGCTCCCTTCTTGGTGAGGGTTACCAAGGGAGCTACCAAAGTCGAGAAATGGGGAATGAACTGGCGATAATAATTAATGAACCCCATAAAGCGCTGCACCGCTTTAAGAGAATGGGGTTCTTGCCAGTCCATTACAGCCTGTAGTTTGGCAGGATCCATAGCCAATCCCTGGGCAGAGATGATATAGCCCAGGAAAGGTAAGGACTCCTGCTCAAACACACATTTTTCATTTCTCCAGCTTGGCATAGAGGGAGTTTGCCCATAAGAGGTCGAAGACATTGTTGACATCCCTCCGGTGAGAGTCTATATCTGGTGAAAAGATGAGAATATCATCCAGATAGACTACTACAGAGGTGGAGAGCATATCCTGGAAGATATCATTGACAAAGTCTTGGAAAACAGCGGGAGCATTACAGAGCCTGAAGGGCATCACCAGGTATTCATAATGCCCATCCCTGGTATTAAAAGCTGTCTTCCTCTTGTCCCCCTCACGGATGCGAATTAGGTTGTAGGCACCACGTAGATCAAGCTTGGTAAATACTCTTGCTCCTCGGAGCCTATCAAAGAGCTCAGAGATTAGAAACCAAAACAACAGTGGAGGGCACCATTCAAGAAATACTTATAGAAAGGCATCAACCCGGGGTATGTAATAGTAATGCTAGAAAAGACAAGAAAGAGTACATACCAGGACACCAGGGATGCCAAAAATAAATCATAACAATTAGAAAATATTTTTATTGAAAAAACTGCAAAACCACACTGTAGTCATTAAAAACAATTAAAACAAGGCACAAAGCCCCATAACAGGAACAATAAACCCCTATAACCCCTATCTGTATAATACAATACACTTAGATGAAATATATATGGAAACCTCAGCCAAACATGGTAGTATACTTAGAACATAATCACCCCCAAAGGCCAAAATGAAGACAGGACCAGAGAGGAACAATTAGTCCTCAATTTGCTGCATGAAAAAAAAAACAAAAAAAACAGTTAAGCATGGACAATATGAGATGGTAAAGCAATACAAACAAATTGCTATAGACTAATACAGATCAGATGTGAATAGGTCTACTCATAAAGATTAATATATCAAGTAGATCTTAGCATAGCAGATGGTATAACAGTTGTCCTTAATCTAATACACAAAATAATGCAGCAAATAATATAACAGTTGTCCTTAATCTAGTGCACAAAGTGATGCAGCCCTAGTCTAGTGCACAAAATAATGCAGCAAATGGTATAGCAGCTGTCCTTAATCTAGTGCACAAAGTCACAAAGTAATGCAGCAAATGATATAACAGTTGTCCTTAATCTAGTGCACAAAATGATGCAGCCCTAGTCTAGTGCACAAAGTAATGCAGCAAATGGTGTAGCAGTTGTCCTTAATCTAGTGCACAAAATAACAAAGTAATAAATAATATAACAGTTGTAATCTAATGCACAACGTGATGCAGCCGACCACTCCCAATAAGAATGGCAAAATCTAACACAGCTATAGGGGGGATCTCATGTTAGAGGCATGACCAGGTTACCAAACCAGGGGTTAATAGGCGGGATAGAGCCCGACGCGTGTCGCCATGTGAAATGGCTTCATCAGGGGCAGAGATGGTGATAAAGCAGGATTCAAGGTATTTATATATATATAACATATTGATTAAAACTCACAGCAGCTGCATGGAGCGTTCCCCCCAGACACAGGACAGAAACAGGAAGTGATGAAATAACATGGCGCTGGATGCCAAAAGGGTGTATCCTCGCCACCTCACTACAGGTGTAGTAAGATGGCCGACAGAGCACATGCAACTTATATGATCCAGAATAGAGGTTATGTTTACCAATAGCTTATATGCTCGCGATTTCATTAGTTAATCATACCCAATGGTTTGATGTGATGACAAGCAAAAGTATCGAACTCCCATTTGCCCTAAATAGTATGGGCAGGATTCAATAATCACCATGTACCATCAAATATCTAGTTAAGCCCCCAACAAAGGGTGGTTTAATCATAGCATACAGAGATAGAGGGTCAACTAGATAGCACGCCCGAATATTTACAAGCAGTAACAGATTAGGTAAAAAAAAAAAAAAAACTTATAACAACTCTTCATTTAGGCCTTTGGGAGACAAGCTTTAAAGCTTGTAGATCCATTTACTTTCTATACACAGTAATTTATTTACAATGTCCATATATGATCCAGAATCAAGGTTATGTGTACCAATAGCTTACATGCTCACGATTTCATTAATTAGGCATACCCAACGGTTTGATGTGATGACGAGCAAAAGAATCGAACTCCCATATGCCCTAAATAGTATGGACAGGATTCAATAATCATCATGTACCAATCAAATGTCTAGTTAAGCCCCAAACAAATGGTGGTTTACTCATAACATACAGAGATAGAAGGTCAACTAGATAGCATGCAAAAAAAAAAAAAAACCCTATAATCGTTTATAATACCCTGTAAATAGCAACTCTTCATTTACGCCTTTGGGAGACAAGCTTTGAAGCTTGTAAATCCATTTACTTTCTACACACAGTAATTTATTTACAAAGTCGCCACCTCTGATCGTGGTGCGTACACTCTCAAGTCCCATACATTTAAAGCAAGTAGATCTGCCATGATGATGTTCTAGGAAGTGACTTGCTACCGATGTCAAAGTCTTGTTCTTATCGCAATCACTTTTGGCAGTTGAGATGCTTGACAGATGCTGTTGCATTCTTCTCCTTAATTCTTGTGTAGTTTGACCAACATAGATCTTTGGGCAATCACAGAAGATGGCATAGACCAGATTCCGAGATTTACAGTTGAAAAATTCATTGGACCTGATCCGGAAAAGAAGAATAGAAATGGAATAACCATCTTGTCCCGTCATATATTGGCAAACATTGCAATTACCACATGGGTATGATCCAAGAATTCTGGTGCCACGATTAAGTCTCACAGTAGGCCATTGATAATGGCTATGAAAAAGCCTATCTTTCAAATTCCTTGCACGTCTAGCGACTATGCAAGGAGAATCTGAAACCAAAGGAGTGATCCTTTTATCGCTAGTTAGAATATCCCAATTGTTGGAAAGTAGATGCCGTACGTCAGACCACTGATTATTAAAGGTAGTAATCAATGAAAGTGGTCGAGACGAATGACGTACCTTTGGACGAAGAAGATCTCTTCTATCTTGTTGTACTGCAAATTGGAAAGCTTGGGAGATAGTCCTCTTAGGATAGCCCCTTTGTCTAAAACGAGAAGACAAATCCTTAGCAGTGTTCAAAAATCCCGGCCCAGTGCTGCAGTTCCTCCTTAAGCGCAAAAATTGGCCCTTGGGTATACCTGCCTTTTGATGGTGAGGGTGAAAGCTTGAAAAATGGAGCAAGCTATTTGTGGCAGTAGCTTTACGAAATAATGCACATCCAATTCCTGTGTTGGTAATAGAAAGTCTCAAGTCCAAGAAATCTATTGCAGAATCTGAAATGGTAGAAGTAAGTCTGATGTTTAAGACATTATTATTCAGATCATCAATAAATGATTGACATTCCTCAACCGATCCGGTCCATATCATCAGGATATCATCAATATATCTTTGCCAGGTTAGAACCTTAGAGAAGAAGGCCAAATGTTCGTACACCACAAGCTCCTCCCACCATCCAAGAAAAAGATTTGCATAAGCGGGTGCACACCGTGCACCCATAGCGGTCCCAGCCCGCTGTCTATAGAACTTCCTGTCAAAAACGAAATAGTTTTTATCCAAAATAAAATGGAGGAGTCTGAGGATGAAGTTGTCATGTTCCTTATACCTATCTATGTTTTTTACCAGAAAGAACGAAACTGCTTCAATACCTGATTGGTGTTGGATATTTGTGTATAGTGATTCCACATCCATACTGATAAGTAGGGCACCTTCCGGTATGACCAGATTTTCCACAGCCTGCATCAGATGAGTTGAGTCCCTAGTATAGGATTTCAAAGATAAGACCAAAGGTTGAAGGAAATGGTCAATATATATGCAGGGTTTCTCAAACAAACTACCTATACCCGACACTATAGGTCTGCCTGGAGGCTCAACAAGAGATTTGTGTATTTTTGGGAGGGCGTAGAAGGTTGGAACAACTGGTGTTGGTGTAATCAAAAAATCCGCTTCTTTTTTGGTCAACACATTATTTTGAAGGGCACTCTTAATAACTCCATCTATTTGATCTTTAAAGAATATTGTGGGATCTGATGGAAGGATCATATAACTATGTCCTCCTAATTGTCGCAGAACTTCTTTCACATATAGATGGTGGGGCCATAACACCACGTTACCTCCTTCATCAGCCTCTCGAATTAAGATTAAATGAAGAGTTGCTATTTACAGGGTATTATAAACAATTATAGGGTTGTTTTTTTTTTTTGTTTTTTTTTTGCATGCTATCTAGTTGGCCTTCTATCTCTGTATGTTATGAGTAAACCACCATTTGTTGGGGGCTTAACTAGACATTTGATGGTACATGGTGATTATTGAATCCTGTCCATACTATTTAGGGCATATGGGAGTTCGATTCTTTTGCTCGTCATCACATCAAACCGTTGGGCATGCCTAATTAATGAAATCGTGAGCATGTAAGCTATTGGTACACATAACCTTGATTCTGGATCATATATGGACATTGTAAATAAATTACTGTGTATAGAAAGTAAATGGATCTACAAGCTTTAAAGCTTGTCTCCCAAAGGCCTAAATGAAGAGTTGTTAGAAGTTTTTTTTTTTTTTACCTAATCTGTTACTGCTTGTAAATATTCGGGCGTGCTATCTAGTTGACCCTCTATCTCTGTATGCTATGATTAAACCACCCTTTGTTGGGGGCTTAACTAGATATTTGATGGTACATGGTGATTATTGAATCCTGCCCATACTATTTAGGGCAAATGGGAGTTCGATACTTTTGCTCGTCATCACATCAAACCATTGGGTATGATTAACTAATGAAATCGCGAGCATATAAGCTATTGGTAAACATAACCTCTATTCTGGATCATATAAGTTGCATGTGCTCTGTCGGCCATCTTACTACACCTGTAGTGAGGTGGCGAGGATACACCCTTTTGGCATCCAGCGTCATGTTATTTCATCACTTCCTGTTTCTGTCATGTGTCTGGGGGGAACGCTCCATGCAGCTGCTGTGAGTTTTAATCAATATGTTATATATATAAATACCTTGAATCCTGCTTTATCACCATCTCTGCCCCTGATGAAGCCATTTCACATGGCGACACGCGTCGGGCTCTATCCCGCCTATTAACCCCTGGTTTGGTAACCTGGTCATGCCTCTAACATGAGATCCCCCCTATAGCTGTGTTAGATTTTGCCATTCTTATTGGGAGTGGTCGGCTGCATCACGTTGTGCATTAGATTACAACTGTTATATCATTTATTACTTTGTTATTTTGTGCACTAGATTAAGGACAACTGCTACACCATTTGCTGCATTACTTTGTGCACTAGACTAGGGCTGCATCATTTTGTGCACTAGATTAAGGACAACTGTTATATCATTTGCTGCATTACTTTGTGACTTTGTGCACTAAATTAAGGACAGCTGCTATACCATTTGCTGCATTATTTTGTGCACTAGACTAGGGCTGCATCACTTTGTGCACTAGATTAAGGACAACTGTTATATTATTTGCTGCATTATTTTGTGTATTAGATTAAGGACAACTGTTATACCATCTGCTATGCTAAGATCTACTTGATATATTAATCTTTATGAGTAGACCTATTCACATCTGATCTGTATTAGTCTATAGCAATTTGTTTGTATTGCTTTACCATCTCATATTGTCCATGCTTAACTGTTTTTTTGTTTTTTTTTTTCATGCAGCAAATTGAGGACTAATTGTTCCTCTCTGGTCCTGTCTTCATTTTGGCCTTTGGGGGTGATTATGTTCTAAGTATACTACCATGTTTGGCTGAGGTTTCCATATATATTTCATCTAAGTGTATTGTATTATACAGATAGGGATTATAGGGGTTTATTGTTCCTGTTATGGGGCTTTGTGCCTTGTTTTAATTGTTTTTAATGACTACAGTGTGGTTTTGCAGTTTTTTCAATAAAAATATTTTCTAATTGTTATGATTTATTTTTGGCATCCCTGGTATGTACTCTTTCTTGTCTTTTCTAGAGCTCAGAGATTAGGAGCAACGGGTACTTATTCTTGACGGTGATAGCGTTAAGACGCCTGTAGTCAATACATGGACGTAATTCTCCGTTCTTATTTTGCACAAAGAAGAACCCCGCCCCTGCTAGTGACACCGACTTCCTAATGAACCCTCTTGCCAGATTCTCCTGAATATACTGGGACATGGCCTCCGTCTCAGGAAGCGAGAGGGGGTAGACTCTCCCCCGAGGAGGTTCTGCTCCAGGCAAGAGATCAATAGGACAGTTGTATGGGCGATGAGGTGGAAGAGTCTCCGCCGCCTTCTTGGAGAAAACGTCTGCATATGACCAATAACAATGAGGAAGAGAAGTGAGATCTACGGGTATCTCTGTGGTGGTGACCTGAACGCACTCTCTAACACACCTGCCTCTACATGAATCATCCCAACCCAGTATCCTCCCAGAGGACCACTCAATATGGGGAGAGTGGTAACGGAGCCAAGGTACTCCCAGCAACACCTTGTCTATTCCCTCGGGCAGGACAAGAAAAGAAATACTCTCCTGTTGGGAAGGGGACATAGATAAAGTGAGAGGGATCGTCTGGTGGGTGATTTGTGAGGGCAGAGTTGATCCATTCACTACTCGCACAGTCACCGGTTTGGCGAGCATCACCAGAGGTATAGTGTGGCGTAGAGCAAATGCAGAGGACATGAAATTCCCCTCGGCTCCAGAATCCACACAAAGCTCGGAGGTGAGCGTGGATGGACCTACTGTAATTGTCCCGTTAAAGGACAACTTGGTGGAAAATGCCGCAGTGTCTAGTGAACCTCCTCCCAAGGTCATTAGACGCGACTGTTTTCCCGACCGCTGTGGACATTTGTTGGCATAATGTCCTAACTGCTGGCAGATGTTACAGACCACGGGTACTCGAGCAGCCCGGGACTTAGGTCCTGCTTGAGAAACCTCCATGGCCTCATGGGAGTCGGGTGACTGGCTGGAAGATTCTAGAGGTCTGGCGAAGGTGGGAGCCAGCCGAAATCTCTGCCTTACACTGGGACCGCTCCAACCTCCGCTCATGAAAACGGAGGTCGATGCGGGTAGATATGGCGATAAGCTTCTCCAGTGTGGCGGGAATCTCCCTGGTAGCCAAGGCGTCTTTCACATGGCCCGCTAGTCCTCTCCAAAACACGGGAATGAGGACTTTATCCGGCCAGTCCAACTCCGAGTCCGAAACTGGACAGCAAAACAGCTGACCAAGGACGAACCCTGTGAACTTGCCAGAAGTTGGAGCGCTGCATCGTGGGTAACCTGAGGTCCTAGAAAGACCTTTTTTAGAGTCTCCAGAAAACAAGGAGCACTCCGCACCACACGGTCGTCACGCTCCCACAGCAGGGTGGCCCACTCCAACGCTCTGCCTGACAGAAGAGATATTACAAAGCCCACTTGTGCCCGATCCGTGGGGAAACGTGCAGCCAGAAGCTTGAGTTGTATAGAGCACTGACTCACGAATCCCCGACATTGCTTGCTGTCACCAGCAAACTTGTCTGGAAGCGGGAGGTGGGATATTGTGGGGGCAGAGGTGGCAGTGGACATACTGGCTGCAGCCACGCTAGCAGCCTGAACAGCGACTGCGGTAACATCCACAGCTGAGGTTGTGCGCTCTAGAGCCGCCAACCTACCCTCCAGCTGCTGGATGTCCCGTAGTAGACGCTGGTCATCCGCCATTTTACTAGCCAGACCCTGGCACTAGTGTTATGTTAGGGTCTGCGGAACGCACCAAATATATGATGTGGAGAGGTGTGTTCGCAGCCCGGGGTTCACCGTGCAGGCGGAGCCTGCTGCTAGTAAAACGGCGCAAGAAGCAAACTCTGTTATCCCGCAGAGTCGCCAAAATAAATGCCGTAACGCGCTGTGGCAATATGTGCGAACTCTGTTAATCCACAGAGCCGCTAGGAGTGCCGCAGCGCTATATGGCGATGTGTGTGAACTCACTAAACACAACTGAGTCGCAAAATAAACACGCTAGGGCACTGTCTAGCATTGAAAGCAAACCCTGTTACGTCACAGAGCCGCTGAGACAAACTTCTGTGTCCTGTCAGGCACCCAGGTACACAGTTGACTGCTAAGCGAACATAGAACGTGATCATGCGCTAATGTCCTCGCGGGAGTCACCCGCAATCTATGGCGTCTGAACTCCAGGCCCTGAATACGGCAATCAAACTCCTCACCGGTTATGCCGGTAATCTAGGGCATCTAGGACACCGACCCTGACCAGCTAGCATACCAAACTCCTCACCGATTAAGTCGGTATTCTAGGGGCTTATTTCAGCCGGGCCCTAACCACACACACGCATGACCACACTGGCGCTAAGCATATAATGGTTGACACTAGCGCATGGCGGCCCAGCCATGCCACCCTTTTATAGCAACAGCTACAGGACCTGCCAGAAACAAGGACCAATGAAACTGTTCCAGAACACCAGCAGTCACAGGACCTTCCTGGCGGACCAATAGGAGCTGCTGCAGTACCTGAGCATGTGACCCCTGATCTCCAATGAGAGATCTCACCCTGGGCATGCTCAGAAGGGGAAAACAAGGACTTTGTCCTAAAAACGTCTGCTCGCCGCTAACCAGTACTGGCCACAATAGCAGAGCCTGGAGATGCAGCAGCAATCCTCTGCACACTGTTAGACTGGGTGAGACACTGGGACCGACGTCTAAGCTGAGCAGAGTCCACTGCAGCCGGTGACGAATGGGAGACCGCAGCCGGGATGGTTTGAGATTCCCCTTGTGCAGAAGCGGGAACTCGACCCCTAACACACTCCTTTCTGTAAAACTTTATGTGTATCTCCTTAGTTAGTTGCCTACAGATCCATCCTCCAGTCCTGGGGTGAGTCCCCTGCCTATCTGTCTAAGGCTGGGTTCACATAGCATTTGCCACTACATTTAGTGGCTCCATTGCCCCCTGCAAAACTCGATTCGAGCACATGTGCCCACGGGACCATTGTCTACAATGATACCGACGGAGTCACATTCTGCTCTGTGGTGCATCATTTTTGGCTGTATATGCTCAGTTGAGGCAGGCAGCAGTACGTAATTGACAACGCCTTTTTGCCCAACTAAAATTAGTGTGTGCCAGGGGAAAACGAGCCCCGTCAGCAAATTCACTTCAATACCATTTCATATGTAAACTCAATGGTCCCACTGAATGTAGCAGCAAACACCATGTAAACCCAGCGTAAGCCATCAGTGAAGAGATTGTGCCTTGTGGTATCTAAATGTCCTCTATATCAACAAGAAAAATGCATAGTAATGAAATAATAACATATACCAAGTGAACAAAGTTTCCATCTTTCTTATACCCAGAACTTACGGCAGGGCTTAGTTCCATCACATCACATATTCATTTCCAGGGGCTTTAGTTAAGGAGTTGTCTCATGAAGACAACAGTATCTTAACATAGGTGCAGCTAACCAGGTCCCGGCATTTTTTCTTTATCTATAGAGATATTTTTATTCCTGATGGAGGGAAACTCGGGTAAAATTTGTTAGCAGTAATATAAGAATGACCCCTGATAAGCACTGCAGCTCTATAGCACATCGGTGAAGACATATTTATATACAGGAGCACAGAGGATGAGATTATTATTATCATATATATTACATCCCAATGTGCCCTGAGCTCAGAGTATGAGACTGCAGCTGTATAACATTGCTGTGCACGTTCATAGAGAACAGTCTTTGAAAACCCAATGTACAGCAATGGGGTGTACAAAAAAAGGCAGCACACTGTTTTATTCATTGAGGCGACGTACAGCATGGCTGCATTATGGTGAGTGCGGCTGAACTGAAATACCACAAACACACTGTGGGCAGTCGTGGAACTGTTTTTGGAAGAAAAAAGCCATATTTTTATCAGCTTATAAATCTGATGTGATCTGATGTGTTATTCCAGAGAAATCCACATTTTCTAATATGCAAATGACCTCTTCCAGGCTATGGGGAGGAGGATGTTGCCTGTAGGATATCTCTGCCTACAGAGTTTGTTTTATATAAAAGGAGGCATTACTGGTGTGAGACAAGTAACCAACACAAAACAGGAGAAATTAACTTTGTCTTCTTGAAAACAACCTCTGAGATCTGCTGTGTTGCGACACTATTACAATACAGCTTTCTTGTGAGATGGAAGCTGAAGCTGAGAGAAACCTGCAGATGTTTCAGTTATAGTCACACACAGCTCTGCAGTGAGATGAAGAGAGCAGAGGGCGGCCATCACACATCACACTGGCAACTCCCCTTCATGTATAATGATCCCTGGAGGCAGATTTTCAGGGAGATCAGTGTCTGGCCCATAGCCTAGAACAGCTCATTTACATATAAGAAAAATGTGGATTTCTCTGGAATAAGACATCCATTCGCAGACATCAAGGTATCATTTACTCAGTTTCCCATCACCTGCATGCCCATATAGGTGACTTAGGAGGGACGATCCTATTGACAGATTCTCTTTAAAAGTATATTTTGGGAGTGCTTATTGTTAGCCTAGGATAGACCTGAAACTTATGATCAGTGTTTAGGACTTGCTGAACTCTTTTGTAACTAAAGCATCCCTGTCTTTCATATCCTTGTAGCACGATCTCCCTAGATGTCAATATGTAAAAACATAGTGGAAAGAAAACTAAAGATTTAGATAATAGGTAATTGCGGTGAAGTATTGCATTATGATTTTCTATAAGAGAAGAGTTGTACTATCTAGAACCTATTCTAAATAGTGTGAAAACCACATATAATGGGCAGTAATATACAGTTCGCTCCATTTTTCATGGCTATTAGTAATAAGATTTTATATAACAAAACAGCATTGTGAAATTCTTTAGGTGGATATTTCTGACTTCTAAAAGACTAAGCAATATATTCTAATGTACAGTAAATACTGTAGCTCAGTTTGTAATAGGACAAAGACATCTGACTGCTGTAATGCACTTAGTGGTAGTGGATCCTGTACTCTTCAAAGGTGTTATCCAGCTAAAGTAAATGTCTGTCTAAAATGCAAAACTAGACAACTTGCTTCTATACATTACTGCCAACATTAAATTAAATTACTGCAAGTACCAGTTCCAGAAGCTCCATTGTTGGCTTAGATTTGAAGCCTGCTGTTGGTAGTTCCTGTATCTTCATGTAACCAGTGCTGTGTATGTGTGTGTGTGAAGCAGAGGTCTGACTGGCTCCTTTTATTAGCAAATCAGCCTCCTTCATGAGCCATCCAGCCAGCCCACTTTGTAAACAGCTATGGATGACAAAGTAAGCTCTCCCATGTATCAAACCTAAAACAAGGGAAGCTGGGTCCCAGGAATGGCGCTCACAGCTGAATATTGTGACCAACTGATAATGGCAATATATAAGTAAGTTCTATATATTTTATCTTTAATCACATATATAGTAATTTTATTCTAGCCGGACAACTACTTCTGTTGGCCAACTCCCTTAACTATGTGAAATGGTCAGAAAAGCAGACTAATGAATAATCATGATGAAACTACAGTATTTTTTATAGACTCAGGACAATGTAAGTGTAAGATATTTGAGGAAGTTTACTTTTACAAACTATAAAAGATAAGCACAGACCGACATATATGCAAATGTAGACCTCTTTATAAAATATTTTTAGAGAGTATTTATTTTCTCCTGTGCAAGAAATAATCATATTTATAGTGTCTACAGGATTATGCAAAATTAGCATTGAGGAACTTTTAAGGGGTTATCTTCTACTATGACAACTCCTTCTAGATCTAAATGTTTGCCCACGATAAAATAAAAAAGCCTATACTCATCTTCCGTGCCGGAACCATTCCAGTGGTGTAAGCACTCGCTGTCTCTGGGGCTGCCTTGCTGTTGTCACACGTGGGCCTGGCACCCCATCAGGGCTGGCATCAAAGTCCCCGCCTTTTGCTACATTTTTATTTTATCTGGGCCAGTTGTAGGGTATGACAAGGAGTTGTCCAAGTAGTGGACAACCTCTTTAACACCAACCAAGGACAATGTTGCAAAGGCTACCTCAGCTCATGCTAGATTTGCCCAAGGAACTCTCATATGGTCCTACAGTCATGGCCAAAAGTTTTGAGAATGACACAAATATTAATTTTTACAAAGTCTACTGCTTCACTTTTTCTAATGGCAATTTGCATATACTCCAGAATGTTATAAAGAGTGATCAGCTTAGCAGCAATTACTTGCAAAGTCAATATTTGGCTAGAAAATGAACTTTATCCCCAAAACACATTTCAACATCATTGCAGCCCTGCCTTAAAAGGACCAACTAACCTCTTTTCAGTGATTGCTCCATTAACACAGGTGTGAGTGTTGATGAGGACATGGCTGGAGATCAATCTGTCATGATTAAGTAAGAATGAGACCACTGGACACTTTAAAAGGAGGCTGGTGCTTGGCATCATTGTTTCTCTTCTGTTAACCATGGTTATCTCTAAAGAAACACGTGCAGTCATCATTGCAATGCACAAAAATGGCCTAACAGGGAAGAGTATCGCAGCTAGAAAGATTGCACCTCAGTCAACAATCTAACGCATCATCAAGAACTTCAAGGAGAGAGGTTCCATTGTTGCCAAAAAGGCTCCAGGGCGCCCAAGAAAGACCAGCAAGCGCCAGGACCATCTCTTAAAAGTGTTTCAGCTGCGGGATCGGGCTACCAGCAGTGCACAGCTTGCTCAGGAATGGCAGCAGGCAGTTGTGAGTGCATCTGCACGCACTGTGAGGCGGAGACTCTTGGAGCAAGGCCTGGTCTCAAAGAGGGCGGCAAAGAAGCCACTTCTCTCCAGAAAAAACATCATGGACAGACTGATATTCTGCAAAAGGTACAGGCAGTGGACTGCTGAGCACTGGGGTAAAGTTATTTTCTCTGATGAATCCCCTTTTTGATTGTTTGGGACATCAGGAAAACGCCTCATTCGGAGAAGACAAGGTGAGCGCTACCACCAGTCTTGTCTAATGCCAACTGTTAAGCATCCTGAAACCATTCATGTGTGGGGTTGCTTCTCAGCCAAGGGAATCGGCTCTCTCACAGTCTTGCCTAAAAACACAGCCATGAATAAAGAATGGTACCAGAATGTCCTACAAGAGCAACTTCTCCCAACCCTCCAAGAGCAGTTTGGCGATCAACAATGCCTTTTCCAGCATGATGGAGCACCTTGCCATAAAGCAAAGGTGATAACTAAATGGCTCAGGGAACAAAACATAGAGATTTTGGCTCCATGGCCTGGAAACTCCCCAGATCTTAATCCCATTGAGAACTTGTGGTCAATCATCAAGAGACGGGTGGACAAACAATAACCTAAAAATTCTGACAAAATGAAAGCATTGATTGTGCAAGAATGGACTGCTATCAGTCAGGATTTGGTCCAGAAGTTGATTGAGAGCATGCCAGGGAGAATTGCAGAGGTCCTGAAGAAGAAGGGTCAACACTGCAAATATTGACTTGCTGCATTAACTCATTCTAACTGTCAATATAAGCTTTTGTTACTCATATGTTTGCAATTATTATATTTCTGTCTGTGATAAAAACATCTGTCAAACACACATAAAAACCAGAGAGCAGCAGATCATGTGAAAATATAATATTTGTGTCATTCTCAAAACTTTTGGCTATGACTGTATACTACTAAAATAAAGACTCTTTTGATTTATACTGTATTTTGCAGAATGGAGTTTACAGAATTAATCAACTGGTGTGGTTAAACCATCAAGACTTCCTTAAGTAATGATAGAACATTAGTTATGATTGTTCAGTGTTTTGTGGATTTTTAATGTATACAGTGCTCAGCATAAATGAGTACACCACACATCAAAAAAAGCTACATTTAGTATTTTTTATGACCTGCCTAGTTTTCAAAGACAGAACCAAGTCTTCTAGGCATACAATGAAGAAGTTGGCGACAAATTGCAACCCTTTTTTTTTCATTCTTCAAGAACTACTTCTTTTGGAGCCTGGATGCTGGATGGCAAGTGATGCTCAACTTGTCTCAGAATTCCCTGCAGGTGTTCAATTGGGTTCAGATGAGGAGACATACTTGTCCACTAAACCACTTTTACCCTGTTATGTTTCAGAAAAGCAACAGATGTTTTTTGGAGCATTGTCATGTTGGAAAAGTTCTACCAAGAGCACAGAGTGATGGTGGAATCTTTTTCAGGTAGCATCTTATCTTTTCATATAGAACAGTGCATCTGTGAATTCATGAAATGTAGCTCCCTGACACCAGCAGCACTCATGCAACCCCACAAAAGTGGACACTGCCACCACCATGTTTCAGTGTAGGCACCATGCATTTCACCTTTGCAATGCCATGCAGTTTTGAAGCCATCAGTTCCAAAATCATTTATCATATTCTCATCACTCCAGAGTGTAGAGTCTCAATAGTCTTCATATTTTTCAGCATGAGCCCTGACAAACTGTAGGTGGGTAATTTTGTGCATGGACTTTAGGAGAGGTTTCCTTTGTGAACAAGCCCAATTCCTCTGCAGTGTATTCCATATTGTGTTATGGGAAACACTCACCCCAGTTTGGCTTTCTACACCTGTAGCTAACTACAATCAACTTGATGTCGATTTTCTTCAACAGTTCTGTGGATACACGAGGGTCAATGAGTGCTCTCGTCCGCTGGCCTGGCTGTCTTTAGAAGGAACGCATAGACCAGGGCTCATCCCATTGAACCCCCGTACCCTTTTCTCGTGGGCAGTATACTACTCAGACAACACAGGGTGAGGGTAACACAGTGTGGCAATACTTTATTGTACCACCAATATTCAATAATATATAGTACAGATCCAGCAAGTACATAAGATGGTGCAAATGACAGCATCTCACCCTTCCACTGGCTCGCCAGGAATTAGAACATCTGCGACTTCAAGCTTCCAAGGCCAAGTACCCCAATTAGTGGCACCTCACTTTTACCAAGCCCAGACAGAGAGGAGGTAGTGGCAAGCTTAGGGAATGAGGAATGAGGCCAGGTCACCCGATTGTCCTAACCTGGATTCTTCAAACGTCTTTGAGGGTTCAGTGATGGTCAGTGGAGCAGACTTGTATTCCTCCAGCTGGGGCCATGGTCCCTTAAGCTGATGTCCTGTAGAGTGTAAAATCTATAATCCTCCAGTTGGAGCCATAGTGCCCTGACTACTGTCATGTAGGGTTCTGGAAAACAGAGGCAGATCTCTTCCTTTTATAGTTCACAGTTCTTGTTCAGGTATTTTTCCACAGGATCGAGGGAAGGTGTAGGGAGGTCATCTCTCATTGTTCGAGTGTTCAAATAACCTGCATAGCTTGTCTTTCAATATTTGCAAAACAACAAGCTGCATGAATTTATACAATGGGTAGTCAACATATTAGCAAATATCAAATTTTCAGTTATACTGTGCATTTGTTTCCCAAGGATCGTAGGACAATAAGCTGCAAGGACTGATAAAATAGGTAAACAGCAGCCATTCAACTATTCACAAACATCAATTCAATCTACAACAAGAGTCAACAATCAGACTCATATGAACAATTTCTCATATCCCTGGGCCTATTAAATATACATCTGGCATAATTAAGAAAAATTCTGTCTCATCACACTTTCTCATCAGAAGACGCTCCTGTTTAGGTATTAATTTTAGTGGTCGGCCTGAATACCTCTGTGAGATTGTTGCAGCGCCATCTTTGTTAATTTTTTGTATCACTTTTGCAACAGTATTCTGACTAATAAGTAAAGTTAAGCTAATATACATGTAGCCTTAGAGTTAGGTCGAGGTCACACTTGCGAGTGTGATGCGAGAAACTCTCGCATCAATACCCGGCAGTGCCGCCGGCACTCAGACATGTCATTGTGATATATAATATATATATATATATAATATTTATAGTTCATACACTTCTACATAGTATAATAGGCGCTAATTAAATTGCCGGCTTCTGTAAAATCATTGCAGAACCCGACATGAAATGACACATGGTTTACATACAGTAAACCATTTCATTTCATGTAGTTTGATATATGGTATTCAGTAACAATTACATGAGTGTATGTGTGCAAAATTTCATACATGTAGATGTTAATTAAATGTGTAAATTCATTGAAAAAAAAAATGCGTGGGCTCCAGTGGTATTTTCTCCAACAGACAGGGAAAGCCAGTGAGTGAGCGTTAGGGATCGAGTTCCCGCTGCTGCACAAGGGGAATCTTGAACCAGTCCCACTGCGGTCCCCCATCCATCTCCGGCCGCAGTGGAGCCTGCTCAGCAGAGACGTCGGTCCCAGCGTCTCGCCCAGCCTAATACTGTGCAGAGTATTACTGCTGCCTCTCCAGGTTCTGCTATTGTAGCCAGTACTGGTCAGCGGCGAGCAGACCTCTTTGGGACTAAGTCCTGCATTTCCTCTTCTGAGCATGCCCAGGGTAAGATCTCTCATTGGAGATCAGGGGTCACATGCTCAGGTACTGAAGCAACTCCTATTGGTCCACCAGGAAGGTCCTGAAACTGCTGAGGTTCTGAAACAGTTTCTCATTGGTCCTTTTCTGGAAGGTCTTGTAGCTGCTGCTATAAAAGGGTTGCATGGCCACTGGGCCATGCGCTAGTATCAATCCTGTTATGTGCTTTGCGCCAGTGTGATCATGCACGCATGCGGTTAGGGCTCGGCTGAAATAAGCCCCTAGAATACCGGCACCTCCGGTGAGGAGTTTTGTATGCACGTGTTCAGGGCTTGGCTGAAATAGCCTCTAGAATACCGGCTACTCCGGTGAGGAGCTGCTTGTTTGCGTTGCTGACTGCATGACCACGGACTGCTATCCGCACAGCAGTTATCTGTGTCCTCCTGTGGTGTTAACAGGACACAGTCTCTATCTCAGTATCTATGTCAGCGACTCTGTGGTGTAACAGAGTTCGCTCATACAGCCATATAGTGCCACAGCGTTTATGTTTGCGACTCTGTGAAGTAACAGAGCTCGCTTATACCGCCATATCCTGTCATCTTACTAGCAGCAGGCTTTGCCTGCACGGTGGGCCCCAGGTAGCGAACGCACCCATTATTTATATTTATTTGGTGCGTTCCACAGACCCTAACAGTGAGGGCAGATAATAATAACGTAGGGAGGGAGCATTTTTTTGTGCCCCCCCTTGCTACTAACATCTGCCCCCAGTCACCACAGAAAAGGCACATCTATTATTAGATGCACCTTTTCTGGCACTTAGCCCATCTATTCCCATTGCCCTGTAGCGGTGGCTAATGGGTTAATAATGGGATAAGGCCACCTTGCTATTGGAAGGTGATATTAAGCCAGGTTAATAATGGAGAGTTGTCAAATAGACAACGCTCCATTATTAATCCTATTGTATTAAATGGTAAAAAAAACACACACATATTAATTAAAAATCATTTTAATCAAATAAATATACAGTTTTTGACCATATTTTATTGTACTGGTAATCCTTCTGAATCCCTTGTTCTCCTGTAATAAAAAAAAATAATAAAGCAACCATATTCTTACCTCGCCGGTGCTCAGACAGGTCCCACACTGCAATCCTTCTGAAAGGGTTAACAGGTTTACAGCAAGGACCGCAGCTAATGCTGCCAGCCCGGCTGTAAGCCCCCCCAATGAATGAGTTCATCCCTGCAGCTGACAGGAGATGAAGTGATTAGCTGGGAAGCTTAATTGATTGTTTTCCAGGCTAATCAGTTTAGCATTTCTGACTCCTAGGTCACTGCTGTGAACAATGTTGTCAGAGTTTTACGCCACCTTTACAGATGCACTCTAAAACATACAAAAAATAAACTAAAATGGATTTTCCTGGGAAATATGTTAAGGAACATCCTTTCCAGGGTATTGATTTGTATGTAAAGGTACTGCCACACTAAACGCTCCCGCTAACGATCACAATAACGACGCATACTAATGCAATCGTTTTTGTGATCGTTTTAATGTCGCTAGTAGCTGCCACACTTAGCGATCTCGTTAACGACTCTAAAGCGGTTAGCGATCTAATTAACGACTTTAACGGTCATTGCGATGTAAAAAACAGCGCACATCGCTCACAAAAGGTGCCAGACACAGCGATATAGCGTCACCAGCGGGACGCCAACGATCTAAATACGGTCCAGAACTCTAGTGAACGATCAGCAAGATCACAGCAGGGGCCACGTCGTTGCTACATGCCACACACAATAGCGTCACTAACGAGATCGATAAATAGTGACGTTTTTTAGCGATCTCGTTAGCAACCTTGTTTAGTGTGGCATACCCTTAAGGCAAAATAAATAACCCCCCAAAAAATGTACCACTACCACTTGGGCTATCTTCACACGTAGCATTTTTGATGCTTTTTTCAACTTTAGCATTGCTTTCAACCAATACAAATGCATTCACAGGGAAATGACATTTTAACATTTAACAACCTTAGATGGCCATGTGGTGTGTGACACATCATCAGACACATCCTGTTTCATTTATGAAGGAAGGATGTTATGTTTTGGTAGCTGAAGAGAGCAGGCAAAAACGGCAATACATCAGAGAGGTTGGAATCTACTGGATTGCAGTACCCTGACTAACCACCACAACTAAAGGCAGCCGTGGAGCGTTCCTACGTTGGTCCTAGACGCCTCGTCACAGCCTGAGAGGCTAACTACACCTAAAGATAGAAAGAGGAAAGCTATCTGCCCCGGAGCAGATCCCCAAAGAACATAGGAAGCCCCCAAACATGTAATGGCGGTTAGACAAGAGGAAATACAGACAAAGACAGAAAATAGTATGAGCAAACACTGGGGCCCAATCTGCCTAGACAGAGAAAGGATAGGAAGGATTCTTACTGCAATCCAAAAAAAACCCTAAAAAAAACCAACGCTACTAATTGCAAAAACTCCTGAGATCACACGACCTCTACCACCTAAATTAGTTCTCTGGTGTAACAAAACTAAGCCGCAGCCACAGAAAAAACTGGAAAAGGCAAATGAACAAACAACAGTGGCTCCAGAGGAACCGAGAGGAGACCAAGCCCCCCGGGGAGGGGAACCTGGCCAACCTCACAGAAATGCAGAGAAATATGCAAAAAGCAAGCACAAAAACAAAAAACAGAAAATATCTTATCTGAGAGCAGGAGAAGAGGCAAGACTCAGCAAGCTTCCAAGTGAACCAGGAAACAACGTTGAGACAAGAACAATTGATCACTGGCAACCATGATGGGGGGAAACCTCCCTTATATCCAGCCAGTCCGTGATTCCTGATTGCCAATCCTCATTGAATGGTTCAGTACTGTTTGTAACCACCAGAGGGAGCTTCTGCTCAGAATTCATTTCTAAAACATTGATAACAGTACCCCCCCCTTGAGGAGTGGTCACCGAACCCTCATTTGTGCAACCAGGTCGGTCAGGATTAGCTCTGTGATACGCACGGATCAGTCTCCTAGCATGGATGTCCGAAGCAAACTCCCAAGAATTGTCCTCCTGACCATAACCTCTCCACTTAACCAAATACTGGAGTTTCTGTCTAGAAAAACGAGAATCCAATATTTTCTCAACCACATACTCCAGATTGCCCTCAACCAAAACAGGGTCAGGGGGCGCAGCCATAGGAACCACTGGCTCGACAAACCTCTTCAATAAGGACTTGTGGAACATGTTATGGATCTTAAATGTCCCTGGAAGAAGTATACGAAAGGAAACAGGATTAAGAATCTTCATGATCTTATAAGGTCCAATGAACCTAGGCTTAAACTTAGGAGATGCAACTCTCATAGGGATATTTCTTGAGGACAACCAGACCAAGTCCCCCACTTTAAACCGAGGACCATCAGTCCTATGCCGATTGGCAAACTGCTGGGCCTTCTCCTAAGAGAGGGACAACCTCTCCACTACCTGGTCCCAAATCTGCTGCATACGCTCCACAGCAGAGTCAATACCCGGACAGACAGAAGCCTCCATCTGTCCTGAAGAAAATCGAGGGTGAAACCCAAAATTGCAGAAAAATGGAGACATCAAAGTGGCAGAGCTAGCCCTATTATTAAGAGCAAACTCAGCCAAAGGCAAAAAAGAGACCCAGTCATCTTGATCAGCAGACACAAAGCATCTCAGATAGGTCTCCAATGTCTGGTTTGTTCTCTCAGTTTGTCCATTGGTTTGAGGATGAAAAGCAGAGGAGAAAGACAATTGAACACCAAGTTTAGAACAAAAAGTCCTCCAAAATCTGGAAACAAACTGGACTCCTCTGTCAGACACAATGTTCTCAGGAATGCCGTGTAACTGAACCACATGCTGAAGGAACAAAGGCACCAATTCGGAGGAGGAAGGCAACTTAGGCAATGGCACAAGATGTATCATCTTGGAAAACCTATCACAAATCACCCAGATAACGGTCATTCTCTGAGAAACAGGGAGGTCGGAAATAAAATCCATAGAGATATGGGTCCATGGTCTCTTGGGCACAGGCAATGGCATCAACAAACCACTAGAAAATATTTTTATTTTTTTCTATTAGGGTTAGGGTTGGAATTGGGCTGGGTTCATATTGCGTTATGGCAGTCCGTTAGACGGACTGCGTTACACCGCAGTATAAAGCGGTGTAACGCAGTCCGTTAACGCTGCCATTCACCCCCATTTCTGGGCGCATCGCGATGCATCCCGTAAAGCGGCATGCGTTCGCAGCGTGCAGTCATTCAGTGACGGAGCCTCTGACGCGGGCTTCAGCATCTGGGCTCTGTCACCACTAGCACAGATGAATCATCTGCTGATTTATCTGTGCTAGCGAGTATAGCATAACACGATCGCGTTATGCTATACCGTTACCAGCCCGTCAATGCTATGTGTTTAACCGGCTGATAAAACGCAATATGAACCCAGCCTTAGGGTTAGGGTTAGAACTAGGGTTAGGATTAGAACTAGGGTTAGGGTTAGCTTTAGGGTTAGGGTTAGCCTTAGGGTTAGCATTAGGGTTGGGAAAAAAATTGGGGACTAGAAAAATTATTTTTGTGGAAAAAAAATGATTTTTTATTCTCACGGCTCTGCGTTATAAGCTTCTGTGTAGCCCTTGGGGGTTCCAAGGGCTCACCACACATCTAGATAAGTTCATTTGGTCTAGTTTCCAAAATGGTGTCACTTGGGGGGTTTCCACAGTTTAGGCACATCAGGGGCTCTGCAAACGTAACATGACGCCCGAAGACCATTCCATCAAGTCGGCATTTCAAAACTTCACTACTTCCCTTCCAAGCCACTACGTTTGCCCATACAGTAGTTTTCTCCCACATATGGGATATCAGCATACTCAGGACAAATTGGACAACAACTTTTGGGTCTAATTTCTCCTCTTACCCTTGGGAAAATAAAAAATTTGGGGACAAAAGATCATGTTTGTGGAAAAAATATGATTTTTTATTTTCATGCCCGGGCGCTATAAACTTCTGTGTAGCCCATGGGGGTTCAAAGTGCTCACCACACACCTAGATAAATTCCTTGGGGGGTCTAGTAGTTTCCAAAATGTGGTCACTTGTGGGGAGTTTCTACTGTTTAGGCACATCAGGGGCTCTGCAAACATAACATGACGCCCGCAGACCATTCCATCAAAGTCGGCATTTCAAAACGTCACTACTTCCCTTCCGAGCCCCAACGTGTGCCCGAACAGTGGTTCCCCCCCCACATATGGGGTACCAGTGTACTCAGGACAAACTGTACAACAACTTTTGGGGTCTAATTTCTCCTTTACCCTTGTGAAAATAAAAAATTGCAGGTTAAAAAAATAAGTTTGATTTGATTTTTTATTTTCACGGCTCTGCATTATAAACTTCTGTGAAGCACGTGGGGGTTCAAGGTGCTCACCACACATCTGAAAAAGTTCCGTGGGGGGTCTAGTTTCCAAAACGGGGTCACTTTTTGGGGTTTCTACTGTTTAGGCACATCAGGGGCTCTGCAAACGTAACAAGATGCCCGCAGACCATTCCATCAAGTCGGCATTTCAAATTGTCACTACATCCCTTCCGAGCCCTGATATGTGCCCAAACAGTGGTTCCCCCTCACATATGGGGTACCATCGTACTCAGGACAAACTGTACAACAACTGTTGGGGTCAAATTTCTCCTGTAACCATTGTGAAAATAAAAAGTAGGGGGCTAAAAAAATCATTTTTTGAGAAAAAAAATGATTTTTTTTTTTCACAGCTCTGCGTTATAAACTTCTGTGAAGCACCTGGGGTTTCAAAGTGCTCACTGTGCATCTAGATAAGTTCCTTAGGGGTCTGATTTCCAAAATAGGGTCATTTGTGGGGGAGCTCCAAAGTTTAGGCACACAGGTGCTCTCCAAACACGACATGGTGTCCGCTAACGATTGGAGCTAATTTTCCATTAAAAAAGTCAAATGGCGCTCCTTTCCTTCTGAGCCCTACCGTGCGCCCAAACAGTGGTTCTTCCCCACATATGGGGCAACAGCGTACTCAGGAAAAACTGGACATCAACTTTTGGGATCCAATTTATCCTGTTACCCTAGGGAAAATAAAAAATAGCGAACTAAAAATGTTTTTTCATGAGCAAAAAGGATTTTTTTATTTTCACTGCTCTGCGTTTATAAACTTCTGTGAAGCACTTGGGGTTCAAAGTGCTCACTACACATCTAGATAAGCTCCTTGGGGGGTCTAGTTTCCAAAATAGGGTCACTTGTGGGGGTTTCTACTGTTTAGGCACATCAGGGGCTCTTCAAACGCAACATGACGCCCACAGAACATTGCATCAAGTCTGCATTCCAAAATGGTGCTCCTTCCCTTCTGAGCTCTCCCAAACGCCAAAACAGTGATTCCCCCCACATATGGGGTATTGGTGTACTCAGGACAAATTGCACAACAACTTTTGTGGTCCAATTTCTCCTGTTACCCTTGTGAAAATAAAAAATAGCGGGCTAAAAAATCATTTTTGAGGAACAAAAATTTCACTGCTCTGAGTTATAAACTTCTGTGAAGCACTTGGGGGTTCAGAGTGCTCACAACACATCTAGATATGTTCCACAAGGGGTCTAGTTTCCAAAATGGTGTCACATGTGTTTTTTTTTCACTGTTTAGGCACACAGGGGCTCTCCAAACGCGTCATGTTGTCCGCTAACGATTGGCGCTAATTTTCCATTCATAAGTCAAATGGCACTCCTTCCCTTCTGGGCCCTGCCGTGCGCCAAAACAGTGGTTTATGACCACATATGAGGTATCTGTGTACTCAGGATAAATTGCACAACAAATTTTAGGATCCATTTTATCCTGTTGCCCATGTGAACATGAAAAAAATGAGGCTAAAATAAAATTTTTGTGAAAAAAAAGTACTTTCTTTTTTTTACGGATCAATTTGTGAAGTACCTGGGTTTCAAAGTGCTTAGTATGCATCTAGATAAGTTCCTTGGGGGTCTAGTTTCCAAAACGGGGTCACTTGTAGGGAGCTCCAATGTTTAGGCACACAGGGACTCTCCAAATGCGACATGGCAACCGCTAAATATTCCAGCATATTTTCCATTCAAAAAGTCAAATGGCGCTCCTTCCCTTCTGAGCCCTGCCGTGCGCCCAAACAGTGGTTTATGACCACATATGAGGTATCTGTGTACTCAGGATAAATTGCCCAACAAATTTTAGGATCCATTTTATCCTGTTGCCCATGTAAAAATGAAAAAATTGATGATAAAGAAAATTTTTGTTGGAAAAATTAAAATGTCCATTTTCTCCTTCCACGTTGCTTTAGTTCCTGTGAAGCACCTGAAGTGTTAATAATCTTCTTGAATGTAGTTTTGAGTAGCTTGAGGGGTGTAGTTTTTATAATGGTGTCACTTTTGGGCATTTTCTACCATATAGACCCCTCAAAGTGACTTCAAATGTGTGGTGGTCCCTAAAAAAATGGTTTTGTAAATTTTGTTGTAAAAATGAGAAATCGCTGGTCAACTTTTAACCCTTATAACTTCCTAACAAAATAAAATTTTGTTTCCAAAATTGTGCTGATGTAAAGTAGACATGTGGGAAATGTTATTTATTAACTATTTTGTGTCACATAGCTCTCTGGTTTAACAGAATAAAAATTAAAAATTTGAAAATTGCTAAATTTTCAAAATTTTCGCCAAATTTCCATTTTTTCACAAATAAATGCAAAAATTATCTACCTAAATTTACCACTAACATGAAGCCCAATATGTCATGAAAAAACAGATCCGCTGAAGCGTTCTTGAGTTATTACCTCATAAAGAGACACTGGTCAGAATTGCAAAAAATGGCAAGGTCTTTAAGGTCAAAATAGGCTGGGTCATGAAGGGGTTAAAGCAGGGGTTAAAGCAGCTGACCAACCGCTACAGTTCCTATTATTATAAACTGAGTTTCCCATACTCTTTGGCTATGCAGTGAATGCAAGGCCTGCCACAAATTTGCACAAACCCCCATCTCCCTTGGAAGAAACGTGGAGGAGGGCCTCATTAAAAAAAATCCCATTAGAAATGAGCTGGTCTTCTATATTTGTAATGGCCATACACAAAATGTATGGGCTGACAAACATTTCACCCTGGGGAGTACACATCAACCTACTGTGTAAACATTTTTGTTACGGGCATCATAAGCATCCTTTAAAACAATAGCATGGCTGTTGCATCATGTACCACAATCACCATGGTGATCTAGTGGTGGTGGATGATGAGGATGAGGAGAAGGAGGAGGATAACACCAAATAGCCAAAATCAGGAAGCGTATACCCATGTGTGAGTGTGAAGAGGTGCATGTGAATACACCTCCCAAAAAAGGACCCTGTATTTGAGGTTATGTTTTGCTGGCTCAATCCAGCCCTTGTTCATTATTATAAGAGTCAGCCTGTCAGCATTTTCAGATGCGCTTATCAGTTATCATTCCACCAGCGGCACTAAAAACTTGCTCTGACAAAACGCTAGCGGCAGGGCAGGCCAGGACCTCCAAGGCGTAGAAAGCCAGTTCATGCCACGCGTCCAACTTGGATACTCAATAATTAAAAGGCACAGAGGAATCATGGAGGGCGTTGGTACGGTCAGCAACGTACTCCCTCAGCATCTGCCAAAATTTTGCACTCCTTGTGAGAGTACCCTGTGCCTCAGTGCCAGTGTGATGGGAGGGTCTTGGAAAACTCTCCCAGAACTTTTCCAGTGTTCCCCTGCCTCTGCTGGATTGGAGTTGTGTCTCTCTCGCCTGTACTCTTTGGTTATCCAATGAACTGTGACCTCTGCCGCCAGCATTTTCAGATGGGAATTTTTTAAATAATTCCGCAACAATGGCCCTCTGGTACTGGACCATTTTAGTAGACCTGTCTGCCCCTGGAATAAGAGATTGAAAGTTCTCCTTATAGCGTGGGTCTAGAAGGGTCACCAATCAGTAATGAGTGTCACCCAAAATTTTCAGAATACGAGGGTCACGGGAAAGGCAGCGCAACTAGAGTTGAGTGAAACAGGTCAGTCAAATTCATAAGTAGAAAAAAAAAACACAGATGATGTCAGCTTACCCCAATGTTCATGATGCACATTTATATCCTCACTCCTCGCACGGATGTGGCAAAGCAACCATAGCAAGCAAAGAAAAGGAAGAAAAATCCAGCGTGGAGCAGAGATGATTAAAAATAAAAATTCTTTAATAAAGTTGACTAAAAATGAACAGCAATATCACGCAGTACAGACCCACAGAGATATGGCAGAACGATCTACGCGTTTCGACGTGTGTCTTTCTCAAGATCTAGTTCTGACTAGTGTTGAGCATTCCGATACCGCAAGTATCGGGTATCGGCCGATATTCGCGTTATCGGAATTCCGATACTTAATTCCGATACTTTTTCCATATCGTATACCGGAATCGGAAGTTCCCATAATTCTTTGAGAGGCAATGTGATTTTAGTCAGCCAATGAGGAATCCTACGAAGTGTGGGCACATCCTGTAATGCTGCGGTCATCTTAACTAATGGCATGGCTGTGATTGGCTGCTGAAATGATGTCAGAATGCACTATAAAAGGCGCCGCCGCCATTTTAGCGTCACTGTGCTGTGAACTCAGTAAGGGACAGAACGCTACTCTGCTCACTCTGAGGGACAGTTAGATATTGCGATTTTGTGTACTACTGTGCTTGAGGCAGGCTAGTTTACCAACCGCTGTGTAAAGCTTCATTTTGCCAGTGTTGTTTTAACAGCTCTGTGCAAGGTGTGTGTGTGACAGTGCAGGTGACGCTGCAGTTTGCTCTGCATCCACCGCTGTTTGTAGGCATCTGCACGTGTCACTGACTCTTTTTTTTTTTTTTTTTTTTTTTTATTTTGTGGAATTGGTGCAGCTCCATTATATTAGAAAAAAAAATCAAATCTATTAGTGTGACGTGCTTCCATCCATATACAATACATTGGTTGCAAACACTATAGAAGTACAGAAAGGAGCTTTTCACAGATTGTGGACAGTTGTGTTTCAGTGTTCACTTCAGTCTGTGTTTTTTACTTTTTTGAGTGCAGATCACGCTCCAGTTACATGTTCAAGCACTGCTGCTTGTACTCTGCTGAGCGTGTCTCAGTGGCTCATCCTTTTCATTTATCTCCAATTGGTTCTGCTACATTCCATTTAAAATAAATCTAATCTATTAGTGTGACGCGCTTCCATCCGTATACAATACATTGGTTGCAAACACTATAGAAGTACAGAAAGGAGCTTTTCACAGATTGTGGACAGTTGTGTTTCAGTGTTCACTTCAGTCTGTGTTTTTTACTTTTTTGAGTGCAGATCACGCTCCAGTTACTTGTTCAAGCACTGCTGCTTGTACTCTGCTGAGCGTGTCTCAGTGGCTCATCCTTTTCATTTATCTCCAATTGGTTCTGCTACATTCCATTTAAAATAAATCTAATCTATTAGTGTGACGCGCTTCCATCCGTATACAATACATTGGTTGCAACTTGCAAACACTATAGAAGTACAGAAAGGAGCTTTTCACAGATTGTGGACAGTTGTGTTTCAGTGTTCACTTCAGTCTGTGTTTTTTACTTTTTTGAGTGCAGATCACGCTCCAGTTACATGTTCAAGCACTGCTGCTTGTACTCTGCTGAGCGTGTCTCAGTGGCTCATCCTTTTCATTTATCTCCAATTGGTTCTGCTACATTCCATTTAAAATAAATCTAATCTATTAGTGTGACGCGCTTCCATCCGTATACAATACATTGGTTGCAAACACTATAGAAGTACAGAAAGGAGCTTTTCACAGATTGTGGACAGTTGTGTTTCAGTGTTCACTTCAGTCTGTGTTTTTTACTTTTTTGAGTGCAGATCACGCTCCAGTTACATGTTCAAGCACTGCTGCTTGTACTCTGCTGAGCGTGTCTCAGTGGCTCATCCTTTTCATTTATCTCCAATTGGTTCTGCTACATTCCATTTAAAATAAATCTAATCTATTAGTGTGACGCGCTTCCATCCGTATACAATACATTGGTTGCAACTTGCAAACACTATAGAAGTACAGAAAGGAGCTTTTCACAGATTGTGGACAGTTGTGTTTCAGTGTTCACTTCAGTCTGTGTTTTTTACTTTTTTGAGTGCAGATCACGCTCCAGTTACATGTTCAAGCACTGCTGCTTGTACTCTGCTGAGCGTGTCTCAGTGGCTCATCCTTTTCATTTATCTCCAATTGGTTCTGCTACATTCCATTTAAAATAAATCTAATCTATTAGTGTGACGCGCTTCCATCCGTATACAATACATTGGTTGCAAACACTATAGAAGTACAGAAAGGAGCTTTTCACAGATTGTGGACAGTTGTGTTTCAGTGTTCACTTCAGTCTGTGTTTTTTACTTTTTTGAGTGCAGATCACGCTCCAGTTACATGTTCAAGCACTGCTGCTTGTACTCTGCTGAGCGTGTCTCAGTGGCTCATCCTTTTCATTTATCTCCAATTGGTTCTGCTACATTCCATTTAAAATAAATCTAATCTATTAGTGTGACGCGCTTCCATCCGTATACAATACATTGGTTGCAAACACTATAGAAGTACAGAAAGGAGCTTTTCACAGATTGTGGACAGTTGTGTTTCAGTGTTCACTTCAGTCTGTGTTTTTTACTTTTTTGAGTGCAGATCACGCTCCAGTTACATGTTCAAGCACTGCTGCTTGTACTCTGCTGAGCGTGTCTCAGTGGCTCATCCTTTTCATTTATCTCCAATTGGTTCTGCTACATTCCATTTAAAATAAATCTAATCTATTAGTGTGACGCGCTTCCATCCGTATACAATACATTGGTTGCAACTTGCAAACACTATAGAAGTACAGAAAGGAGCTTTTCACAGATTGTGGACAGTTGTGTTTCAGTGTTCACTTCAGTCTGTGTTTTTTACTTTTTTGAGTGCAGATCACGCTCCAGTTACATGTTCAAGCACTGCTGCTTGTACTCTGCTGAGCGTGTCTCAGTGGCTCATCCTTTTCATTTATCTCCAATTGGTTCTGCTACATTCCATTTAAAATAAATCTAATCTATTAGTGTGACGCGCTTCCATCCGTATACAATACATTGGTTGCAAACACTATAGAAGTACAGAAAGGAGCTTTTCACAGATTGTGGACAGTTGTGTTTCAGTGTTCACTTCAGTCTGTGTTTTTTACTTTTTTGAGTGCAGATCACGCTCCAGTTACATGTTCAAGCACTGCTGCTTGTACTCTGCTGAGCGTGTCTCAGTGGCTCATCCTTTTCATTTATCTCCAATTGGTTCTGCTACATTCCATTTAAAATAAATCTAATCTATTAGTGTGACGCGCTTCCATCCGTATACAATACATTGGTTGCAAACACTATAGAAGTACAGAAAGGAGCTTTTCACAGATTGTGGACAGTTGTGTTTCAGTGTTCACTTCAGTCTGTGTTTTTTACTTTTTTGAGTGCAGATCACGCTCCAGTTACATGTTCAAGCACTGCTGCTTGTACTCTGCTGAGCGTGTCTCAGTGGCTCATCCTTTTCATTTATCTCCAATTGGTTCTGCTACATTCCATTTAAAATAAATCTAATCTATTAGTGTGACGCGCTTCCATCCGTATACAATACATTGGTTGCAAACAATATAGAAGTACACAAACGGGCCTTTCACAGCTACTGAACATGGGTTTTTAATTTTTAACTAAAATATGTATTTTTTCAAATGACAAAATATAAGTAATGTTGAAGAGGAATAGTCCTACATCCATTGTTTGCACAATATTACAGGTGTACATCATGTCCCTTAATCAACAATGTATTATTATATTTACTTGTATGCTTTTATTTAAAAGCCAAGAACACAGAAGGATAACCTTCGCACTGCAGCTGTTGTCAAAGTTCAACCCACATTATGCACTTCCAACATTGCAGCATTTGAGGCATGATGTGAGTTGGATTGGTCAAAGTTATGGAGTGAGAAGGTTCACCATCAGTACCCTATAGCATAAGTATGCTTTTGTGTTAGCATTTGTGTTAGACATGTGGATATCTGCCATAATATGTCACAATTATTTAGTTACAGATTTGTTACCAACACTAATCATTGAATGGTTTTAAATTTGACGTTTCACTTGTTTACAGCTTAGAAATAAGGGTGTAGCCTGATATCTATGTGTAGCACTAGCCACTTTAACATGTCATGTTTTTTTAAACATGTGTAGGTAGGTAGCAGTAATTTTTGCCGGACACACAGCAGGGGAACAGCAGGCGTTACTGAACCCCACTATCACTATAGCTTGTGTATTGGTCTGTGGACACGACACTTCTGAGCAGCAACTGGCAGTGTTGTAGCCCAGGGAGTATAGCTCAGGTGGTAGAAAGATGAACATAACAGGAGACATGGAAAACGTTGTCAACCAGTTAGTTAATCTGAAACCGGACAGGCAAATTCAGGCGAGATCCATGCCTAGTTCATTTTCAGAAAAGTAAGCCGTTCTACATTATCGTAGGATAGTCGCATGCAACGGTCTGTTAGTACACCACCTGCAGCAGTAAAGACGCGCTCCGATAATACACTGCCAGCAGATCAAGCCAGCACCTCCAATGCATACTGGCTAAGCTCTGGCCATGTATCCAGCTTAGAGACACAAAACTTGAATGGGGAAGAGCCATCTGGGAGTACACTGAGAGGGCAAGACATGTAGTCTGTCACCATCTTACGGAAATGTTGCCTCCTGCTGACTGGAGCCGTCTCGGATGGTGTAGACATTGGTGGCGCTGCCACAAAACTTCGACACATTTGGAACATACTGTTCTTGCCCTGTGCAGAGGCGCTGCTTGTGCTCCCTCTTGTTGCAGAGCTGTCTCCACTGCCTCGACGCACAGAGCTGCTTTGTAAATCAGTAGCAGCAGCAGTGCTCTCGGCTGGAATGGAGAACATTATGGATTGCACCAGTGTGTCTTGGTACTTCCGCATTTTACGCTCCCGGTTCAACGGTGTGATGAGGCTTTGTAAGTTGTCCCGGTAGCGAGGGTCTAGGAGGGTGTACACCCAATAATCAGACGTGGTGTGAATGTGTTCGATGCGGCGGTCGTTTCTCAGCCACTGCAGCATGAAATCAACCATGTGCTGCAGACTCCCAACTGGCCAAGAAACGTTGTCCCCTGCAAGAGGCGTCATCTCCGCCTGCTGTGCATCACCCCACCCTTGGTCTACATACTGACTAGAGCATTGTCTACCTCCCTCTGGAGCGATGTCTTCCTCCTCCATTGACTCCTCCTCATCCTCCTCACAAAGTCCTTCAAATACATATAAATTTACAAAATTTAAAACTCAAAATTTAAAAACTTTGTATCATAATTCTGTAACATCAGTTTATGGAAACACAATAGCATTACAAAAGGATAGACAAAAAATGTACATTATGTGCTTTGTAAATACATTAAAAGTTTGTAATGGTTATGAAAATATAGACAGCGACTCTGGAGGTTCAATTGTTGATACAGCATGGTACTTTGAAAGTCCTCCAGCCCTTTGTGAGGAACCACGTTGCGCTGACTGTCCAGAAGGTGATGGAATTTGTGACTCCTCATCCTCCTCACAAAGTCCTTCAAATACATATAAATTTACAAAATTTAAAACTCAAAATTTAAAAACTTTGTATCATAATTCTGTAACATCAGTTTATGGAAACACAATAGCATTACAAAAGGATAGACAAAAAATGTACATTATGTGCTTTGTAAATACATTAAAAGTTTGTAATGGTTATGAAAATATAGACAGCGACTCTGGAGGTTCAATTGTTGATACAGCATGGTACTTTGAAAGTCCTCCAGCCCTTTGTGAGGAACCACGTTGCGCTGACTGTCCAGAAGGTGATGGAATTTGTGACTCCTCATCCTCCACCTCTTCCAAAACCTCATGCCTTAGTGCTTGCAGTGTTTTTTGAAGCAGGCAGATAAGGGGGACAGTCAGGCTGACTAGTGCATCATCTGCACTCGCCATCCGCGTTGACTCATCAAACGCACGCAAAACGTGGCAGATATCCTTCATAGAGTTATTCGCCACTCATTACACTGGCAGTGGCTGCCCATTCATTATAGGATCCAATTCTAATTACTGGTTCTCACCAACATAGCTCTCCACAGCGCAGCACCCCCCTACATCTCCTCCCTTATTTATATTTATCGGCCTAACCGACTGCTGCACTCTGCAAACGACCTTCGACTAACCTCTGCACTAATCCGTACCTCCCACTCCCAACTCCAAGACTTCACCCGCGCTGCGCCAATCCTCTGGAATGCTCTACCCCAAGAAATTAGGACTATCCGCAATTTGGATGGTTTCAGGCGCTCCCTCAAAACACATTTGTTCACAGTGGCCTATCACATTCACTAATCAAAGTCATTCTATGTGTAATTCTGTGTGTGTAGCCCATTCACTATCTCCATGCATCCCTCACTTCCTTAAAATGGCTGGACCATCATTGTAAAAACACCATTGTATATAAACACCTGTACTTTGTATCTCCCACACCTCATTGTAGATTGTAAGCTTTCACCAGCAGGGGCGGCTGATTTTGCTTTAATTATTGTATTGTTAACGTTGTTACTTATGACTCGTGTTTTGAAACTGTTTAAACTGTAAAGCACTGCGGAATATTATGGCGCTATATAAATAAATAATATTATTATTCTTATTATAGAGGCCCACTCAGTAGTGGTGAAGTGTGAACGCCGCAAATTGCGAGTTGACTGCGCCTGATGCAGCTGATACTCCATTACTGTTGGCTGCTGCTCACACAACCGCTCCAACATATGTAACGAGGAATTCCACCTGGTGGGTACGTCACATATAATGCGATGTTCATGAAGGTGAAATCTGCGTTGCAGAGCTGCAATCAGCGATCTGGCCATGCTGGAACGTCGCAAGTGAGCGCACTCTAGGCGGACCTTGTGCAGCAGTGCATCAAGATCCGGATAGTCCCTCAAAAAACTCTGCACGACCAAGTTGAGCACATATGACAGACATGGTATGTGAGTGAGGTTGCCAAGGCCCAGAGCTGACACCAGATTTCGGCCATTGTCACACACTACCAAGCCTGCCTGTAGATTCTCTTCCAAAAACCACACGTCGCTCTCCTGCTTTATGGCATTACAGAGCTCCTGCGCTGTGTGGCTAAGATTCCCCATGGAAATTAATTTCAGGATGGCCTGTTGACATTTGGACACGGCTGTGCTCATATCGGTCGCAACAGGTAAACGTTCACGGGTCCATGTGGAGGTAGACCGTGACGGCTCCTGCAGCGATGATTCTGAGGAACTGGAATAGGAGGAATCAATGTGTACAGACTTGATTCCTGCAATCCTTGGAGTTGGCAGAACACGTACAGCGCCACTCGCAAGATCAGTACCCGGCTGCACAACATTGACCCAATGGGCAGTGAGGGAAAGGTATTGTCCCTGGCCATGGGTGTTAGAACCCTCTTGTTAGGTTTTGTTTCAGTTTGCTGGTCACATGACCTTTTTTCCCTATTTAGTCTGGCTCCGCCCTTCTGGCTTTGCTTGACTTCATTGTATTATCTACTGTTAAGCTAGCCGGGTGCTTAGGTGCCTTAATCTGTGAGTTTTGCTTGATGTTAGGATCACAAAGTATTTATTTTTCTGTTTAATTATCCATGCTACAATTTATGTTAGGAGGTGTCCACCTTTTCTCCCAGTCCCTAGATCTTGTAGGGATTACTCCCTCGCAACTATAGGTCTTCGTTCACACTAGATGAGGACTTTAGCGGGTCTGGTCGCAGGATCAGGTTCCCCGTTACATCGTAGGGATTCAGCTTAGTTGTATTGTAGGGACAGAATTCCCTTCTTTCCTTACTGGTTGTAGCAGATCATAACAATGGGTACTGGTCCACGCATCGGTGGTCAGGTGGACCTTGCTACTGAGGGCTTTTAGTAGCGCATGTTTAATTTTTCCCTCAACATGCTTTTGCAGACCAGGGACGGCTTGCCTGCTGAAATGAAATCGGCTTGGCACATTGTATTGTGGGATTGACAATGATATTCAGTTACGGAAACTGTCTGTCTCCACCAGCCTGAATCACAGCATTTCAAGGGACAGGAGTTTTGCAATGCCAGCATTCAGAGCCTGTGCTCGTGCATGGTTTGCGGAGTATGGCCGTGTTTTATCCCATGCCTGTGCTACCGCTGGCTGTTTTGTGGCCTGGGAGTGTGAGGATGACAGGGAACTTGCTGCTGTGTGTGGAATAACAGTTTGTCTCTGGACAACAGTGGCCGAGGTTCTTCCATGGCGATCCTGTGAGGAAGCATAACCAGCTGTGTGTGAGCTCGATGAAGAGGCTTCAACACAACCTGAAGATGTAGGTGCTGCTGTAGGTTGGCCTACATCTCCAGTGTGTCTTTGTAACTCAACTACGTGCTTTGTCCGCACATGTTTCCACATATTTGTGGTATTGAGGTGACTGACACTTTTAGCTATTTTTAATTTTTGATTACACAGCTTGCATTTCACATAGCAAATATCATGTGCAAGTGTGTGAAAAAAGGACCACGCAGTGCAAGTCCTGGGAGCGCACGTTTTGACTTTTGGAAGACAACTGCTCCGAACAGGTGCCAAACTGGAGGCTACAGGCAACCGAGTCTGCAGCCTAACTCTCCCTCCTGTTTGTACCGTTGGGGCAATGTCTTCCTCTATCTTCCTTCTATCACTAACCATTTCTCTAGGCCTCTCCCAGCTTTCAACCAAAGTACTGGTTCTCACCCACAAAGCTCTCCACAGTGCAGCACCCCTCCTACATCTCCTCCCTCATTTCTATCTATCGGCCTAACCGACTGCTGCGCTCTGCAAACGACTTTCGACTAACCTCTGCACTAATACGTACCTCCCACTCCCGACTCCAAGACTTCTCCTGCTCTACGCCAATCCTCTGGAATGCTGTACCCCAAGAAATTAGGACTATCCACAATTTGCATGGTTTCAGGCGCTCCCTCAAAACACATTTGTTCAGAGCGGCCTATCACATTCACTAATCAAAGTCATTCTATGTATTCTGTGTAAGTGTGTGTGTGTCTCTAGCCCATTCACTATCTCCATCCCTCAGTCCCTTAAGATGGCTGGAACATCATTGTAAATGCACCATTGTATATAAACACCTATACTTTGTATCTCCCCCATCTCATTGTACATTGTAAGCTGTCACGAGCAGGGGCGACTTATTTAGCTTAAATTATTGTATTGTTAACGTTGTTACTTATGACTTGTGTTCTGAAACTGCTAAACTGTAAAGCGCTGCGGAATATGATGGCGCTATATAAATAAATATTATTATTATTCCTCTGAGCTGCTCCCACCACCTTCCTGTTCTTCATGCCATGTTGGGTATTGGACCTCATCATCTCCACTACCCTCTTCCAACACCTGCTGTTGGGTGGTCTGGCCAGCACCATGCTCAACAGAAACTGGCACCTGGGTCTCATCATCATCATCAGATGCGTTCTGCGGTGTGCTGACCATCGGCACTGTCTCACCCGCCTCTTCAGATTCAGAGAGACACAGCTGTTGCGCATCACTGCATACTCCCTCTTCTTCACATTACAGAATGCTGCTTGGCTGGGCCCCTGTTTGCAAGCCAATAGATTCTGAGAACAGAAGCAGACACTCAGCTGGCTCCTGTACAGAACTCTCTGACTGCCTGGGCAATTTGCCAGGCGGTGAAGAGACAGATGGTTGCCCAACAGTGCTGTGGTCCTGAGAGGAGGTGGAAGCAATTGAAGTCGATGCATTGGCTGAGATCCAAACAACAACGGCTTCAATTTGTTCTTCCCGCAGCAGGGGGGTACTCCGAGCTCCTACAAAAGTGCGCATAAAGGAACGCTCACGGCCCGGGGAAAACTGGTGGATGCTGTGTCACTGGGGGCCGCAGCAGCCACAGAATCCCCACGTCCTCTCCCTGAAGAAACTCCACGACCACGTGCCTTACTCCCTGCCTTCTTCATCTTGGTAGATTGATAAAGAAAGTCTGAAAAGTTATAAGGCCTAAGTGTGGTTATTCCGCAGAGACTGCAGTGAACACTGCACACAACTGTTCAGTAGGTGTGAAAGGCCCCTTTGTGTACTTCTATAGTGTTTGCAACCAATGTATTGTATACGGATGGAAGCGCGTCACACTAATAGATTTTATTTATTTGTAATAGAGTGGAGCAGCAACAATTAGAGAAAAATTTCAAGGATGTGCCAGTGACACACGCTCAGCAGACTACAACCAGCAGTGGTTGAAGAACTAACTGGAGCGTGATCTGCACTCCAAAAAGGAAAACCTCAGACTACAGTGAACACTGCACACAACTGTTCACTACCCAACGCGTCTCAGCAGGAAGGCAGTCTGTGCGTCAAAACAAAGGCGCAAGCATACATCCACGTACCCTGTTTATAAAGCTATATAAAAAAAATTATGTAGTAGTGACGCACACTTTATTGAGGTACAGTATTACATCGCCATTCACCATCTGTGGCTATGCAGTCTCATCTATATATACCTTATCTATCCGTTGTCATGCTTGCAAGTCGACAGTCAGGCATAAATAGCAATTTTCACTATGCACTATGCACTTTTTAAAGGTTATGTTTGTTAATAAACATGATTATTGCCACATATTATGAGTATTACATGATGGAAATTGTATAATTTTGTATAAACTGTTTAGTGACATTATTCAGCAAATGTAACATTTTAGTAATGTCACAGATAACTTGTAATGCTGATGATGTTTTGAAGTCAGACATTCATTGTCTATACAATAAAAATGGTGTACATACTGTTACTTATCCATCATTAATGGATTCAGATATGTACTTGTATGCTTTTATGTACAACCGTATAGCAGATTCCTTAACTAATTTATTTTGTGGTTTGCATTGCTGTTCAACATGTTAATGTATGTGTTTATGTTTGTCAATTCTTTATTTATCTAGATATTAGTTTAAATGAAATCATCATCTTATGGTAGTAAAGGTTATCTTTCTCTTGTTTGAAGTATAGACATTTAAAATTGACAGGTAACAAGGAAATTACTTGATCTAGTATTTAAACATCCTCCTTGACCCTGGGCTCCAACACCGCCAGTTGTTGCTCGGAAGTGCTGTTAGCACAGTCAACACTTGCTCCTGTGTTACTGGGGTTCAGTAACGTCAGCTGGTCCTCGGTTGTGCCATTGGCTCTTTTCCTTCTGCTGCCCCTCCGGGTTCCAGTACCGTCAGCTGGTTCTCCGCAGTGCCTTTGGCCTAGGTGCCTCCATCTTGGTATCCGAGTTCCAGCAACGTCTGCTGGTCCTTGGTAGTGCTTTGGAGCACAGGTACCTCCTGCTTAGTAACCGTGTCCCAGTAACGTCAGCTGGTCCTCGGTTGTGCCATTGGCTCTTTTCCTTCTGCTGCCCCTCCGGGTTCCAGTACCGTCAGCTGGTTCTCCGCAGTGCCTTTGGCCTAGGTGCCTCCATCTTGGTATCCGAGTTCCAGCAACGTCTGCTGGTCCTTGGTAGTGCTTTGGAGCACAGGTACCTCCTGCTTAGTAACCGTGTCCCAGTAACATCAGCTGGTACAAGATTGTGCTACAAATACAAGATACGGAACAAGAGACACAAGAACAATAAGCAGAAGATCTAAAAGCAGAAGAACATGAAGTATAAGACCAAAATGAAGAGCAAAATATATGCTCTAAATTCTAAGCAGAAGAAGACTAAGCAGTGTATGGGGGTGAGTCCGTTCCTCCTCGTGGTGCCCCTGGAAAATGCCTGCTGCTGCAGGCTAAACTGAACACGGACAAATACTGTTGTAATTTAAATCTTTTGTGACAGCAAGAACGGAAGGATGAAAAATTCATACTTTGACAGATTACAAGTACAGGATTCTCTGTCACAAATAAGAATATGATGAAGAAGATGAAGCAGAATATGAATAAGAATAATAGTTTAATAAGAAGAATATGAGTAATGTTAACAAAGATGAATAGCAAGAAGTTTAAGAAGAAGATAAAGAAGGTGAAGATGAAGAATAATTTGATGAAAAAGATGATGCTGCATAAGATTATGAAGGAGAAAGTGTGTGAAAAGTTAAAAAGGTGAAGATGAAGAGCATGGAAGTTGTGTAATATACATATTTGCCAAAATATAAAAAACGTTAACATTGTCAATTTCTTCGTCAATCCGAACATCTTTAAAAAAAAAATATTTATGCTATTCCATTTGATTGGGTTAAACATCTATGCCTTTAATGTCTCCTCAACCTTCCCCAATACATTCTACATTACTCTTTCTTGTTTTCCTTCATGTACAATTAACCAACAAGGCAAGAATGGGTTTTTTTTAATTTCGATATTTTGTTCCCATAGACTTACATGGGACTTCCGGTATCGATATCGGGTATCGCCGATATTTTAGTGATATCGGCGATACCATTCCGATTCCGATACTTTAGGATATCGGAAAGTATCGCTCAACTCTAGTTCTGACTGAAACAAGACGTTATTTATGGTGGTAACAATCTGCACCTGGGCAGAAGCTTCTGGTGCAGTACCCATATGTGGGGAATTAGAGATAATTGCAATAATGACTACATAAGAAATTACAAGGAAAAAGAAAAGAAATATATGTTACCAACATAACTAATTTATAACACCAAAAAACAATATGTGAAAATAAAAATAAAACAGAAAAATTATATATAAACAAATTTAAAAGATGTTAGTTTATGACCGAAACCATGTAATGAATGTACTATTTCAAATTTAATATTGTTTGATCAAATCACACCTAGCATTTAACCCTGCTGGAAAACAAGTGCCTAGGGTGAAGATCCATGAAGGGGTTAAAGCAGGGGTTAAAGCAGCTGACCAACCGCTACAGTTCCTATTATTATAAACTGAGTTTCCCATACTCTTTGGCTATGCAGTGAATGCAAGGCCTGCCACAAATTTGCACGAACCCCCATCTCCCTTGGAAGAAACGTGGAGGAGGGCCTCATTAAAAAAAATCCCATTAGAAATGAGCTGGTCTTCTATATTTGTAATGGCCATACACAAAATGTATGGGCTGACAAACATTTCACCCTGGGGAGTACACATCAACCTACTGTGTAAACATTTTTGTTACGGGCATCATAAGCATCCTTTAAAACAATAGCATGGCTGTTGCATCATGTACCACAATCACCATGGTGATCTAGTGGTGGTGGATGATGAGGATGAGGAGAAGGAGGAGGATAACACCAAATAGCCAAAATCAGGAAGCGTATACCCATGTGTGAGTGTGAAGAGGTGCATGTGAATACACCTCCCAAAAAAGGACCCTGTATTTGAGGTTATGTTTTGCTGGCTCAATCCAGCCCTTGTTCATTATTATAAGAGTCAGCCTGTCAGCATTTTCAGATGCGCTTATCAGTTATCATTCCACCAGCGGCACTAAAAACTTGCTCTGACAAAACGCTAGCGGCAGGGCAGGCCAGGACCTCCAAGGCGTAGAAAGCCAGTTCATGCCACGCGTCCAACTTGGATACTCAATAATTAAAAGGCACAGAGGAATCATGGAGGGCGTTGGTACGGTCAGCAACATACTCCCTCAGCATCTGCCAAAATTTTGCACTCCTTGTGAGAGTACCCTGTGCCTCAGTGCCAGTGTGATGGGAGGGTCTTGGAAAACTCTCCCAGAACTTTTCCAGTGTTCCCCTGCCTCTGCTGGATTGGAGTTGTGTCTCTCTCGCCTGTACTCTTTGGTTATCCAATGAACTGTGACCTCTGCCGCCAGTATTTTCAGATGGGAATTTTTTAAATAATTCCGCAACAATGGCCCTCTGGTACTGGACCATTTTAGTAGACCTGTCTGCCCCTGGAATAAGAGATTGAAAGTTCTCCTTATAGCGTGGGTCTAGAAGGGTCACCAATCAGTAATGAGTGTCACCCAAAATTTTCAGAATCCGAGGGTCACGGGAAAGGCAGCGCAACTAGAGTTGAGTGAAACAGGTCAGTCAAATTCATAAGTCGCCAACTTTCGCCAAAGTCGGGTTTCGCCGAGCGAAATCCGAGCATAGCGTGAAGTCGGCCATGCGGTCGGCAAAACGAGCACCAAAGTTGAATTTCTCAGAATGCTTGCAGGCGCCTTTTTTTTCAGCCAATGAGTAAGAACGTACACTGTGGGCAACAAGATGACATGGGCAGCGTCTACCACCTTCTTAGAAAAGGGCATTGCAGTGATTGGCTTGATTTGGGGGGCGTCATAGTGTCTATAAAAGCCCTGACCGCCGACCTCCATTTTACTTCTGCCGATCTTAACAGTAGGGAGAAGTTGCTTGCTGTTTATCAGTAGGGAGAGAGTTAGGGCTGGAAAGATAAGTTCTTTTGTGCTTGTGCTGATAGCAATTGTGCTGTACTGTTAGTGTGCAGTGACAGGGAGGATTTTCTTGTGTGCAGCAGCACTGGTTATTAGGCTGCCTGATAGCTGTATTGCTGTGTGTACACTGCGGTGCAGACTGCTTTTTACACAGCACTAATACTTTATTCTTTTTTTCTGCACAGTTACCGACCGTTCATTTTTTCCCACACCGTATAGAGCTGTATGCTCCTCACACACTACCGTGTACTGGCTGGTATCATGGACAAATACATGCTGACTATCTGTGTGTGACTCCGGAAATATATACGGAGATTTAAATTTTCCCCTACGCTATATACAGCTGTATGCTTTTGATACTGCTTTTTTTATTACGGTCAAATCCATACTGAGTGAGCGTCTGTGTGTGACTCCGGAAATATATACGGAGATTTACATTTTCCCCTACACTGTATACAGCTGTACGCTTCTGATACAGTATCGTTTTCTGCTTTTTGTATTACTGTCAAATCCATACTGAGTGAGCGTCTGTGTGTGACTCCGGAAATATATACAGAGATTTAAATTTTCCCCTACACCATATACAGCTGTACGCTCCTCATACAGTACCATATATCTGCTGGTATTTTTGGTACATTTTCCCAAACATGAGGAAGTATGGTGGAAGAGGCCACGGACATGGGCTGTGGGGGGTAGCTGGTACTGATGGTGGTGGTGATGCATCTGCTGGTAGTGCCAAAAGCACAATAGCACCTAAGGCAGGAGGTGTTGAGCCTGCATCATCGTCTGGCTCCCGAAGGCCTGGAAGGCTCCCTTTTCTGGGAGTAGGTAAACTGCTTTTAAAGCCGGAGCATCAGGAACAGGTTTTGGCTTACATTGCCGAAACAGCCTCCAGCTCTGAAGTTTCAAAAACTGCAAGCACTGAGTCGTCAGTGCAGGCTCCTGGTCAGGAACAACACCTTTCCTTGTGTCATTCACCCCCACCAAAAGTGAAGGATGCAGCAGGCCACACTTCAGATTACTCCCTGGAGCTCTTTTCACTTACCATGCCTGGGTTATCAAGTCAAATCCTGAATTCCCCAGTCCAAGATGAATATGATATGCAGTGCACTGATGCACAACCACTGCTATATGATTCTGCTGGTACATTCACCCAGAGCACTACATTGCCCTTGCAGTCTACTGAGCCAGAATTTTACCCGGATGAAACTCAGGTGCCCCTTCCCGCATATTATACCACCTTACATGGTGACACAGAGGAAGGTGCAGATGAAAATGAAGAGGAGGTGATGGATGACCCTGTTGTTGATCCGGATTGGCATCCATTGGGGGAAGAGGTTGCCGCTGGAAATAGCTCAGAAGAGGAGGAGGATAAGCAGCAGGCATCGACATCGCAGCTGCAGTTATCTGGCAGGCCCGTAGCAGTCCAAAAACGTGTTAAAAAAACAAAAATAGTTGCAGGACAGCTTGGCCAGATGGTCAAATTAGCACAGCGTGCAAGCCCTGAAAAGTTTTCCCATAGTACGAAGAGTGCAGTGTGGCACTTTTTTGACCAAAATCCTCTTGATGAGGCAAAGGTTATCAGTAAGAAGTGCAGAAGGACCTTTAGCCGAGGGAAAAATCTCCGAAATTTGAATACCTTAGACATTTAAACACCATGCACTTGCAAGCGTGGACGGACTACAAAACCTCAGGTAGCACACGTGCACCTGCTCCGACTGAAGTTAGCCAGCAAAGCTACATAGCTTCCCCACTGTAAGCCCACCGGTTAGCACACCACCAGCAAGAAATGTTGAGGTGTCATCGCAAGGCCAAAGCAGTCAGGGAATCCCAATATTTTTCCAACGAAAGACTGCATCTAGGCCATCACCACCACCACCACCATCACCAACCCCCTCTCAGTCTGCCATGTCCACAGCTAGTTCCACCATATGCAGCTCTCAAGTCCAGCTCACCCTAGCAGAGACTATGAGTAGGACAAGAAAGTACTCATCCTCTCATCCGCGTACACTGGCTTTGAACGCCTACATTGCCAAACTGATCTCATTAGAGATGATACCCTTGGTTGAAAGCGCAGCGTTCCAAGAGCTCATGGCCTACGCTGTCCCACGCTATGACCTACCAGTCAGAATTTCTTTGCTAGAAAAGCCATCCCTGCCCTCCACCTGCATGTCAAAGACCGCATTGTCCATGCACTCAAACAATCAGTGAGTGGAAAGGTGCACCTCACACAGATGCATGGGCCAGTAGGCATGGCCATGGCTGTTACGTGTCCATCACTGCGCACTGGGTTAATGTGGTGGATGCAGGGTCCACAGGGGACAGCGGCGGTGGGACAGTGCTGCCTAGCCCACGGTTTACATATCAAAAACTGACCGGCACATCCAAACATAGATCCAATGTGAACAGGTGCTAAAACCTAGAGTCACCAAGCCATACACATTCAAGAATAAAAGGTAGCACACTGTAGCGCTGTAGCTTGCGGACACAAAAATATGAAAAAAGATGAAAAATGAATTGCATCACTGCCTTAGAAATATGAAAAATTGAGAAGTCTTAGCGCATAAAAAGGCCAATTTATGTGTACCTGATAGCCACATTAAGGCTCTTCTCGTATATCAGGTCCTAACTATGCCAATCCTCACTTAGAAAAGTCTGTCTGCATGGGAACATATGAATCCTCTCTTCAGACTAAAATCTACATCTCTGTGGAGGGGTAATGAACCTGTTATAATTAAAATGCCTGTGACCACCAGGTAGAGTGCTCAGGCAGAAGGTAAATGAATACATATCAAAAACTGACCGGCACATCCAAACATAGATCCAATGTGAACAGGTGCTAAAACCTAGAGTCACCAACCCATACACATTCAAGAATAAAAGGTAGCACACTGTAGCGTTATAGCTTGCGGACACAAAAATATGAAAAAAGATGAAAAAGGAATTGCATCACTGCCTTAGAAATATGAAAAATTGTTTAGGCAACAGTTGGCTGTAAGCGTTCGACCCTCCTACTTCTCCTCCTCCAGAAGTGAAAGCTCATCGACAGAGCGCAGTCGCACGAGCACTCCATCCGCAGCTGCCAGTGTTGCACCTGAGGTGTCCCATTATCGAACAGCTAGTGGTAAGCGTCAGCAGGCTGTTTTAAAGATGATGTCTTTGGGCAACAACAGACACACCGCGAAGGTACTGGCCGACTACTTGCAGCGAGAAACTGAGTTATGGCTGGCCAGTCTTCATCTTGAGCCAGGCAAGGTAGTCAGTGATAACAAATATAAGAACGCTAACCAGCTCACCGGTTTGTAGAAGCACGGATCCTCCGCTTGATCAAACGTGAAGATACATGAGAAAATGAAGGAAAAAGGGATCCAGCTTCAATAAAATCTTCATCTTTATTGATTCATAAAAACATGAGTAATGGCATGCTCCTGGACAAGCTCAGGACAAGGCTACGCGTTTCGATCACAGGGATCTTTATCACAGCTGACATATTCAGACAAAGGCACATATTTAAGACAAAGGAAGACCAATCACGATCAGAAAAAATGTCATGTGATTTTTGACAAGTCCTTTAACAATTTGCACATAACGAATAAAAAAAAAACAAAAAACAATATTTGCACAAATAAAATCAATGCAAAGAAATAAAATTAATAATGGAACATCAATTCGTTTCTTTTGTTGAGACCAAATGGATGTCTGGTATGTAGATTAAAGATCCAGAAAGCTTCACGTGTGAGGAGTCGCTGACGTGCATCTCCACCTCGGGCAGACAGGTTAACACTTTCAATACCTGTGACTTGGAAGGAAGAAACATTGCGAGCATGCTGAAAAATAAAATGTTTAGCAGCAGCAGAAATATTGCGATTCGAAGAAACATTCTTTATATCCTGCAAATGTTCAGCGATCCTGATTTTTAGTTTCCTAGTAGTGCAGCCTATATAAGATAAATTGCAAGTAGTGCACATAATTTTATATACCACATAGCATGAATTACAATTGATATATTTGTTAATGGTATAAATCGCAGTGCTGTCATTATTTTCAAAGGTTTTCGTTACACAAACATATTTGCAAAGTGCACATCTATTGTGGCCACATTTATAAAAACCTTTATGTTCTAACCACGATGTTTTATGATAAGAGAAATTATTACTGAACATGCTTGGAGAAACTTTGTTACCAATAGATGGCACTTTCCTTGAAACAACATTAATACCTGGTGAAAGAATGTCAGCAAGAGAGGGATCTTCATATAAAATAGGCAGCGATCTCAAAATGATTTTTTTGATGTCCCCAAATTGAGGACTATATTGAGCACAAAAATATGGTTTCACTGCAAGATCATTTTTTTGTTGTCGCCCTCCACTAATGAGATCCTCTCTGTTTTTATTACTTACAATTGTTCGTGCTCTTTTTAATGACCATTTAGGATAATTTCTGTTTTTTAATTTTGTATCCACACAATTAAATTCCGTTTCCAAAGCTGTAGGGTTGCTGCAGTTTCTCAAAATTCTGGTATATTCACCCAAAGGAATCGATTTAATAGTATGTTTGGGGTGACTGCTTGCTGCATGCAAGATAGAATTACCAGCACAAGGTTTGCTGAACGTTTTAGTAATAATAACAGAGTCATGTACCCCATATAAATCAAGATCCAAAAAAGAAATTTTGTTATGATGAAATTTATGAGTAAAATGTATGTTGAATGAATTAGAATTGATATAATCAATAAATCCGGATATGGCAGGTACATCACCACTCCAAATGATGAGTAAATCATCAATATATCTACCATACCAAGCAATCGAGTCAATAAATGGATTAGTAGCTGAAAAAATAAAAAAATATTCCCAATATGACATAACAAGATTAGCTAGGGATGGCGCAAATTTCGCACCCATCGCCACGCCAGATTTTTGTAAAAAAAAATTTATTGTCAAATGAGAAAAAATTGTGGGTTAATAAAAATTGAATAACTTGTAAAATATAATTAATGAGATCCTGGGAATAATTACTGAATTTCGTTAAGACAAACTGCAGCGCTGTCATGGCAACATTGTAAGGTATACAGGTATATAAAGAAGTCACATCACAACATAACCAAGTATTTTCTTTAGACCAGATTTTCTTGGAAAACATTCTCAGCACTTCTTTAGAATCTTTGATATAACCAGGAGTGATTTGTACTAGTGGTTGAAGTAGTGAGTCAACCCATTCACCCAGATGTTCATTTAAAGATCCAATCCCTGAGACAATAGGTCTCATGGGGGGGATTTTCATATCCTTGTGAATTTTTGGGAGACCATGCATGATAGGGATAATAGGATGAGACACTGTGAGATAATCAATTTGTTTTTTGGTTAAAATGCCAAGGCTGAAACCCTCATTGATAATTTGGATAATCTCACTTTTAAATTTAACAGTGGGATTTGTATGGAGTTTTTCATATACATCATTGTCAGACAAGAGAGACATAATTTGAGAATGATAATCCTCTTTATTCAGGATAACTACCATGCCACCCTTGTCCGACATTTTAATTATTATATCTGACATACTTTTGATCTCATCTAATGCAGTTTTCTGGGCTTTTGTTAAATTGGAATGATTTCTGCTGCTGCCCATTTTAACCCTATCATGAAGGATTTTTAAATCCCTCTCTATCACCTCCTGGCATTTAGTCATGCAATCAGGCCTGGATTGAATGGGATAAAAAGAGTGATTTTTTGTTTTAAACACAGGTGCATGAATGGTATCAGATTCATTATTATAGGAATGAGTAGACAAACTAAACAAAGTGTTGAGAGATACCTGTTCTCTGAAAGACAAGTCAGTAAATTCATTATTATATGTCAGCGACTCCCGCAAAGGGGTCTCATCAGAATGATTTAAAAAATGCTTTTTGATGGTAAGGTCTCGCATAAACTTATTGACGTCCAAAATAGTAGAAAAAAGATTGAAATTCTGATCGGGCACAAAATTCAGACCTAAGGACAAAACATCTAATTGCGTTTTGGTAAAGTCTCGTGCAGATAAATTCAAGACATTATCATGGTTTATTATTTGCGATAATTCTTCCTGCGGCGTGCACAGTTACCGACCGTTCATTTTTTCCCACATCGTATAGAGCTGTATGCTCCTCACACACTACCGTGTACTGGCTGGTATCATGGACAAATACATGCTGACTATCTGTGTGTGACTCCGGAAATATATACGGAGATTTAAATTTTCCCCTACGCTATATACAGCTGTATGCTTTTGATACAGTACCGTTTTTCTGCTTTTTTTATTACGGTCAAATCCATACTGAGTGAGCGTCTGTGTGTGACTCCGGAAATATATACGGAGATTTACATTTTCCCCTACACTGTATACAGCTGTACGCTTCTGATACAGTATCGTTTTTCTGCTTTTTGTATTACTGTCAAATCCATACTGAGTGAGCGTCTGTGTGTGACTCCGGAAATATATACAGAGATTTAAATTTTCCCCTACACCATATACAGCTGTACGCTCCTCATACAGTACCATATATCTGCTGGTATTTTTGGTACATTTTCCCAAACATGAGGAAGTATGGTGGAAGAGGCCACGGACATGGGCTGTGGGGGGTAGCTGGTACTGATGGTGGTGGTGATGCATCTGCTGGTAGTGCCAAAAGCACAATAGCACCTAAGGCAGGAGGTGTTGAGCCTGCATCATCGTCTGGCTCCCGAAGGCCTGGAAGGCTCCCTTTTCTGGGAGTAGGTAAACTGCTTTTAAAGCCGGAGCATCAGGAACAGGTTTTGGCTTACATTGCCGAAACAGCCTCCAGCTCTGAAGTTTCAAAAACTGCAAGCACTGAGTCGTCAGTGCAGGCTCCTGGTCAGGAACAACACCTTTCCTTGTGTCATTCACCCCCACCAAAAGTGAAGGATGCAGCAGGCCACACTTCAGATTACTCCCTGGAGCTCTTTTCACATACCATGCCTGGGTTATCAAGTCAAATCCTGAATTCCCCAGTCCAAGATGAATATGATATGCAGTGCACTGATGCACAACCACTGCTATATGATTCTGCTGGTACATTCACCCAGAGCACTACATTGCCCTTGCAGTCTACTGAGCCAGAATTTTACGTTGATGAAACTCAGGTGCCCCTTCCCGCATATTATACCACATTACATGGTGACACAGAGGAAGGTGCAGATGAAAATGAAGAGGAGGTGATGGATGACCCTGTTGTTGATCCGGATTGGCATCCATTGGGGGAAGAGGTTGCCGCTGGAAATAGCTCAGAAGAGGAGGAAGATAAGCAGCAGGCATCGACATCGCAGCTGCAGTTATCTGGCAGGCCCGTAGCAGTCCAAAAACGTGTTAAAAAAACAAAAATAGTTGCAGGACAGCTTGGCCAGATGGTCAAATTAGCACAGCGTGCAAGCCCTGAAAAGTTTTCCCATAGTACGAAGAGTGCAGTGTGGCACTTTTTTGACCAAAATCCTCTTGATGAGGCAAAGGTTATCAGTAAGAAGTGCAGAAGGACCTTTAGCCGAGGGAAAAATCTCCGAAATTTGAATACCTTAGACATTTAAACACCATGCACTTGCAAGCGTGGACGGACTACAAAACCTCAGGTAGCACACGTGCACCTGCTCCGACTGAAGTTAGCTAGCAAAGCTACATAGCTTCCCCCACTGTAAGCCCACCGGTTAGCACACCACCAGCAAGAAATGTTGAGGTGTCATCGCAAGGCCAAAGCAGTCAGGGAATCCCAATATTTTTCCAACGAAAGACTGCATCTAGGCCATCACCACCACCACCACCATCACCAACCCCCTCTCAGTCTGCCATGTCCACCGCTAGTTCCACCATATGCAGCTCTCAAGTCCAGCTCACCCTAGCAGAGACTATGAGTAGGACAAGAAAGTACTCATCCTCTCATCCGCGTACACTGGCTTTGAACGCCTACATTGCCAAACTGATCTCATTAGAGATGATACCCTTGGTTGAAAGCGCAGCGTTCCAAGAGCTCATGGCCTACGCTGTCCCACACTATGACCTACCAGTCAGAATTTCTTTGCTAGAAAAGCCATCCCTGCCCTCCATCTGCATGTCAAAGACCGCATTGTCCATGCACTCAAACAATCAGTGAGTGGAAAGGTGCACCTCACACAGATGCATGGGCCAGTAGGCATGGCCATGGCCGTTACGTGTCCATCACTGCGCACTGGGTTAATGTGGTGGATGCAGGGTCCACAGGGGACAGCGGCGGTGGGACAGTGCTGCCTAGCCCACGGTTTACATATCAAAAACTGACCGGCACATCCAAACATAGATCCAATGTGAACAGGTGCTAAAACCTAGAGTCACCAAGCCATACACATTCAAGAATAAAAGGTAGCACACTGTAGCGCTGTAGCTTGCGGACACAAAAATATGAAAAAAGATGAAAAATGAATTGCATCACTGCCTTAGAAATATGAAAAATTGAGAAGTCTTAGCGCATAAAAAGGCCAATTTATGTGTACCTGATAGCCACATTAAGGCTCTTCTCGTATATCAGGTCCTAACTATGCCAATCCTCACTTAGAAAAGTCTGTCTGCATGGGAACATATGAATCCTCTCTTCAGACTAAAATCTACATCTCTGTGGAGGGGTAATGAACCTGTTATAATTAAAATGCCTGTGACCACCAGGTAGAGTGCTCAGGCAGAAGGTAAATGAATACATATCAAAAACTGACCGGCACATCCAAACATAGATCCAATGTGAACAGGTGCTAAAACCTAGAGTCACCAACCCATACACATTCAAGAATAAAAGGTAGCACACTGTAGCGTTATAGCTTGCGGACACAAAAATATGAAAAAAGATGATAAAGGAATTGCATCACTGCCTTAGAAATATGAAAAATTGTTTAGGCAACAGTTGGCTGTAAGCGTTCGACCCTCCTACTTCTCCTCCTCCAGAAGTGAAAGCTCATCGACAGAGCGCAGTCGCACGAGCACTCCATCCGCAGCTGCCAGTGTTGCACCTGAGGTGTCCCATTATCGAACAGCTAGTGGTAAGCGTCAGCAGGCTGTTTTAAAGATGATGTCTTTGGGCAACAACAGACACACCGCGAAGGTACTGGCTGACTACTTGCAGCGAGAAACTGAGTTATGGCTGGCCAGTCTTCATCTTGAGCCAAGCAAGGTAGTCAGTGATAACAGCCGTAATTTTGTGGCGGCCATAGCCCTGGCAAAACTCAGACACAATCCTTGCCTGGCTCACACCTTGAACCTGGTGGTGCAGTGCTTCCTAAATAATTATCCGGAGTTACCAGCCCTGCTCCATAAGGTGCGAAGACTGTGCTCGCACATCCGTCGCTCGCCTGTAGACTCCAGTCGTATGCAGAGGCTGCAGCGATCGCTCCACCTCCCCAAGCACTGCCTAATCATAGACGTTGCAACAAGGTGGAACTGTTGCAACCAAGACAGAAGAAAGAATTTTCGACAACCAACATTATCACACCATATAACAACCATTGGACTGAAATGCATAATATCTTGCGTAAGAACTGGAATATCTTATTAAGTGAACCTAGGGTCTTACCTTTTGTTACTGAAAAACCAAAGCTTATTGCTAAACGTGCCAAGAATCTTAGAGATGTCTTATGTTCAAGCCATTTCAGGCGCCCAACTCAAACTTTGGGCAGGGGTTTCAGACTCATTGGCACATATCCATGTGGCAGTTGCACAATCTGCCCTTTTGTGATTGCTAATGACACCATTACCCTTCCAGGTCCCTTGGAACGGGTACAGACACGTCACTATGCGAACTGCCGTACAAGAAATGTGGTTTATATTATAGTCTGCAGTTGTCCTAAGATTTATGTGGGACAAACGGGCCAGGAACTCCGCAGACGAATTCAACATCACATCTCTAATATTTCTTGTGCATGTAGGGATAAGGCCTCAGGAAAGCCTGTTACTTCACTGGCCAACCATTTTCTCTCTATTCATAATAGTTCCACCAAGCATTTACGTGTCTTGGTTGTTGATAAGGTGGACATGACCATCAGAGGTGGTTGCTGTACTGATGAATTATTAAGAAGAGAATCGAGATGGATCTTCCAACTTAACAGTCTAGCGCCTGGAGGACTGAATGAGGAATTATTATGCACTGGTTTCTATAAAAAATAAAGTTATATACTATAGATTTTATTTACTAACATCATTAAATAATTTCTTTCATAGGTATCTTTTATTAGTCCAACTTAATATTTTGGGCAGAAGTTTTTTCACCTACTGTCACATATTTATGTGACAGTTACTATCTCCCCTGTTTTGATTGTTAATTATATTATCACCCTCTCAGCCTTTTTTTGACCCGGTATAGACACGTCACCATTTGAATTTTTTTACAAAAATTTGGCTTACCATATAGTTTGCAGCTATTTTTATTTTTTATTTTATTTTTTATTTATATTTATTTTTATTTTTATTTTTTATTTTTCATTTTTCATTTATTTTTCATTTTTCATTTATTTTTCATTCTTTATTTTATTTCATTTATTTTTTATAATTATTTTTTATTTATCATTCATTATTATTTTTCATTATTTCAGATGATTTATTTAACTTCATCTGTACTCTTTCTCCTTTTATTATTCATTGCTTAATTTAATTTATTCATTCATTCTTTTTTTTCTGGTTTGCCTTCCCTCCATAGAAGCGCTCAGTATGGCACTTACCTCTGCTCTATCAATTGAATTTGCACATCTATGCCACAGTATATGCGCTACTTTTCAAATACTTTTCCACTTACAGCATGGAGACGTCCACATTTTCGGCTTTCTGTGATCCTTTCTCTTTGCCTACTCATTACACCTGGATACATTGTGCATGCGCCGCCCCTCTGCCGTTTCCATGGAGGCGCTCGTGGTTTCGGCGTCTTGTTGTTAGGTAGCCGCGCATGCGCGGCTGCCACATCCGGATGCCGGCTCACTGAGCGCCAGGCAGGAGCGTAAAGGTATTTATCACTAATTATTTTGGGTATAAATAGACATGCTGCTTTACAGGTTACTCACTTTCCCCTGAGGAAGCCACGCCCCCAAGTGGCGATACGCGTGGGGTAACACTCTCCCATTTCCATTCCATGCTGGCTGCAGGTTTATTCCCTGTCTTCATTATTTCATGAAGACATGGTTCTTTCTCATTGCGGTTTTCTCACTTAGGCTAATCGTTACCTTCTTATCATTTGCATTCTTATGTGGGATTATTTTGTTCAATCTTCCCTTACCTCCACTTGGGTATTTTCCCATAAGTGTATATAGAGGTTTCTTTAGTAGATTTAGGTAGGAAGGAGCCTTTCTCAGCCGCAGTTTGTTATTTGCACTTACAGGTTTTTTCATTCCAAGATAATTGTATTTCTGCTAATATTGCTAATTAGTGATTTCTTTTGCTCACACTATTTGTCTGGGTTGAACAATCTGTTAAGTCCTAGTGTTTTGCACAATCTAACATGTCTTAACAACTTGTAATATGTCATTGTGCTGCATTTTGCATATTGTCTTGATTACATATATTTTCTGCTTGTGTGCTACACATGTGTACCTGCTTTGGCCAGCTTTTCATGGGAGTTTGTCAGTGGATCCTCACATGGATCTATAGTGGTTCAATATGGGACTTTTATGGTCCTTTTTAAATGGTTTTATTTTTGTTTCTTGTTTTTCAGTGTGTATTTTGTACCAATAAAATTTATTATATTTTCTCATACATATTTTTTTCATCTTCTCATTTGAGGTTGATCGTGACTCTCATACATGCTGCTTTTCCCCTTTTTTTTTTTTGCTCCATATCTTAATTACAGTGTGTAGTCATAGATCCCTGTTTTGTATTATTGTGGTGCCTTCAATCTCTTTTTCTGTCACAAGGTAGAACTCCACCACGCACATGGTTGAGAGGCTGTGCGAACACAGGCAGGCTGTAATGAATTTGTGGGAGGATACACGGGCAGGCAGTTTGAGGGCAGACATCAAGCTGTCGGTTGTGCAGTGGTCAAAGCTGAAAGACCTCTGTAAAGTCCTTCAGTGTTTTGAGGAATGCACACGGCTGGTAAGTGCAGATGACGCCATCATAAGCATGAGCATCCCACTTATGCGCCTGCTCATGCAAACTTTGACGCACATTAAGGATCAGGCGTCTGCAGCAGAGGAGGAAGAGGAGGAGGAGGAGGGAAGCCTTGATGACAGTCAGCCATTGTCTGCTCAGGGAACTGTCCTGGAAGAAGAGGAACAGGAGGAGGATGAGGGGGATGATTATTTTGGGGAGGAGGATTCTTCTCAGGGGGCAAGAGAAAATGTTGGCTTGCCAAGGTCAGGTACAGGGTTTGTGCGTGACTGGAGGGATGTGGATTTGGCAGAAAGTGCTCCTCCACCCACCACTGGCAGTGCATCATTGACACCTGGAACATTGGCCCACATGTGTGATTATGTCATGCGGATCCTAAAAAGGGACGCCCATATTGCCAAAATTATGAAGGATGACGACTACTGGTTGGTCAGCATCCTCAATCCACGCTATAAAGGCAAATTACAGAACATCATGCCACAGGAGAACTAAGAGCTAATATTGGCGAACAAACAAGCAACTCTTGTAAACCGTTTGTTAGAGGCATTCCCAGCACACAACAGCGGTGCAGGTGCACGAGCCGTACTGGGCAACCGTACTGGGCAACATGGAAGAGGTGTTCGTGGTGCACACAGCTGAAGTGGCGTTGGAGACAGGGGTTTCATGACCATGTTATGGACTGATTTCTCGAGTACCGCTCACACGACTGTTAATACCGAATTGATTGCCACAGACAGGGGACCGCAGTTGTGAACTATGGTTCATAATTACCTCTCCTCCCCTATCGATGTTCTCCCTCACAGTTCATTCCCCTTTGACTACTGGGCCTGTAAACTGGACACCTGGCCTGAATTGGCACAATATGCCTTACAGGAGCTGGCTTGCACTGCTGGTAGTGTGCTATCAGAAAGAGTCTTCAGTACTGCTGGATCAATCCTGACAGGGAGAAGGACCAAGCTGTCGACCCAAAATGTTGGTGATCTCACCTTCATTAAAATGAACCATGCCTGGGTTTCAAAGGATTTTGTACCACCTTCCCTGATGACACAAAGGTTGCCAGCAAAATGGCTCGCTTTGTCTTCCTCTTCCTCCGACTACTCCAATTCCTCCATTTGCTGCTGCTGAACGTCCAGCCTACACCTCAATATATGCCAGTTTTTCCCTGTACCCCCCCAGGGCCGGCGTCAGCACCTTGCGCACCCAGGCAAGTGCCGGGGCCCTGAGCAGGTGGGGGGCCCACTCGCCGTCAGACACACCGGCGTACTATGAGGGGTCCGGTGCCGGGTGCCGGCACCCACGAGTGGGCCCCCCCTGCTTGCTCAGGGCCCCAGAACTTGCAATACTTAACTCTCCCTGCTCCACCACTGTGACGTCTTCCGCGTTTCCTGACAGTGACATTAGGGTCAGAGAGCGCGATGACGTCACGTCTGTGCGCCCTCTGCCTGAACAGTCACAGTACAGATAGCTGGAAGATGGCAATGCTGAGGAGTCCGGAGTAGAGCAGTGCCCAGCGAGGAGAGGTATTTCATTTTTTTAATGTTTGGAGCAATATATGGGAAGCATTATACACAGGAGCAGGGCCGGCGTCAGCACCCGGCACACCCGGGCAAGTGCCGGGGCCCTGAGCAGGCGGGGGGGCCCACTCGCCGTCTGGCACCCCGCGCCCGTTAGCGGAGGAGAGCGGTGTCAGCGCCGCCACTGGGCCCCCCCCGCTTGCTCAGGGCCCCGGCATCAGCTGGCACAATACTTACCTCTCCCGTGCCTCCACTGCCGCAGCTCCGGGCTCCAGGGGGCTCCGGCGCTTCCTCTCACAGCAGCGCCGCTGAATGACGTCATCATTCAGCGGCAGGCTGTGGCAGAGAGCGCGGACGCTGGACAGGTGAGACGTGTGTGTGTGTGTCTCTGTGTGTGTCTGTGTGTATGTAGTGCGGTGCTTTGTGTGTGTGTGTGTATGTGTGTGTGTATGTATGTGAGAGTGCTTGTGTGCTGTGGTGCTGTCTGTGTGTGATGATGGGCAGGCATTGCTGATAATGGGGAGGCATTGATGATGATGGGGAGAAGATGATGATAATGGGCAGGCATTGATGATAATGGGCAGGCATTGATGATGGGGAGGGAAAATGATGATGGGCAGGCATTGATGATGATGGGGAGACGATAACGATGATGGGGAGGCGATGATGATGATGGGCAGGCATTGATGATAATGGGGAGGCCATGATGATGATGGGGAGGAGATGATGATGATGGGCAGGCATTGATGATAATGGGGAGGCCATGATGATGATGGGGAGGCAATGATGATGATAAGGAGGCAATGATGATTTTGGGGAGGCAATCATGATGATAATGGGGAGTCTTTCCACAGTGCCCTTTCCTGAGCCGTAACAGTGCAGAACGCAGTACAGCGCAGAGGAGAGCTCCATATTTTGTATGGAGCATTATATGGGGACCAGTATCCTGTATGGAGCATTATATTGGGTCCAGTATTCTGTATGGAGCATTATTTTGGGTCCAGTATTCTGTATGGAGCATTATATGGGGGGTGACATCCTGCATGGGGTATTATATGGGTGATGATGGGGAGACTGTGGTGCCCATAATATTGTATGGAGGACTGTACTGTCCAGTCTGTTCTGTGCGCTGTGAGGATTTGGCGGTTTTTGAGCTATTGTACAATTTACAATAGATATCACTCATGTAATGGAAGAAGAGAAGTGTTTGGCATTGTACTGTACCCATATTTCTCTGCTGTATCTGTGCATCATGAATCGTGGTCTGTGTTAAGGGGGCCCACTGAGGCCCTTTCGCCCGGGGCCCAAAAAAACCTGTAGCCGGCCCTGCACAGGAGAATTATATATGGGGCCCATCATACACTTGAGCATCATAGATAGGGCCCATTATACACTGGAGCATTATATATGGGGCACATCATACACTGGAGCATCATCCATGGGGTCCATCATATACTGGAGCATCATATGGGGCCCATTATATATGGAGCATTATATAGGCCCATCATACACTGGAGCATCAACCATGGGGCCCATCATATACTGGAGCATCATATGGGGCCCATTATATATGGAGCATTATATAGGCCCATCATACACTGAAGCATCATCCATGGGGTCCATCATATACTGGAGCATTATATGCGGCCCATTGTACTCTGGAGCATCATATAGGGTCCATTATATATGGAGCATCATATGGAGCAGATATGGGGCCTATTCTGTATGGAGCATTATATGGAGCCCATTCTGTATGGCGCACTTTGTGGTGCCCATAATACTGTATGGAGGACTATACTGTCTGGTTTTTGAGCTATTGTAGAATTTACAATAGATATCACTCATGTAAGGTAAGAAGTGAAGTATTTGGCATTGTACTATACCTATATTTCTCTGCCGTATCGGAGCATCATGAATTGTGGTATGTGTTAAAGGGGCCCACTGAGACTCTTTTGCTCGGGGCCCAAAAAACCTGGAGCCTGTCCTGCCCCCCCCACAACTTTAGCCAAATAACCCCCAGTTTTCAATGCGTTACTATTATTATAAAGTAAATTAAGGTTGACAAACTTACAGTAAGTAATAAGAATTGATGTTGTTGGCATTGAAATGGGCACTGTAGGTGTGTTTACTGTCCTCCACTCCCTGCTGACTTTTCTTCCCCCATTGACTTGCATTGGGGTCGGTTGGAGTTTCAGTCTGACCTTTGACTCGACCCTCCCAGAGGCAAAGTCGCTCACCTCTACCCGACACCCTTCTCATGTCCGCAAAAAATTTGTACTTTCCCTGGGCCTTGGTGATGTTTCGCTGCACCTCCCTCCACACGAGCTTTAAGCGTTGCACTGTACCCTCCGCACAAGGACAACCTCAGTCAATGCAAGAAAACTCCCCAAAATACGGGTTAAACCCATAGTTGACCATGAAGAGAGTCATTCCCGTAGACTGACTCACCCGAACGTTGAAAGCAAACTGCCATGAGCAATGCATCACACCAGTCATCCTGTCTGGAAGATGCCAAACATCTCAGAATTTGATCCAAGCACTGGTTAGTACATTCAGTCTGCCCATTAGACTCTGGATGGTAAGCAGAGGAAAAAAATAAATGTGATTCTCAACTTCTTACAAAAGGCCCTCCAAAACTTAGCGAAGAACTGCACACCTCTATCAGACACCACATTCATAGGCACCCCATGCAGACAGACCACATGCTGCACAAAGAACCTGGCCAAGGTTTTAGCAGATGGTAAAGTGGGCAGAGGTACAAAATGAGCCTGTTTGTAAAATCTATCCACCACCACCCACACAATGGAGTTACCCCTGGAATGAGGGAGATTAGTGATAAAATCCATGGACAAATGTGTCCATGGTCTATCCGAAATTGGTAAAGGCACCAATTCCCCGGCCGGCCGGCTGGCAATGAGAATTTTTTGAACAGGCACAAACTCCACATGTAGACACAAACCTTTTAACATCTGCAACCAAAGAGGGCCACCAGAAAACCCTACCAACAGCCTCCCGGTTGGCCAAAATCCCAGGATGAGCAGTCAATACAGACTCATGAAACTCCCGCAGGAGTCTTAAGACAGAAATGTTCCAGTACAAATAATTTACCCATAGGTTTATTACTGGGAGCCATAGCCTGGGCCTCAAAAACTCTCTCTACAATTCAGACGAGATTTCGGCCAGCATCACCCCAGGTTGAAGAATGGAGGATGGGGGTTCAGGAGGATATACTGGATCAAAGCTTCGGGACAATGTATCTGCCTTAACATTCTTAGACCCCGGGCGGAAGGTGATGGAAAATTGAAATCGGGAAAAAAAAGCGACCTCCGGACCTGCCTGGGGGGGGTCAATCTTTTGGCAGACTCAATATAAGCTAAATTTTTGTGGTCGGTGATCACAGTGACAGGATGAATAGCCCTCGAAAAAAGGCCAACTTGACCGCCAAAAGCTCTCTATTACCCACATCGTAATTTCTCCCAGCAGCAGAAAACTTTCTGTATAAGAAGGCACAAGGTTTGAGGTTGGTCAGAGTAACAGGACCCTGAGACAAAACTGACCCCACTCCCACCTCAGAAGCGTCGTCCTCTACGATAAAAGGTCTAGACGGATCTGGCTGAACCAACACTGGGGTAGAAATAAAACAATTTTTTAAGGTCAGAAAAGAATTTTTCACAGACATAGACCAATTCCTAACATCAGCCCCCTTGAGTGTGAGATCAGTCAGGGGTTTAACCACTTGCGAAAACCCTTGATAAATTTTTGATAGTAGTTTGCAAAGCCCAGAAAGAATTGCAAACCCTTTAAATCATGAGGTTGAACCCAATCAGTAATAGCCTGGACTTTTTCAAAATCCCTCACAGGAAACAAACCCAAAAAGACAATTCCTGTACAAAGAAAGTGCACTTCTCCAACTTAGCATACAAATGGTTTTCTCTAAATCTCAGAAGAACCGTTCGCAGATGGTGCAAATGGGTTTGACTATCAGGGGAGTACACTAAAATGTCATCAATATAAATGACCACAAAACGCCCAATCAAATCAGAAAAAACAACATTAATAAAATTTTGAATAACAGCAGGAGTGTTAGTCAGCCCGAAGGGCATGACCAGGTTCTCAAACAGTCCTTCAAACGTGAGAAACGCCGTTTTCCACTCATACCCTTCATGAACCCTTATCAGGTTATAGGCCCCCCGTAAATCAAGCTTGGAAAACCATTTGGCCCCCAAAAGTTGGTTACATAGATCTGGAATGAGAGGGAGTGGATACGTGTTTCTCACGGTAATCTTGTTGAGTTCCCGAAAGTCGAGGCATGGCTGCAAACCACCATCTTTATTCTTAATGAAATAAAACCCTGCGGCTACAGGCGAGACAGAAGGGAGAATATGCCCTTTGCGGAGACTCTCAACAATATGGCTTGGCGCTCGGGCCTGGACAGATTAAACAAACGAGCCTTGGGTAGTTTAGCTCCAGGAACTAAGTCAATGGCACAATCGAAAGGTCTATATGTTGGTAGCGCCTTATCCTCGCTTTCGGAGAACACGTCTTCAAAGTCTTTTAGGTACTCTGAAATACCCTCCAGACCGACAGATGACACAGATACAGATTTTAAAGGGGTGGACAATGGCACAGAATTGCAACACAGACTGATACAATTGGACCCCCATTGGACATTTTCCCCAGTTACCCAATCAATAACAGGGTTATGGTGTTGAAGCCAAGGCATACCTAAAACCAGACCTGCAGGCAAATTATTCAAGACAAAACAGCTTATGTTTTCCACATGAGCCGGCCCACTCTTAGGGAGAAAACCTCATACATAAAACAGATTCCTTCCTGGGTGAGAGGAGAGGAGTCAATGGCCTTCACCTTGACTGGGGATACAAGCCTGACTGTCCCTATCTTATAAAGAGTTAAGGTACTGCCACACTAAACAATCCCGCTAGCGATCACGATAACGACGCATACTAATGCGATCGCTAGCGGGATTGTTTCTATATCGCTAAGTGCGGCCACATTTAGCGATATAGTTAACGACGCTATCGCCGTTAGCGATCTTCTTAACGACTTTAGCGGTACAAAAGTACCGCTAAATCGCTAGAAAAGGTGCCACACTAGCGATATATACTTACCCAGCGGGAGCGCCGACGAGAAAATAGGGTCCGGAACGATTCCAGCGACGAGCGAGATCACAGCAGGAAGCTCGTCGCTGGCAGCTGCCGCACTGAACAACATCGCTAACGGGATCGCTAAATAGTGACGTTTTTTAGCGATCCCGTTAGCGATATTGTTCAGTGTGGCATACCCTTTACAATACGGGAGTCAATTAAATTGATGGTAGAAGCGCAGTCAACAAAAGCGGTAGTCACAACGGGACCACCAACAACCTCCACCTGGAGAAGGATTTTAGCAAACGAGGGAAATTGTACCTGGGAGTCTGTGCAACCTCCTCGATCGTTACACAGACTTAGACGTTTCCCGACATCTTAGATGAGGAGGGACAAGCAGGGCAGTCCTTTTTCCTGTGTCCCAGGGCTCCACAGTAAAAGCACAGCTGGTTATCTCTGCGGCTTCTCCTCTCTCTCTCTTTGACCGAGTTTGCCACCTCCATGGGTTCTGTTATCGAAGAGTTGTCCCCTGAGCTGGAGTATAAAGGACTTTCCTGCTGCATTACCCCTCTGGCTCGGAGCCTACGGTCCATACGGCAGCCAGTCATGGCGTCCTCCAGGTTATCCGGGGAGGATGCAGCGCCAGTGCATCCTGCAAATGGTGGACAGGCCTCTGCGGAACAACCCTCGCAAAGCAGCACCATTCCAGGATATTTCAGTGGCCCAGCGTCTGAACTCAGAACAAAACCACTCCGCAGAATGCTTCCCCTGTGTTACACTAATCACCATATCCTCAGCCAGACGCACTCTATTAGGATCATCATAAATATGACCAAGAGCCTCAAAAACCAGATCCACAGACATATGTTCCGGAGCAGAGGGAGAGAGAGAAAAAGTCCAAGCCTGTGGAGCCCCCCTTATAATTCCCACCCTCTGGCTTTCATTCCCAGAGGCGCATGTACACAGAGAGAAAAACAATTTACACCCCACTTTGAACACCCTGAATAATTTTTTTATCCCCAGAAAAGGTGTCGGGTAACTTAACAGGGGATTCAGGGGAAACTAAGGAAACATCTTTAATGGTATATAACAGTGCTTGCTCAATGTTTGCTAAATTAATTTGTTGCATTGTACTCAATACTTACTGCTGTATAGCCATGCTGGGGCCAGTAGAGATGCTATCAGGTGCAAGGTCTTACCAGCATATGGATGTAGCCAGTCCCTGTGCCTTTGATTGTCTAAGATTCCCTGGTGTGCTGAGCAGCTGCTAATTTATCCCAAACCAGCTCCCACAATCCCACAACCTGATTCTCTACTCAGTCCTATATATTCAGTAGCAGTCTAAAGGGGGCACGCGTGTGTGGGGTCTGGCACGCGTCTCCCTGCAGCAGAAGTATCACTGCAGCAAATGTATCATGAAGCTGCAGTTATTTAATGGTAGTTAGTCAAGGCAGGAGTCAGGACCCCACACTATGTCTCTTTTGGGTATGTCTGATGAGTAAGCACTTCTTATTACTTGTACCTGCCTTTTCTACTACCCATCTTACTCATTCACCATGTCTACATATGGCCTTACAGTGTTTGCTCCGTTAATCCTCTCTCTCCTTCGCTATCCCCAAATCCCAGCACCCTCTAACCAAATAATCATCTCCCCTTCCCTCCTTTCTCCCCACCTGACCTCCTCTGCTGACCTGATCCTCAACCTCAAATCTGTCCTAATCAAACATAAAACAAGCCGCCCACTCTCCTCCCACCTGCTCTCCCTTTCTCTGCTTCTCCTCACTGCTGGTGACATATCTCCCAATCCTGGACCTCCACAGCTCATACACACCATTAGTACTCCTTCCTACCGCTCTGTTATCTAATAAGAACTACTGCAATCTTTCCAACATAAAACCTGTTCCATTGATGCCCACCCCCCTGCTCCCTCTCTCTGGAGCACTCTGGAATGCCCGCTACATCTGCAATAAGCTTCATATGATTCATGACCTCTTTCTCTCTCACAATCTTGCTTTCCTCGCCCTCACAGAAACATGGCTGACACCATCTGACACAGCCTCCCCTGCTGCGCTGTGTTATGGCGGCCTCCAATTCACCCACACTCCTCGCCCTCGAATCAGACACGGTGGAGGAATGGGTATTCTCCTTTCCTCTATCTGCACCTTTAACCTAATCCCACCTCTTCCCACCCTAATCCTCCCCTCTTTTGAAGTCCACTCTGTCCGCATCTACTCTCCCTCCAACCTCCAAGTGTCCGTCATATACCGACCTATAGGCCCGACCACTGCCTTCATCGACAAATTCTCTACCTGGCTTCTTCACTTTCTTTCCACTGACATCCCCACTATCATCATGGGTGACTTTAACATCCCCACTGATACCCTTCAGTCAGCAGCCTCCAAACTCCTGTCCCTTACTTCATCCTTTGGACTTACTCATGGTCCTCCTCAGCCACCCACACGGACGGACATACATTAGACCTGGTCTTCACCCACCTCTGCTCTCTATCTAACTTCACCACCTCCCCTCTACCTTTATCCGACCACCATCTACTCACTTTCTCATCTCTGTCCTCCTCTCCTGTCACCCATGTCCAGCAACACGCACACCCCCTCAGAAATCTTGCACATCTAGACATTCACACACTCTCTGACTCTATTCTACCTCTGGCATCCATAGCCTCACTCCATGACACAGACAGTGCCACTGCTTTCTACAATGCCACTTTCGCATCAGCTATTGACACGGTCGCCCCTCTCGTTCATGGCAGAGCGCGACGTACCAACAGACATCCCTGGCACAATAACACCACTAAAAAGCTCCAGCAAGTGTCCAGGATTGCAGAGCGGCGTTGGAAGAAAACAAATTCGCAAGACGACTTCACTGCATTCAAACAAGCAACACTCTCTTTCAAATCTGCCCTCACCTCTGCTAAACATGTCTACTTCACAACCCTCGTATCATCCCTATCCTACAACCCCAAACAGTTATTCAAAACTTTTAACTCCCTCCTCCGCCCACCCTGCCCCCTCGTACCTCCCTCATCTCTGCTGAGGACTTCAAAAATAAAATTGACTAAACAAGGCAAGTCTTCATTGTTCAACCACCACAACCCCTTTGTATACCAGACCAATGCCCAAACCCCATAACCTCCCTCTCCAACATCACCGAAGGGGAGCTTAATTGTCTCCTCTCCAAATCACACCTCACAACCTGTGCACTTGACCCCATCCCAACCCACTTCCTCCCCAACCTCATCACCACTATTATCCCATCCCTAACCCACCTCTTCAACCTATCATTATCTTCCGGTACCTTCCCTTCTGCTTTTAAACATGCCATAATCACGCCTATCCTTAAAAGCCAACCCTCGACCCAACCGCTATATCCAGCTATCGCCCAATATCGCTGCTCCCATTTGCTTCCAAACTCCTGGAGCTGCATGTCCACACTGATCTTTCCTACCACCTCTCATCTAAGTTGCTCTTTGACACTCTACAATCTACATTTCCACCCCCATCACTCCACTGAGACAGCCCTGACCAAAATTACAAATGACCTTCTTACAGCCAAAGCGAACGGACTCCTACTCCTACTTCTCGACCTGTCCTCTGCTTTTGACACAGTTGACCACTGCCTTCTACTACAGATTCTCTCCTCCTTTGTCGTCAAGGACCTCGCCCTATCCTGGATCTCCTCATACCTTTCCAACCACACATTCAGTGTCTCCCACTCCCACACTACCTCCTTGTCCCACCCTCTCTGTTGGAGTCCCCCAAGGCTCTGTTCTAGGACCCCTACTCTTCTCAATCTATACACTTGGCCTGGGGCAACTCATAAAGTCCCACGGATTCCAGTACCACCTTTATGCTGATGACACTCAGATCTACCTCTCTGGCCCAGACGTCACCTCTCTGCTGTCCAGAATCCCAGAGCGTCTATCAGCCATATCCTCCTTCTTCTCCTCCCGCTTCCTCACACTCAATGTGGACAAATCTGAACTCATCATCTTTCCCCCATCTCACAGATCTTACTTACCTGACCTATCACAATTAACGACATCACTCTTTCCCCCGTACCGGAAGTCCGCTGCCTTGGAGTAACCCTTGACTCTGCCCTGTCCTTCAGACCGCACATCCAAGCTCTTTCTACCTCCTGTTGCCTTCAGCTCAAAAATATTTCCAGAATCCATCCTTTCCTCAACCCTCAATCTACTAAAATGATTGTACATGCCCTCATCATCTCCCGCCTCGACTACTGCAGCATCCTTTTCTCTGGCCTCCCTGCTAACACCCTCGCACCTCTCCAGTCCATCCTTAACTCTGCTGCCTGACTAATTCATCTCTCTTCTCGCTACTCTTCCATTTCTCCCCTCTGCAAATCTCTTCACTGGCTCCCATTCCCTCAGTGTATCCAGTTCAAATTATTAATACTGACCTACAGTGCCATCTATAACCTGTCTCCTCCATATATCTCTGAACTAATCTCCCGATATCTTCCCTCACGTAATCTCCGATCCTCCCAAGACCTCCTTCTCTCCTCCACACTTATTCGCTCCTCACCCAACCGCCTCCAAGACTTCTCCCGAATATCCCCATCCTCTGGAATTCTTTGCCCCAACGCGTCTGACTATCAACCACATTCGGATCCTTCAGACGGAACCTGAAAACCCACCTCTTCAGGAAAGCTTACAGCCTGCAATGACCCTGCTGACTCCTCACCACTACTGTAGAAATTGCCTCAACCAACACCGAAACTGCTGCAACCCACCAACCTGCTGTCTCGTTCCCCACCATCCTGTAGAATGTAAGCCCGAAAGGGCAGGGTCCTCTCCCCTCTGTATCAGTCTGTCATTGTTAGTTTGTTTACTGTAAGTGATACCTGTAATTTGTATGTAACCCCTTCTCATGTACAGCACCATGGAATCAATGATGCTATAGAAATAAATAATAATAAATAATAATAATCTGTGGGACCCTCATCACTGTTGCACAGCTTCTGAATCCACACCTTTACAGTAGAAACTTCACAGAGCAAGTTGCATGGGATAACAAGCGTTTACTTCTCTGAACATGAGGTGAAGGAATAATGCACAGTCATTACAGCATTGCATCAGCTAAAAGGAACAAAACGAAAGTGAAACTAAACAAGAAGAGAGACTAATTCTTATACAATACATTAAAGAAGGAAACGTTACACAACATCGCCATCTACTGTCAGGTCAGCATAAAGTCCTCCTTTTACTTATAATATAGAAGTCCTAATCTGTTGCATATGACAACACCCTTTCTCAACAGTAAGGACTTATTCAATCAAACCCAACTTTTTTATTAGTCTCTGATGTTTATCAGCATTCAACGCCTTCGTGAAAATGTCCGCTGTCATTTCTTCAGTAGGACAATACTCCAATTTCAATACTCCTTGGTCCTGATGATCTCTCAGGAAATGATATTTTACATCAATATGCTTGGTTCTTGGATTGACTCTTTCCATCTGAGCAAGAACAAGACATCCTTGATTGTCCTCTTTTATTTTTGTTGGTTCCAACTATGGTTGTCCTAGGTCTGTTAACAATTGTCTTAACCACAGTACTTCTTGACTCGCATGTGCTGCTGCAACATATTCTGCTTCTATTGAAGACAATGTCACAATTGACTGTTTCTTACTTGTCCAACTTATTGGTCCACCTGAGAGAAAAAAAATATGTCCACTGGTAGATCTTCTGTCAGTTGGATCTCCAGCCCAATCTGCATCAACATATCCTGTTAAAATGCAATTATCACCTTGTGGGTAATTTCAGCTTAACATTGCTAGTTCCTTTCAAATAACGTATTACTCTCTTCACGGCATTCCAATCAGCTTTATTTGGTATTGATACCTTTCTACTCAGGATTCCTACTGCTGCTGCTGCGATGTCTGGTCTTGTAATGGTCGCTAGAAACAGTAGTTTTCCTATTGCTGTTCTGTATTCTTCATTGTTTGGTAGCATATTTTCTTCACTGTTCATCTCTTTGAGATAATTAGTTTCCATTGGAGACTTTACTGTTTTTGCATCCTTTAGTCCAAATTTTTCTGTTATGTCTTGAATCATGTAATTTTGATTCAGTAGGAAACTTCCATCTTCTCTTTCTATCTGTATTCCTAGGTACTGTTTTACATTTCCCAAGTCTTTAATTTCAAAATTTTGTTTCAGGATTTTTAGAATGTTTTCTTTATCCCTTTCTTGTTTAAAACAAATCAAAGTGTCGTCTATATATATGAGTACATAAATCCATCTATTACTCAGCCTTTTTGTGTACAAGCATGGATCAGCTTTGCTTCTTTGAAATTTTGCATTTGTTAGTACTTCCGTGATTTTGTCATTCCACGATTTAGCTGCTTGTTTTAAACCATATATGCTTTTCTGTAGTTTACAAACTTTGTTTGGATTTCTTTCATCTTTGAATCCTGGAGGTTGTTACATGTAAATGTCTTCTGTTAAATCTCCATTCAAAAAAGCTGTCTTTACATCCAGATGTCTTAGTTCCATCTGTTCCACTGCTGCAACTGTAAGTAAAGTTCTTATTGTAGTGTGTTTGACAACTGGAGCAAATGTTTCATCATAGTCTTCTCCATATTTTTGAGAATACCCTTTAGCTACGAGTCTTGCTCGATATCTTTCAGGTGTACCATCTGTTTGGTATTTTACTTTAAAAATCCATTTACATCCTATGGCTTTTCTTCCTTCTGGCAAATCTGTTAGTGTCCATGTATTTGAATCATGCATGGATTTAATTTCTGTTTCTGTTGCTTCTATCCATTTATTAGCTTCTTCTTCAGGAAGTTTAGATATGTCTTTCCAAGAGGTAGGTTCATAGATTTTTCTTATACTTGTCTTGTATGAGAGACGTTTTGGTGGTTTTCCTTTGTTCTCTCTTATTGAACGTCTTGGTTCTGTGTCTGCTTGTAGTTGTGATTCTTCACTTTCAGTATTTTGTTCTTCATTCATTTCTGCTTCTTTCTCATCAGATATTTCTTCAGTTATGTCACTATTGTTTTTCTCATTTTTTGTTTCAACTGAAATCATAATGTCTTCATTTAAATCTTCAATGAATGTCACACTGTTACTCATTGTAACTCTGTCTGATTTGGGATCTAGGATTCTATATCCTTTGCAGTTTTCACTATATCCAATGAATATTCCTTCCATGGATCTGTTTTGAAGTTTGGAACGTTTTTCTGTTGGAATGAATATAAAAACTTTACATCCAAAAACTTTTAAATGATTGACACTTGGTTTCATACCTTGCCACAGTTCATATGGAGTTTTCTTCAGTTTTCTGGAAAAAAGTTGGTTCTGTAGATATGTAGCTGTCATTGCTGCCTCACCCCAATATTTCTCTGGTAGTTTAGAATCTGTCAGCATACATCTCATCATTTCTGTTAGAGTTCTGTTTTTCCTTTCTGCTACTCCATTTTGTTCAGGTGTGTATGGAACAGTTTTTTGATGTTCTATTCCATTTTGTCTTAAGTAGTCTTCTATTCTGTGACCTGTAAATTCACCTCCAATATCACTTCTGATGACAATTAGCTTCCTTTGAAATTTGTTACTTGATCTTGTTACATAGTCTACAAGTTTATCAAAAACTTCACTTTTGTTCTTAATTAAGTATGTGACTGTGTATCTTGAGTAGTCGTCTATAAAAGTCAACATGTATCTATTGCCTCCTGATGTAGTCACTTTCATGGGTCCACATACGTCACTATGCACCAAATCAAGTGGTCTTTCGCTTTTCATCTCACTTTCTTTTGGAATAGATATCCTTGTGGCTTTGGATTTTATACAACATTCACATCTTATGGTAATTGAGCAATCTGATATCTTTAAATCTTTTGTCAATTCTTTTCTCTGTAGTTCCCTTATACCGTCCGGGTGTCTATGTCCTAGACGTCTATGCCACATGTGAATACAGTTTTTGTGATCATGTGTACATACCTTCATCTGTTCCTTTGGTTTGTCAAAATGATAAAATTGTTCATCTGCCTTGACTTTGGTTATCAACTTGTTTCCTGCAAGAATTGTACACTCATTATCTTTGAATTTTACTGTAAGTCCTTTTGCTGTTAAACGTTTCACAGATAATAATCCGCCTTCCAATTTTGGAACATACAACACATCCTGTACAAGTATCTTTGAATCTTGTCCGAACTTGTTTGAACAATTTAGAAACCTTGTCCAATACCTTCTGCTGTTATTTTGCTTCCATCTGCAAGATAAATGGCTACTTTCTTATTTAAATCAAGATCAGTAAAGAAATTCTTGCCACTTGTCATATGATTCGTTGCTCCTGAATCAATAAACCAACCAAGTGATGATTTCTTATCAGTTACTTTAAATGTGCCATTCCAATTATTTTCACATGAATCAGAAATTGTGTTTTTCACCTTCTGTATATTATCTTTATGGTGTAATTTCTTTTCTGCTTTCCATATAGTACAGTCTTTCTTTAAATGACCTTTTTTCTTACATCTGAAGCATTCTCTTGTCTCTTTATTATAGGGTTTTTTAAGTTCTGTAGCTTTAAGAGCATTTCCATTATCTTTTTCAGTAGAAGAATCATTGCTTTGCTCTTTCCTTCTCTGATATTCATCTATGAGTCTGGTCTTCACAAACTCTAATGTAATGTCAGTTTCTGGTCTTGTCTCTAGTGCATTTATTAAAGCTGTATATGAATCTGGTAAACTGCACAATAAAATTGCTGCGATATGGCTTTCCTTAATATCTTCACCAATAGATCTTAGCTGTGATATCACTTCCATAATAGAGAATATATGGTTCTGCATGTCACTGTCTGCATTTAGTCTCATATTGTACAGCTTTCTTAGCAGAAATAACTTGTGATTTAAGCTGGGTCTCTCATATAGCTTTCCCAATTCTTCCCACATTCCTTTCGCTGTTTCTTCATTTCTTATATGTATTAATTGAGCATCATCCACTAATAAGCTGATGGTAGCTCTTGCTTGTCTATTTTTCTTATCCCATGTCTGATTATCTTCATCAGGTCTATCTGTAGTGATTACTTCCCATAAATCATCTTTAGACAATAACATCACTACTTTGAACTTCCATAGCTGATAGTTCTCATCATTCAGATTAGCTACTGTGAGTTTTAGCTCTGTGCTATTCATCATTTTTAACTTATCTTACTTGTTTGGAGAGACTTGCACTGAAGAATTCTTCTGCATTCACCAGAGTCTCGCTGAGAGTTCCAGTGTCCTGGGATCTGTGGTGTCTGGATTCTCTGAATCTGGATACGCTATATCTGGGTGCCTGGGTCTGGGTGTCTGGGTGCATGGGCCCATAACCTGTTGCACAGCTTCTGAATCCACACCTTTACAGTAGAAACTTCACAGAGCAAGTTGCATGGGATAACAAGCGTTTACTTCTCTGAACATGAGGTGAAGGAATAATGCACAGTCATTACAGCATTGCATCAGCTAAAAGGAACAAAACGAAAGTGAAACTAAACAAGAAGAGAGACTAATTCTTATACAATACATTAAAGAAGGAAACGTTACACAACATCGCCATCTACTGTCAGGTAAGCATAAAGTCCTCCTTTTACTTATAATATAGAAGTCCTAATCTGTTGCATATGACAACAATCCCGAGCCTCAGAAGAAAAAGAACCCTACATGGCATCAGCAACCTCTCTTTGAACCTGTAGATGCGACTGAGCCAGGGTTCGCTGCTCCACAGATAGTTTTTGCATCATTTGAGTGAAGCTATTCACTTGTTCAGAGAGTGCACGCAATGGGTCCATGGTTAAACTAACCCCCCCACACCCGACAAGGATGAAGTATTGTGAGGTCAATGATAATATCAGGAACCCTGCAGCAGACTTACAGCAGGAGTCTGTGCACGAGTTCTAAGAGGTCAGAGAGAGTGAGAGGTGAGCTGTGGTGAGCTTACCTTCTGGAGCGCAGGACCTGAAGCACGTGACCACCGGGGGAGTGACCATAGGCGGAGTCAGAAGACAAGTAGCGGCAATGCCAGAGAGTAGTCAGGATGTGCCGAAGTCATGCCGGGAGGTCGATGTAGTGCCAAAGGGTGAGACGCAGAGAGTGGTCAGGATGTAGGCAGAGGTCAGGAAGCCGAAGATAGCGGTGCAGTACAAACGGGGAAGACGGGTGGGAAGTAAGAGTAGTCAAGCCAAAGGTCAGAGCCGGAACAGACAATAAGCGCAGAGTCACAAGGCAAAGCACAGAATGAGAAAACAGACCGGGTCATACACTAAGAGGCAATCAGATAAAACAGTATGCAAGCACACCAGGGGTCAGACACACAACCAAGAATGAATGTATCACTGACAAGGATCCCGAGACGGGGGTGGGTACATATAGCCCTCCCCAAACCAAAAGGAGGCCAAACGAAATTAACCCTGAGAGGACAGGGAAGGGAACAGTGTCCACAACCATGACACAATGAAGTATGCCACATACAATGCCTACCTAACTAGCAGTGATATTAATATACCCACATACAGTGCCTGCATGCCTTGTACTGATATGTATATACCCACATACACTCCCTGCCTACCTATCACTGCAATCTATATACCTCGTAATTAGTCCTTAGAAGGACTTTTGATTTAGCTTGATTTGTGTATTCAATTATGGTATATCCACACTATCTTTGAAACCCCCAAATCTGACCCTATCTCGGCAGCAACTCTCCCTACACTAGCTGATTCCGTAGCTGAATGTGATGAGCATGGCGGCACCAGGTCTGATATAGACCTGATGACGCTGTCAATGTCGCCAGCCAATCACTGTGATGCCACAACCAACATGGCTGCGCACCACACAATCCCTACATATTGATTGGCACTCTAAAGGGCGCAAAACATGCAGCGCGTGGACCAGAACTCCCGCTGGAAAATCCCGGAAATGCTCAGCGCTCGCGTAGCACCGCGAGTACAGTCATGTTCGGGCGAGTACCGAGCATTACAGAGTATTCTCGCTCATCACTAATTACTGGTCATAATTTTTTATGATAATTTAATTTTTTATTTTTTGATAAATATCAAAATATACAGTATGTATGCACATTTGCAACTTGTTTTCTTTCCAAGAAACCTCCTGTACATTTTAAGTGCTTGTATTCTTTGAAACACTATCAATATTCACTGCCTGACTTAATGTGCATTATATTGTACCACATTTGTATGCTCCAAAAAAAAATTGTTGAAAACATAAGTGTATATTGATATTGAAAAAAATTTGCCTATATTGATAAACTGTACATTTATCAGTATTGAATTTATGATCAGTTAAAACAAATCCCCAGAATCCCCTTTAATGGACAAAGACATCCTCTGCCCCCCTATCCCCTTCCTCCATAGGCTTTGAGGCTCAGATGCAACCCCTACAAAGAATATAGTTACACCCCTGTCCCCTTGCTGAAGCTTATTCTGGTGATTACGGTAAATCGGTTCATCATGTAGATATTTTTTGAGACCTACTGCTGTCAATCTGAAAAAACAGAATTGCAGTGTAAAACATGTATGAACATGTTTCCACTATGTCATTTACTTGGTGATATACAATAATGTGACATGACAGAATAGTGCCATACAAAAGATATTGAGCTATTCCAATTTCTCAGAACCATTCACGACTGTATAACATGGGAGAAGTAACAGCAGCATATTGCCAAGAAACAAGAACTGTTCTGCTGCAGGCAGGTACGGACTGGGCCTGAAATTCAGCCCTAGCATTTGAAGTCACACAGGCCCATGCTGATCCTGTCCCCAAGCACCAGATGGGAATATACAGGTCCTTCTCAAAAAATTAGCATATAGTGCTAAATTTCATTATTTTCCATAATGTAATGATTACAATTAAACTTTCATATATTTTAGATTCATTACACACCAACTGAAATTTGTCAGGTCTTTTATTGTTTTAATACTGATGATTTTGGCATACAACTCCTGATAACCCAAAAAACCTGTCTCAAAAAATTAGCATATCAAGAAAAGGTTCTCTAAACGACCTATTACCCTAATCTTCTGAATCAACTAATTAACTCTAAACACATGCAAAAGATTCCTGAGGCTTTTAAAAACTCCCTGCCTGGTTCATTACTCAAAACCCCCATCATGGGTAAGACTAGCGACCTGACTGATGTCAAGAAGGCCATCATTGACACCCTCAAGCAAGAGGGTAAGACCCAGAAAGAAATTTCTCAACAAATAGGCTGTTCCCAGAGTGCTGTATCAAGGCACCTCAATGGGAAGTCTGTTGGAAGGAAACAATGTGGCAGAAAACGCTGTACAACGAGAAAAGGTGACCGGACCCTGAGGAAGATTGTGGAGAAGGACCGATTCCAGACCTTGGGGGACCTGCGGAAGCAGTGGACTGAGTCTGGAGTAGAAACATCCAGAGCCACCGTGCACAGGCGTGTGCAGGAAATGGGCTACAGGTGCCGCATTCCCCAGGTAAAGCCACTTTTGAACCATAAACAGCGGCAGAAGCGCCTGACCTGGGCTACAGAGAAGCAGCACTGGACTGTTGCTAAGTGGTCCCAAGTACTTTTTTCTGATGAAAGCAAATTTTGCATGTCATTTGGAAATCAAGGTGCCAGAGTCTGGAGGAAGACTGGGGAGAAGGAAATGCCTGAAGTCCAGTGTCAAGTACCCACAGTCAGTGATGGTGTGGGGTGCCATGTCAGCTGCTGGTGTTGGTCCACTGTGTTTCATCAAGGGCAGGGTCAATGCAGCTAGCTATCAGGAGATTTTGGAGCACTTCATGCTTCCATCGGCTGAAATGCTTTATGGAGATGAAGATTTCATTTTTCAGCACGACCTGGCACCTGCTCACAGTGCCAAAACCACTGGTAAATGGTTTACTGACCATGGTATTACTGTGCTCAATTGGCCTGCCAACTCTCCTGACCTGAACCCCATAGAGAATCTGTGGGATATTGTGAAGAGAAAGTTGAGAGACGCAAGACCCAACACTCTGGATGAGCTTAAGGCCGCTATCGAAGCATCCTGGGCCTCCATAACACCTCAGCAGTGTCACAGGCTGATTGCCTCCATGCCACGCCGCATTGAAGCAGTCATTTCTGCAAAAGGATTCCCAACCAAGTATTGAGTGCATAACTGAACTTTATTATTTGATGGTTTTTTTGTTTGTTTTTAAAAACACTTTTATTTTATTGGATGGTTGAAATATGTTAATTTTTTGAGACAGGTTTTTTGGGTTATCAGGAGTTGTATGCCAAAATCATCAGTATTAAAACAATAAAAGACCTGACAAATTTCAGTTGGTGTGTAATGAATCTAAAATATATGAAAGTTTAATTGTAATCATTACATTATGGAAAATAATGAAATTTAGCACTATATGCTAATTTTTTGAGAAGGACCTGTATTAATAATATTACCCTGGATGGAGGAAAGCAAGATTTCCTACAAGACCAATATATCTAATGACGTGGCCTTCTGGTAAGTGACGGAGATAATACAAAATCCCAATAGCAGAATTCATAATATAGAATGGCGGTCAAAGAAAATATCCGAACCACCAAAAGGCACTAGCCATAGGAAAACTCCAACAAACATTTAAACATGCATGAAAAAGAAGTCTATATCCACAAATAAAATCTCATCCTTGCTTTATTATATTAATAAATACAACACATGTACAACCATAGACAAAATTATACAGCACTAATATGGCAGAGTGTCAAAGCAAGACCTAGGTGCAACACAAGTGCAGCGCTAGTGACAGCAGGAAATCACAATGAATATATTGCCAGTGCAGCTATATTCTATTAAAGAGGCCCCAAAGACACAGACTAGCAGAGGCATAGTAATCCCCTAGTGAGGTATGATATTCATAAGGAACCCTCGCCAATCAGTCAGTAGGCCATAACCCAATACTTATTCCTTACCCATAGCTGTCAGGAGAGCCGCATGCTATGCCCCGAAGCGCTTTTCGCGTGGGCATCTTCCGGGGGGGGTCCACAACTCATGTCCTACAACACCACTGTGGTCCCAGATTAGTTTGTCTGCATTTTGTGGCTGCTATTATGTGTCTTCTATGTCAGAGAGAATTACAGTATGTAGTTATCTTTGGGGTTCCACAGAACGTGGGTTTCCTGATTAGTTTGGCCCTTCAGGAAGGAGTATATGAGGTGGAAGGGTAATTGGCAGCGCTTTGGATGCAGCACATGTCCATTGCTTTCAAAGAACTGCCGGCTTTTGAACGCAGGTGAATCCGCATGTTTTCACTTAACCATGCGGAATCTCCGCGTCGAATACATTGCACAGGTGAATTTGTCTTGTGGAGACTCACGTCTCATCAAGATAAATAGACAAGCTGCGGTCTGGAGAGACACGCCATATGTCCGTCTCCGTGGGTGATCCGCGGGCGTCTGTGCATGTATAGTGGGCATGGGATTTCTTGAAATCCCATCCACTATGCTGTAATATCTGAACGCTGCAGGTTGGATGCTGCGTAAGTAACCCGCAGCGTTTACTGACCGTGTGCACCTACCCGAAAGGTGGCCATGCATGTAGTTGTAGGGGATAATGAAAATCAATTACTGTATTAACAGAATAAAGCACTTTAGAGAGTTGTGTACATGTATGGTCTCTTCCTTTCTTTAGTGAGAATGGGAAAGAATGGAATCTCCATTTTCTTTATAAGTTGGAGTCCTGGAATTGGAACCACACCTCATATACGTTTGAAATGCTATAATTGTCTCACATTATAATACTCTTTAGGTTTATTGCAGTCAATTACATAGAAGGGGAATTCAAAGTTCTTGGTAGAGTTGGAAGGTCTCCAAGCACATAGCAGGCTGGCCAGTTCAGATGAGTTAGGCATGCTTGCCTGGTCAAAGCCTAATGTGTATGGGTACATTTAGTTCAGGATAGATTAGAAAACAAATAATTCACACATATGATTCAATTTAGACTGGTACTGATGTCATACAAGCAGGGGTAGAATAATAAATGAAAATGAATCATTTACTGTATCTACAGCTAGTATGCCAGTGTTATCTTTTTCATTAAAATAAGGCTGTGGTTCTACGGTCCGGAACCACAGCGCTTTGGACGGAGCAGAAAGTCCGCTCCGCCCAAAGCCCTGCCCCCTTGTGAACGCGCGGTGAATCCGGATGTGCTCATTGAACACATCCGGAATCACCGCAGCGCTACATAGCCCTGTGTTATTTCCCTTGCGGCGTCGCCACAAGGGAATAGGACATGCTGCGATCTGAAAAGACGCGCAGCACGTCCATTAACGGAGGTCTGCCGCCTGCGTGCTTTTAGGCATAGTGGAGACGGGATTTCTTGAAATCCCCTCCACTATGCAGTAACATCTGGACGCAGCAATTACTGAAGAAATCCGGATCGTGGAAACACACCCTAAGAGTCATAAGGAGGTGTCATCTATGTCCCTTACGTTCATGAGCAGCACCATCTGCCATACATTACCAGAAAGACTTCATCTGGCCGAATTACTCATCATTAGTTGGTGTGTCAAAAATGTAATTAATTTAAAAACACAAATGTTCTCTCTCCAGCACATATGGCTATTACGCAGGACTATGTATTTATATATGCACATATAAAACATGTATATAAACACTAGTTGTTACGTCTCAGGTGGGCACAGCTCTTATTATTAAATTAGTAAGTGTAATACCACCTAAAAAAATAAATATTCTCCTCTTTGTTTGCAACTACAAGAGTGTTTTACAAGTGTACAGTGTTTGCGGTACAGAAGAACAGTGACTTTCACTACAGATGTTGGCCTCGCATCTTGGCCACTTAATACTGGTGTGCTTGTGGAGTGAGTCATTAAAGGTAACCTGTCATCTCTTTTTGCCGCTATAAGATGCGGCCACTGCCTTTCAGGGCTTAGCTACAGCATTCTGTAATGCTGTAGATAAGCCCCCGGTCCGATCTGAAAGACAAGAAAAAGAAGCTTTATTATACTCACCGGGGGGGAGGTCCAATGCTGTCCGGTCCCACGGGTGTCGCAGGTCTGGGTCCAGCGCCTCACATCTTCATATGATGTCGTCCTCCTGCTTGCTTCATGTTAGTGATGGGTCATTCGCGAACGAGGGCAGAGCAAAGTACTGCAGTGCGCAGGAGCTGGGAAAGGTCAGAGAGGCCTAGCGCCTGCGCACTGCAGTACTTTGCTCTGCCCTCAACAGGGCAGATCAGTACACCTGCGCAGAAGCGCAACACGTAGCAAGCAGGAGGACGACATCGCATGAAGATGCGAGGCGTCGGACCCGGACCTGCGACACCCATCGGACCGGACCGTATCACACCGCCCCCCCGGTAAGTATAATAAAACTTCTTTTTCTTATCTTTCAGATTGGATCGGGGGCTTATCTACAGCATTATAGAATGCTGTAGATAAGCCCAGAAAGGCCGTGGCCGCATCTTATAGCTGCAAAAAGAGGTGACAGGTTCCCTTTAAGAAGTGCGCACTATCTAATGACTTAGACGAAGTGGTGTATGCCTCTGTGTTCACCTCGCCATAAATTTTACTTAGATTTGTGGCATGGGGAACTCCACCACTTGCCATAAATTTTGACGAACATAGGTCGCCATATCCCATCACACCCTCATCCTGACCCAACTCTGTCCACTTTGTCTGTTCTGGGGTAAAATGGTGAGAAATAGCACGGGATGCAAAATTTTTGCCCAGCCTCGAGTTGCGCAAAAACTTACTGACTTTTCAAAGCTTTTTATGCCAGTTTTTCTGTGTAAAAGCTTTGATGAATGGGAGCAGTAAAATACATTAGCTCCACAATCACACAGGTATACAAAAAGAATAAATTGATAGTCTAAATAGAAAAGAAAAAAATAGCCACATGTGTGTGCAGGCTTTGTTATATCAGGTAAAACAGGATAAAAATACTTGTTTTTACCACCACTGTATAATGGATGTAAAAAAAATCACTGATAAGCCATCCATAGACCTGAATTTAAAATCACACGGGTTAATTATGGTAACACTGTGCATCTCACTGTTGTACAGTACTTTTATCACAGTGTGTCGGTAGAAGAATACCTCCATCATGCTGCACAAAACAGAATTGGTCTTCAACCTGTCAGGGATTGTGAGGAAAAAAGACTTTGGGGGCAATACATTGTAGATTTTCCATCACAAACAGGCATATACTGCTTTGAAAAGGCACAAAACTTTTGTACAACTCAGAGTAGCACAAAAACTTTGCAAATTTGTAAGTTTGAAGTAGCTCTGGCAAAATGGGTGGGGCTGAGGGGGAGGTAGGGTGTGCTGCACCTTTCCAATAAACTCGACTAAAGTGCCAGTATGTTTTAATGCCCAAAATGCTACTTCATTCACTGACTGGAATAGCATTTCTGGACTCTGAAAAGATACATGGATCTCATTAAGTGGCATTTAATGCTTCATGAATTTGGTGCTGCATACTCCAGCTGTATCTTTATGTATTTTTTTCTATTGCCTTGTTATTACCCATTACTATGCATTTGAACTTGTTCAATATACAGATTATAGCTAGATAGATAGATAGCTACAAGCACAAAAATATAGGCACATCAGTGGTAAAAGCTGAAAAACAGAAGGTACAAAGCCTCCCAGGCAAATCTCGATATATATTTAAAAAATGAAGGAAGCGCTCAAGAGTCCAATTGCAATGGTTATTTATTGAAATCCATAAACCACAATTAAAATTGGATTCTGTGGTGCTGCCTTTGTTTTTGAAGATAGATAGATAGATAGATAGAATGAGAAAGATAGACAGATAGATAATAGATAGATAGATAGATAGATAGATAGATAGATAGATAGATAGATAGATAGACCAAGACCAAGTCATGACCAAGAGTGTTGGTACCCTTGAAATGGTTCCAGAAAATTTGAGTATTTCTCCCAGAAAATTATTGCAATTACACATGTTTTGTTATACATATGTTTATTTCCTTTGTGTGTGTTGGAACAGCACAAAAAATGAATAAAATAGGCAAATGGGACATAATTTCATAAAAAGCTCTCAATATAGGCAAGACAAAATTGTTGACACCTTTTCAAAATTTCAAAATTGTGGGTAAACTACATTATCTCTATGCTTATGCTTATTCAAACTTACCTGTGACAAGTACCAGGTGTGGGCAATGATAAAATCACACCTTAAACCAGATAAAAAGGGGAGATGTTGAATCAATATTTGCATTGTTTGACTCCGTCTTCCACACTAAGCATGGAGAACAGAAAGAGGAGAAGAGAACTATATGAGGACATGAGAATCAAAATTGTTGAAAAATATCAACAATCTCAAAGTTACAATACCATCTCCAGGGTTCTGATGTTCCTTTGTCCACTGTACTCAAAATAATCAATAATCAATTAAGGAATTTGCTCCGTTGACCTTGTGGGGGCATCAATAAACATTACCAGACCCCAATCACAGGGCAATAAAACTTTCACACTCCTTATCTATGAACTGTTCCAATATTTATGTTCATCTCTATCTCCCATAATGACAGTTCTGCTTCACATCACTTGTCTTATCTATTGCATTGTTTCTGTAATGTGTTGTGTATAAATATGTGATTCTTCAGATTTTGTATTAGTCTTTGCCTGATGAAGAGACCTGAGTAGTCTCGAAAGCTTGCAATTTGTTACCATCTTTTCAGTTAGCCATTAAAAGGTATCAACCACTGAGGACTCTCAATTCTAAATATTTTTCTATCTACTGGCTAACACGGTACAAAGATATACATCTTTTGTGAGTAAGCCAAAATACTTCTGGAAAGTGTCTTGTGGACAGATGAGACCAAGATACAGCTTTT